>CM060939.1:526747877-527988759 GCA_030765085.1 Allium cepa | reverse complement strand
CCGGGGCCATTCGATGCAAAGACATTAGACAGGTCATCCTTTCGCTTTCGAAAGTATCCGGTCTTCATCACCAGTCTTCAAATGCTATCCATATCGTCGTATCATTATTCGGAATAGGTTATATGATACAAGGTCCTCTCTCGGCTAAACCGAATAATGAGCGCAATATTTAAAAACATATGGATAATGGGATTTCAGTTAAGTCACAACTTTAAAACCAAAACTTTTCTTTCAAATGATTTAAATAAATTACCATTTAACAATCTTTTAAAACAAAAAGATTCATTTCAAATACCTTCAATGGTTTAAACAATTTCCACACTTAAATCTTTTAAACAAAAGATTTATCTTAAAAATCCCCTTTCATTTTAAAACGAGGATCACCAATCTTTAACAAAGATTAATTCATAGTCTTTCAAAACAATTCCATTTCAAGTTGGATTAACTCGTCCGGTCTTTAAATCAAAGACTCATTTCATAGCTTTCAAAATAATTTTCAAAGATTCATTCATACCGTTCAAAACAATTCTCGTTTTCAAATCTTTTATATATAAAAGATACAATATTTAAAAATCCTCTTAAATTTCAAAATAGGGTTCAACTATCTTTCACAAAGATTCAATTATAGCTTTCAAAATCATTTCCAAAACCGTTTGGTTTTAAAATTCAACCTTAAAAACCTTTTCAAAATGTTAAATTCAAATATCTATGACTTAACCGATTTCCTCGTGAAATCCATATTGGTGTGTGTATCGTGTGGTCTAGGGTTTTACACAATAATAGTGCAACAACATCAACCATTACAGATTCAAACACAGAAATATCGATAAGCGGTATAATCTATAACGCTTATCTTTATCTATAGATCATGGATGAATAATATAAATTCATCGCAGATAATAAATTATATCACAGATAATTAATTTCATCGCAGAATAAATTACATCACAGTTCATAAAACAAAATAATTCATATCACACATTATCACAAATCAAGGACATCAATCAATTCAAAGCACTCCATAGAATCCTAACATCCATGAGTGAGATCAATTAATTATCTGATTTATTTAAATCAGATAAATTACTTATGAATAAATTTCTAATCCTAGTTAATTGATCATTAATTAATTACAAACCATTGTGATTAATACACTTTAATCATTAATTAACCTTTAAATTAATTTATCACATTAATTAATTACCCATAATTAATTATAATAAGTGATCATTCTTAATCACTTAGTCATCGTTAATCATAAATTAACTAGCAATAATTTACCTTAATAATTTAGAAATTTATCCACCTTTAATTATTAATTTATCAATTAGTCTTTAATTAACTTCTTTAATTAATCTTTAATTAATTAATTTAATTAATAGATCCTAAATTATTAATTAAATCTTAATTATAATTAATTTTCCTTAATTGATTACCTTTAATAGATTTATTATTCCTTAATTAATTACTCCTTAATTAATAATGGTTTCTTAATCACTTTAAGTCAATTAACCTTTAATTAATTATTCTTAATTACCTTAATTAATTAAGCATGTTAATTAATTATTCTTTAAAGTAATAATCCTTGATATTTGATAAATCAATCTTTAACCTTTAATTATCTTCTCTTAATTACTTTCACTAAGTAATTACTATTTCTATTTAATCATTCATTAATTACTTTATTAATTAACTTAAATTATTAATTAATTACTTTAATTACTAAACCTTCAATTATTAATTAATTTAATCTTAATTATAAGTAATTATTCTTTAATTGATTTTCTTAATTATTAATGAATTGATCTTAATTACAAATTATTACTTAATTATTATTAACGATCTAAATCGACTTACCTTTAAGTTAAAAATTTGAAACGTTTGATTTTTAATTCTAAATCACTTATGAGGCTTCATTTAAAATAACTGGTTGCAAATATAAATTTAAAACTTAATTATTTTAAAAATCCTTTACTTCAAAACTTTTAATTTATACTTTCTTCTTAATAAATAAATCATCATTTATAAAAAGGAATAGTTTCAGGAATTCATTTAACAAATTTACTAAAGTTTTAAAACTGGAAAATATAAGAATTTACAGCCCACCCGAGTGTTCCCGAGCTAAACCCCGACGTACTCGAGTTTTACTTCGAGTTTTCCTAAATTTTACCCGAGTGCTGCAAAATTTTGATCTAAAAATTTTTTCTAAGTGTTTTTACTTTCGCACCGCATACCTACTTCGAGTTATAACTCGAGCCACTCTTGCTTTTCCCCGAGTTCATCTTCGAGACCACCTAGCACCAACGCCATTTGACACAAATGGTAACTCGTGCACGTGCACACGAGTTTGCCAGCATTCTGATCACCGAGGTCGACGACTACAGATCATCGACGACCTTCCTAAACCACCTATCCATCTAGATTCGTCGAAGGGTCAGAGATTCGAAATCGAGCATGCTTGATCAACTGGAACCCAACACAGCTTTGACTAACCACCAGAAAGTACCCCGCACCACCACCACAAACCTCCGGACGCCACGCGACCACAACCCTAACTGCTCCGATGACCTATGACCCCTTTCCCCCTGGTCCGATCCCCTCCGGTCCCATGACGACGATGCAGTTCCATTTCAAAAACAGACAAGCAAACTAGCTTTTAAAACCCTAAAACATCACCGTTCCCACGCCTCGATCATTTATAAAATCAAATTGTATTTTTTCCTTGATCCCTGATGCTCATACAACCTTCACCAATGACCACAACGTCTAATTCATCGGGAGTTAACAAGAATTTACGAAAATCCCTTTTTAGTTCAAACCCAAAATTCCCAATTTATACTTACCTAAAAATCTTAATTTTCCCCTTAAAATTCATGATTTTGTAATACGAATCTGTTTGTAAAGCCAAAACACAAAACCAAAATCATTAATTTTTGACTTAAATTAAGCTATTACTGTAAATTCTGATTTTTTTTGAAATGGTTGTTCACAAAATCCACCTGAATTTATTTTAAAAATGATATTACTAAGTTACAATCATTTACTTTTAAACATTATAGCTTGAACATGTTTAGATAGGAAGCTATGATTTTTTATTTGATGAACTATGAGCTTGTAATATCAACAGAGAACTAAATACAAGCATGCATTCCACAAATACAGAGGAATTCAACCATTCTTCTCAGATAAACTCATCACACTTTCAAGCATTATCTAATATCAAGATAGAATGGTGGGTTAAAAAGGTTTTCTCACCTTGTATTGATGAAGATAGAGAAACAGAGAAGCTTGACTAATTTTGCAAAACTGGAACTTGTATTTGTTGTTGAATGTAAATCTTGCTTCAGGTTTTCTTTCCAGTTTGTAGATGATTGCTCTCTTTTTTTTCCTTCTACCTTAAATATGAAGATGATCATGATGTTGTACTTATTTTGATCTTCTAGTTTCCTAGATTTTGATTTTTCTACTTGATTTCCAGATTATCATTTCCAGGCTTGAAATAGCTTTGCTTAAATTACATTATTTTCATCTTCCAGGTTTTTGAAGTTGAAGAATTTGAGGGTGAAGGTAAAAGAAAACATGCAACCTAGTTTTACTCCTTAATTCATATTATCTATGTTTTAAATTTTAAAGAAAATAAAGTATGACACTTGTTTTATTCATATCCTCTTTAAACTACACTTGTTAATATATGTTTCTATATATCTTACATTTGTCAAATGCCCATCAATTTTTGTTTTGTTTTAAACTCTTTTCATTTTAAAATTTTTGAATCAATTTATCTCTTATGTTTTATAACTTAACATATGTATATTTTTTTAATTTTAAATCCTTACTTTATCATAATTATGTGATATGTTTATCAATTTTGTATAATACAATTTAAAACAAATGATTTGAAAAATTATTCATTACAAATAAATATTTATATGTTCTAATGTTTTTAAATTTTTTTCAAATCTAATTTTATATTCAATCTAATTTTACATCTTAAATTCAAATTCAAAATTTAATATATAATAAATTTGTACTTATAAATGAATGAATAATCAAATACCTTTTTATAAATATATCTTTGTATTCGATTTATCATTTATTTCTCTTAAATTCCAAATCAAATTCTATTTATAATCCATTTGATTTCAAATCAATTTATTTTATTTACAATCTTTTGATATATTTATTCATTCAAATTTTCAAATAAATTAAATTCCAATATATTAACATTTGAATTTCAAATTCACATTTTCAAATTATAATCTATTTATAAAATATTCACTTTTGAATTCCAAATCATTAATCTTTTTATATATATACATATATATATATATATATATATATTCATTCAATTTTCAAATTAATCCGCAATTAAAATTGTAATTAGAATATTATTCAAAATATTTATTTCAGAATTTCCAATTAGAAATTCTATTTAAAAATCATATTTACATTCATTTATATTAATAAACAAACAAATATATATTAATTCTTGGAAAATACCAGATTAAACCATCATCTAGTTCCAAAAATTAAATTTAATTATCAAATTTATTCTGGCTAAAATCCGGGAATGTTACAATTATCGATTTTAATTTCAACGCGTTTCTCACCCGTATAAGCAAACGGTAACTCCAACCGCTATGAAAATTGAAATTCGATAATAAATAACTATTACGGATCCAATGGAATAGGTTTTGTTAAATTCCGAGACTGTTCCCCGGAAGGCTATTTTAACTCGTCGATAAATTCGAGCGATTTTCAAAATCGTCGAAATTACTTAAAATTTTACTTTTAAAATTTTACTAACTCAATTATAAAGCATATAGAATTTATAATTACATTTGAAATCATTTTGATTCAATTTAAATCAAAATCTGATTATATGCATTATTAAATTATTAAATTCCATTATTAAAGTAATATAAAATCCCAAATTTAACCTATCGACTTCTAATTCCAACCAACAATCCAATATTATAATTCAAATCCAATAGATTTAAAATAAATTTTAGAAACCATTTCCGTTCCATTTGCCTCCAGATTCGCAAATTATTTCCATTTCAAATAGTTAATTATTATTCAAATTCAATTTAATTACCATATTTGAAATTATAACTTATTTTATTAACTTAACCAAGATTTGTTTATTTCAAAATCAAATTATAATCCATATTCAACATTCAAAATGAATTAAATGTTCAAAGTCTAACGACCAAAATTCTGGCTCGTTACATTCTTTCCCCCATAAAAATTTCGTCCCCGAAATTTACTAAGGCAGAAAAATGTTTCCAAACTCATTTACTTACCCAAACTTCTTAGTTAAACTCACTTCATCAAAACTCTAAGCTCAATTCCAAAATCATTTGCTTATTTTTAACCTAAAAGTTTTGTTTTCACTATCCTTTCAAAAACAACTTTACTAGTTAACCAAAATTTTCAAAATTTCCAAAAACTTTCTAACTCCCAAAATTTTGGAAAATTTTTGACAGCGTCTCCTTTGTACGGAGGAGCTTTTGCAATATCACAATAGACATAAATATATATACATCGACCCACACGGTCGGAAAATAAAATATATCACAATATATATATATCATTTCTCAATTTTATTGCGTAGGCGTACCTTAGATTAGCATTTTAAAGGCAAGCGGCTAAATAATATTGCATATACGCGCTCCTGCTTTATCAATTGCCTCCCGTACCTGTACTTACTTAAACAAACACATCAGTTTTCAATAATATAAGATTTATAACATCCTTCCATATTTTTATCTTAGCCAAACACCTCAATTACATGGTTCAAACAAACAAATTTCATATTCAACCCGTTAACCATATATTAAAAGCAAATCCCAAGATTTCTATCAACATTTTAATTTCATAACAAATCCAACTTCATTTTATTTCACTTGAATGATTTATAATCAAGTTTAGTTTTTACAATTCATATTTACTATAACTAATTCATTTTCTCTTCAATATGATTATCATATGCTTTATTTACATAAATTTACTACAATTCAATTCCAAATTAATTCACAATTAAATTTTTATTTCAAATTTGATATATTTGCATTATATTCATAATTCACTCCATTTATATACAAATCCACTAAATTAAATTCCGACCCATTCCAATTTATTCAAAAACCACTTATTTACTTCTTTTAAATCATTTACTTCCATTTATAACAAAATGACAAATTTTATACAAGTTGTTGTTATTCAAACAAATAACCTTTTCTTACTTATACCATTTAAAATAAATTTAAATTTCTATTCTTACACTTCCAATTCATTATCCATATAGGTTTATTCAAAACCATCTCTTAAAACTTGACAACAACCCTCACACAATTTCTTTCTTTTTTTCATTTTAATTTGATTCTTACCCAAATCAAATTCCAATCCATTTACAGATTTTAATTCAGTTTGTTTATTTATTCAATCCCTTCTAATTTTAATTCACCTTCTGAATTCACTTCTGAATTTATTAATAACATAACCATTTTAATTATTCTAAACCAGAAATGGGTTTTATTTTTCTTTTTTTTAACAAGCTCCCACAATTTTATTTATCCCAATACAATTTCCATTTAATTTAGCTTACACTAAATTCATTTCCAAACAATTACTTTGGATTTAGTTGAGTGAGCATTTACTTCATTTAATATCATTTCAACTAAATGAAATCTTTTTCCAATTCATTTCTTCTCAAATTTTAATTCAAGTTCAACTAAATTTATTCAGCCAACTTAAATTCATTCCACTACCTTTACTACTTAAATAAGAACTGAATTTCATTCAATATTATTTATAACGCAACTGAATTTTGATTTCAATTCAATTCGATCCAATTTTATTTCTCCTTTAGTATAAGTTCAAGCCTTATTTACCGACTTAAGCCCATTCACCTTTTATCTTTTATATTTTCTTCACCCTATTTCAATTTACATTTCATTTAAGATTTAAATTTTGAATTTCCCATAAAGTGCCAACCAATTTATTTTGGTTTTACAATTTCCATTTCCTATTCTTAAGTTCACCAACTTATTTACTTTAAAACTTACATTGCTCACTTTAATCCATTTACATCTTATAATCACAATTCTAAATTTATATATATGTATAACACTTAATAGCTTGAGGATATAAATTTTCATTACACAATTATAACTCTCAATTACAAAGTCATTTTACATTTCAACTTTATATCCAATTTAATTCAATCTCAATTTCAATTTTATTTAACTTATCCCAAGTTAAATTCAAATATTCTTTATTCACTTTCATTCACTCAAATCAAATTTTAATTCCAGGATCAAAATTTTCAATTTCCTTTCTTATTTATATCAACTTTATTTTATGTTCAATAGTTGATCCATCTTTACCTTTCACATTATTTATATAGAATTTTTCAGAATTCAATTGCCCGGTTTTATTACAAAACCATTTTGAAATAATAATCAACACATACCCACTTGGTATATCAAATCAAACTTTCAGATTCCAAAACAACTTGTTTTTACCAAAATAAATTTCCCTTTTGAAATTTCTAAAACCACTTGTATACCCAACAAGTCCAAACAAATATCATAACCAATCTTCCTGGTAGCAATCCATCACTTTAGAAACTCGAAAATGAATTCTAATGATGTGGCCATCATCTTCAGGATTATTTCCCAGCGACTGAAGTGAGTTCGGTGCTCCCTTACCGCCACAAATTCCTTTCAAAACCATTTCCATTCAAAAGTATTTCCCAAATAATACTCCATTATTTCCTTCAAACACTTTGGAAAACATTTCAATCATTACCAAGATTTTAAATTCCCAAACTCTTTGTTTAAATTCATTTTAAACACTTTTCTAAAGATCCAGGATTTAAATTCTGGTCTAAATCAAATTTTAGCTATACTCCTTTTTATTTAAACCAAACTTAGATAATTCTATTTGGTTATAAACCATTTCAAATTTTAGATTCTTATATTTGAGTATAATATTAACAACCAAACATCCAAATATATATAATAAATTTCAAAAAATTATTCCTTTTATATCAAAATATAATTTTGGGTAAAATTATTTCATTTACCAGCTTTAAAAAAACAATACTATGTCGGTTTATCTTGTTTAAGAGTTTAGAAACCCCTATCGATACGGTTGTACTTCCCGCACCGACCAGAATTCATAAACACTCAATCGATAAGTCAACACGGCATAAAAACAATTTTTATATTCACCAACAAGTACGCGCTCATAGCTATTAATACACCCAACTCATTCTAGAGTACTATCGACTCGGTTTAATGAGTAATTTCCCCACCAAAGCCTAGGTTTTCGCCAACCTAAGCTCTGATGCCAAGTGTGACGACCCGCCCTTCTCGACCCTCAAAAATCGACATAAAATACTCCACGGTATAACATGCCAACGATCAAGTGCCGGTAAAGACATATTGTTGAGGAAAAAGAAAGAAGACAGAAGAAAGAAGGAACTAAACAATAACAGAATCTCGCAATCGCAGCGGAACAAAATATAATAGTCAATAACAGATCTTTACACAAAATGAAAACTAAATTTGTTTTATACAATATATCATCAGAGTATATCTCAAACAAACAACAATTACCCACCTGACCATTTCAAACAATCACAGCAGCGGATATAAACAAGTACGGATAATACGTCTCGGACTCCAACTCCTCTCCTGAGCTCCGCAGCATCCCTTCCTGTAATCAATAATACTCGGTCTAACCCGAGCATTATAATGAAATAACACCCGAGTCAGTCTGGAATACCAGCTGATAAAAATACACTCAAATTGATTATTAAAGTTTCAAAAATCCTTTTGAAAACAAAAGCATCTCGTAAGACCACGCCACAAATAACCATGTCGGGTTGTTACCTTACGATAGCTAAAACATTTTTATCAAAATCCTCTGATATTATAATAGGGTCTATATACAAATACTTATTAAAATAGCCAAAATTGTTACACAATTAAATTCCAGCTACTAGCCACAAAGTGGGTAATACAAACAAAACTCGTAAAAGGCGCGTAGGGAGAATGGATTTCCAACTAATGACTAGGTACTATGGTACCACCTGTCACAGTACGTGGCCTAGATCACCATACCGAGGATTACTCGCAATCCCCTGCAACACAAGACCGGGACTACTCCGAACTTGCACTTCACTGCTCCATCTTCAACTCCGAACTCGTTTTTCCCACGAAAACGTACAAACCGGATCGAAGTGGTTTTCGAGAAATAAATCCCGATCCCTGTCCCTTCGAAACGATCAACGCATTGGCCAATATTGATAGTCGGTGATTTATCTATCAATTAACATTCACAAATATCCATCAAACAAATAATAATTTCCCAAATTATTTATTTATCTCATAATATTATCGCAAGATATGTTTCATTTTCAATCCCTTGAAAACAGTTTCAAACCACACACTTCTTATGGAATAAATTTCCAAATATTGATTTCCACTGAAAACATCCAAGCCAAATACTTTAGATTTATAATAATTTAAATTAAAGCTATTTACATACTTTATTTGAAATACATACATACTTTTTAAATGTTTCGAATAAAACCGCTTCATAAATATAAATCATTTTTCTTCAAAATAAAATTTATGTCATACTAAATTGTAAAATAAAGTTATGAACTCCTATACAAGTTTTCAAATAAAACTTTAACCAAACCATCTTTACAATAAAACCATTTTATAAAATATTAATAATATTCTTTAAAAACATAATACCTATTAACCTTTTAAAATAATTATTACTATAACTAAAGGTATTTACTTTTGAAATCTTTACAACTTAAATAAGAATTTTCTTAAAAACACTCTTTAAAAATCAAATTTAAAACTTTTAACTTTTACTTAAAAATCTGCTTTTAAACGTACTTCGCTTTTCAGGAAATTACACTTCTGTTTCAGAATAAACCAAAGAATCTTTTTTAAACCCTACACGGTTTACCTCAATTCAAATTTACGTTTAAATCCTGTAAAGTCCTCCAACACTTTAAAAATAAACCCTCTTTTTATTTTTAAACACATTTCTATTTCCTGGAATATCACTTCCAAAATATATGCTTAAAATATTTTTAATAAAGTTTCTAGAAATTACTTAATTGAAAATAATACTTAAGGAAATATATAGAGGTTTTCTAAGTAATTTAAGTCAAATTTAACTTTTAAAATAAAGTTATTAAATCAAGTGAAACGACCGCCCATGACTCCCGCACCAAATCAAGGAAATAATGCGCTAAAAGGTGTGCCAGGCAGCCATGGACGATAGTCAGGGTAAAACAAAACAGAAGAATCTCTATCGCATAACTCACAGCGCATGGATAAAATACAATAGAGAAATATAATATAGTGAAGCTCCATAGAACAGAACATCATCATATAAGCATCACAGTAGTTTCATACAATCATCTACTCAAATCCATACATGAAAGCCTCACTACAAATCACTCAACCAAATACAGCAGCGGATACCCAGTACATATAGTAAGAAAACTAATATGCAAAGCCTCCTGCTCGTCTTCGTCATCTTCAGCGTAGAACTCCTAGCACAGCACCTGTCACCTGCTACCTAGTCTGCCCATCCCAAACATGGATGAACAGCCCAAGGTAATAAGAGGAGACATAAAACCTTGAGTCAGACAAAGTCTTAGTGAGCAGTAAATTAACTATCAAACATACCAAAAGAGCATAAAGGATAAAAGGAATAGGAACCAAACCATCCCACTCCACCTCTTTCTACAGTGATAGCCCCCAGACACACACTAAGGAGAAGCAGGCATAACACAGCAGGCAATTAAAGTAAAGTAATTATCACTCGAGTCAAGGTCGATGTTTTCCAAATACAAACCCCCAAGGCCTAAACCAAGATCAGATAAGCACCCAGAAAACACCGCTCTTGAAGCCGAATGATAATACAACCAAACATCCATGACTCTGGCTATCACTGTCATCCTTGCCTCGATTTCACCGTTAGTTGAATGACCATCTGTCAAGGGCTAATGGTAACCCCGGTTCTAACCATAACTCCGCACACTGCCTTGTGCCTAGGACTTATCTACTTTGCCCAGAGTACTCAACTACCTACCTGTAGTCTTTTGGGTGTCCCGACTACCTTCCTGTAGTCGTTATGGGCGCCCCATGTACTCTTGCTTTTGAGCATGCTAGAACCTTCAACAACGACGAGATCCAAGCCTCCTAGCCATCCTTCTTGACGACTATCCTCATACAAGCTCAAGCTACCTCTTGAACAATCCATTATCAACCAACTTGAACTACCCTTCAAGTTATCAACATGCTTGGAATGATCCCTTCCTGGATTAAGCCAAGACTCACATCATACTTCACTTCATCACATCAAAGCAAAGTCTCAACTCAACAACATGGTTTGCCTCATCGCATCATGGCAAAGTTCCATCTCATCATCATCCAATCTATACATATGAGCTTCAACATCCGCTACATATGCCTTAAGCAGCTTTCACCATTCAAGAGCCTTCTTCCATAGCTTTTGAATCCTCTTTCATCATCTTGTTCCAAATCAACTACTAGCTAACTTGGAAACAATCAAATCAATCATACATTCAAATAATCAATCATTCAAACAAGATCTATTAAGCAATTTAAGCAATATCAACTATAATGGCAATTTCGTAAATAAACGAGCAAAAGTCCAACATATGTGAAACCATAGTTTTTAGCATAGATCTATCAAATATAAAACATGGGTTTTGTCTCTAATGCTTATTAAACAAACTTGCATAAGTAAACATCTTCAAAAACCATGGATCTAGACTTAGATCTAAGAAAAATGCATGAAATCTCTAACTTTAACACCCAAACATGCCACCAATCCAATATACTCCTTTGGATCCGCGTGAGAGATAACTACCACTCACCAAATCACCCAAACACTACAAAAACTACACACTTCAGATCTGGACAGCGAAGATCAAGGTTTGATCCGGCAATATCTCGCTCCAATCGATGAATTCTAGCTCGAACGGATGAAGATCTTCAACTTTGGCACTTGGATCTTCGATCTCGATCTTCGATCTTGGATGGATGTTAGAATTAGATTGGAATGGAGAAAAGAAGATGAAGAAATGTTGTAGTCGAGTCTTCAAAATGGCAGCACTTCGTCGCTTCAAAAACCGGTGCCAAAAAGTGAGCCAAACCCCTCTATTTATAGGCTGAATCAACCATGAGTCGTCGCTCTTAGGTCGTCGCCGACCCAACTCCTGAGTCGTCCCCGACTCATCCACATGCTGACTTACCATAAGCCACTCACACGACTCAACAACCCTGCCGACCTACGACTTAATACCAGAGCCGACCTAACTAATCAACGACTCAACACCAAGCTGCCTAACGACTTACGACTCATCGTTAAGTCGTGCCTACCGACTCAGGCCAACGACTCAATACACCAAGGCACAAGGTCATACGACTCAAACCCAAACCGACTCAACACCTACCGACTCACGACTCAAGACCAGTGCCGACTCAACATAAGTCGGTCACGACCTAAAAGCCTCCGACCTAAGACACTGCCGCGTTTTCCCCAAGTCCTAAGTCGTACGACGACTCAACAATACACACTCACGACTCAACTATGATGCCGACTCACGACTCATCAGGCCCTACGACTCAAAACCCTGCCGACTCATTACCCACGACCTAAGCCTAAACCCCTTAAGTCGCTACACCCTTAACCCGTTAACTCCTTAACTCGGCAAACCCTATGAGTCGTAACTCGTTGACTCGGCCACACTTCTTATCTCGGCCCTCTATGAGTCGGTCATCCTATGAGTCGCCTAACTTCTTGAGTCGGTCCATCCTTATCTCGGCCAACACTTTAAACCGCTACCCCTCCTTGAGTCGGTCCCCTATGAGTCGGTCACGACTCATCACTTGTACCCGGGTTAACTTCTAAACGACTCAAGCTAGAAGCAACACAAACAACACTATCGACCTGCAAATTCTACGATTTATCGACTCGTAAAATACGGGTCGTTACATTCTCTCCCCCTTAGGAATTTCGCCCTCGAAATTCCAAGCAAACAACAGCAATCACAATTATTCCGCATGCCTACCATCCATAGCAATCAACAAACCATGCATCCAATTCTAACCTAGCATGCAGAATTCTATGACTTAGAACAAGCTACAAATTCATGAGATGTCACGACACTTTAGGGCCATACCTCGAAGAGTCCGGGATGAGCTGCCTTCATCCTCTCTTCCTCCTCCCACGTACAGTCGTTAACATCATCACTCCATTGTACCTTGAGCAACGTAATCGTCTTCCTCCTAAGCTGTTTCGTATCGGTTTCAACAATACGAAGCGGCTTACGAGGTCTCGAAACAACTGGATCAACCTCCAAGTCTTCACAGCTATCAGCAGAAACCACCGTAGTTGGGTCGTGCATATACTTCCGTAGATAAGATACATGAAAAACACTGTGCACACCCGCCATCTTTTCCGGTAACTCCAATCTATAAGCGAGCTTTCCAATACGCTCGATAATCGGGAATGGTCCAACAAATCTCGGAGTTAACTTTCCTTTCTTTCCGAATCTAATAACATTCTTTAATGGAGAAATCTTCACAAAAACCATATCACCTACGTCGAATTCCAAATCCTTCCGACGATTATCTGCATAACTTTTCTGACGATCCTGGGCTGCCTTCATTCGTTGCCGAATGATCTCTATACAATCTGAAGTCTGTCGAATCATCTCTGGCCCAAGTATCAGCTTTTCTCCAGTTTCCAACCAACATGTCGGGGAGTTACACGGTCTTCCATACAATGCCTCATATGGTGCCATACCAATACTCGACTGATAACTGTTGTTATAAGCAAACTCCACCAAATGAAGGTGATCTTCCCATGACCCTCCGAAGTCCAAAACACATGCTCTAAGAAGATCTTCCAAAACTCGGTTGACTCTCTCAGTCTGACCATCTGTTTGAGGGTGATAAGCTGTACTCAAACACAACTCGGTTCCCAAAACTTCCTGGAAGCTCTTCCAAAATCTACTAGTGAACAATGGATCTCGATCGCTCACTATACTCTTCGGAACACCATGGAAACGAACTATCCACTTCACATATAATTCAGCCAACTTCGATGCAGTCCTAGTCGATCGAACAGGAATGAACCTTGCACTCTTGGTCAAACGATCTACTATGACCCAAATCCCTTCATTCCCTGCTCTTGTCCTAGGTAGACCATCGATAAAGTCCATCGACACTTGCTCCCACTTCCATGTAGGAACCTCTAATGGCTGAAGCAATCCACTGGGCTTCTTCTGCTCAGCTTTCACCAACTGGCAATTCATACACTTGGAAATAAAATTTCCAACATCCTTCTTCATACCTTCCCAGTAGTAGGTTCTCTTCATATCCCGATACATCTTATTTCCACCTGGATGAATTGTCAACTTCGAGTGATGACTCTCCCTCAGAACTTCATTTCTCAATCCATCTACATCGGGAACAACTAGTCGCCCTTGCTTTCGAAGCCAACCCTCTCGATCGACTTCAAATCCTTTATCCTTTTCTGGATCCAATCCGGATTCCAAATCACGGATAATCTTGATAAGCTTATCATCTCTCCTTTGCCTCTCGCCAATTCTTTCCACAAGAGTAGGCCTTATCGATAAGTTTGCCAACATCTCAGGTTCCAATTCACATCTAGGCCTGAAATCAAATCCAGCCAAATACTCAAGACTCTTCCATTCCGAAAACATGGTTCCCAATCCTGCATGTCTTCGACTTAACGCATCAGCCACTGCGTTACCTTTCCCTGGAGTATAGGCTATACCAAAATCATACGATGCTAAGAACTCTAGCCACCTTTGCTGTCGAAGATTCAAATCCTTTTGGGAAAACAGATACTTCAACGACTTATGATCTGTAAACAGCTCGAATCTAACTCCCAATAGATAGTGTCTCCACATCTTCAAAGCAAACACAATCGCCGCTAACTCCAAATCATGAGTCGGATAATTCCTTTCATGCGGCTTCAGTTGTCGACTAGCATACGCAACAACTTTATGCTTCTGCATTAGCACCGCTCCTAGTCCAGTGCCACATGCATCGGTGTAAACCACCATCTCATCATTCCCACTTGGAATAGTCAAAACAGGAGCGCTCGTCAGTCGCTCTTTCAGGATTACGAAAGCTTGCTCACACTTATCATCCCATCTGAACACTTGGTTCTTCTTCGTCAATCCTATCAACGGTGCAGCTATCTTGGAAAAGTCTTTGATAAACCGACGATAATATCCTGCTAATCCAAGAAAACTTCTCACATCAGATGCATTCTTAGGTCTAATCCAATCCTGGATTGCTGCCACCTTAGCGGGATCAACCGCTATGCCATTTCCAGAGATAACATGGCCTAAGAACCTCACTTCACTCTTCCAGAAGTGACACTTCGAAAACTTAGCCTTCAGCTGATGTTTCCTCAAAATTTCCAAAACAATCCTCAAGTGCGTCTTGTGCTCTCCCTCAGTTCTGGAATAAATCAGAATATCATCCACGAACACAAGCACGAACTTATTCAACTGATCTCTGAACACTCTATTCATAAGATCCACAAAATATGCTGGCGCGTTAGTCAATCCAAACGGCATTACCAGCCACTCATAAAACCCGGATGGTGTCCTGAAAGCAGTCTTCGGCACACTATCCTTCGCCACTCTCAACTGGTGAAATCCCGTTGCCAAATCCATCTGAGAAAACACCTTAGCCTCGTGAAGCTGATCAAACAAGTCATCTATTCTCGGCAATGGATACTTGTTCTTCCTAGTCACCTTATTCAGCTCACGATAATCAACACACAACCTCAACGATCCATCCGCTTTGGTTGCGAACACAACTGGCGCACCCCATTCGGACACACTTCTCCGAATGAATCCTTTCTGCAAAAGGTCATCAACTTGCACCTTCAGCTCTTGCTGCTCCCTCGGTGCCATCCGCCTAAGAGGCATCACAACAGGTCTGGCTCCCTCAACTAGATCGATACGAAACTCGATCTCCCTATGCGGCGGCAACCCTTTGACTTCCTCAAAGACATTCTCAAACTCATTCACAATAGGCACCGATGACAGTCCATCCCGTGGAACAACCAGCGAATACATGAAGCTCATGAAGACGCCTTCTTCATGCTTACATCGTATCACAACCTTTCGCCCTTCCACATTCCCGACTGTCACCTCAAGCCTTTCACAATCAATCCTAGCCGCATACTTCCTAAGCCAGTCCATACCCAAAATAATTCCGAACCCCGCAAAGTTCAGAACAAAGAAATCACAAACAAACGAGCAATCATGACTCGACACAACTAGACCACGACATAACATACACAAACATGACGAACCCCCTACCGGATTAGTCACAACCAATGGCCTATCAACAATATCCGGTTTCATACCTAACCGGCTTACCAAATCATCACAAACAAAAGAATGCGACGCTCCAGTATCAAACAACACTCTAACTGGAACACCACAAATAGAAAGAGTACCTTGAACCACCACACTCTTCCCCTTCTCTTCAACAGTAGGAACTCTTGAAGACGACGGCACAGCTTCCAAAGCATAGGCTTGCACAACCTGCCTATCTTTCCTCGGTTCTGGACAATCCTTCTTGATATGTCCCAGCTTATCACAGTTGTAACACTTTCCCGGCACTTTGGGATTCTTACAATCTTTGTAAAGATGGCCCTTCTGCTGGCAGTTATAGCAAGTCATTTCGCTCTTCGGCTTCTTCTGGCCATCCTTACCCTTCTGTTGCTGCTGCTTCCTCTTCCTGTTGCCACTCTGCTGTGGTTTAGATACTTCCCTGGTTACAGCAACAACAGAACTTTCCTTAGGGAACAAACTCTCATGCCTCAAAGCTTTTTCCACAAGCTTCTCAAATGGATCGTCCAGATGATCCACTAACTGCCTCCCAAGATAAGCATCCAGACCAGTCACAAACTTTTCATTCTTCTGGTAGGGAGAATCAATATACGATCTGGCATACTTAGACAAAGCTTCAAACTCAGAA
Source organism: Allium cepa (assembly GCA_030765085.1). Taxonomy (NCBI): domain Eukaryota; kingdom Viridiplantae; phylum Streptophyta; class Magnoliopsida; order Asparagales; family Amaryllidaceae; genus Allium; species Allium cepa. The sequence continues at coordinate 527,971,651 of CM060939.1, read as the reverse complement.
ATGTACTCAAGAACAGGCCTTCCCCCTTGCTTGAGCTCCACAAACCTCTTAAACAAGACAGATTTCTGGGAAGTAGAGATGAACTTAGCTTCAAATCTAACTTGGAATTGCTCCCAAGTAATCTCTTCTTCTGGTGTATCTATGGTGATAGAATTCCACCAATCAGCAGCTCTTCCCTGAAGCTGTCTCGATGCAAGCTTCCTCTTAGTTGCATCCTCAATCCCTAAGTCACCAAAGATTCTTTTGCAAGCATCAATCCATCTCTGCACCTCAATAGTCGACTCCGTCCCCAAGAAAACTTTCCCTCCAAGAGCAGTATAATCCTTGCAAAGCTTGGCAAAATCCACCGGTCTCGGAGCTTGGACTTGAACTCCCACATCCACAGATGATCCTGAAGCTGGTATTCTCCTCATGATTGAAGTCATCATGGCCTCAAACATAGGAGCATAATCAACAGCTTCCCTAGCATCACGGCTACCCCTCGCAGCTTGTCTCTCACTTCGACTCATCCTTAATATCTGTAAATAAGAATGATTAGAACACCTTAAGAAACAACTGCATAAGGAGTTCAAACCCTTCTAAACTACTATATTATATATAGTAATCATCCATCAAATTACAATTACGTCTCTCTTACGTAGTTACATCAGCGAGCGTTGGCTAAAATCGATTAACCAAAGCTCTGATACCAAATGAAACGACCGCCCATGACTCCCGCACCAAATCAAGGAAATAATGCGCTAAAAGGTGTGCCAGGCAGCCATGGACGATAGTCAGGGTAAAACAAAACAGAAGAATCTCTATCGCATAACTCACAGCGCATGGATAAAATACAATAGAGAAATATAATATAGTGAAGCTCCATAGAACAGAACATCATCATATAAGCATCACAGTAGTTTCATACAATCATCTACTCAAATCCATACATGAAAGCCTCACTACAAATCACTCAACCAAATACAGCAGCGGATACCCAGTACATATAGTAAGAAAACTAATATGCAAAGCCTCCTGCTCGTCTTCGTCATCTTCAGCGTAGAACTCCTAGCACAGCACCTGTCACCTGCTACCTAGTCTGCCCATCCCAAACATGGATGAACAGCCCAAGGTAATAAGAGGAGACATAAAACCTTGAGTCAGACAAAGTCTTAGTGAGCAGTAAATTAACTATCAAACATACCAAAAGAGCATAAAGGATAAAAGGAATAGGAACCAAACCATCCCACTCCACCTCTTTCTACAGTGATAGCCCCCAGACACACACTAAGGAGAAGCAGGCATAACACAGCAGGCAATTAAAGTAAAGTAATTATCACTCGAGTCAAGGTCGATGTTTTCCAAATACAAACCCCCAAGGCCTAAACCAAGATCAGATAAGCACCCAGAAAACACCGCTCTTGAAGCCGAATGATAATACAACCAAACATCCATGACTCTGGCTATCACTGTCATCCTTGCCTCGATTTCACCGTTAGTTGAATGACCATCTGTCAAGGGCTAATGGTAACCCCGGTTCTAACCATAACTCCGCACACTGCCTTGTGCCTAGGACTTATCTACTTTGCCCAGAGTACTCAACTACCTACCTGTAGTCTTTTGGGTGTCCCGACTACCTTCCTGTAGTCGTTATGGGCGCCCCATGTACTCTTGCTTTTGAGCATGCTAGAACCTTCAACAACGACGAGATCCAAGCCTCCTAGCCATCCTTCTTGACGACTATCCTCATACAAGCTCAAGCTACCTCTTGAACAATCCATTATCAACCAACTTGAACTACCCTTCAAGTTATCAACATGCTTGGAATGATCCCTTCCTGGATTAAGCCAAGACTCACATCATACTTCACTTCATCACATCAAAGCAAAGTCTCAACTCAACAACATGGTTTGCCTCATCGCATCATGGCAAAGTTCCATCTCATCATCATCCAATCTATACATATGAGCTTCAACATCCGCTACATATGCCTTAAGCAGCTTTCACCATTCAAGAGCCTTCTTCCATAGCTTTTGAATCCTCTTTCATCATCTTGTTCCAAATCAACTACTAGCTAACTTGGAAACAATCAAATCAATCATACATTCAAATAATCAATCATTCAAACAAGATCTATTAAGCAATTTAAGCAATATCAACTATAATGGCAATTTCGTAAATAAACGAGCAAAAGTCCAACATATGTGAAACCATAGTTTTTAGCATAGATCTATCAAATATAAAACATGGGTTTTGTCTCTAATGCTTATTAAACAAACTTGCATAAGTAAACATCTTCAAAAACCATGGATCTAGACTTAGATCTAAGAAAAATGCATGAAATCTCTAACTTTAACACCCAAACATGCCACCAATCCAATATACTCCTTTGGATCCGCGTGAGAGATAACTACCACTCACCAAATCACCCAAACACTACAAAAACTACACACTTCAGATCTGGACAGCGAAGATCAAGGTTTGATCCGGCAATATCTCGCTCCAATCGATGAATTCTAGCTCGAACGGATGAAGATCTTCAACTTTGGCACTTGGATCTTCGATCTCGATCTTCGATCTTGGATGGATGTTAGAATTAGATTGGAATGGAGAAAAGAAGATGAAGAAATGTTGTAGTCGAGTCTTCAAAATGGCAGCACTTCGTCGCTTCAAAAACCGGTGCCAAAAAGTGAGCCAAACCCCTCTATTTATAGGCTGAATCAACCATGAGTCGTCGCTCTTAGGTCGTCGCCGACCCAACTCCTGAGTCGTCCCCGACTCATCCACATGCTGACTTACCATAAGCCACTCACACGACTCAACAACCCTGCCGACCTACGACTTAATACCAGAGCCGACCTAACTAATCAACGACTCAACACCAAGCTGCCTAACGACTTACGACTCATCGTTAAGTCGTGCCTACCGACTCAGGCCAACGACTCAATACACCAAGGCACAAGGTCATACGACTCAAACCCAAACCGACTCAACACCTACCGACTCACGACTCAAGACCAGTGCCGACTCAACATAAGTCGGTCACGACCTAAAAGCCTCCGACCTAAGACACTGCCGCGTTTTCCCCAAGTCCTAAGTCGTACGACGACTCAACAATACACACTCACGACTCAACTATGATGCCGACTCACGACTCATCAGGCCCTACGACTCAAAACCCTGCCGACTCATTACCCACGACCTAAGCCTAAACCCCTTAAGTCGCTACACCCTTAACCCGTTAACTCCTTAACTCGGCAAACCCTATGAGTCGTAACTCGTTGACTCGGCCACACTTCTTATCTCGGCCCTCTATGAGTCGGTCATCCTATGAGTCGCCTAACTTCTTGAGTCGGTCCATCCTTATCTCGGCCAACACTTTAAACCGCTACCCCTCCTTGAGTCGGTCCCCTATGAGTCGGTCACGACTCATCACTTGTACCCGGGTTAACTTCTAAACGACTCAAGCTAGAAGCAACACAAACAACACTATCGACCTGCAAATTCTACGATTTATCGACTCGTAAAATACGGGTCGTTACATCAAGTATTTATATTATAATTTCCTTTTGAAAACTTAATATACTTTACTTTTTTTAAAATAATTAAATATCATAATTACTTAAATAAATGTTTACTTACACTTTAAACAATTAAATAATATTTTCTTTCTAAAATATTCTAAACACGTTTTAAACTGCCCATTTATATTTTGAAAGCTTTTCTTTAAAACATACTAAATTTCAAGGAAAAAGTACACTTCCCATCCTTTAAAAACAATCTTACTCTTATTTTTAAGAAATTTGCACTTCTTAAAGAAATTCCCACCGAAATCCTAAAATTTCAATATTTATCCCCGAAAAATATGTCACTTTATTTATAAACCAAGTTTATAAATTTTCATTTCACATTTTCTTTTTAAATCAAAATTTCAACAGCACTTTAAATTCCAAACTGATTTCTTGAATTTAATTTCCTTAAATTCATTACTTAAAAATTCTTTTTATTTCCTTTTTACTCCCATTTTAATTTATTGATATTTAAAATACCAAATTATATTATCCAACCATAACACAGCATAACAAAATTCCAAATCAAACTATCACATGATATTAATGAAATATATCACAGAATATAAATAAAATTTCTATTTGTGATGAATCAAGTTGGATCCCTCCAACTTGTTTTCCTGCATCCACAGATGTTAGCAAAACAAATAAATATCAATCCAGACTGATATTAATATTCATATTCAACCAATAACACAATTATTTAAATATTAACTATTTAAATTAAATGGTATTCAGATGTGAGTGAGATTAACTCGCCTTGAATTTTCGACGAGCGTTCAAATTTTAAATTAAATCGAACGGCGTTCGATTTAACCTAAATTTTCACTAGCTCAAAATGATCCCAGATCTTCACCACAGTGTAGTACTCGTCGCTACGATTCCGGCATCACTAGTTTCGTCGAATTCTGATAACATATGCAATAGATATGAAATTTATAAGTTTCAATTACAAATTTAAAACAAATTTATTTTTATTTTTATTTTTTTATTACCAAACAAGATCCTGGCCGTCAATTCCACTATCCAAATCCAGGCCGCACACGGCTCCTTCTCTCACGCGACGTTTTCAGGCACAGCCGAACCCATGGTCGCGACCTAGGGTTACACGCCGCACCACCCACGGCTACTTCTACAACCATTGGCGACCACCACTCTGATGCCCAGCGCCGACTCTACTTGCGCCTGAAGCTACTCCACGCTCGGCCCCATGCTCTTCTCGAAAAACACGCCCAAATGTGTCACTTTCTCGAGCAGATTCTGGCCTCCACGACGAGCTTCGTGACCGTCCACCGTGTGGATGTGAAGCCTACGTCGATCTCTACGATTTTCTAGTTGAAACCTTTCGATGAAATTGAGTGAATGAGTGGAGATCAAGGGAAGAAGGTGGGAAGGGTTTCGGCCATTGAATAAAGAACATGCGGCTGGAGAAATTGGGTTAGGGTTCGGCCTTAAACGTGTGTATATATATACGATTATAAATATTATTTTAATATTAAATTCAATTTTAATGAACATTTGCAAACGAACTCCAAAACAGACGTGGCGACAGGCGTTTATAATGCTTTACCCGCATTTCGAATACAATGGAACGTGTTTCGGAGGCTAATTTGATCATATGTGGAAAACAGCTCTATGAATCGAGTTTAAATATTAAATTATCGATTTTAATTTCAACGCGTTTCTCACCCGTACGAGCAAATGGTAACTCCAAACGCTACGAAAATTGAAATCCAATAATAACTAACTATTACGGATCCAATGGAATTGGTTTCGTTGAATTCCAAGACTGTGCCCCGGAAGGCTATTTTAACTCGTCGATAAGTTCGAGCGATTTTCAAAATCGTCGAAATCACTTAAAATTTCACTTTTAAATTTTTACTCACTCAATTATAAATCATATAGAATTTATAATTATATTTGAAATCATTCTGATTCAATTTAAATCAAAATCTGATTATTTGCATTGTTATATTATTAAATTCCATTATTAAATTAATATAAAATCCCAAATTTAACCAATGAACTTCTAATTCCATCCAATAGTCCAATATTAAAATTCAAATCCAAATAGACTTAAAATAAATTTTAGAAACCATTTCCGTTCCATTTGCCTCCAAATTCACAAATTATTTCCATTTCAAATAGTTAATTATTATTGTTTAAATTCAATTTAATTACCATATTTGAAATTATAACTTATTTTATTAATTTAACCAAGATCTGTTTATTTCAAAATCAAATTATAATCCATATTCAACATTAAAAATGAATTAAATGTTCAAAATCTAACGACCAAAATTCTAGGTCGTTGCAGGAGGAATGACCTCACTTGGCCTGGCGTGGCTCTTGTTTTAGCCACTTCAATCTGACTCACGGGAGTCAGGGCTACGTAAATATCATACAGAATCGTCACCAAACCATCCTACTTCATTCTGGAATCTCCACCACGTACACAGTTGTTAAAATGGATTTTGGCATTGGCAGAGAGTATGACAATATCTGATCTCGGTCTCTTTAACAACCAAACGCTTATTTCATGCCGTGGGCATTTCATTTCAGATAGTTCATACTTCAAAATCAAAATATCATATCAATTTCGATATCATTTCACTTTAATTAATATTCATTTTCAGAATCGTAACATTTTCAAAGACTGTAACACTTTTGAAATCATAACACTTTGGTAATCATAACATTTTGGAAATCATAACACTTTTGAATTTAAACAATTTAGATATTTCAAATAGTATATATATTAAATTAGATATAAATTAAAATAGTTTATATATTAACATAATTTATATATTAAAATAGTTTATAGATATTAAAAATACTTTATATAATAGAAATAGTTTGCTCCAATTTCACAAGTCGATTCAAATCAGCTTAAATTTCAAAATTCAATTTAAATAAATCCCTGTTCAACACTTTTAATTTAAAAGGTTAAATATTCAATTCAAATTCTCAATAACCATTTCAACTTTTATCGATTTCAAATCCAAGTTTTAACAATCATTTCAATTCCAATAAGATTCAAAGTTTAGATATTCAAATATTTACATTATAGGTTTCATTTATATTTCGACATTCAATTTTATTTTTCAAATTAGAATTTATTCACTTAATAATTTTAATAACAATTAAATAAAATCTCAATTTATAAATTTAAATCAATATTAAATATTCAGTCTCTATTTTATTTAAAATTGAGAATATTCATTTAATTACTTTGTATCAAATCGAGTTATAAATCATATTTTTCAAATTTCAAATTCAATAAGTTCAAATAAATTCTTATTTAAATTCAATCATTAACCAACTTAAATTCCAAGTCAACATTAATTTATCTTCCCTACTTTTATTATTAAAGCTATAAAAATCTATTTTTTAAATATTAATTTAAATAAATACTTGAACATATTATAACTAATTAAATTAAACTTTATTAAATTAAATCTTATTATTAGATGTAATTTGCATTAAATCTTATTTTATATATTTAAGAAAAATAAAATTATAAGAAAAAACTTAAATTTTATATCTTTCAAAACATATAATTTTAAAAATCTAAAATTTAGACATATATAAAATAATATTTACTAAAACCCATATATTTCCTTTCAAACTTTGGAAATCATTTTCAAAATATAGACCAACAGTGTCCGTATATAATTTTATATCCTATGGTCAAGTGATATGGATATTTATCATTTCAATCCACGATTTAATTATTTACGGATATATATCATTTCAACCCACAATCCTAAAAATTTAAAATCAATGAAAATCATTTGGGTTTATCATTTCAAACCATAATAATTTTCCCCTATTCTACAATATCGTTCGGGTATGTATGATTTCAACCCATAGGGAATTTCTAAATTAACAAAAAACTTGCAGAGTGAGAACAAATATGATAAAATATAACATATTAACAACAGGCATATATCATCAATGATAAATTAAATAAAATATATACAATAGGATATGGTGTCATATGTCATAGGTGAACAGTTATAAATAATGTCATATCATATATAGAAATAAAAAACAAATGGTTCAAATTTAATAGCATATTTCAATTTCGTTTTAATGTGAATTAAATTTATTATATATGAGAATATTAATCGTGAGTGATTGCTCGCGTTTCGAGGTTAGAGAAGAAAAATGGCGAAGATGGTGACACGGATACGGATAAGTGATGAGGCTACAAAGACTACCGCAGAATGAATCCAAGCAGCGGTGGAACAAAACAGCACGATTTAGAATTCGATGAAAACAGATAGTTATTTATGGATATAATATTTTTATATTTATATAAAAATTATTACAAATGTATTAACCTCTTTTAACGTAAATTCAAATATACATTTAACACGTTATACATATGTTCATTTTCAAAAAAATCTATTTCAGCCGTATTAAAATAAGTTGATATAAATCCTTAAACATTTTCTATATATATAACTATATATACACCCAAATTATGAAATTATAATTTTTTCCTTCTTTTTTTCTTTTTTTCATATTAAAAGTACATATATTAAAATCAAAATAACTATGTCATATTTTACTTAAATCAATATGTATAACGTGTAGTAGAAGAGCCTGAAAAAATCAATTTTTCTAATTCAAACTTTTATATATACATTATATATCATAACATCATGTATATTTTGAAAAGCAATAACAGATAATATAGTTTATAAGCTTTAACGTGTAACATAGAAAAATATATTTTTAAAAAAAACCTTTACATATAACACAAATCCTATATAAAAGCATATATACATACAAACCAATACCTCAGATAATGATATGTAAACTAATACACAAGAATAGATCAAAGGAATGAAATTCACCTTGAGATTGAAGAGGAGCAGATCAAGAACAAAACAAAAGCAACTCGAAATATTTCTACATATATATATTAAAATCATACTGATCTGTATAACTAATATGTAAACTAATATACTTATATACATATAGCATTTCAAAATCACTATTTACTATAAGAATTAATATGAATTTACTTTGTTATAATATAAATAGACTAACGTATTATATAACTAACATGTTATTAACTGCCACATTATAAAACTAGCATATACATTGAGCTCTGAATAGAATATATTCAATGAAACAGACATACATTACCTATGCTATTTCATTTAAAAAAATGCAGAACTTGTCATAGACGGAGGCTTTGGACGTTGGCTGCTCAACGGAGATGGGTTCTAGTGGTTGGCGCTCGGCTACAGGTGGACGAGGGGGAGAGGGTATGGGCTGCCTTTGGTGATGGAAACAAGGTGGAAAGTGGTTTCTATGGTGGTGGCGACCTTGTGTGGTGTTCGGCTGTAATGGGAACGAGCTGCGGTTGTAAGCGGAGATAGAGTGATGGTTGGTGGTTGCTTGCATGGGCAAGTAGGCAATTGGCGTGGGTTGCAAGGTGGTGTCACGGCATGGTAGGGGTTCAAGGAATGGTGGGTTGGTCGGAAAGGGGAGGAGAAGGGGCTGAGCAGGCGTGAGTAGTGTCGGAGGAAGGGTAGATGGTGGTGGCTGGTCGTTTGTGGGATGGGTGAACTGTTGGGGAGGAGGCGGTGAGGCTGCCATGGCGGAGCTAGGGTGGCACGAGCATGCTATACGGCAAGAAGAAAAGTGAATATGCTTGATATTTATATTATATTAAAATATATATATTTTAGTAAAAAGGCAGAACAAAAATATAGAGGAGGAGGGGAAGAGTGTGGAATTCTGGACGAAGGAGAAATAGCATGAATAGGAGAAGAACAGGATTCTAAGTAACTGTACTTGTATATTTTCTTTTTGTAAATGAACAGAACGAAAAAGAAGCAGAGAAAATGGACCGCTGTATAATTAATTGAAAGGATGGGAATACTAAATAGCTGTCCATTGAATTCTGCAAATAATAAATGTCATTGGCTTTTATTTCAACCATTCAACCGTTTTAAATTTGAATGGACACAGACTATCAAAAGTTCAAAAGTGGTACCGATACGATTAATCGTTTTCACTGGTTTCACCGCGTACCTGACTTCGAAATACACAATTGAATATACTGCAGAGATCAGCACGACGATACGAACAGAATGGTATACAGATATTAACGATATGACCATCCTATCAAAAGTAGATATTCGCTGCCAAATTGCTGTTTAAACGCCAAAAATAAGATAAATGGAGCTATAAAAGCCCAAATTTTGCAAAACAAAGTGTGTCGTCTCACTCAGAAAATGATCTATAAATCTGTTGTATAAAAATATTCAGATTTCAATAATATTTTATTTTACATCAGTTTTAATTGATTCTAAATTTAAATGAAATTATACGACAAAACTAACAATCATATTGACCAGTGAAAATATACCATTTGCTATGTTTAGATAGACGTATTTCAAATATCAATTTTTTACTGCAAAATTTTATAGTTTTAAATTGCACAAAAATTCAGTTAATTATGTTATAAAATCATTAAAATTTACAAGTTGTTACATTATTTAATTAAATAATTTTTATTAAAATTTATTAATTTCAAAATTTATCTTGTATACATACATGTATACTTATGTTATCTTAAACATTTTAAAATAACATAACATATATCAACATATATAATACATGCATATATGCATTAATTAATTAACATATTTAATTAATTTATTTTACTAATATTATTAATAAATTTAAAATTTGAAACTATTATATAAATATTGTCAAACATTTTGAAAATATCATTATCCTTTCTAACATTTTAAAAAACTTATGTAGTATTATAATTTTTATAATAAACATGTTTTATTTTAAATTTAACTATCAAATTTAAAATCTATAACATTAATTTTCAAAACGATTATTAAAATTTGTCCAAGGCCTAAATTAAGTTGGGCCTTTTCCATTAGGGTAACCTTTATGCTCACTTCATCTTTCAGGCCAAGCCGGTAACTAGGTAGGGCATGGTACTTAATTATCCAATTCTAATCCTAGACACTACCTTTTTAGACACCGTACTAAGTGGGAAAGCTTAATTAGTTAGCCCTAATATGAATAATTTAGACCACATAGGCTATTCGGCTCTGATACCATTGTTGGAACTGGATCAGCCTACAGCGGAAGTTATGGATGAATTTCAAAATATTTACCTTATTGGATCTTTTATTGGGCCTATGAAGTCTAACTTAATTAGAATATTTCTAAATTTCTTTTAAATAAAATCATTTATTTTATTTAAATTCAAATATATTAAGATATGAAATTAATTTTATTTGATTTAGTTTACACATAAATGTATCATATACATATATGTATGGGTGCATGTGTAACATAATAATCCATGAAAGGTATATGTTCATATGTAGATGTTGGGATTAACATCGCAACAGACATATTAGCTCATTTTGTATGTCATGTATGTTGTCCAAATATGTGCATGTATATGTATTACAACACATACACGCATATGTATGCATAAATATATTATATATAATATATGAACATAAAATATTTATATATAGATAAATATATATACACACACAGAAAGAGAGAGTACAATTATTAAAAATTATTTGTAATTCAAAATAAACTTAGTTTTGCAAACATAATAATTTTAGTATTTTAATTTATATATATTATGAATAAATAATGTTTTCATCCATAAATAATTAACATAAAATAATCTACTGATGAAAATTAAAATTTACAAATTTTGAAAATCTAGGATCATAAAATGGAGCTAAGGAAAAATCTAAAGATTTTTTAAAGTTGAAATATATTTTTAAAAACAAACACATTGATTTTGGCAATAATTATTTAATTTAAAATAATACATTATTAAAAATTCAATTTTTAAAATTTCAAAAATTTTAGGATCATGATTGAAAGGTTATAATTTTTTTGGAAGAATTGTTCAATTATTTTATTATTTTTAATAAATCATAAACTGTTTTTCGAAATAATTTTAATTATTAAAAATAATAAACTTTATTTACTATACGTTTCTACAATGATATAATATTTTTTAAAAATATAAATTGAATTTTTAATGTAATAATTATTTTATATATAATAAACAATTCAAAATTCAATAAATGTTAATTTAAAAGTATGAATATTTGAATGATAATTAATTTTCGAATTTGTAAATTCATATTGTATATATATAAGTGTACTAGAATTTCTAAATTATATATATATATATCTTATATATGCATGTATGCTATTATGAGAGAGAAATATACACTAATATATATATGTATGAATTTATTAATAAATATATAGTACAATTATTAATCACAATAATTGATTTTGTATAGCAAATAACATTTGTCTATACATAAATCAAATAATATAATAAACAAATTATGCACATAACCAAACTAATTTGTGACAACTACATCTACTAACAAATTCTCACCTAACTAAACATATAGTAGCAATATATTTAAACAAATATGAAATTGCTCATTATAAGATCATAGAATATAATTTAATTACTATGATATTAATTAAAATTACCAATTTAATTATGCCTTTGAATCCACGTTGAGGCAATGACTTTCTTTCCTATTACTGTTCTTGATTCGTCAGACTGCAATTCCGGAATCACCGACCTCTAACTATCGAGTACTATTATTTTAATTTGAAATATATTTGAGAATTTTGAAGTAGATTGAGAGCTATGTTTTGACCAGCAATGTAGAAGATAATGGCGGCCAAACAAAGGTTAGTCGTTGTTTCAGAGATACATACATACATACATTTATACATACATACATACATACATACATATATATGGGGTTGTATTGGAGGGAAACGAGCAAAACCTTTTTATCCATTCTCACTTGATCTCAATCGATTATCTCCAAGCCAATTCTTCGTGTTTTAACCACACCTAGACCTTTCCAAAACTGAAATTTTGCAGCCCTAGTGATGGGCCTTAAACCCATCTAAGCCCAAGCCAAAATACTATGCAATTAAATCTAATTTAGTCGCTGTCGACATTGTATGTCGATCAATGCATTTATAACTATTATAAATATATATAATTTAATTTATTTCTCAAATCATATTCAAATTTTATAATAAATATTTCATAAATATTAATTAATTTATTTATTTATTTATAACAATTATAAACTAATTAAATCATTCGGTCTCAAGGGAATTCATAATTTCGGCAGTGTAACTCTTGGGTGTAAATTTGGTCACAATTAATATCGGACTATTCTAAGTTAACGTTCACACGTCACTTAGCAGGTGGTATGACTTTATGGCCAAATTTATCGCTTACTTATTTTCGGTAAAAATCCAATTTTAGTTTAATAAGCGTTACCCGGTTGTGACATTTGTTTACACCAATTCTCTTCATCAAAACTATATCACTTTGGACTTATGGAATTTGGTAATGGTCAAAATTCCAACCTCATCCACATTCAACTTTATAGTCCAAATATAAAGTCCTTGGTTCAATAATAAAAATTATTATTAACCGAAATGCTATGGCCAGAGACTTTGACTATGAGTTGACTGTGATACTAACCGCATATAGTTGAGGATGCGAATCCTCTCTTGAATAGTGCTTCACTTCTAATAATTCCACTCGGCCCAACAATAGTCACTCAATGGACGTCATTCCATGATTTGGCCATAATCAAAGCGGAGCTTTCATACTGAAGATCCACAGTATTCTCAAGTCGAGAGAACTATGTAAATCAGTCACATCGATATTTTTTGTTTGACCTTAGTTATATTAACCAACAGAAAACTATCGAGTGAGTCGTTCCATAGTTATTCAATAACTATTAGTACGTAACTATAACGACCCGATTTTTCGACGCCCGAAAATCGACATCAATACGTCCACCGTATCAAATGCCGAACAATCGAATGTTGAAAAACCGAACCATTAGGGTTAAAGAACAAGGAGGTAGAAGAAGAAATAGAAAACAATATCAGAATCTTACAATCACAGCAGAACAATATATAATAGATAAATGACTAATCTTTAAACAAAAATAACTATATCTGTTTATACATTACATCATCAGAGCATAACAAAATCTATAGCATACAACTGGACAGTTATATTAACTTGTCCTCACGAAACTGACTACACAGCAACAACGCAGTGGAATATACATCAAGTACGTGTGCTACGTCTCGCCATCCAGCTCGTCTCTTGAGTTCCATAGTCGTCCCTCCAGAATCTGTACTCTATAATACTCGGTCTAACCCGAGCATTATAGTTAAATAACATCCGAGTCAGTCTAGAAAAGCAACGTGAGAAAACACACTCAATTGGATTATTAAAATTTTCAAAATCATTTTGAAAATCAAGGGTGTCTCGTAAGACCACGCCACAAAAAAACATGCCGGGTTTTTATCTTACGATAATCAAAACATTTCTTATGAAGTCCTCTGATATTATAGTAGTGTCTATATACAAATACTTACTCAAGTAGCCAATATTGTTACATTATTGAATTCCAGCTGGTAGGTATACAAACAAAACTGTAAAGGCACGTAGGGAGAATGAGTTTCCATCAATGGCAGGGCTACTGGGGTACCGTCCGTCACACTACGTGGTCTAGATCACCGTATTGAGGATCCACCCTGATCCCCTGCATCACAAGATCGGAGCTACCCCTTACTGGATAGTTCGAATAAGTTCACCCCGCGGTTGGGATCAGCAACCACCCACACAACTGAAATAAAGGGACATCTGGACAGGGGTGAACTTACCCTAATTGGTTGCTAGCCACTTAACCTAATGTGCACCTCCCCTGTTTTAGCCATTCCCGGTTGATGAGGCTCGAGGCTTTGCGTTACCTTTTTAGCACGCATTCACTTAGAATGCTCATCGTCCTCCTAACGATGTTTTGAAAGCATTCGTCCATACAAGTCCATTTCGGGTTCAAACGGAACCAATGGCATTACTCCTACTACATCCATTTTGGAATCACCCTCAGGATTAGTAGTGATTAGCCCTTGCACTTCACTGCTCCATCTTCGACTCCAAGCTCTTATCTTCCTCACGAAAATGTTCAAACCGGATCGAAGTGATTTTCGGAAAATTAATCCCGATCCCGGTCTCTTCGAAACGATCAGCGAATTGGCCAATATTGATAGTCGGTTATTTAACTATCAATTAACATCCACATGCAATCATCAAGATATAATAATTTCCCAAATTATTTATTAATTTCAAAATATCTTCGCAAGATATATTTTGCTACACTTCAACTTTTTGAAAATAGTTTTAAATCTCTTTTCTCTTTTGGATTAAATTTCCTAAATATTGTTTATTTCCATCGAAAATCACCAAGCCTAAATATTTAGATTTTAAATAATTTGAATCACTTTATTCTAAAAACATACTTTAAAACATTTAAATTAAAACTACTTAAACACTTTATTCAAAAATATATATTTTAAAATTATTTAAAATAAAATCTACTTGAAACGCTTTATTTAAAATGTTAGGTATGAAATATTTTACTAAATTTCCAAGTAAAACTTAAGCCAAAAACCATTTTAAAACTAAATAAAAGTTTTATATAAGTATAATAATAGAAAATCTCTTCTAAAAACATAATTCTAATTTAACCTTTAAATAATTGCTACTAAAATAAATTTGAGTAGTATCTACATTAAAATTATAAAACAATTAAAAATAATAAATTTTCTAAAGCATTTCTTTAAAACAAAATTTTAAAACCTTAACTTATATATAAAAAGTCTCCTTTAAAATATACTTGGCTTTCCAGGGAAATACACTTCCCATTTCTACACCTTTAAAAATAAACCACTATTTATTTTTAAAATAAATTATCCATTCCTTTATAAATTCCCATTGGGAATTTATACTTCTAAATATCCACTAATATCTTATTTCACTTTATAAACCTAGTTTATAAATCCTATAATCTCCTCTTTCTTTTATTACACAGTTTTAAACACCGAATCAATTTCCAAATCGACTTCCAAAATTTACTCCATATAAAAATAAATTCCTTTACTTGCTTAATTTTATTTCAAAACCCATTAATTTCATATTTAACTTCTTTATTAAGATTTAAAAATCCTATTTAAATTGAAACTACCAATTTCATTTTCTTTCAAAATTCTTCTTTTATTTTTTCCAAACCATTTAAATCCTGAATTGAAAATAAATCTTTTATTCCTTAAAATAATATCACTTAAATTTAAAAATTCATTTATTCCCATTTATTTAAAATTCTTCTTTCTCATACTTGGAATTTATTTATTAGAATATAAAAATCAAGTTTTATCTTTTCCTAAATCATTCTTTAATTTATCCAAATTCCCTATAATTATTTTACTTAAAAATTCTCTCTTTTACTTTCCCTTCAAAAATCCAATCTATACATTTTGATAACTCAGTATACCCAAATATATTCAATCAAACCATAGCATCCATTATTTCCAATTATCAATGTTATCTATCACAGATTATCCAATAAATTATAGCACAGAATATTTAAACAATCTAAATATTTTTTAGGAACCATTTGGATCCCTCCAACATATTTCCTTTCATCCATAGATGTTAGCACAATATAAAATACCAATTCCACTTCGAGGTGGAATATCGCGGTATATGGGGCCATCCGCTATTATGCGGGGCGCATAGGGTCTTATCCGCTATATAATGCGGGAAATCAATCACTCCAATATATATATATATATATATATATATATAATATCACATCCGATCAAATCAATCATTCAACCAATAATTTAAATTTTAAACTATTTAAATTAACCAACAATCCATATGAGTGAGATTAACTCACCTTTGATTTTTGTGTATCATTCGATCCAAACCGGCTTGTCTCTCCACGATTTAGGACCTTGTACAAACATTACATGGTTTATTAACATTTGAACTAAATCGAAAAAACCAATTACGATTTAATAAATTTTATTTCTAACAAATTTTCCTTTCTTTTAAAAAATCCTTTTAGTAAAAATAACTAAATAGGTTTATTAAACAAATTGGTTACTAATATTATTTTAAAAATTAATTCAGTAAGTAAAAAAAATGTGCATGTATATATTTATTGTTATTTTTGTGTTTTTGAAAATAAATATATCTATAAAAGTAACCTGTATAGATTTAAAAAATCAAATCTTTATACAAATCCCTATATTTTCTAAAATCTATAATAATTTCCTGTTCAACATTTCTTTTTCCTATATATATATATATATATATATATATATATATGTTTTCCTTTTTCTTAATCTATATATATATATATATACTACTCTCAGCCATTATCTGATAAGTGAAATAATATACCTTCTGCTTTATATATAGCTGAATGATTTTAAACAAAACCGTGTTATGTCCTACAGCTAATTTTCAATAAATGATAATAATCAATAATTATTTACAAGCTTAAACTTCAGTAAACATTTAAACTAAAATGTTTTTAAAATTTAAAATTACCTAAATACAAACAAGAAACAATGGGGAGTTCCACGACCGACCACACTGCCAATCATCGAACCCCCATTAAGCAGCCAAGGCGCCTCCCAGCGCAACATCCCTTCCTAGTAAATTGCCATCGATTCCTCCACCACTCCCTTTGGTCAATACCTTCACGCTACACCTAGGAATCGAGTACCGTCTCCCCTCGAGAACACGAACGAGCATGACACATCCAAAGCTTGTGAACGAACCACCCAGCAGCACAGTTTCTCCGCCATCGTGATGGTGATGCCGCCGCGCTTGAGCCCGATGCCCCCCCACACCTAGGAATTTGTACTTCGACTTGTACTGGGGCAAAGAGATCGGCCTAGGTAGAAATTCCGATTCCAGAATGAATTGAGAGGAAGAGAGGAGAATTCAATCGAAGAATTTAAGGAAACCATTATTTTATTTTCTCTGATTTCGATTTCTCTTTTTATTAAAGTGGCTTCGACCATTTTGAATTCATTTTTGGAAAGATGAAGTTAAGAGGAGACGAATCCATTTCTTTTAATTGCTCGGCCACTTCTTCTTCTTTTTTTAGACGCGTGTTTACAAGGGTGGACAAGTGTTATACCAAAGGAAGCACGTGTCTGATTGTGAAAACATTATTTTGAATATAAAAAATATCAGATTGAATTCAAATTTTAAATCATCTCGATAAATGCAACCCAAAATCTTGACCTCCTATTGAGGCATTCCGCTAGGTTTTTATAATGTTAAACCCCTATTTCGAACACAATGAAAAAGGTTTCGAGTCCTAATTCGATCGTACGGAGAAGATAGCTTTTTGGACAGTTATTATATTAAATTTTCGATATAGATTTCAGCGTGTTTATTTACCTTATGGCCAAACGATCACTCCAAACATTATGAAAATTGAAATCAATAATAATACTTTATTACGGATCCAATGGAACTGATTTCGTAGAATTCTGAGACTATGCCTCGGAAGGCTATTTTCAAATATTGATTTAAACGATACATTTTCCAAACTAAACAAAACAACCTCAAACTCGAATTTAACACTTCTACTATCTCCAGTAAAATCAATATAAATTTTATAAACCATTGAAATATTTTTAACCAGCTTAAAACTCAAGATTTAATATTTTACCCAATCTCTAATTATTAAATTCAATAATTTAATTGCCAAATAATAATGATATTTGAAATTCAAGTTAAACCAACTTCCAAATATTTAAAATAAATTAAATATTCCAATTTCAAATATCTAAAAGTTTTCGGTTGTCACAGTAACCCTAAGGTGCCCCTAGCAGTCATGAGTAATATAGTGCTCAACATTTGGAGAGCATTGCGTACTCCTGTCTCAACGAATACGTCGATATCTAGTCTCGATGCATCTTGATTAGGAACGTTTAAAATGGTATATTCGTTCCGTTGTGATAAATTACTCATGGTTACAACACTTTTAAGTACTATCATAAAATTTACCATTTATGGATTTTTCTATTAAATGTACTTTTAATTAAGTTAATTAATTAATTAATATAATCACATTATATCAAGTATATAATAGGAAGAAAATACCTTTTATTTCGAACAAGATTGGCCAACGACTTAGATATATGTAACAAATTACATAATTGCCCCTAGGGCATACCCCTAACTCTATCACGGTTGTATGTTCCGACTATTGAGGACTTGAGAACAGAAGTTCTTAGGAAATGTCATCGATCAAATTTACGATTCATCCTGGAGGAACCAAGATGTATCATGATATGAAAAGGAGCTTCTATTGGGAAGGTATGAAGGAAGATGTTGGCATATGGGTTAGGCAATGTGCAAACTGTTAATAAGTGAAGGTCAAACATCAAAAGCCGAGTGGATTGCTTCAACCTTTGGAGATACCAGTTTGTAAATGAGATTCAATATTCATCGATTTTATAGTCGGGTTGCCAATGTCAAACAAAGGAAATGAAAGTATATGGGTCATAGTGGACTGATGGACCAAGAGTGCCCATTTCATTCCAGTTATGTCAACCAGGACGACGCCTATTTTAGCTAAGTTGTTTATGAAGAACATAGGTAGGCTGTAGGGAATTCCCGGGAGTCTAGTAAGTGATAGAGATTCCTTATTTACTAGCGAGTTCTGGAAGATTCTACATGAGACTTTCGGTAACAAGCTCAAGATGAGTACTGTGTATCGCCATCGGACGGATGGACAGACCGGGAGAGTCAATAAGGTACTTGAGAATTTGTTAAGAGCTTATGTATTGGACTTTAGTAAATCTTGGCAAGATCACCTACACTTAGTCTAATTGTCCAATGACAGTTATCATACTAGTATAGGAATGGCGCCTTTTGAAGCTTTGTATGGAATTCCATGCAAATCACCAGCATATTGTTGGAGATCAGAGACAGATGAGTCTTGGGTCCAGATCTAGTTATAGAGGCGATAGAGAAGATTGAGTTGATCTAAGAAAGGATGAAGGAAGCTCAGTCTAGATAGAAAAAGTTTCGTAGATAAGAGGCGTAAAGATCTAGAATTCTCAGTGGGAGATAGACTCTTCATTAAAGTATCACAAGTGAAGGGTGTCAAAACCTTGCTGCCATCTTCATACCTTTCGAATAGGTTGAAACTATTCAACGAGTCCAAAATGCAAGCTTTTATTTTATAAGTATAACAAGTCGCTTCCCAGTGCTTTTGAAAGGGTTCCAGTAGCCATTACATTAAAGATTTCGAAGGCAATGGCTTCGAAAGGTGTTTCGAAGCTATATTTCCAATTGTTTTACTTAAAAGAATAAAGCTTTAGGAAGGATGGTTTTGAAGCCATCTGTTTTCCCCAAACTCTTTTATTTCAAGGTTAATGGTTTTGAAAGGGGTGCTTTTTCTTATGTTCACTTTGACCCAAAGATCAAATTCAATGGTTTCGAAAGAGGCACTTTCAAATGGTTTCGAAGCCATGCTTCTGTATGTTGGAAAGATATGCTTTAATACTTTCGAAACGAATGTTTTGATGGTTTTGAAAGGAAGGTTTTGATGCTTTCGAAAGAGATATTTTAAGTATTTTGAAAGGCATATGATTAAGTGTTTTGAAAAGAAGATTTGAATGCTTACGAAAGATGTATTCTAATGGACTCGAAAGTAAAGGTCTAAGGTTTCAATGGTCTTAGTTTTCAAGACAAATAACCCAATCTCATTTTTAAAGGATAACCCATGGCAATATAAAAGAGCTTTGAAAGATTTTTTTTAAGAAGCTTTCATTGATAAAAATAATAGGTTGAAGGTATTAACCTTGTTTCATGTGGAAATAGTTTCAAGGATATTAAACCATAAATGTTGGTATTGCTATGTTATTGTATGTGCTACTTCTATAAATATCCACTGTATTATGGACCCATAATTGTAATCTAGAGAGTAAGGGCAGAATAACCAACTAGGTTGATTTAGCAGTGAATATAAATTGATTTAACTTCTGAATGAGTAGAGTTGCATCCAAGAGGTCAGGTAGACCGGAACATAAGATGCCTAACTGATCAAGAAATGGCAAATTTAGATAGGTTCATAATAAACCAATGAAAACTATGTTTGGAGGGAGTTAATGGCAGGGGCCAATAGGTTCATAGTGATCCTATTAAAACTATATCCGAATAAAGTATTGACAGAAGTCAGTAGGTTCATAATCAACCCATGAAAACTATGACATAGGAGAAGTTATTGGAGATACCAATAGGTTCAGAGAAAAGCCATAAAATAATGAAGTCATTGGGGGCCAATAGGTTGTTAGTGATCCCATGAAAACTATGAAACCAGATTAATAGTCCATGAGCTTTAACGGGTTATTAGTTAGCCCATGAAAACTAATAGGTTTATAGTG
This sequence comes from Allium cepa, assembly GCA_030765085.1. Lineage (NCBI taxonomy): Eukaryota > Viridiplantae > Streptophyta > Magnoliopsida > Asparagales > Amaryllidaceae > Allium > Allium cepa. Next base: position 527,950,745 of record CM060939.1, on the reverse strand, counting down.
ACCTTAGAAACTATAACTAGGATAGATAGTCAAATAAACGAGGATAGGAAATCCAGGATATTTTGTTTGTTTGCATATCATCATGATATTTTAAATTGCTATGTTTTTAGCCAATATGGATGCAGGAGCACAGTATATGGTTATTATAAATTTTAGGAAAGATACTAGTAAGGGGAAAACCTGTTCCGCTAAGCGGAGTGGTCTCACTAGATATCTAAGTAGTTCGATATAGTAGGTTATTATTCAAATCAAACTTTATGTCTGACTCGAAGTTTATGTTTTTCCCTAAAACTGTCGGGTGCTATATTGATTTTGAGTAGTTTAAGAGTTGAAGTTTTAGGTTCTTCTTTAGACGAAAAAGCTTCTGGAGACGTCTAGGAGACAAGCTATTAGTTATTTTCTATTTGATTCCGATGTGTTTTGGTTGTAAAGGAAAAGTTGTTTAATTACCAATGTTTTGACTCTGATCATCCAAGGGGGCATCTTCATATGTCGCTCTTGGCGTATTTTATAATAATTATATTTTCTCTGAACGTGGTTCTCGAATTTCGTATTATGTAATGAATTTGAAATATGATTGAAATGGAATGAGAAATTTGTTTAATGGTTTTTAAAAAAATTCATGTCTATGTATTTTTGTTATATCAATGTATCTTACATTACCGCATTTGGTCGCCGAGAATTAATATATATGGATGACTGTAGCATCCACATCCATTAGTTTTAGGCCTCCAAGTGGAAGATGTTACACCTCATGCACTACCTTATTTCCCTTTAATGCTGCTTGGTGTGAAAACGAGTGTAACAACTAGTCATAGCAATGAGTTCATGTGATGACAACCTTGAGATACTAGCGAATTTTTAGCATCGATCGCATCAGCGGACAAATTTTTGTTCATTGTGTAACGCTTTTGGCCAATAGTAACCTTGCCTTAGCACTTTCTTTACTAGTTTTACTCATCCAAAGTGATTGTCGCAATATCCTTCACGAACTTCCCTAATAAATATGATCCCTTCTTCCTTGGTGACACACCTAAGTTAGGGGCTGAGTATCCTATATAGTATTCCATCATAGTATATAAAGTAAGGAGCTTGATACGTGACCTTCCCTGTTGCGTTCTTATCTACAGGCAGTGTACCTCTAGTAAGAGTTGTTTATAGGAGTCATATAGGATTTCGTAATGTCTTATTGCATTAATGGCATGACCTGAACTTCCTAGGGTGAGTATAGTTCATTTTGATATGCCCCATGATTTCTTGCCCACTTAGATCGTGTAAGGACTAAGATTTGATTTGTTTATGAGATGTTTGGCTCAGCTAGGTATCCCATTGGGACTACCTTCATTCCTTATGCAGCCATAGCATCGACTAGCTTGGCCAAAGAATCTATGAAGGAATTCTCCTCCTTATATATTTTTTTTATGTTAAAACTGCTCAAAATGTCAAATTTCTTTTGGACAACTCAACATATTTAGCTAAGGTTGGCTCCTAATTTTGATAGTTTCCCTACACTTGATTTATAACTACTTAGGAACCACTATGAATTTTTAGATATGTTACCTTCACTACCTACGCCTTTTTGAGTCCAATAATTTGCGCTTCATATTCTACCACATATTAGTTGCTTTGAACCCAATTTGGATTGCACTAAATAATTTTTACATCTTTAGAGTGGCCAACACATATTCGATTCCTGAGCCCTTTTCATTTAACGCTTCATTTACAATTAATTACCAAAATTTTGGTGGTTCCTTAGCCTCTTCATTTTTTGTTTATTTGGTTGTGTACATTCCATTATGGAGTTATGGCTTGCCCTTTGATTAACATTCCATCGGTAGTATGATATGCCATACCGGCTCAGTTCGATAGCCCGCTATAGAAAATTGCTTGATGCTTCTAGCTTTTGCAGTATTTGATGGTTTATCCAATAACTACCCATTATTGAGAAGTATTAGAATAAGTATTTTTTTAAATATGTAAATAACAAATATAAATTTCGATGATTTTAGTTAGTGGAAACTTTTAAAATTGAGAAGTATGAATATGTTGAGTTATTTTAATTTTAAAGTAAAAGGTTAGATGGTTTATAAAATGGTAGTGATTATTTAAAATAACCATTTTGCATGAAATGCTAAATGAGTTCATAAATTGAAAATTGGTCATAATATGAAAGAAGTTTAGGATTTTTGTAATTAATAAGAATTTTATTTATTTGAAATCTGATTGAGAAAATTATTAAAAATTAAAGTAGTGATTTTATATAATAAATAAAAATCTAAATATCTATAAAAATATATATTTAGTAATGCAAAATTTTGGTTGAAATTAAAACGTGATTTAATAATTTGAAAATTAAATTTCTTCTATTATGTATATTAGTGTTGTGCATTCTTTTAATAATATATTTTATAAAATATATACAAATTTGTGCAAAATAAAAGTTTATGATTGAGAAATGGATTTAGAATTCAAAAATTGAAAGAATCAATTTTTATGGGTTTCAAAATATGGTAAAATGAATTAAAAGAAAGAAAATAGGATTTTAAATAAGTAAAAATAGGTTATGGTAATTCTCTTTAATCTATTAAACCCACAATTGGGTTATGAGGATAATTTCGCTCTCCATCTAAATGAACACTACGTTCTTTCCTCCAAACTAGTAATAGATATTGTAAAATCCTCTTTTCTTCTTCCTTTCCAAGACCTAGGGCTTCCAAAATTCAAAATATATTCAAAAAAATAGCCATAAATCATCAAGCTCCAACGGTAAGCTTATCAATCTATTCTACATCCAAAGGAACCCACAAATTCATGTATTCATCTATTTTAAGTAACTTAATTTCCGATCAATGATAGGTTTTGTATTTTCTACCCAAAGCATGAAAGCAAGGCATTTCAAAGAAGGAATTGGAAGAATTGCAATCTTAATTATCAAGTGAGTATTCACACTCATAACTAAGTTTTACTTGAATTAGTGGATGATATTTTGATAATTGTTTCAATATTAAACTATTATTATTTACAACCTTGAAGTTGCTTCATATGCATGCCAAATGTTACCTATTTGTTATCTGGACAATATGCTTTGATTCTTGATGTTTGTATGCTTTGATATTGTTGGACACTGACCAGAAGTCAAGCCAAAATGTAATGTTTTGGAGTGATCAACGAGGACGACGATTTCTTACAGTGAAATTGCTCTAGGAATTGCATAATAGGTCAACTAGTTATGACCTAAATAGTCAACTGGTTAGCAAAGCATGGAGCAATATAGCTCCAAGTAGCGTATTGTTTATTGTTTATTTTAAAACAAAATAAAATATAAAAATACTGATTTTTTTATAAAATGATTTCTATGATGAAGTTATTTATTTAAAAAAAATTAGGATGGAACTTATACATTTAAATATTTTAAAACCTTTATATTTAGTCAAAATTTTTAAAATAATTTATGTTTAGAATTAAAATGAGTTATTTTTTGGCCAAGCCCAGCCGGTTTCTATAGTGGACCATCCACTTTTATTACCACAAATCAATAGACAACATAGGAGCAAGGCAGTGAGTTAGGTAGAAGGTGGCTACGCTAATATAAAAGACCTAATGCTAGTCCTCCTCAGAAGAGGAGGATCCACTTCCATCATCCGAAGAGTCGAGGACTATCATATGCAGAAAGCCTGTGAAAATAGATGCAATATTCAAAATATAACTAGGGTAATATATGCAATATATAAATTTTCTATCCCAACTATAATCAACAAGAACAGCCCTATTCCTAGCACCACAGGCGCCAATAACTGAAAGTACAGGACCGTCCCCATCAACAATGTAGTGCAGTCGCCTGGTTTCACTTTAAACTTCACTAATAGAAATATGAAAATCGTGCCGAACAGGTTCATATCTCATCTTAGACAGCTCATATATCCATGCTTTCTCAGAAGAATTCCACTCAATAGCATCAACCTAGGAGGACTAGATGCCTTAATAACTATAGTAGCACTAGAAGAAGAGATCAAATGGGAAGCGATACCCTCAGCAGAAGGTGAGGCAAGATGAGACACTGCCATATGAGGAACAGATACAGATTCTGATCTAGGTGCAACATTTGATGGGCATTAGTCCGCAGACTCAAAAGAGCTATTACTAACCTTAGGAACCCACCAATGCAAGGGGTCGAGGAAGCAAAACCTTGGGTGAAGCCGCCAAAGCCAATTCCCATGGACTGCAAGAGTCGGCGATGTGGAAAAATGAATGGCAAGCAGTACATATGTCAAGCACCCAACATATCTAACATGAACTTCCACTACATAGCCAATAGTTTGAACTACAATTAAAGAAGGAGGCGGCTTATCAGATGTTACTTCAATAAGTACCTTAGCATAAACCAATCTCTTACGGGCCACGATATTAGAGTCAAAACATTTCAATTTACAAATTGTGCTTGCTAACCAATTCAAGCCCATCAACGACTGAAAAACAAACGAAATGTGAATAAAGTATGTCCAAACTTGAATGGACAATACTTGGTTCCTATCACTTGCTATGAAAGGAGTCAAGCTGGTGATAATGAACGATTTCCGTCAATAAAGGATGGATCAGATTCTAGAACATGTCGACGATCCTCGTTGCAAGAAAATTTGAAGAAATATATTGAGTCAACATTGATGACATGGAGATCCCCACGAAGCTTCCATATACCGCAGCAAAGACTTCTAGAATCGTGAATCTTTTGGTTGGGATCCAAAAAACAATCAAGAATCGCAACCAATAATCTGCCCCTCCCTGCAAAACAGAAGGATAAGGCATCATAATTTCACTAATCTCCTCAAATGAAAAATCTATGGGCATATAGGCACCCTCATTATAGGGCAGGAAGCAAAAGAGCGAAGATCAAGGCTTGGCACAACCAAGAAAGGACTTCTAGGATGGGGCAACATTATGATGCATAATAGGCAAGCCAATATCCAAAGGGACATTTGATCGAACATGCTCAGGGCATGAGATTGCATCAGCCAAGATCGAAACTATGGGCTCAGAAATATTAGTCATAGTACTATCGCTATCCAAAAATGGATCAAACACAATTTAAACTTGCTACCAAGCATAGGCGATTCAATTACAAAGGAAACAGAGTTTAGGAGATCGTCCATGGAGAGAGATCAATGGTGTTATCGGAGGCAGCAACAGATGAAAAACATTAGCACAGAGGTTCGGGAAATCCACCGGCGAACCCAACAATGGCCTGGGAGGTGATAAACATCTAAATGGTTGGATTGAAACGTGAAAGGCACAACTAGATCTAGTCAAACTCAACGGGGCAAAATCAGGAAAAGGAGAAAACTTTTGATGCTTCTTAGGCGTGGATCGACAAAGATGGAAGAAGTGGGAGTGATGGAATGAAAAGGATGTGGAAGGCTCGGTGTGGAAATGAGATGAAGAAGCGGAGAATGTTCATCATATTTTGATCATTCACGATGTTTTTGGAAAACAAACAAGTTATTTTATTATTAAATATTTGTATAAAATCTTAAAAGTGGTTTATAAAAAATGAGATAAGTTTTATTTCTAGAAATTTACTTATACGTGTAAAATGTTGCTTTCATCACTGAAAATCTAATTTTCAAATAGATATGTTTATTTAAAAAATAGATTTCAGGATTTTAAAATATGTTAAAAATGAGAAGTTATTTATAGATACGTTGATTAAGTTTTTCGAGTGAATAATTTGATTTGTATTGCTTGTATTGATTAAATTAAATGTAATTCTATATGGTGAAATTTTTGGATAAATGGATTAGTAATGCTGAGCAGTATAAGTCATTTGGTAATATATTTTTTAGTTTTCTATTAACTCATATTATAGATCTTGCTTGTTTTGGACTGTATTTTACAAACATTTAGTAAACAAGTAAATAACACTAGATGGTATGAGAAGTCTTAGCAGCTATTTATTTGGGTACTTTCTAAATATGAATATTACTCCTTATGAGTATACATGAATAGCATCTAGAGGTATTGCTTGCTATGTACTTGCTAGGCTTGTCATTAGCTCGCCATGTCTAGCTGTTTGATTGTAGACTATATGCCTTACACTTAGTGTGTGTTCATATGTTGTGTGTAATATTTATTGTGTGTTATTTTTAATATATTATGTCCAGACTAAGCTAGAGTCCATCCTAGTGCCTGATTGTGGGATCGAACCATCGATCGTGACATTATTTATTTTTGTTTGCGCATGACTACTTGCCATGTGCTCATATTTTTGTGTGCTTATATGCCTAGATATCACAGAGCTAAATAGTCTACTACCAGTGGGCAGTAGAGTTGTAACTAGGCATAGCATTGTCTAGTCACCGATGGACATGGAGTTACGATGACTTGGAGTAACAAAAGCATGTAGGAGTCTACTGTGTTGATAAACTTCTGGAGTAGTACTATGTATATGTCAATCTACCATTTTGATTTTAATGGTAAAATAACATTATATTACCGTCACCTCATTTAGATGACTATTTTGCGGTGTAACTCATTTAACCTAAAGATTTGTTGTGTGCTCATCTATTACTCTGCTTAATATGTGCTCCTTTATTACTCCGCTTGATGTATGCTTATATTTTACCCTTGTTTGCTGTGTACTTATCTTTTGCACTGACTTCCTATGTGCTCGTCCACTATTTGTTATAGTTTATATGATTATTAGTTTCATATGACTAATCGTGACTTGATGTATATTTCTTTACATCACATTTTTACTTATGTATGCTTATTGTTATATAACTACTATCAAGACTTGTTGTGTGCTCATCTACATCACACATTTCCTTAGCTATGCTTGTGTCTATATCACCACTACCTAGATTATTGTGCACTCGTCCATATCACACTTTTGCTTGTGTATACTTATTGTTATACCACCACTGTCTGGACTTGATGTATGCACATTTATGCTTCTGTATGATTGTTATTGTATCACCACTATCTATACTTGTATATGCTCATCAACATTATAACTTTTCTTATGTATGCTTGTTGTTATATCACCACCATCTATACATTTGTGTCCTTGTCTACATCACACTTTTGCTTGTGTATGCTTGTTGTTACATCACCTACATATAGACTTGTTTTGTGCTTGTCCATATTTCACTTAATGCTTGATTATGCTTGTTAGTTATATCACTCTACCATATTATGCTTAGTTGATGCTCAGTTCATATGTATGTAATTAATAGGCGATACTTATTATGCAGGGTATGTTATTTATTATGGAGCTAAGTAGAGATACTAGTTATGTTACTTATGAGCTATATTGTTGTGATACCATGCTACTCTCATTATTATATATATTTGAATCTAGACATAATATGACTTATTAATTGTACATATAATATTCGGGTTAGTATGAGAATTTTTTAGGTATAGGGATAAAGGAACCGGGCTAGTCTAAAGCGGTTGAAATTAGTAGATTTCAAATTTTTTCCTTATTTTGGATCCATTGAGCCTATGAAGTCTAAGTTGATTTTTGATCTAACCTAAAAAAAATTAAATAAAAAATTTGTTTTATTTTTTGTTTGAAAGTTTTTTATTTATGTTTAAATTGATAAGTGTATCAAATACACTATTTATGTACAGTGCACGTGATATAGATATGAAGATGGCAAATTTGGCCACGTGTAGATGTTGGGATTTACATCGCAACAAACACATTTATCTCTTTATATATGACTTTATTGTTCGCAAATTTTCTTTGAAAATATATTCAAATATGACGGTAGATGCATAATTAAATGAATGGTTTCAAAATGAAATTTATTGTCTTACACCGAATTTCATTTTATAAAATTTCAGATAAAATAACATACACTTACATATGTCCGTATATAAATAATTGTAAATATTATTTAATATTTAAAATAATATATGTATGTAAATATCGCAATCTGATATTGAATATTTAAATGTATAATTAACAAAATTAAATTAACTTTCATCTTAAGAAGTTATCAAATGATTTAAGATTTTAAATAAAAGTCCACTTGTGAATTTCTAAATTGAAATAACTTTTACACTTATGTAAACAAAAACCAAACAAAAAATGTTCAAACAACAACCCTATAACACAAATTCATTATAAAGGCGAGTTAATTAAAGGTGTTTTTAATCAAAAATTATTTTCAATCAAAATTGTTTTCATTCAAAAATGTTTAAATAACAATGTAATACACACACACATATGTGTGTGTGTGTGTCTATATATGTATGTGTGTATATAATTAAAAAGCAATGAATCAAAATTGATTCCAAAACAACAACAAAATAAATCGAACAACTTAGACACATAAATTCAGTATAATAGATTCAGAACCAAACTATACAAACAATATGAACAAATAATCATATGAGATGAAAGATCTAAACTATATATTAACATAATGATCATATAATCAATTGAGAAGTCGTAAAAAAGGAAATAAAAATTAAGGAAACATTATAAACAATTAATTAATTGAGGTGTGGTAATAAGCGAATAAAAATTATATTACAAAATGAATTTACAAACATATGATATGTAGCATGTAAAGGATTCAAGCCATATGAAGATGATTAATATATGAATAAATAAATGGAAATTTTACTTATGGTGTAGCCTAAAACTTGCACCTTGAATGCTGAACAAAGCTCTTAGATTCAATTAATCAACTTATGGATTTTGCAAGAATCAAGAACAATAACCACTTTTTTATTTTGATTTGATTAAAAAAATTGGATTTTATAAGCCATGATGTAATGATCTGCCTTTCTTACACCCAAGTATGACACTTAATACATCCATGGTATTAATGTGCCGATCATTTAAGTGTTCGAAGGACAAGCACTTAACAATGAAAATAAAGAAAGATAGAACAGATAAAAAGAAACTAAACAATCACATAATCTCACATTGCAACGGAATAATATATATTAATCAACATAATACTTTGCAATGTCATTTCCAAAATGATACATTGGAGTTATACTAATACAATTCTACCCTAGAACAATTATAACATCCTATCCCTACCTAGCTGATACATAGATCATGCACACATACATAGTGGAAAATAAGGAAATAACTAGTTATCGATGAAGCTTCATGCTGTGAGCTCCTTCAAAATGCATCCATAAGAAACCTGGACTAGTTAGCTATCCATAAAAATTTGAGCACCCAAGAGTTTTAGGGAAAGAATATAAGACCCCCGGGTCAAACATGGATCTAAAGTGAGTAAACTGAAACATTTAAATTTATTATGTTTAAAACCCTTTTAAAGTTGGAGGTATCTTGTAAGACCACGCCGCATATAAACACGAATGGGTTTTTACATTACGATAACCAAAAAAAATTTGATGGAAAATCCAGTGATATTATAATGATGTCTAATTGTTCAAGTAAAATATGAATATTGCTAAAATTCTTGCATCTAACATTTCAACATAGTTAGGTACATATAAAATCTTAAAGGCATGTATTGGAGAATGGATTCCATACTATGAAAGGTAAGGGACCCCCTTCCAATGATACATCTCTATATAAAATGCACCAGGGTATGACAAGAACATCTTGTACCCCAGCCATATAGGACAGACCTATCACCTGACTAGTAGTACTGAATAGGATCGCCCCACTTTGTACCCTAAAGCATACATGAGTAGATAGTAATCGATCCAGATTTGGGATGACCATGCCCTGATGGGAGCGACCCACTGGGCCCCGCTGCATGCCTGATTTTTGTCATTTCCCGGTTGATGAGGCTTGAGGCTACGTTTAACCTTTATATAGCACTTCTCAGTTGGAATTCTACATTTCCCTCCAGGCATCAATGCAATGCTAGCATTCATCTATATAAGTTCATTCTGGGATTGAATGAAACAAAGGCACTACCTCCTCTACACCCGTTTTGGAATCACCCTCAGGATTAGTGGCAAATAACCCTTGCACTTCAAAACTCAATCGTTGATTCCATAATCTTCAAGATGTCTTAAGTTTGAAACATTTGTGTTGGATCAAAGTGGTTTTTGGATAACATATTCGATCCCAGTCTCTTCGAAATAACTTTCGACGATTTTCGGTAAACTCCATCCTAGTTTTTTAGGAAATAAACATACAAGGTAAGAGTGGAGATCGCCTCCTAATTGTTAGTGGATGTATTTTCTTATCATTATTCTATAGGAACGAAATGAGATTTATACACACAGTACAATATTATTAGGGAGGACTGTGTCATATACCTCACGTGTTTCTCCTAGATATTTCCAAAGTTATGTTTTGCTCCAGGTTTAATAGCCGGTTATTTAACTATCAAATAAACAATCATCCAAACATTGATTTAATTCCATATGGGATCCACTAAGTCTTTCTTAATTTAATCTTTAGTTGATAAAATCACTTGATAAAACTTTGTCAAAATATCTTTACACGATACTATTTTCAAAAACCTTACTTCCCCTTTTTACTTAGAAAATATTAATATTTATCTTAGGGGTATAAGTGTATTATTACAACATTTGGGAAATTTCTCCTTTCATTCTTTTTGAAAACATTACTTGCTATAAACCGATCCACTTATCCTTTATAAAAGTTCCCTTTTAAAAGCCCCCTTAACATTTAAACACTTTTGTAAATTTCCAAAATCAATTTATAAAACACTTTTATACGTCTAAAAGTCAATTTACAAAACCTCTTTACAAACCTCTAAAATCATTTATAAAACATTTCTCCATTTAAAACTCCTTTGATAAATCTGTAAGTCATTATGCACAGGATCAAAGATGGCCAATGGTAAAAAATAATGTAAATGCAACGGAAATAGTAAAGAAGACCACTTGATTTTGTACTGGTTCGGAGCACCTCTCCTACATCCAGTCCCTAAGCATCTATTAGGAATTTCACTATCAATAACCTTACTTTATCCGGAGGAACCGGTTTATAGACTCAGCCTGAACAACCGAACAAGACCTCAACACTGACTGCTTGAGGACCGAGCAATGGGACTTCAATCTTTCCTTTTATAAAAATATAACTTGACTGTATATTGTGTCTTCAATACACTAAGTAGTCACAATGGAGTACAACTTCTATAACCTTCAAAAATGATGTAGAATGAGTGTGCAGAGACTAGAAAGTGAACTAGGACTAGATTCAAATATTGTGGAGTGAAAGAGCATCGGTCTAATTTTGCTTTTGGAGTGAATATGGAGTTTAGGGCTTTTAAAAGCAATACGAGAGTGGATTTAGAGCACAAGATTTAATAGTTGCTTTTGGGATGGTGGGATGTTTATATAGAAGCAATATGAAGCCACTAAATAGTCGCAATCCTTCAGAATATTCGCATTATAAAAATGCATTCGTTGAAAGTTAGCAATTTGTTGAAAAGGCCCCTAAATAGACGCTTGAACTATCTATTTTGAAATGTTATAGAAAATAGCCACGATAATTAAATCAAAACGTTACTTAGCAAAGTTGGTAAGCAAGGCGCGTCTTTCCTGTATGACCAGGGATCAAATCTCAACATATCCTATTTTTATTGCCATTTAATTCTACTCTATTCTAAATAATAAAATAGGCTAACCAATTTTGCTTGAAAACTGTCATAACATGGTTGACTGGTTGATGCATTTCTTTGCCAATTAGTTGGGTTCGAATTCTGTCTTGTCATTATTGCAAACATTCAACCATACGTCTTATGTAAAGTTGCCAGTGTTTATAAATCAAAATGTTGTTTGGTACGTTTGTAAAGATGCATGCTTCCTTACTTGTGCACTTGAGTTCAAATCCCACTTGCCTCTTTTTTTAGTTCTTCTGCTGCACTCGCTTGAGTGGTTAGTAGAGTTCGAGTTCCATCGCTTTCACTTTTTTTTCTTTTTGTATTCTTCAATATAGCTTGTTTAAACTCCATCATCTAATGTATGGAATGTGACCTGAAGTCACTTAACAAATGCATTAGTTACATTATCGTATAGTTGTTATCATCAAAACGCTAAAATCGTGTTTTCAACATTCTCCCCCCTTTTGATGATGACAACTGCATGACTTTTAAATGTTATTATATTGCTCCCTCTCTCTTCCTAAATTCATATACTTCCCTTACCAACTTGCTCATTTTTCTCTTCCCTTGTCATCAACAAAAATGTTGAAAATCAATATAGGCTATGAGTTGTAGATTAATTTAATCAAAAACAAATTTTTTTCTTTGAATAAAATTTTTACCTTTTAAAAATTTTCAAAAAAAATACGATTATTAGCCGATATCGCAAATATTTTAACAAAGAGGATATAATGTTGGCTAATGTTAGGTATAAAAAAATGAATTAATATAAGCATAGTTATGTCTTTTACAAATATTTGTTGCTTTCAAAAAACATTCTGTATTTTTCTTAAAATAATTTTTAGCACTCATTTAACAGAAAGTAAAATGTTTTAAATATCTCTAGCACTTTTGAAAGCAACATCTTATATAAGAAGAGTTTTTAATTTTTTTTTAAATGTTACTTCGTGATACTCTAAAATTAAAAATACTAACCCTAAATTATTTATTAAAAGAAAAAATTAATCAAATATACCGAGTTTGCTATAGTTCCATTATCCATAAACGCAAGTTCTCTATCATATGTACATAACATTTGCTATTCGAAAACCATCTCATATGTCTTTCTTTTCTAAGTACCAGCAATAAATGTGTGATATCCCGGAAATTTTGGTAATATTAATTTAATAATCTGTATTTAAAATTAAATTGATTTGATAAATTTTGTTAATAAAATTTGACTTGATTTAATAATCCAATTAAATAGATGTTTAATTGGTGAATTTTATCTTTTAAAAGCTAATAAAATGTTTTCCTATTTATAATGTATATATATATATTTATATACATTGTGAATAGATAAGTTTTGAATTTAATAAATAAATCTAGTTTTTAAATTCTAAAATTCAATTTGATAACTTGGAAGATTATGATTTAATTGAATATATAACTTTTCAAAGCTATCTAATAAATAAACTATATGGTTTTAAATGCTTAGGGTAAATATTAATTTGTTTAAATTATATCTTAGTTAAGTATAAATTAATAAAAGGTTTATTTCATCTTCTTTTTAAATATAGCTTGATAAATATAATTTGAAATTATATATGGAAGTTTAAAATACAATTTACATATAAAACATTAAGTCATTTTAGTAAGAAAAAAAATTTTATAAACTCTTTTATAAAATTATTTAAAATTGATAACTATGTTATTTTCAAATAAATTAATAAATTATAAACATAGATAGATTTTAAAAGACAATATTATTATTTTTAAATTTAATATGTTGATATAAATTAGCTTTAAATTGGATTTTTAAATTTATGATTGGATTTGAATTTGAATTAGTTTCGAATTCAAAAGAATACGCATTTTTTAAATTATTTGGATAAGCTTTCATTTTTATATAATTTGTTTTAATTCATTTTCTTTAAAAAGAAATGCACATACACATTTACATATGAAAATAATTTATATATATAAGCATTTAACAAATTAAGAAAAGGGTTTTATTTACTTTTAAATTGAATAAAAACAAATAAAATTACTTATAAGACACATGTTAATATATTAAGTGGTATAATGACATGTGTTAAGTAATTAATTAAAATAGATGACAAGTGTAGTTAAATTAAGTAACTAATTTAACAAATGTAAAAATTTATACAAGTGTCATATTTGTTTTTAATTTTTCTTTTATTTTAAAATAAATCATCTTAACTTATACAAGCATGTTTTCTTCATTCTCATTCTTTTCCAATCTTCAATCTCAAAACAAAAGATATCAGCTGAAACAAATCAGTAATCAAATTACTTAAAACAAAAATCATGATCAAATTTGATTTTCAATTCTCTAACTCCTCACAAAAACCAGAATTTCAATTCAAGCATACAAATCCTTCTTCAAACAAAAGCTTACTTGCATTTTTCAATTCTGTTCATTTTCAAAATCAAACCGGTAACCATCTTCAAATCAATTACCTGAAATTCATTTTTTTTTTTTGCAAATCATTTTCAAGATGTTCAGGCCTGCATGCTTTATTCCTGAGCATCTGCATCTGAGAACAACTAAAGCATGCAAACCCTTCCTCAATCAAAAGCCTGAAAAACATCTTCATAATGCAATCTTTAATCCACTTTCAGATTGAAGATCAGATCAAAAACCTGTGATTATTTTACAAATTTTCAAATACAAATCTGTGAAGCATCCTCAAAATCAAATCTGGTCAAGCCTGCATTTTTAAATCTGTTCAAACATGCATTTTCTTCCATCTATCTAAAAGCCTACCTGTAGTTCACTTTCTTCAACCTGAGTTTTAATCAAAACATTCAAAGCCATCTCAGCATGCAACAGCAAGTTTTTTCAAATTAAAGCATTCAAATTTAAAGTTTCAAATGCATTTGGAGTCAAGCCTGCATGCAAGTCTAAAACAACAACAACTCAAGTTTATATCATATTCAATGAAGATTTGGCATTTCAGTTTCAAGTCTTCAAAACAGTTTCAAAGTAAAGGCTCTGTTCTCATTTGTTTCAGGTGAGTAACAACATCTTTAAAAAAATTATAAGTTGAATCTGGTTGCTTGATTTTATCTGAAATAAGTCTGTTATGTGAATATATACAAGTGCATGTTTCTGTATGAATGTATAGTGGTATGTGTATGCTGTTGTACTTGTTCCAAGGTCAAGAACAAATCAAAATTCACTTGCTATTAATTCAACCTTTGTTAAGACTTAAGTATTGGACAAATTATGTTTGTTGTATCATAGTTTTAAGTTTTAAAATCTGGTTAAGTTAAACTAATTTGTATTTCCTCTGGAAATAAATAAACATCAGCAAACTTAAAAATAAGTCAAAGTAAATTGTCAAGATTCTTTGATTCAGGTATATGAATCAAAAGCTAAAGCTAAAACTTTATTTTTGAAACAAAAATTACGATTTTTAGTAATGGGATTTAAGAGCATTTCTGGTTTAACCAGAAGTTGGAATTTGGGGAAATTCTGATGAACTCGATAGTCTAAGGGGTCGTAATTCTTTCTGGAGGAAGAGGAATGGCCAGTGACCTGGGGAAAAAATATGGGATCGTTGATCAAAGTGTGATGGCGACAAGGGTTGGTCGATGAAGCCTGTAAACCTAGTTTCGGGTGCTCTTGAAATTTTGGTCGACACGGTCTCCCTGAGTGATCGAGTGATATAGGATTCAGGTATGTGATAGCTTGGGTGTTGAAGAAGTGTTGGACGGAGTTTCAAAGCCTCCAATGGCCGGTGGTGTGAGGACGAAGAGTTTTCAGGTATGGAGGGGTGTTCCTGTTTAGTTCCAGGTTATGGTTAATATGTTATATTTTGAATTCGTGATGATTGGACAGTCCTGGTGATCGAGATACGATGTGATGGTGATCAATGATTTTCTCAAGTCATCATGGTTGATCGGAGATGGGTGGAAGGCCGGTGCATGTGCACTGTGCACATTTTCTGGCAATGTTGAGTTTTGGGTTTGAGCAGGGTTTGTACACGAGTTTACTCGAGTAATTCAAGTAATGGCTTGAAGTAGTGAAAGGTTTTGCTCGAAGTAAGTTAAGGGTGACTCAAGCCTGGTGTTTGGATTACAGGTTTTTCAAACCTGTCTGTTTTGAAATTTTAAATGAAATTTTAAAATGTAAAGCAAAGATTTAGGCAAAGTTTAAAATCTGAATTCAAAATCTAATTTGTATCTTAGTTTTGAATTAAAGAAAGTTTTATAAATTAAATAGTTTAAACAATTTTAAAAGGGTTTAAATAGTTTAATTTAAAGGTAAAGCTTTAAAATAAAAGTAGAGATTTAACCTAAGTTTAAATCTGGATTCAAGTCCAAATTTGAATCATAGTTTTGAAATAAAGGAAGTTTTAAATTTAAATTATTTTAAAATAACTTTGAATGTTTAAGGTATAATTTAAAATATGATTTGTATTTTAAAATGAATGTGGGTTTAAATTCTTTTAAACTTCTTTTAAAAAATAAGAAATTCTTTAGCATAAGTTTTAAAGGGTTTTTAAAATGTTTTTAAACTTTGTTAAAGTTAAGTTTGATTTCATTTTAAATATTAAATTTAAAATAAAATTTGAAAGAAAATTTAAAAGTAAATTGTTTTAAATTGCTTTGTTAATGATAATGTAATCATTAATAAGAAATGTTTTTATTTTAAAGTAAATCAAAGATTTAATGAATTGTGATTCATTAAATTAGTAAGGTAATTTAAATAAGATAAATAATTAATTTACTTAATTAATTAAGGGTTTGAATAAATTAATTAAGGTTAAGTTAAGTAATTAAGATAATTATTTTGTATTTAATAATAATTAATCTAAGTTAATTACTTAAGAAAAAGTAATTTAAGAATTGTTGATAAGTTAATGAAGGTCATTAACTTAAGATTATTTAATAATTAATTCATGCGATTAATTTTGATAATTAATTGGATTATTTAATTTAGATAATCATTTATGGTTAAGTATGATTACTTTATGAAATTAATTAAAGGTATTAATTACTCATTGTAATTAATTAATTAATTTGATTAGTTTAAGTTAATTAATTAAGTTTAATTAATTTAGAATAATCATTGAAGGGTTGATAAGTAATCAATAAAGAATAATTACTTAGAGAAGTAATTAAGATAAGTAAATTACTGGAGGTAATTAATTGAAGTATGGAAAAGCTTTGGGATTAATTGCTTCTGTAATTAATATGAAGGATAATTACTTAGTGAAAGTAATTAATAATTAATTACTTAGTGTAATTAATTTAAGCATTGGTTGATTAAGTCATTTGAAAATAATTAAGTGATGTAATTAATTAAGTGATGTAATTAATTAAGGGTAATTAATTACTAATGAATTAATCAAGGATGATTAATAAATACAATTAATTATTAAATGTAATTAATTTAGGAGTAATTAATTTACTCGATGAAGTAATTAAGGATTGTTAATTACTGAATATGATTAATCGAAAGTGATTAATAATTATGGTTTGATTAAGGTTAATTACTTAATGTAGTTAGTTAATTAAAATGTAATTAGGGATCATTAATTTATATAATTAATGATGCACTTAAGGTTGATTAATTAAGATTAATTAATCAATGATAAGTGATTAATGAAGTAATTAGTTAACATAATTAATTAAGAATTAATGTAATTAATTATAATTAATTAATTTATGAAGTAATTAAAGGTTAATTACTGTATATGGTTAAGTATAATTAATTTATGAAATTAATTAAAGGATAATTACTTGAATGTAATTAAAGGATAATTAATCAAGGATGATTAATCAAGGGGATTAATTAGAGATTAATTAATTGATTGATGTGTAATTAATTAATGGTTATATAAGTAGGAATTATAGAATGAAGTAATTAATTTAATTTACTTTAAATTAATTAGAGATGAAATAATTAATTTAATTCATTTTAAATTAATTATAAAGGGTGTGATTAGTAATCCTTGTTTATATATGGATAAGATAGATTTCCTTGAATGGTTTGAATCTTAGATATGAGATAAATAATGTTGTGTGATATGGATGCTTTGGTTGCATTGTGATGATAATATGAATTATCTATTGATGATGATAATATAGATTATCTATTTGTGATGATAATATAGATTATCTGTTTATGATGATAATGTTGATTTTCTATTGTGGTGATGTGAATTATCTATCTGTGTGTATATAGATAATTAAATTGAATTGTTTTAAACTTTAAAACAACTTAGACCTAAAAGATGGCGTTTTGGATTCGACGAGACCGGGATCGGGTTTCCAGATTTTGATATCTGAAAACCACATCGATCAAAATTAACGATAGGTCATGAATCTCAAGTGAAGAGGAAGATTCAGAGTGCAAGGGTTATCGTCGTTAACTCTGAGGGTGATTCCAAAATTAGTGTAACGAGATAATGCCTTCGGTTTCGTTCGAATCCGTAACGAACTTGAATGGATTGAATGCTTTCAGAACATCGTCAGGTGGACGATGAGCATTCTAAGATAGATGTGTTCTATAAAGGTAATCGTAGCCTCAAGCCTCATCAACCGGGAATGGCTAAAACAGGGGAGGTGCGGCAAGGCTAAGTGGGTCATGCCCAAGTAGGACGAGATTTTCCCTTGTCTATAAGTCCCTTTTTATTCGGCTGTGTGGGTAGTTGGCTCGCGGCCAACTGCGGGGTTGTCTTGTTCGGGACTGTCCAGTAAGGGATGGCCCCAGCCTTGTGTTGCAGGGGATTGGAAGTAATCCTCGGTACGATGATCTAGGCCCCGTACTGTGATAGGCGGTACCCCGGTAGCCCTGCCATTGTATGGAATCCAAACTCCAATAAGTGCCGTACGTTTTAGTTTTGCCTAACTATGTTGGAACGTGAGATGTAAGCATTCCAGCTATTTCTGTATTTTACTTGAAAACCCTAGACACTATTATAATATCACCGGATTTCCTATCAAATGTTTTGGTTAGTGTAAGGTAAAAAAATTTCCATGTTTATGTGTGGGAAGTCTTACGTGATACCTTTTGTTTTCAAAGGTTTTCAAAGTTAAGCAACTTTAACCTGTTACTCACACCAGTCCCATGTCTGACCCGGAGTTTATCTTATGTTTTCTTAAACTCTTGGGTACTCAAATTTTTACGAGTAGCCAAGGGATTCAGGTTAGCTTTGACGAATTGTGGAGGAGCAAATGGAGCAGGAGGCTTCTGTGTTGTAGTTATATAGTATTCCGCTGTGTTGGTTTCTCTGAGTAGTTTACTTGTATTGTATTGAGTTGTAATAACTAGACATGTGTTTATAACTGTCTAGTATGTGATGTATAATCTGTGTAGCTCTGATAATGGTTCTATACTATGTAAAACTTATGTTATTAATATAATTTATTCGTTCCGCTGTTGAGTTTCTGATGTTGTTTCTTCTTTCTTCTCTATCTTTTCTCTATCCTTTTCTTTCTTAATTAATGATGCGTCTTTCTGGGCTAAGGAGGATGGGTCGTGACAAAATGAATTCTATATTCTGGTACCCACTTCCTATGTTATGGTCCAAGGGGTTAGATCAAAGGTAACTATACCCAAAAGGGTTTAGTCGAACCTATGAAAATAAATTTTTTATTAGTACTTACTGTATCAAAATAATTATCAATGTATTTTTCTTTGTTTTTCTAATTAACAGTAACCCAAATGCGTAGATAGATTTTAGTTTTTTTTTTGTTAATGAGTTTGTACATCTAGAGATATTATAAACATTATTTGTCAACTATGTAATTAAATATTATATGAACTAACCAAGTTTATAGGAGAAGATAATCAAAAACATATAAAGACCATATTCTAGAATGTTGCAACAATGTGTTGTTAAGTATAGAGTCTGAGTCCAGATATAGATAAATGTTAAAATCTCTCCGAAGTTGAATACACATACACTCTTAACAAAAATTTTGACAAATCAAAAGAAATGCACAAAAACATTTCATTCAGCTGGTTGAATGATCCTTTTCAGCCGACTAAACGCTGTATATATACAAAAATATATATGAACTTTCAATCGTTTGACATATAATATTCAAATGGCAGAAATGTCTCTATTTTGCACTAGTTTCTTGCTGTTTTAAATTTTAATCGATTCAACTGGCTGAAATATTTAATTCAGACGACTGGAATATTTAATTCAGATAGCTGAATCCTCATAACGGCTAATTTTTGAAAGGATGCTTTTTTTTAATGAACGGTAACAACACTTGATTCGAAAGAATGCTTCTATATTTCTTCATGGTTGCTCTTCATGAAATACAACCTTTTAATTTCTATAAATAGCAAGTAAATCCAACATCTATAATCAATTCGATTTTATTAATTCTATCCATTCTTTCTGTTCATACTCAAAAGCTTTCTAGGCACAAGAATTCTATTTGATCATTTATATATTCAAGTTTTTTTCTTTTTTAATCAAATAAACTTCCTTTCTTCACAAATTACACGATATCCACAAAGAAGAAGATTATAGGAAGGGTGTACTAAAAAGACTTATCTGTGCTATTCAAAGAGCATAAATAGTCAGATATTTCTTTATTATCGAAGTCTGTTCGGTTTGCTTAGTAGTTAAAAGTCCTACTCTATTGCTTAGTGGTTGAAGTCCTATTTGTGAGAAATGCAGATTACGGATCTTAAGGCTAGAATTAACACTAGAGGGGGGTGAATAGTAATATAAGGAATTACTATATCTTTCTAAGTTTATGTTCATTTGAACACGAATGTATGCAATATTCAGACACGGATATAATCACAGAATCAAACACAGATGCAGAAATAAAGTTAAAGCAATAAAGGAAAGAACATGTCGGATTTTATACTGGTTCGGAGTTACCCTACGTCTAGTCCCGCACACAAGTACGGATTTCCTTTCAAAAGCAATTGTACAATTACACCCTCGATTTCTAGGCCACGAGGTACACCACTCCAGATTCACAATCCTTTGGGTAGAGATACTTGATTTTACGGCAATAAGTTCACCCAATTGATTTCCTAGGCTACAATCACACCTTTCTCACTTGATTGAATTCATAGGCTACAATCATACCTTTTCTCGGTCAATTAATTACAAAGAAGCCTATAACTCTGAATAGCACTAAGATCTTGTTGAGATAGTGATAGAGAATCAAAGCAGAGATGATCTAGTTAGATTCAATGGTGATTTCGGTAGAGTAATAGTAAAAATATATATAAAGAAATGTGGAAGAAGAAGAGGAGTGAAATCAGAGAAAATGTGAATGAAAATTCGTTTAAAACTGCCTCTATTTATAGTAGAACAACAGCCATGTCCATTCGTGAAAGGATATGGCGAATAGACACTTCTTTTGAAATTCAAATTTTTGAAATCAACTGCCACCTTGTCGACAAGGGGTACTTGAGGTTGCCGATATGCCAAAGGAAATTTTGGTAATTTTTTTTTCTTTGAAAATAACTTCTATCTTGCATTAAAACTATTTTTAAACTTTATAAATTTACTTAACTATAGTTCAAATACATAAATAAATATAGAGAATAATATTTTGATATATATAAAATTTTATATAATTTTATATTTAAATCTAAGTATAAATATTAAAAATTAAATATATTATTATTAAAAGATAGTTTAAAACCAAGGATGATTTGATTTTGAAAATAAGGATTATTTTGAGGCTAAAAATATTTAAAACTATAATAGATGTTTTTGCTTCTTTTAAAAGGAAGGTTTGGAAATCATTTTGAAAACAAGATATAATTTTGTAAAAATATTTTGAATAGAAGTTAGTGGATACAAAACAATGTTCCATTAGATTTTTCGTAGGTTCCATCCTACTTAGGGTTCCATCCCTTTAACAGATTCGAAGTGGATTACATTCCATGAATAAATTGAATTTTAAGATGCCAGTGCTTTTCTAGGAGTTTTAACAAAATTCCTAATTAAATTACAATCTTGAAATCTCGAACTCTTGATAATCTTGATACTCATGAGTCTTCAATCTTGATATCTTGAATCTCCATACTGTACAGTCTTCATTCTTGGTACCTGCATGGTTAAATCCTACATATACATATATATCTAAACTATAATGTTAGTATTTATATTTTATAATCTTATTCTAAGGTTGTTGTCATCAAAACCATCTCCTCAGGGACTAAAAATCTCCTCCTTTTTGATGATGAGAACCTTTCTATATAAAATATTACTTCTATCCTAATAACTCCCCCTGAAACTAGTAATTCCCCCTTAATCTATGCCTAACTTTCCTATTTTATACTTCTCCCCCTTTGTCATCAACAAAAACTAACTCTAAACTATATAACTCCCCCTTATTCTTGTACTAAAATACCTGCATTAATATAATATACAATGGAGTATATAATAGATAGATTAACAGATAATTTACCTATAGACATGATAACTAATGAAAGATCATATAAATATCAATGTGTTTTTATACATGTTTTGCAAACCAAATATCAGTCCACACCAAATCAAATTAAATCAATCCAAGCAATCAATTAAAATCAAACAAAGCAATCAAATAAAATCAAATATTATGAGGAACTTCCACCCATCCTTCTTCTCCAAATATAAGGTCTGCTTTAATGGCATCCCAATTTTCATTATCATTAGTGAGAGAGCAGGAGGATGTGCTTCATTATCATCTTTGTGCAGGGAGGAAATCATCCATCGTATCGCATTGAAATGCTTTTCTTGCTCCTTGATCATCTGCATTTGACTCAACTCTAAGTGTCGCAGATTACGATGAATGAAAGAGAGAATATTTTTGAAAGAGTTAAGGGTTTCTTCAAGATTCTCGGTCAAATTATGAATCGGGTTGGCCATATTTGAGTTTGTGAGAAGAATTAGAGATAAAGTAAATAAGAAATAATTCTGAGTGATGAATTCTGAAAAAAATATGTATTTATAGGTGTAGAAATTCGTTTGAAATGAATAGATATAAGGTAGTTATTCAAATTTCAAATTTCAAATGAAAAGTCATTTCTGACCAGTACATGTCGACATGGTCAAGGGGGGTTGTCGACAGGGGTCAGTGAATTCTGATGACTTATTTTGATTTTGTGAATAATTGTGCGTGTATATATATTTATATAATATACTAACATTTATTCTGGAGATAAGATAAGCTAGATAATAGAAAAGTAATTCAATTTCACTTCATAATAGAACGATACAATGATTAAACATTAAGAACTACACGAACATTCAAATCAAAACAAGATAAAACCAACACAACAAGACATGAAAAGGTAGAACTAGTTAGAGGATGACGAAGATGAAGATAATCCAAGCTTCTTGCCGACTTTAGAAAAAAACTTGTTCTTCTTGGATGATATTTTATCCAATTTCTTACTAACGGACCGTTTAAGAATCCGTTGATTCTCGACAATGGTCTTTTGATTCTTGAGTAAGGTTTTGTTTGTTGGATTAGGAGGATAGAAAATGCTTTCCAAAGAGGTTTCACTTTCTTTTCTTCTTCTATTTCCATTTCATCTCCTTCTTCTTCTTCCTCTTCCTCCTCTTCCATCTCCTCATGAGCCAAATGCTCTTCCTTTTCGGCAAGAGTTTCAGAAGGTTGAAAAACAAATGGAATTTTCATAAGAGAAATGTTAGAGTGATTAAAAACCTTTCTTGAAACTAATTCTTCTCCTTTGAAATCTACTCCAAAATAGTCAAAAATCCGAGTGAGATAGATTCCATGATACAAAGTGCTTTCACCTATTTCAATATTTTTGGGGCGAAATTCATCCAAAATAACTTGCGCCCAATTAATATCACAATTTCCAAAATAGCAAAAAGTGTTTTGCAAACTTCTGAAGTTGGATTGTTAAAACTCCCCGATCTTGGGGTCAAAGTATGTTGTAAAAGAAGATTAACAATTCTAGCTTTTGGTCGAAAGTTTCAATTTTTGAATTCAAAGTTATCATTTCCTTCGAAAATATGATGAAATGTCTCACATCATTTTCATCGATATTAAAACTAGAAATATCCATTACCATACTCTTTTAATTGAGAATGGTACCAAAAAAATCACAATTTAAAACGATTCTAGTGCCTTTGACACTACTCCAAATTTCATCATCATTTCCATTATAAAATCCACGTTTGAGATTTGCATAGAAAATTTTAACAAGATTTGGATAACAAACAAAATCATTATGAGAAGCATCAACAAGACTAAGAACTTGATTATTTGTAAAAAGAGAATCGATTTCGTAAGTAGAGAAATCTTGAAATAAGACAAACTTCCCGGGATGGACTTTTCCATAGTTAGCATAGTTGATATATGCTTTTATAGCCTCCGGATCATTGTAGAGTTGCTCTTTTATCTTTCTGGAAATTCTCATTATGGAGGGGTTGATTGAAGAAGCCATTAGAGTAGAGAGTAAAGAGCTTGAAAATGAGAGTGAAAAGTTGTGATAAGAGATAGAGAATAAATAGATTCTCAAAGGACATGTTCTCTGGTTAAAAGGTGACTTTTCAGAGAATTGAATGAAGTGAAAAGATGGAGGAAAATTCAATATTTGAATTCAAATTTTGAATTTCAAATTTTGAATTTAAAATTTCTGTACCCCTGTCGACATCATGGTGGGGACCTTGTCGACAGGTGTTTGAGACTTTTCATGATTTATTTTTCTTAAGTATTCTAATTATATATATATATATATATATATATATTATTTTTAACGTGTATATATATATCCGGAATATTACTAGAATTATACTATATTCCATAAAATATTATGATACTATTAAAAATAAAAAATAATAATAACAATAAAATAATAAAATAAAAATTTTAAAATTCAAATAAAACACCAATTCAAAATCAATCAATCAAGCATCTAATTCTAAGCATGCAATTTCAACCAATTATTGTAAACGTGTACCTTTTTCTGAGTCCGTTTCTCTGAATTCGTCGGAGTCGTGAACTGCCATGAAACACATATTTGAATTGTCTGTCTTCTGATCATCATCGCTTGAAGACGAGTCTGAGTCATCTAGAGTAGTAGTAAATGCACGTTTTCGTTTCTCTGTGAAATCATTGTTTATAGGAAGATTTTACCTATCTGGATACGTAGAGTCTCTTTTAATATGGCCTGATTCATCACAGCTGAAACATTTAATATTGTTTGGCACTACATTCTGATTTCCAGAGTTCTTATAGTTGTTTCTCTTGAGATTATTCATCTTTCTGTATTCAAGAATTTTCGAAAATTCTTGGTCATAAGGGCTATCTCTTCATCATTATCGTTGTTTGAGTCTAATCAATCGGTCAATGCACTGAATGCCATTAATTTCTTTTCAGATGCTTTGCTTTCTCTTCTCTCAATCATTTGGACTTCAAACGACATTAGATTTCCAATTAATTCTTCTATCCTTAAGGTACTGATGTCATTTGCCTCTTCAATCGCAAGTGTCTTTTGATCCCATTCTGGAGTAAGAGAATTTAAGATTTTTCTGGCTTGATCTTCTTTCGAAAATTCCTTTTCCAAGGATATTAGAGAATGCACAATGTTTTGAAATTTACTATACATATATGAAATAGACTCATTAAAATTCATTTTAAATAATTGAAACTGATTTATGAGTATGGAAATTTTGGTCTGTTTAACATTGCTTATTCCTTTGTGAGTAACTTGCAAAGTTTTCCAGATTTCATATGCAGACTTACAAACTGACACTCTATTAAATTCATTTCTATCAAGTGAGCAAAATAGAATATTCATTGCTATAGAGTTATTTTGTGCAACAGTCTTTTGCTCGGCAGTCCACTGTGCAAAATCAGTTGTGGGTTTAGAATATTCAGTCTGTGTGACATTCCAAATGTCTAGTCCTATAGATTGTAAATATATTTTCATCCTACATGTCCAATATGTATAGTTACTGCCATTAAAAAGTGGTGGTCTGATAGTAGACTGACCTTCTACAAATGAACTAGAGACGGGGATAATAGAACCAGTGTTGGTAGCCATTTTGAAAATTTTCAAAATTCAGATTATGAAATTTTGAAAACCTTGCTTTGATACCAAATGTGAGAAATGCGGATTACGGATCCTAAGAATAGAATTAACACTAGGGGGTGAATAGTGTTATAAGGAATTACTAAATCTTTTTGAGTTTATGTTAATTTGAACACGAATGAATGCAATATTCAGACATAGATATGATCACAGAATCAAACACAGATGTAGAAATAAAGTAAAAGTAATAAAGGAAAGAGCACACCGGATTTTATACTAGTTCGGAGTTACCCTACATCTAGTCCTGCGCACAAGTACAGATTTCCTTTCAAAAGCAATTGTACAATGACACCCTCGATTTCAGGGCCACGAGGTACACCACTCCAGATTCACAATCCTCTAGGTAGAGATACTTGATTTTATGGGCAACAAATTCACCCAATTGATTTTCTATACTACAATCACACCTTTTCTCACTTTATTGATTTCACAGGATACAATCACACCTTTTCTCGCTCAATTAATTACAAAGAAGTCTAAAACTCTGAATTGCACTGAGATCTTATTGAGATAGTGATATAGAATCAAACCAGAGATGATCTAGTTAGATTCAATGGTGATTTCGGCAGAGTAATGGTAAAAATATATATAAAGAAATGTGGAAGAAGAAGAGGAGCGAAACCAAAGAAAATATGAATGAAAATTCATTTAAAAATGCCCATATTTATAGTATAACAACAGCCATGTCCATTCGTGAAAGGATATGGCGAATAGACACTACTTTTGAAATTCAAATGTTTAAAATCAACTGTCACCTTGTCGACAAGGGGTACTTGAGGTTGTCGATATATCAAAGGAAATTTTGGTAATTTGTTTTTCTATGAAAATAACTTCTATCTTGTATTAAAACTATTTTTAAACTTTATAAATATACTTAACTATAGTTAAATTACAAAAATAAATATAGAGAATAATATTTTGATATATATAAAATTTTACTATAATTTTATATTTAATTCTAAGTATAAATATTAAAATTTAAATATTTTATTATTAAAAGATAGTTTAAAACCAAGGATAATTTGATTTTGAAAATAAAGATTACTTTGAGGCTAAAAATATTTAAAACCAGGATAGATGTTTTTGATTCTTTTAAAAGGGAGGTTTTGAAATCATTTTGAAAACAAGATATAATTTTGTAAAAACATTTTGAATAAAAGTTAATGGATACAAAACAATGTTCCACTAGATTTTTCATAGGTTCCATCATATTTAGGGTTCCATCCCTTTAACGTGCTCGAAGTGGATTCCATTCCACGAATAAATTGCATTTTAAAATGCCAGTGCTTTTCTAGGAGTTTGAACAAAATTCCTAATTAAATTACAATCATGAAATCTTGAACTCTTGATAATCTTGATACTCATGAGTCTTCAATCTTGATATCTTGAATCTCTATAATATACAGTCTTCATTCTTGGTACCTGCATGGTTAAATCCTGCCTATACATATATATCTAAACTATAATGTTAGCATTTATATTTTATAATATTACTCTAAGGGTGTTGTCTTCAAAACCATCTCCTCAGGGGACTAACACTATTCATTTTCTCGGATGGTGTAATACATATTCCTCCGGGTTAAGAGATGGTTGGTAGTTGAATTTCAAAAGGAGTATAGGACTGGACGTAGAAATTGAAAGTTCGAACTAGTATAAAAATTCCTGGTGTCATTCACTTTACTGCTTTAATTTTATACTTACATTTTATACAAGTAGATAGATTGTTTAATATTCCATATTATACAATCCATAGTTACTTTCATTTGGTATCGAAGAAAGGTCATCATATAACCATAATACAATTATTTAATATTCAAATAATATGGAAAATAACACTAGCACAAGTTTTACTGAAGGTGCACGAGCAACTTTGTTTAATCGATTAAACCATAATTATTGGTCAACTAGAATGAGAATTTATATGCAAGCAAATGGATATGATACTTGGAATATCACTTAGAATGAATACATCTTACCTACTAAACCATATTCACAATGGTCTAACACACAAAAATTAGATGCTACCGCTGATGCCAAAGCCATGAATATGTTATTTTGTTCATTAGACAAAAATGAGTTTAATAGAGTTAGTATGTGTAATTTGGCATATGAAATTTGGCGTACACTTAGAGTTACATAAGAAGGTAATAACAAAGTTAAACAAAGAAAGATTTCTATGCTTAAGAAACAGTTCTAGAACTTTAGAATGAAGCAAGATGAAACTACTAATGAAACGTATTCTAGGTTTCGAGATATATCATTTACTTTTGGCATTAGGAGAAAAATACATAGATTTTAATATGGTTTCAAAAATCCTCAACTCTTTAACGGATGAACGGGAAGGAAAAGTCTTAGCAATTGAAGAATCCAATGACATTTTAACCATAAAAGTAGAAGAGCTGATAGAAAATCTAATGATATATGAAGTAAAGTTACAAGCAAAAAGAGCACAGGCACAAGACAAAAAGACAATAGCATTCCAAGCAGAAAAGGAAGAATCAGATTCGGATGAAGATGATATGGCATTTACATCTAAAAATTTCTAAAAAAAATTGAAATTTAAAAAGAGAAATAAATTTGGAAATAACAAGAGAACCAACAAACCATCAGCTTCAAATATCAAATGCAATGAATGTCACAAAAAGGATCACATAAATAAGGAGTGCTTTGACCGTAAGAAAGACGGGTTCAAAAATAAAAGGGACAAATATAAGAAGAAGTAAGCATTCACTATTACATGAGATAATTTAGAATCTTCCTCATCAGACAGTGATAGTGAATGTGACACAGAACAAGCCAATATATGTTTTATGGCTACAAATGATGATGTAAGTGATCTTTCTTTTGATGATTTAGTGGATATAAACTCAGAACTACTAGACACATTATGGAATATCAAAAGGAAATATAAAGATACACTTGGAAAGTTAATTAGAACTGAAATTAAGTAGATATTATAACGATCCTGAGACCTGTGGGTTATTACTGTAAATTTTAAATTCTGAAATGACTACTTAATATAAAATTTAGAAACCATTTTTAAAAATGATATCACAATGTTAAAATCATTTTTTCTCTAAAGATCATGGTCTAAAATTAATTCGTTGGAAAGATAGGAATTTTTTCTATGATGATCTTGTGTCTGTAAACACTACAGAGGCTAACATCTATATACATACATGTACGTAGATCATTCTGTGTTTATATCTATACCACACATAATTTCATACATGCAAACACTGATTTGTCCAGAATAGCATTATTACTTCAAGAATTCATCACATTCATCAGCATATAAACAGGTTTAAATGTTCACTCACCTGGTTTGGAACAGAGAAGAACAGAGTCTGGAAATGATTTTTGAGTTTGATCTAGATTTGGTTGAATCTGAACTTTGAAATGATCTACTACTCAAATTTGTTTGTTGATCTTGATTCTGATCTTGTTAGTTGCCGAGCTTTGATCTTGTTGCTTGATTATTCCAGGTTTTGTTTTTGAACTGCTTATTTGAAGTTTGTTTTCAGATCTTTCTTTGAACTTTTTTTGCTTTGAAAACTGATATATACTTGCATCAGGTTGAAACTTGATGTTCGCATGCTTAAATTCAGTTTGAATTTGAAGCTATTTGATTTCTTTTCTGGTTTCAATTTCTTCTTTGCTTTTAGTTTTTTGGTTTCTGTTTTTAGTTTCAGGTTTGTGGAGAAAACTGTTTTAATTTTTTGAACTGAAATGAATAACCAATTTTTTTTCTCTAATACATGTTTTCCTATAATTCTAAATCAAAAGAAAACTCTATTTGTTGCCACTTGTTTATATGCAAGCTTATTTGATTACAAATGTTTCAATATATTTTAAAACATTCACACTTGTTAAAATGTGCATTTTTATGTTTAAATCCTTGTTTAATGAATTATGTTTTTAAACCCTTGTTATTTTATATTTGCATATGTTTAAGTTTTTATCAATATGTTTTATTTTTTTACATTTTCTATTATTTATACAACTCTTAAATAAATGATAAAAAATGTAATTATACACAAATAAATAATCATATATACATATTTATTAGTTCTTTAAACTATAAAGATTTTTTTAACTTTAGTTTATAAAATATTTACTTTTGAATTCCAAATCAATATATATATACACCTATATATACATTATAATGTTAGAAAGCAAAAATTTTCTTTATTAATTTTATAATATGGAGTTCTCAAATCCAATTTATTTTTCAAATATATTTATTTTGAATTTCAAATCCAAATTCCAAATTATAATACATTTATAAAATATTTAGATTTCCAAATCAAATTCTTTATTTTAAAAACTTATATATCTATTTTTTATTCCCACATTTTCAATTTAATCCTCGGTTAAGTTTAAAACTAATATATTATTCAAAATATTTATCTCTGAATTTCCATTTAGAAATTCTATTTTAAAATCATATTTATATTCATTTATATTAATAAGCAAACAAATATCTATTTAATTTGGAAAATACCAAATTAATTCATAATTAAATTTCAAAACTTAAACTAATTACCAAATTGAACTTGGCTAAAATATGGGAATGTTACAATATGTTAAAAGATGAAAATAAAATTTTAGAAGAAGAACTTGTAATCACTCATGAATCTTGTTCTAATACAACCTCTCAGCTTACGATGCTAAGTAGGGAAATAGAAACTCAAAAAGAAAAGAATGATATCCTTTTATCTGAAAATCACAAACTAAAATCTACTGTTAAAATATTAGAATTATATATCTCTAGTCTTATAAACAATTAGAGAACATTACCAACAATATTTCTAATTTTAATAAAGAAAGAGAAAATCTTTCTAGAATTATAGAAAATTCACAAGCTACTTGAAATAAAAGGGGACTAGGATATAATAAGAGAAGAAAATTTCCTAAAAATAGTAGTTCTTTATGTACGAACTTTAAAAAAAAGATAATACTTTTTAAAACCTGATTTAAAAGGTTTTAATCATCCAAAATCTATTAAGATTTGGGTACCAAAGACAAACGATTATTTGATTAGAAATAACTATATAAAGAGTTTTATATATAAGTTCATAAAAGTGAAAATTTTACTTATAAAGGGAATTCTAAACCCTTTTGTGTTTGGCTTTCTAAGATCTAACTCTTAGAACCTAACAAAAAGGTGGTTACCGACATTATTTCTATATTTTTTCGGGTACCGATTAAGAAAAGAGGAAAGCAGATACTTGATAGTGGTTGCTCAAAACACATGACTAGAAACAAAGACATGATAACTATCATTATTGTGATATCCCGGAATTTTTGACAATATCTATTTAATAATCTGTATTAAAATTAAATTGATTTGATAATTTTGTCAATAAAATTTGAATTGATTTAATAATTTTCCTTTAACAAATATTTAAATTGGTAGATTTTATCTTTTTAAAACTAATTAATTGGTTTCTATTTATAATATAAATAGATGGTTTATATTGTAAATAGATTAGCTTTGTTTTAAATTTAATAAATAAAGCATATTTTCTAATTCTAATATTTTTAATAATTTGGAAAATTTGTTTTTATTTAATATATAAACTTTTCAAAGTTATTAAATAAATAATCTTGGTTCAAATTTAATAAATGATTCATGATTTAAAATTCTAATATATATATTAATAATTTGGAAATTTTGATTTAATTTAATATTAAGTTTTTGAAAGCTATTTAATAAATTAGTATATGATTTTTTTAAATTGTTAAGGAAGATGTTTAAATGTTTAAAATGATTTTGGCTTAAGTTTTAAATTTAAATTAATTAACAAAAAAGGGCTTGTTTTGTTTTCTTTTTAAAATATAGCTTAATAAAATAAGTAATTTATTAATAAAGACATAATTTCTTTTATAATTATTTTAATTTGATAAAGAGTTATTTTAAATTAATATATGTTTGTTTAAGATGATTTTAAATTTAGATTTTAAAATTTAAATTTAATATTTGGATTAAAATTGAGTTTAAAGAACAATTATTTTGAAGTAGTTTAAAAAATGAAATATATGAATAAAGTTTTCATTTGGATATAATTTGTTTTTCCTCAATAAATTTATTATATAAATTAGAAAGTATTTATTTAAATAGTAAATAAATACAAAAGTTTTATATTTATATCTATAAATGAATTTAATACACAAGGTATGATTTTATTTAAAAACATGTTTGGATTTATTTTAATTTTCTTTAAAAGGTTTTATTTTTATAAATTTATAAAAGCATTTATTTAATGAGAAATGTATAAATTAATTAGGAAATTTATTATAAAAGCTTTGTAAATTAATTTAAAAACAAATAAAAATACATAATATACATGTGTTAATTTCTAAACATCTTTTCTAACAAGTGTTAAGAAATTAAGTAGGATGGAGGACAAGTGTCACCCCTTTTATTTTATTTTGTTTTATTTCTCTCTTAATTCTTATAAAATTTTAAATTGGTTTATATAACATACATCTTTCATTCTTATTTTTTTTCTAACCTCATTTCTTAACAAAGGAAACCAACAAAATTTTATAAAGCAACTCTCAGCTGAAAACTGTAAAATCAAATACAATCTGCACCTCTTTTCTCATCTCAAAATCCAATCTGTAATTCATCTTCCAAAATTCAAAGACCAAAACCTATCAATAAATTTTCAAAAGCAAATCTGCATTTTTATAAAATCTAGAATTTTGTCTCTGCATGCAAATCTTTCCAGCAACTCAGTTACAAAATAAGCAAGTCAGCTTCAAAGCATTCAAGTGCAAGTTTTTAAAGAAGCATTTCATTTTTTAAAGAATTAAAAGTATCAAAAAAGGATGTTTTCAAAAATCAGGAGCATTTCAGTTAAAAGAATTCAAAAGCTTTTCAAATGGAGGCTCTGTCTTCTTCAGAATTAAGTGAGTAACTTTTAAATTTTAAAAATTGGTTGCATGCTTGTATGCTGAAATGAATAAGTACTGCATGTGTTTATAAGTAAATGTTTGATGTGAATTTTTGTGTGTATGCATGCTCTGTATATGAATTATGTGGTCTCTTTGTTCCCAGTCTCACTTTTTCATTTAAATCCCTTACCACTTAATTTAGTTATTGATAGGATCTGATTATTTAAGAAATGTTGTTTGATTTAACTTAGATTATTGTTTAAAAAATTTAATCAAGTTAAATTAAAACTCGATGGCCTCTAGAAGTATTACAATATCGGTGTATGTTAATATAAACCAAAATTCAAACTGTGTAATTTATTAATTCAGTATTATAAATCAAAAATATCAACTAAAACATGATTTTTAAATCGAGAATCATAGTTTATAATTTAGGGATGCATGTGCAGTTCCTGTTTGAACTAAAAATGAATTTTTGAGGTTTTCTGGTAATCTTTATATCTGGAGGGGATGGGTTTCTGCATGATGATGGAGGGATGATCAGAGAAGCTAGGAAAAATATTTGATGGCGATGGATTTCATCAGGGAAGTTGCAGCAGAGAGATTCTTCCTCAAACCCTAGTTTTTGATGGGTTTGATGAATCGATCACCGCGGCACGTATGGTTGATCGAGTGTTATGAGATTTTGGGGAATGATAGCTGGGTAGTAGATGAAGTCAAGGCCGGAGTTGTAAACCTTCAGGTGGTCGGAATTTTGCAAGCGAGGTGATGACAGGTTTTGAGATGGTGATGCTCTTGTATTTCCAGGTTTGGCTTCAAGGTCCTCGAACACGAATTCGAGGGTTGAAGCACGATTTGATGATCGCAGTGAGTTGCAGGGTTGATCTCTAATGGGTTGCGATCATCGTTGATGATCAATAGTGGCCGGAGCCACCGTGCACATGCACAGTGTAATGTTTTGTCTGGTGAAGATGGATTTTGGGTGTTTCAAGTTGATGATGTAATTAACTCGAAGTAGCTTATTGTTTTGCTCGGGGAAGTAGGGTATTGGACTCGAAGCATATAGGATGTGCCTCGGGTTAATTTATTTGTAACAGGTTTTAACAGAAACCTGTTGATCAGTTTTTAAATTTTAAAATAAAATTTAAAAGCTGAGTTTAAAATGAAAAATAAAGTTTTAAATAAGTTTTAAATCTAGTCTTTTCAATCTGGTGTTAAGTTTAAATCTCAGTTTTCAAATAATATAAATCTTTTAAATTTGAATTGATTTAACAACTTTACAAATGTTTAAGAAGTTGAATTTTTTTAAATGAAGTTTTGAATTGTAAATAGGTTTTTAAATCTAAAGATAAATCTGGAATCAAAATTTAATATGCATTCCAATTTTGTAATAAAAAGAAGTTTTCAAATTTAAAATGTTTTAAACAATTTGAACATTAAAGTGTATTTTTAACTATGGTTTGAATTTAAACATAAATTTGGTTTTAAATTTCTTTTAATCTTCTTTATGAAATGAACATTTCTTTAACATGTGAATTAAAGGTTTTGAATTGTCTTTAAACTTTGTTTAAAGTCAATTTGTATTCATTTTTAAATCTTAAATTTAAAATGGAATTTGAAAGAAAAGTTTAAAGTAAATTGTTTTTAAATACTTTTGATGATGATAATTTGATCATTAATAATAAATGTTTTTTTATCTTTAAGTAAATGAAGATTAAATGATTGAATTATTAAGTTAATTAAAATGGATAATTTATTTATTTATTTAATTATGATTTGGATTAATTAAATAAGTAATTAAAGGTTTAAATTAATTAATTAAGGTTTAAGATTAATTAATTAATGGAAAATAAATTTGTAATTAAGGATTATTAATTAGATTATTAATTAATGATTAAAGATTAATTAATTAAACAATTAAAGTTATAATCAAGGTTAATTAATCAAATAATTAAGGATTAACTAAGTTTCAGTTAACTCTTAATTAATTAAATAATTAGAGATTAATTAATGGATAATTAAAGATAAATTAATTTGTGATTGGCAATGGTTAATCTAAGTTAATTACTTAATGGAAGTAATTAAAGGATTGTTAATGGTTAATGTAGGTCATTAACTAGGATTATTTAATAATTAATTAAGGTAATTAATTTTTAATCATTAATTAGATTAATTAATTTAATGATAATCATTTGTGAATTGTTTAAGTATAATCACTTAATGGAAGTAATTAAGGAATTAATTACTTAATGTGATTAATTGAGTTTAACGGGATTAGTTTGAATTAATTAATTAAGTGTAATTAATTTTAAACACCGAATGATTTGATGATAATTACTTAATGTAATTAAAGGATTGAAATTACTTAGTGAGGTAACTGATTGGTAATACAGGATGTAATTAATGGAAGATGTTTTAAGAATGGAAGTAATTTGAGTATAATTACTTTGTAATTAATCAAGGGATTAATTAAGAAATTAATTAAGGAGTAATTAATTTATTTAATGAAGTAATTAAGGTTAGTTAATTACTGAATATGATTAATCAGGAGTGATTAATAATTATGGTTTAATTAAGATAAATTACTTATTGCAATTAATTTAAATAAAAATAATTAATTAAAATGTAATTAGGGATCATTAATTAATACAATTAATGATGTAATTAAGATTGATTAATTAAGATTAATTAATCAATAATAAGTGATTAAAGGTAATTAATTAATGTAAATAATTTAGGATCAATGTCATTGATTATAGTTAATTAATTAATTGAAGTAATTAAAGGTTAATTACTGCAAGGGGATAAGAATAAGTAATTGGTGAAATTTATTAAAGAACAATTACCTAAATTTAATGAAGAATAATTAATCAAGGGTGATTAATTAAGGTGGATAATTAGATGGTAATTTTATTAATTGATTTGTAATTAATTAATAGTTAGATAAGAAAGATTTAAAATGATAAGGTAATTAATTTAATTTATTTTAAATTAGTTAAAGATGAAGTAATTAATTTAATTCACTTTAAATTAATTAGAGATGGAAGTAATTAATTTAGTTCATTTTAAATTAATTATAGATGGTGTGATTAAGTAAATCATTGCTTATGCATATGTTGATTACTTGGATGATTTGTGATCTCAGAAATGAGATAAGTAATGCGGTGTGATATGAATGCTTTGGTTCCATTGTGATGATAATATGGATTATCTATTTCGATGACAGTATGGATTATCTGTTTATAATGATAATATGGATTATCTGTTTATGATGATAATGTTGATTATCTATTCTGTTTTGTGAATCGTCTATTTGTGTGTATATAGATAATTGAATTTAATTGTTTTAAACTTTAAAACAACTTGGCCTTAAAAGACACGTTTTGGATTTCGATGAGACCGGGATCGGGGTTCCATATTTGGATATCCGAAAACCACATCGATCCAAATTAACAATAGGTCGTGAATCTCAAGTGAAGATGAAGATTCAGAGTGCAAGGGTTATCGTCATTAACTCTGAGGGTGATTCCAAAATGAGTGTAGCGAGATAACGCCTTCGGTTTCGTTCGAACCCGGAACGAACTTGCATGGATTGAATGCTTCCAGAACATCGTCTGGTGGACGATGAGCATTCTAAGTGATGTGTTTTATAAAGGTAATCGTAGCCTCAAGCCTCATCAACCGGGAATGGCTAAAACAGGGGAGGTGCGGCAAGGCTAAGTGGGTCATGTCCAAGTAGGACGAGATTTTCCCCTGTTTATAGGTCCTTTTTATTTCGGCAATGTGGGCAGTTGTTGAGCTCCAACTGCTGGGGTTGTCTTGTTCGGGACTGTCCAGTAAGGGATGGTTTCAAATTTGTGTTGCAGGGGATTGTGATTGATCCTCGGTACGGTGATCTAGGCCCCGTACTGTGACGGGCGGTACCCCGGTAGCCCTGCCATTGTATGGAATCCAAAATCCAATAAGTGCCCTCGGTTTTGATTGTATTACCCACTTTTGTGGCTAGTAGCTGGAATTTAATGAATGTAACAATTTCGGCTATTTTCTATTTACTTGAAAACCCTAGACCTATTATAATATCACTAGATTTCCTATCAAATGTTTTGGTTAGCGTAAAATAAAAACTTTTCCATGTTTATGTGTGGGAAGTCTTACGTGATACCTTCCTTTTCAAAAGGTTTTTGAAAGTTAAGCAACCTTAACCCGTTACTCACACCAGACCCATGTCTGACCCGGAGTTTATCTTCTGTTTTCTTAAACTCTTGGGTACTCAAATTTTTACGAGTAGCTAAGGGATTCAGGTTAGCTTTGACGAGATGTGGAGGAGCAATGGGGCAGAAGGCTTCAACGTGTAGATATATAGTGTTCCGCTGTGTTGGTTTCTCTGAGTAGTTTTTCTTGTATTGTATTGAGTTGTATAACTAGACGGTTGTTTATAACTGTCTAGTATGTGATGTGTAATCTGTGTAACTCTAATAATGGTTGTAAACTATGTAATATTTATGTTATTAATATAATTTATTCGTTCCCCTGTTGAGATTCTGATATTGTTTCTTCTTCTTCTCTTTCTTTTCTCTCCCTTTCTTTCTTGAAGATGATGAGATTTTTTTGTGGTAAGAAAGTCGGGTCGTCACATTTGGTATCAGAACGCTAGGTTGAGCGAATACCTAGGCTCTGAAGTGGTGTCTATCTTTAGATAGCGTGTTTATAATTTTAAATATATATACATACATACATATATATATATATATATATATATATATTTCTTCCTATTTGTTGGGTTACCTGTTCAGGTTTTCCAATATAAGTTATAAAGGTAGATGGGGTAGTGGTGTGCGTAAAACGACTACCATTGGTTGGAGTTTGAATGTTTTGAGGTTGGAAGTGTATCTGTCGAGACTATAGACCTAATACCGTCTCGAGTG
The DNA here is from genome assembly GCA_030765085.1 of Allium cepa. Taxonomy (NCBI): domain Eukaryota; kingdom Viridiplantae; phylum Streptophyta; class Magnoliopsida; order Asparagales; family Amaryllidaceae; genus Allium; species Allium cepa. The sequence continues at coordinate 527,913,282 of CM060939.1, read as the reverse complement.
AGTTTTGCAGTAGTGTACGGATTTCATCAATCTCTGAAGGAAACCTATTAAGGTTCGGAGTCCAATTTTAAAGTGAAGTTGGATGAGTAGAGTTTGGATATGTCGGCTAGGCAGAAGCGAGTAATGGTATTTTGATACCTCAGGAAGTAGTAGCTGCGTGATGAGATGCAGTGACTATGGATGTTTCCGAAGAAGTTTTCTTTGGAACAAATTTAAGGAAGTAGGTTTGCGTCAGCGTTATGGCTGAGTTCAGCATGGTGTTTCTATTTGGTTTGAGGTCCGAGTTTCTCGAAGAGCTTTGGATTAGGAATTCTTTGGCATCTGTGTCAGCAGTGCAACTCGGAGTGTTATGTGTGTCGGCAGGGAGTCTTCTGGCTTAGCAGTTTTTCTGAAGGAGGAGTTCGGAAGCAGCTGAGTAGATCCTTTTCTTCGATGGATTGGCTAGATAAATGTAAGTTGTTCTGTTTGGTAAAGGGAGAACGGTTTTTTTGGAATTAGTCTGAGTTGATCGCAAAAGTGACTTGCAATAGTTGAGTGTTCTCTTGGGTTATCAAAGTTTTTCCGGATGTCTTTAGAGAAGTCAGATGTTTGCCCGCATCTGGAGATTGAGTTTCCTTATCGATCGGGATTCCAGGAGTGCTACCAATGGTTCAGCTTAATAGAAGGATGGTTCTTAGAGATTGAGTTGGTGAAGCAGCTCAGGGTTTTGGAGGAACTTCTGAGTTTTCTTTATGGATCTGTTGAGCCATATTTCTGGGATGCGTTGTCTAGTTTGTGCTCGTTTTCTTCTTCAGCATTTTCATCTACTTTGGATCAGAGTTGTGCAGCGAAAGCAGTTTGGAAGTGCATCTGCTTTTCTTTTCCGGACAGGAGAAGTGAGTGTAGTCTTCTGATATTTGAGGAGTAGAGTTTGTGTTCCTGGATCTTGGTTGATCTTGAGGAGATCATTTTGTTGAGTTGATTGGTTTTGTTTGTTTCTAGAGGCATCAGCAAGGGTTGAGCTGATTAGTAAAGGTGTAGGCAGTCTAGGATCGTCCGAAGAATTTTATGGATTAGAGACGGAGGAATTTGGATTCTGAAGTCGGAGATTTGATTTTGGATAAGTTTTCTCCGACCAAAAAGGGAGCTATAAGATTGGGTAAGTCTGAGAAGCTAGCTCTAAAATGTTTTGGATCTTTTCTGTGTTCTTGGAGAATAAGTGATTGATCTAAAGGATTGAATTTCTAGTTTGGATAACTGGGATTCAGTGAGTTTCACGTATCTCTGAGGAAGTACGTGTATGATCTATCTCTGGTTTTGGAACCAGCAGTTTGGGAGTTTTGGTTGTTGAGTCAGACTTGTCTATAGTCTGATATCCTGTTTAGTGTTATAGATATAGATGAGTAGGAACTCTGTAGCTCAGTAATTTCGATTGTTTGAATTCTTTAGAGCGAGTATCCTGGTATTTATACTTAGGGAAACTCGAGGAAATTCTATCCAGAATTTTGTCTGGATAGTTAGATTTGTTTGATTGGATGAATTGGTTGTTATGGTTGTTAGCATATGTTTGATATATGCTTGTGTTTTAAAATTAAAATCTTTAATGAGATTATTAAATTACCTTTGTTTTAAATTTCGGGGAGGAAATTCTTTTAAGGGGGGAGGATTGTGATATCTCGGAATTTTTGACAATATCTATTTAATAATCTTTATTAAAAATTAAATTGATTTGATCATTTTGTTAATAAAATTTGAATTGATTTAATAATTTTCCTTTAATAAATATTTAAATTGGTAGATTTTATCTTTTTAAAACTAATAAATTGGTTTCTATTTATAATATAAATATATGGTTTATATTATAAATAGATTAGCTTTGTTTTAAATTTAATAAACAAAGCATATTTTCTAATTCTAATATTTTTAATAATTTGGAAAATTTGTTTTTATTTAATATATAAACTTTTCAAAGTTATTAAATAAATAGTCTTGGTTCAAATTTAATAAATGAATCATGATTTAAAATTCTAATATATATATATATTAATAATTTAGAAATTTTGATTTAATTTAATATTAAGTTTTTCAAAGCTATTTAATAAATTAGTATATGATTTTTTTAAATTGTTAAGGAAGATGTTTAAATGTTTAAAATGATTTTGGCTTAAGTTTTAAATTTAAATTAGTTAACAAAAAAGGGCTTGTTTTGTTTTCTTTTTAAAATATAGCTTAATAAAATAAGTAATTTATTAATAAAGACATAATTTCTTTTATAATTATTTAAATTTGATAATGAGTTAATTTTAATTAATATATGTTTGTTTAAGATGATTTTAAACTTAGATTTTAAAATTTGAACTTAAATTTAATATTTGGATTAAACTTGAGTTTAAAGAACAACTATTTTGAAGTAGTTTAAAATGAAATATATGAATAAAGTTTTCATTTGGATATAATTTTTTTTCCTTAATAAATTTACTTATATAAATTAGAAAGTATTTATTTAAATAGTAAATAAGTACAAAAGTTTTATATTTATATCTATAAATGAATTTAATACACTAGGTATGATTTTATTTAAAAACATGTTTGGATTTGTTTTAATTTTCTTTAAAAGGTTTTATTTTTATAAATTTATAAAAGCATTTATTTAATTAGAAATGTATAAATTAATTAGGAAATTTATTATAAAAGCTTTGTAAATTAATTTAAAAATAAATAAAAATACATAATATATATGTGTTAATTTCTAAACATCTTTTCTAACAAGTGTTAAGAAATTAAGTAGGATGGAGGACAAGTGTCACCCCTTTTTTTTTTTTTTTTTCTTTCTTAATTTTTATAAAATTTTAAATTGGTTTATATAACATACATCTTTCATTCTTATTTTATGTCTAACCTCATTTCTTAACGAAGGAAACCAACAAAATTTTATAATGCAACTCTCAGCTCAAAACTATAATTCACTTTCCAAATCAAACGCAATCTGTACCTCTTTTCTCATCTCAAAATCCAATCTGTAATTCATCTTCCAAAATTCAAAGACTAAACGCTTGTCAGTAAATTTTCAAAAGCAAATCTGGAGTTTTGTCTCTGCATTCAAATCTTTCCAGCAACTTAGTTACAAAATAAGCAAGTCAGCTTCAAAGCATTCAAGTGCAAGTTTTTAAAGAAACATTTCAGTTTTTAAAGAATTCAAAGTATCAAAAAAGGCTGTTTTCAAAAATCTGGAGCATTTCAGTTAAAAGAATTCAAAAGCTTTTCAAATGGAGGCTCTGTCTTATTTAGAAATAAGTGAGTAACTTTTAAAATTTAAAATTTAAAAATTGGTTGCATGCTTGTATGCTGAAATGAATAAGTACTGCACGTGTTTATAAGTAAATGTCTGATGTGAATTTTTGTGTGTATGCATGCTGTGTATATGAATTATGTGCTCTGCTTGTTCCCAGTCTCACTTTTTCATTTAAATCCCTTACCACTTAATTTAGTTATTGATAGGATCTGATTATTTAACAAATGTTGTTTGATTTAACTTAGATTATTGTTTAAAATTTTTAATCAAGTTAAATTAAAACTTGATTGCCTCTGGTAAGTATTACAATATCAGTGTATGTTAATATAAACCAAAATTCAAACTGTGTAATTTATTAATTCAGTATTATAAATCAAAAACATCAACTAAAACATGATTTTTAAATCAAGAATCATAGTTTATAATTTAGGGATGCATGTACAGTTCCTGTTTGAACTAAAAATGAATTTTTGAGGTTTTCTGGTAATCTTTGTATCTGGAGGGGATGGGTTTCTGTATGATGATGGAGGGGTGATCAAAGAAGCTAGGAAAAATATTTGATGGTGATGGATTTCATCAGGGAAGTTGCAGCAGAGAGATTCTTCCTCGAACCCTAGTTTTTGATGGGTTTGATGAATCGATCACCACGACACGTGTGGTTGATCGAGTGTTATGAAATTTTGGGGAATGATAGCTGGGTAGTAGATGAAGTCGAGGCCGGAGTTGTAAACCTTCAGGTGGTCGGAATGTTGCAAGCGAGGTGATGACAGGTTTTGAGATGGTGATGCTCTTGTATTTCCAGGTTTGGGTTTAAGGTTCTCGAACTCGAATTCGAGGGTTGAAGCACGATTTGATGATCGCGATGGGTTGCAGGGTTGATCTCTGATGTGTTGCGATCATCGTTGATGATCAATGGTGGCCGGAGCCACCGTGCATATGCACGGTGTAGTGTTTTGTCTGGTGAAGATGGATTTTAGGTGTTTCGAGTTGATGATGTAATTGACTCGAAGTAGCTTATTGTTTTACTCGGGGAAGTAGGGTATTGGACTCGAAGCATATAGGATGTGCCTCGGGTTAATTTATTTGTAACAGGTTTTAACAGAAACCTGTTGATCGGTTTTTAAATTTAAAAAAAAATTTAAAAGCTGAGTTTAAAGTGAAAAATAAAGTTTTAAATAAGTTTTAAATCTAGTCTTTTCAATTTGGAGTTAGGTTTAAATCTCTGTTTTCAAATAAGATAAAGCTTTTAAATTTGAATTGATTTAACAACTTTACAAATGTGTAAGAAGTTGAATTTTTTTTAAATGAAGTTTTGAATTGTAAATAGGTTTTGAAATCTAAAGATAAATCTGGAATCAAAATTTAATATGCATTCCAATTTTGTAATAAAAAGAAGTTTTCAAATTTAAAATGTTTTAAACAATTTGAATATTAAAGTGTATCTTTAACTATGGTTTGAATCTAAACATAAATTTGGTTTTAAATTTCTTTTAATCTTCTTTATGAAATGAATATTTCTTTAACATGTGAACTAAAGGTTTTGAATTGTCTTTAAACTTTGTTTAAAGTCAATTTGTATTCATTTTTAAATCTTAAATTTAAAATGGAATTTGAAAGAAAAGTTTAAAGTAAATTGTTTTTAAATACTTTTGATGATGATAATTTGATCATTAATAAGAAATGTTTTTTTTATCTTTAAGTAAATGAAGATTAAATGATTGAATTATTAAGTTAATTAAAATGGATAATTTATTTATTTAATTAATTATGATTTGGATTAATTAAATAAGTAATTAAAGGTTTAAATTAATAAATTATGGTTTAAGATTAATTAATTAATTAATGGAAAATAAATTTGTAATTAAGGATTATTAATTAGATTATTAATTAACTATTAAAGATTTATTAATTAAACAATTAAAGTTATAATCAAGGTTAATTAATCAAATAATTAAGGATTAACTAAGTTTCAGTTAACTCTTAATTAATTAAATAATTAGAGATTAATTAATGGATAATTAAAGATAAATCAATTTGTGATTAACTATGGTTAATCTAAGTAAGTTAGTTAATGGAAGTAATTAAAGGATTGTTAATGGTTAATGTAGGTCATTAACTAGGATTATTTAATAATTAATTAAGGTAATTAATTTTTAATAATTAATTAGATTAATTAATTTAATGATAATCATTTGTGAATTGTTTAAGTGTAATCACTTAATGGAAGTAATTAAGGAATTAATTACTTAATGTAATTAATTGAGTTTAATGGGATTAGTTTGAATTAATTAATTAATTAAGTTTAATTAATTTTAAACACTGAATGATTTGATGACAATTACTTAATGTAATTAAAGGATTGAAATTACTTAGTGAAGTAATTGATCGGTAATTACAGGATGTAATTAATGGAAGATGTTTTAAGAATGGAAGTAATTTGAGTATAATTACTTTGTAATTAATCAAGGAATTAAGTAAGAAATTAATTAAGGAGTAATTAATTTATTTAATGAAGTAATTAAGGTTAGTTAATTATTGAATATATAATCAGGAGTGATTAATAATTGTGGTTTAATTAGGATTAATTGCTTATTGTAATTAATTTAAATAAAAGTAATTAATTAAAATGTAATAAGGGATCATTAATTAATACAATTAATGATGTAATTAAGGTTGATTAATTAAGATTAATTAATCAATGATAAGTGATTAAAGGTAATTAATTAATGTAAATAATTTAGGATCGATGTCAGTGATTATAGTTAATTAATTAATTGAAGTAACTAAAGGTTAATTACTGTATGGGGTTAAGAATAAGTAACTGGTGAAATTTATGAAAGAATAATTACTTGAATGTAATTAAGAATAATTAATCAAGGGTGATTTATTAAGGTGGATAATTAGATGGTAATTTGATTAATTGATTTGTAATTAAATAATGGTTAGATGAGCAAGATTTAAAATGATGAAGTAATTAATTTAATTTATTTTAAATTAATTAAAGATGAAGTAATTAATTTAATTCACTTTAAATTAATTAGAGATGGAAGTAATTAATTTAATTCATTTTAAATTAATTATAGATGGTGTGATTAAGTAAATCATTGCTTATGTATATGTTGATTGCTTGGATGGTTTGTGATCTAAGAAATGGGATAAGTAATGCGGTGTGATATGAATGCTTTGGTTCCATTGTGATGATAATATGGATTATCTATTTCGATGACAGTATGAATTATCTGTTTATAATGATAATATGGATTATCTGTTTATGATGATAATGTTGATTATCTATTGTGTTTTGTGAATCATCTATCTGTGTGTATATAGATAATTGAATTTAATTGTTTTAAACTTTAAAACAACTTGGCCTTAAAAGACACGTTTTGGATTTCGACGAGACCGGGATCGGGTTTCCATATTTGGATATCCGAAAACCACATCGATCCAAATTAACGATAGGTCGTGAATCTCAAGTGAAGATGAAGATTCATAGTGCAAGGGTTATCGTCGTTAACTCTGAGGGTGATTCCAAAATGAGTGTAACGAAATAATGCCTTCGGTTTCGTTCGAACCCGGATCGAACTTGTATGGATTGAGTGCTTCCAGAACATCGTCAGGTGGACGATGAGCATTATAAGTGATGTGTTCTATAAAGGTAATCGTAGCCTCAAGCCTCATCAACCGGGAATGGCTAAAACAGGGGAGGTGCAGTAAGGCTAAGTGGGTCATGCCCAAGTAGGACGAGATTTTCCCCTATCTAAAGGTCCCTTTTATTTCGGCTGTGTGGGCAGTTGTTGAGCTCCAACTGCTGGGGTTGTCTTGTTCGGGACTGTCCAGTAAGAGATGGTTTCGGCTTTGTGTTGCAAGAGATTGGGAGTGATCCTCGGTACGGTGATCTAGGCCCCATGCTGTGACGGGCGGTACCCCGGTAGCCCTGCCATTGTATGGAATCCAAAATCCAATAAGTGCTCTCGGTTTTGATTATATTACCCACTTTTGTGGCTAGTAGCTGGAATTTAATGAATGTAGCAATTTCGGCTATTTTCTATTTACTAGAAAACCCTAGACCTATTATAATATCACTAGATTTCCTATCAAATGTTTTGGTTGGCGTAAGGTAAAAACTTTTCCATGTTCATGTGTGGGAAGTCTTACGTGATACCTTTTTTTTCAAAAGGTTTTTGAAAGTTAAGCAACCTTAACCCGTTACTCACACCAGACCCATGTCTGAGCCAGAGTTTATCTTCTATTTTCTTAAACTCTTGGGTACTCAAATTTTTACGAGTAGCCAAGGGATTCAGGTTAGCTTTGACGAGATGTGGAGGAGCAATGGAGCAGAAGGCTTCAGCGTGTAGATATACAGTGTTCTGCTGTGTTGGTTTCTCTGAGTAGTTTTTCTTGTATTGTATTGAGTTGTATAACTAGACAGGTGTTTATAACTGTCTAGTATGTGATGTGTAATCTGTGTAACTCTGATAATGGTTGTAAACTATGTAATATTTATGTTATTAATATAATTTATTCGTTCCGCCGTTGAGATTCTGATATTGTTTCTTCTTCTTCCCTTTCTTTACTCTTTTCTATCCCTTTCTTTCTTCAAGATGATGCGATTTTCTATGGTTAGAAAGTCGGGTCATCACAATTATCTACTAAGATGGAGAATCTATCACATTTGAAGATAATTCCAAAGGATATATCATTGGCAAAGGCAATGTGAGAAATGAATGTACATCTAACTTGCCTCTTATTACAAATGTTTTACTGGTTAAAAAATTAAAACATAATTTGCTTAATATAAGCCAACTATGTGATAAAAGTTTTAATATATCTTTTTCAAAAAATAAATGTAATATATTTGATCAAAACAAGAATCTTATCTTTGAATGAACTATAGAACATAATATATACATCTTAAATATGATATTTAATCATAACACAAATATGTATCTAATACTCAAAGAAAATGATCATTGGTTATGACATAAAAGATTTTGTCATATAAACTTCAAAGCAATAAGCAAATTATGTAAAAATAATTTAATAAAAGGTTTCCCAAAAATTAATTTTAAAGTAAACAACATTCGTGATGCTTGTTAGTTGGGAAAATTAAGTAAATAATCTTTTAAATTAAAGGAAATTATTTCTACATTACAACCACTTGAGTTATTACATTTGGATCTTTTTGGACCAACTCAAGTTCGATCTATAAATCATAATAAATATGTTTTGTAATTGTAGATGATTTTTTGAGGTGAACATGGACAATATTTATGAAAAATAAAAGTGATACTTTTAAAAAATTTAAAAACTTTGCTAAGAGAATTCAAAATATTAAAAATATAAAAATTATAAACATTACAAGCGATCACAGTGGTGAATTCGATAATGATATTTTTGAAAAATATTGTAATAAGAAAGGAATTTTTCATTTCGCAGAACTCCACAACAAAATGGAGTCGTAGAAAGAAAAAATAGAACACTTCAAGAATGCGCTAGAATCTTATTAAATGGAAGCACTCTACTTAAACATTTTTGGACAGAAGCTGTAGCAACTACTTGTTATGTTTTAAATTGAGTCTCCATTAAACCATTAACGAAACATACTCCGTACGAAATTTTTAATGGAGGGAAACCTAACATATCATGTTTTAAAATTTTCGGTTCAAAATGTTTTCTATTAAATACAAAAAACCATCTTGGTAAATTCAATCCTAAATCCAATGAAGGAATATTCATAGGATACTTGGAACGAAGCAAGACATATAGAATTTATAATAAAGAATTAAAATTATTGAAGAAACACTTCATGTGTCATTCGATGAAAATTTCAAACTTAATAATAAAAATGCAGAGAAGATATAATTTAAAAATCAAATATTGTAAAGATGATATTGAAAATGTTGAAAATAATGGTGAAATTGAAAACAACAACTTAATGAAAATGAGATTCAATCTCCACCGAGATTACTTAGAAATCAGCAATTGAAAATATTATTGGAGAAATAAATTCTAAAGTAAGAAAATGAAATCAATTAGATCAAATGGGTCATGTAGCTTTCCTATCGAACATTGAACCTAAAAATGCAAAAGAAGCCTCAACTGATGATTACTGAACGATAGCTATGCAGGAAAAGTTAAATCAATTTGAGTGAAATGAAGTTTGGGACTTAGTTTCTAGACCTAGTAATCAAACAGTCATCGGTACTAAGTGGGTTTACAAAAATAAACCCGATAAGCATGGGAATATTATTCAAAACAAAGCTAGATTAGTTGCTCAAGCTTACAATCAAGAAGAAAGAATAGACTACGAAGAAACGTCTGCTCCTGTAACCCAGCTAGAAGCAATACGTATTTTATTAGCTTTTGCATGTTTTCATAACTTCAAACTATATCAAATGGATGTAAAAAGTGCTTTTCTAAATGGATGTATAAAAGAAAATGTGTACGTAGAACAACGACCTCTATTTACATACGAAAATTTTCCAGGCCCTGTCTACAAATTAACGAAAGCTTTATACAATTTAAAACAAGCACCTCGTGCTTGGTATGATCATCTTAAAAGTTAATCTTTAAATTCTAGTTTTAAAATTGGAAAAGTGGATGAACTCTGTTTATAAAACAAGGTAAAAAAAGATATTTTAATAATACAAGTTTACGTAGATGACATCATTTTTGGTTCTAAGAACGAAAAATTATGTCAAGAATTTTCGAATATTATGACAAAAGAATTTAAAATATCCCTTATGAGAGAACTTTCATATTTTCTTGGGTTACAATTCAAACAATTAAATAATGGTATTTTTATTAATCAAGAAAAATATTGCAATAATCTAATAAATCGTTTTGGTATGGAAAATACTTCTACTAAACCGGCACCTATGAGTACTACGGTACATCTCGACAGATATGAAAATGGAAAAAGTCTTGAACAAAAATTATATCTAAGTATGAATGGATCTCTACTTTACTTAACTGCCAGTTGATCTAATCTAATGAGGAGTGTATGCTTATGTGCACGATCTCAAGCAAATCTCAAAGAATTACATTTGCGAGCAGCAAAACGAATTTTGTGCTACTTAAGTAAAACTAAAGATGTAACAACCCTGTTTTTCGAAGCTGTAATATTATACAAATTTAGTTAAAATAAAAAAATTCGAACTAATTTTGATCATTAATATTTTTGAAATAAGGTTTTATTTAAATGAAATCTAGTTGCTAATGGATTTTTATTTTAACAAATTGAATTAATTAATAAAATAAATTTTTAGAAGATACATTAAACTAAATTAAAGTGTTATCATTGAATATAAAATATTTTATTAAATTGAACATATATAGTGTAACTGATGAAAAGAAGTTCTATTCGATACTCAATGAAAATCAATAGATTGACAGAGATAAATAAATTTGTTTATATCGGTTAAATGGAAATTTAAACAGAGTGAAACAATATTAAATAAAATTGTGTACTTATTGAAACATCTTTTGTGAAATGAAATAAAGGCCAATTTAAATTAAATTAAAGTTTTATATACAAATGAATTAATGGAGCTATTCAAAACCAAAGAAAAAGAAACTGAGTTGAATTAAATTAAAAGCCCAAGTTCATTTAAAACCCAAACCCATTCCTCTTTCTTAACCTCTCTCTCTTAACCCATTCATTCACGTTTGCCAAGTCCTAAACATCTAAGAAAGAAACCGAAAAAAGAAAGAAAGAAAAACGCACGCACTTCTGGATCGACGAGGGTTAACGCCACGACTTTGAGGTACGTATGGTGGGCATCGACGTCGATGGTAGAGGAGGGGGCTCGCGACATGTGCCTGGGAGCACGCACGGAGGTAGGCGATGCGTGCTTGGGAGCACACGCGGAGGTAGGTGACCTGCTGTTGGTAATGGCGAAACCTAATTCTAGAGGGCGCATGTGATTATCAAGTCAAAGATGCGGTGTTAGAGATTATTGAGGTCCGAGTAAGGTGTTTCAAGCATCGGCAAGTGATGGTGGGCATCGTGGTGATGATTGATGTGTGGTTAGTGATGGATGAGCGCAATGAACATTTATGTAGAGCAAAGTTCAATTCTCTCATTCGTCGATCAGGTGAGTATATTTATTTCTCACAACAATAATCTAATATAGAATTCATTATATACATCTTTAGATCTATATTGCAATGATGAATTGATTTGATAAGGATTAGTTTCTAGAAATAGAGATGAATGATATGAACTTTATCATTGTTTGGATATTGGTTATTTGTATAGGTGGAAGTATTGATTTGCAAACGAAATTATGTCTGATTGTAAATTGAACATCATATATTTGAATATAGATTATGTGTTTGAAACATTAGATTTTTAATCAATAGTTGAAAATGAATCAAGTGGGTAGAATAAGGTTGATTACTAAGAATCATTTTGTTTATTCCAAGTTTTGGGTTGATGCCTGAAATTACGTAAATTGTTTGTAAGATCAGATCTGCTGGAATGCGGCTCGGATTGGTAAATAATTAATATTTGAAATGATATCTTATAGAGCGTTACTGGCTTCAAAAGTTGAATTTTGATGAGCTTATTCCTTGAATTGTTTGAATATTCTAAAAGAATTCTAAAATGATATTTTATTCAGTTTGATCCTTGTTGAAATTTATTTACAGAATGTAGTTAAATTATATTATATTTTTAACTTATTTCTTAATTAAAAATTTGAATTCAAAGTTTTATTTTAAGTTGAGAAATAATTATTTGTAAACCTTTCAAATTTTACTGTTATAAATATATTAAAATTTTGGAAATTTTTTCAAAGTAAAAGATAAATATTTTATAAAAGTTGTTAAGAAAGTAATAATTTCAGTTTCAACTGATTTAGTTATAAAAGAGGTTTAAATTATTTTCAAAAGAGTTCAAAAGCTTTTGTAAATAAGCAACTCTTCTTTAAAATAAGTTTAGGGATTTAAAAGTGATTTTGGAAAAATTATATCTTGTGTATATAAAAACTAATTTAAAACTCTTTTATTTTATTTATTATGGATTATCAAAGGCGAGAATTTTAAAAGGTGAATTATAGATAAAATATTTTAGAAATCATTTTTATATGATAAAATTATATTAATTACTTTCAACCTGTAAACTATTGTTGGCTTTTATTATATTTAGCTTTTGGCAATTGCATGTTTGAATTGGATTTCCAATGAATTTCATGATTTTCTATGAAACAAAGAATTCTAATAAACGATTGAATTGTTAGGTGGTATAGGACACTTTGTACAATTCTTTCGATTATTGTTACAATTTTTTAAATAGAGTTTGAGTGGAAATTACTAGCTTTTAGTGAATACTTGAATTTCCTTTTTGTATGGACTATTAGTTAAAATCCTTATGATCACTAGAGGAACTGTAATTAACACTTACAGTTGTATTATCTTCGAGTGTTCGAATTTCGGACTGATAGATCCTTGAGAGAAGATAATTCATTTTTCATCGATTTGAGAATCGATACATTTTTTTGATTTGGGTAGGCAGATCTCTTCAGGAAGATCTTTTATAGTGTAAATACGGCTCTATCTTTCGAAAGGCAGATTTTTACATGCGTCGTATTCTACAGATACTGCAACCTACCAGTTATTTTTTTCATACAGTTAGACTATGTTTACCTCTTTCGAAATTTAAATTATCATAGGACAGATTAGGTAAATGGTTGCTCTTTTCTTTGAGCGGTGTCTCAAATCTGCAGTCTCTTTCGAAAGGCTTACTTTCTATGTAGTGGGTCTCTTTCGGTAGATTTCATGTAACCGTATTAAACTGATAGATGAGTACCATTATTATTTCATTATTGATGATTATTTCTTAAGAGATTTTTCTTATGTATGTTCTGTTTCCTTTATGGCTTTTAGGAATTTTGAATTGGTTACCATCATATTTTGAGATGATAGACTATTGAGACTTAATATGTATTTATGAAATGGTGATTTGTTAGATAGGCCTTATTTGAGTATTTTTTTGGCATATTTTATTTATGACTTATTTGGTTATTTTTAAGTCAAAATCTTGAGATCTGTATTTATTGGTTTGATATGCCTTTTTAATTTTTGGGCCTCGGGCATATTTTTAGATGACTTATTTAAGACTTAAGTCATCTATGGATTTATATAGTGAATTTAATTAATATGCCTTATTATAATTATTTATTTGGTATATTTTATATGATTTATTATTTTAAGTCACATAGTTATGATATTAATATCTCACCTTTTTATTTAGATATAGTCTGATCCATTATTTTAATACTCGGGTCAGGCGGAGACATTACAGATACAGGAACCCATTGACTTTCGGATTTTGGGCTAGCATTGGAGTAGACTATTTTGATAGTTTTAGTTTACTTCATACTTGTATATACTGACAGTTAGGAGTTTATATCATCTATATTAAATAATATTGACTTTGTACTTGATTCAAGATTTTGGATATGATGTATATATTTATGTGGGTCTAGTACTCATATTTTGTATGCTCAAATTTTGTTATGTATGCGATGATGTATATTATTCCGCTGTGATATTTGACTCTAATTCTGATTTATCTGTATTATATACTGTTCTGAATATTTTTAATCGGTACGTTTATTACTTTGCATTAATAATGTACATGTCTAAATTTCAGTTCAGATCCTCAAAAAGGTAAATAAGACATGTCAGTGTTAGAATAAAGATATATTCATATTGGATCGCCCTTAAGCAGCTGTATTCTTCGGATTAGTGGATGACATTACTTGTAATGTTCTTTGCTAAACTGCGCATCGCGGTGAGGTACAAAAGACCATGGCCTCTTTTACCCGAAAAAATGTCATGTTGAGTTAGTATCATATAGTGAAGCTGACTTTGAAGGATGTCGAACGGATCGAAAGAGTATAATTGGTACATGTCATTTCATTGTCTAGTAGCATGGTTTAGTAAGAAACAAAATTGTGTTTCGCTTTCGACGTGTGAAGCAGAATACATTTCTGCTGCTTTAGCATGTGCTCAAGTAATATATATCAACAAACATTTTAGGATTTTTGGTATAAATTTATCTAATTCAAAATTTTATTGTGATAAGGCAAGTGCTATAAATTTATCGAAAAATCCAATAAACCACTCAAGAACTAAATATATTGACATACGACGTCAATTTCTACATGACAACATAGAAAAGGTACCATCTCTCTTGAATTTGTGTCATCAGAAAATCAAGTTGCAAACATATTTATTAAACCTTTAAATGAAAATATTTTTCTAAAATTAGAACTCGGAATTATGTTGTTACATGATTTATAAATTGATAATAAAGTATAAATGAATAAAAGGTTATAAAATGAATAAAAATATAATAATAAATTTGAACAAAAAATGGGAACTTATGGCACTCGAACTTTGCATTCATGGGAGATAGACATGTGTTTTTCCAAAAGTTCTTTTTTATTTTCTACATTAAGATCTTTCCTCCTTTCTATTTTATATATGGTAATAATCATTTTATATTTTTTTACCTTGGAAACTTATAATTATTTATAACATAGAGATAAATTAAAAAGATTGGCTCAAGTTAAAGAATAATGTTAACCTAAAAATTTCAATTTTAGAAATAGCAAATGGAATATATATATATATACACACACACATGAAGAGAATGTTTTAAATTCATATAAACCAAATAACTATCCACTTCATCTTTCAAAATGCCATCTCAAGAAAATTCCGACCTCTCGTCAACTGTATTCAGCACTCCAACTTCGGATTTGTCAAATAAATCTACTCCGGTGTATGTTCTAGTAAAGATTACTCCATCTCATGATCACCATACTGGATATACACCAAACGACAAAAGAGATAGAAGAAACTTAGAATTTGGATCACCTTCTACTAAAGAGAAAATCAATGATATTCATCACTACCAGTGTGAAACTTCAAATATACAACATGAGATGTATTATGAGAAAAAACATCATGAAAGATGTTTAAATTTTCTTCGATAATTTGCTCTAAAATTCCGTGGAACTACCCCTAAACAAGGTGTGCACAATCCATCTCCTCAACGACCTGAAGTATATCCAAATTCTAGGGATCAAGGTGCTTCTATTCAACGTAACACTTGGTCTCCTATTAATCCATTACAAGATGACACTAAAGTTGAACCAAGCTCGTTTGAAATTTCCTCTTTAGACGAATCCAAGACCTCTGAAAATTAAAGTTAATGTTTTCATAAAATTATGAAAATAATATTATTGTAATTTGCAAATACAATAAGTTTGTTAAAATAAAATTATATTTCTAACATGAGGATAAACCTCCCAAAACAATTCATATATGTCATACATTGTTAACCAAAATGAAAATTACTGAAAATAGGCTAAACTATAAAAATTCAACAGAATCAACCGGCCGAATCTACGAATTTGGACGCCTGAATATTCATATATGTAAAAAAAATTACCCAGAATTCAGCCGATTGAGCCCTTCCCTTCAGTCGACCGAATCATGTCAACTTTTAATTATTTTCTTACGGGTTTGTGTTCAGCCGACTGCCCAGCGCAATTCAGCCGACTGCCTCACCAATTTTCTATTTTTTAAATAGATACACACTTTTTTCAATACAAGAAACCAATCTAAACTCCTACTTCTTATCAACTACCCATTCATTCTCTCTCTACCCATCATTCGCTCTTCAAAACCAAAAATAAAAAAAACCCTAAATCCACTAAATTAAAAAGCTAATTTCTCTTCTCTTTTAAAACAAAAATGCCATCTAGATCGAAACAAACAAGAGAATCATCTACTGGTCCATCTCAGGGACAAAGTAGATCATGGCTCCACAACGATACGACTGTCAATAGATTCAATAGCATGAAGAATTCCAAGCTTTTTGAAGGAGCTTTTATGAAGTTTTCGGATTTTAATGGGTATGTTATTAGAGAATTAGTGGAAGCGCATGGTTTCAATTCTCTTATTAAGTGTGACGCAAATAATGTTAAGATTTATCCTCTATTAATCAAGCTTTTTATGCTAATATGAATCTGGATCATCGTAATCCTCAAAACAAAGACGATTGTATTTGGACGTTGGTACATGGCGTTAAAATTTACTTACCTCTACAAAGATTAGGACATATTTTAAGATATACATCCGATGATTTGGACATTGAAATGGTTGGTGTTAATATGTATGAACGTGACGAAATGTCACATAGATTTTTGTCTGACGATTTAACCAAACTAAAATCAAGTGCATTACGTCCTAAACAAAGAATTATATATCATGCGCTCATACGTCCTCATCAACCACGAACCGGAAGCTATGAAAAGGTTTATAAACGTGACATCCAAGCCCTATATGCTATTTATTCCTCTCGGCGAGTTAACTGGGGGAAAATTATTTTGGATGAATTTCTTAGTGTCAATCATAGGAGAAGCTACAAAACCATTCATTATGGAGCTTATATAATGCGGATACTACAAAACTTTGGAGTTCCTTTGTCCAATTTTGACTTCACGACAATAGGTAAGCTTAACTCCAAAATTCTTAGTCTCATAGGTCTTACTAAGCATCCTGAAAGTCAATCGCAATCAACTCATTCTACAACCTCGAGACACGAATATAGCCTCTTCTTCTCAACAACATCAACAAGAAGAAGATGACGATGAAATTTATGAAATAAATATTGATATGCCTCCTAAACAAGCTCTTGTCACATTATCCCGAAATCAAAGCAAACTCAATGGTCGTTTAGCTGATGTTGAGCAAAATGTTTCAAAGTCAAACAAAAAGCTAAACTTCGTAAAAGGTTTTTAGAACAAAATTTGGGGAAAAATGTCTTGCTTTGGATCCACTGTAATGGATATTCTTGAAAATCCAGCACCATTCAGTTGGACATCCTTGGAGGAAGAAGAAGATGAAGAGGAAGAGGCAGCGAAGGTGATTTGGTACGTTTTTAAATTCTCTAAACATAACTCTATTTTTTATGACTATTTCGTTTTAAGCACAAATTTGTGTACATTTTATTGTGCTCCTATGATGTTTTAATTCATGGCAATATGTTTTATGGATATTTTATATGTGGTTAGGGAATGTTTTTATCTTGTTTTCGAATGTGACCTGTTGAAACTTTGTTATGATTATGTGTTTGTGATATTTTCTTAAGTCAATCCTATCATTTTCTATGTGCAATGTCTATATGCAATACTTATTTGTACCTATGTGAAATGTCTGCCTATTTTATTTCTCATATTAAATTGTTGTTTTCCTTTTTTTCAACAACATAGCATGAGACCCATCCCCTATGGATAACTAGCAATCCATCGCCTATGGATAGCTAGCGATCCATAGAAATGACTCAGATTGATTTTAGATTTTCGGTGATGACTTGGCATAACAACTAGACTCTTCTACACTTGGACTTATAGCCCAACACTCACTTAAATTCCTTTATAAACACTCACCTACCTGCAACTAGAGATGGATCTTTTCCGGAGAGAGCTACCACTACTCTGTTGGAATTCCTTTACTTCTTCAACTTTTTTCTCCCTCACAACATTCATCAAGTGGATTACCGTGATTCTCCAACCAACCCTTATACTTGTGACTTATTATTACTCATTGTAACTTAGATTCTAGAGATATTAAACAAGTACAATCATGATAAATATTGATTAAAGTGGACGTAGGCCAATGCCAGCCGAACCACTATAAAATTATGTGTCTCTTTTCTTACTTCTGCATTTTATTTATTTTTTATTTGAGATTTGTGCTGCTGATTATCTGCACTAGTGTTTTCATAACTGATCTAGGGTGTTGATCAGTTTTTTGGGTTAACAAAACTCTTTTGAAAACTTGAAATACTTAAAACTTAAAGCTAGGAAAACCATAAATTAACTCGAAAATGGATTATCTTACCCTTGATACTCGGCCATGTTACTCTCGAAATTTTGAAAAGGGTCAAAAAATTGTTGAAAATTCATTTTTACATAATTTAAAAAAAAAATCAATAAATTTGGATTCGCTTTGAGGGAGATATGGTCAAAAGAGGAAGAGGCATTTTCGGACAAGAGAAATTGAGTCCAAAATAGGTCTGAAAGAAATGCACTTTTGGCATAGAGAAAATCAAAATTTGAAGAAGTGATACAAAAGGAAGTTGTAGCCACTTGAATTTTCAATGGTTTAAAAAAAAAATATCTATTTGAATTGGAGACGAGGAAAATATGATGTGAGGAAGAGGAGGAAAAATGAAGGAATGGAAGGCTATTTATAAACAAGAGAAAAAAGAGAATACCTATCTGCCCCTGTACTTCTACCATCCACATTATTTTGCCACCTCAACACCCTCCACCACACATGCCATTTCTGCTATCCACCTTGTCCCCCTCATCATGTTAAAGAAAACATGTTTAAACATGTTTTGTACTCGAGTCGCCAAAGCATCAAATCATATCTAAGTATGTTTCTTAAGGCATCTTTTCGTATTTACATGTATATACTTAAGCATATATACATATATATATATACAAATATACACTAACTAATTTATATTTTGGATGTGTATAAACTTATACTAGCGTTCACAATATTTTCGGTAACTTTTAGCCGATGAAAAGTCGAAAATGGGAAAACGAATTCAGGTCATCTCTTCGATTTTTTTCAAACTAAATATTTTTGTAAACAAATTTGAAAAACTATTTCTCCATCATTAATTATTATTTAAAAGAGTTTTATTTTTATTATAAAACCTATATATTGAATATTTAATATTAATTAAATATCCATAAATCAAGACAGTGAAATTTCGGGTCGTTACATATGAAGGCCATGAATTTCGGCCATGAATTCAGTCGACGATAAATATCTAACAATTCGAATATGAACACTCAAATGCCACCTTAGCTAGTAGTTTGATATTTTGGCTAAATTTATCGATTACACATCTTTTCAATAAAATCCAATTTTACACATTAAAAGCGTTACTTGGTAGTCAGATTATTTACATCAATTATCTTCATCAACACCATATCACATTAGGACTTATGGAATTTGATATTGGTCAAAATTCCAACATCGTCCACATTCAACTTGATTAGTCCCAAAAAAAAATCCTTGGTTCAATGATACAATTATTATTAACTAGAGACTTTGACTTTGACCTAACTATAGATTACCATGATACTAAGCTCATTTAAACGAGGAGACGTATTCCTTACTATATAGTGTTTCACTTCTAATGATTGAACTCAGACCCAACTTTAGTCATTCATTAGATGACATGCAATGATTTAACTATAATTAAATAGGAGTGTCCATATTGAAGTTCGATAACATTCCATAGTCAAAGGAACTATGTAACATCATCACTATGAGATTCGTTGTTTGACCTTAGTTATATTAACCTACCGAAAACTCTCTAGTGAGTCATTTCATAGTTATCTAATAATTATCCGTATGTAACTCCTTGGTGCTCCCAGTAGACATAATTAATAAACTGCAAAGCATTTGGAGAGCATTACATACTTTAGTCTCAATGGATATATTAATATCCTATCTTGAAACATCTTTGTTAAAAATATTTAAAATAATATGTTATTTTTAATGTAATAAAAATTTCATGATTATAATACATTGTATTTGTTATCACATAACATACCACTTAAGGATTTTCTACTTAACGTACCTAAATGAAATGATTGATAACATATCATAATATAACAAGTATATAATAGAAAGAAACACCTTTTATTTCATTCATTATAAAGTTTGATATATGTAAAAGATTACACAACTGGCAACTTTATCAACCTCCCATTTACACTTGGGTTCAATTATGGAATCTTATTTCAACTTCTTTAATTTGTTTTCCCAAAAACTAATTAGGTCAGTCCCTTAATGAATGAGTATGCTATTTGGTTTTAATGGTCTACCCTGGCAATTAACTCTGTCGGATGATGGTAAACTACATTTATAATGTGGAACCCTTTGGAGTATTTTTTTTGACTTCTTATGAGCTTTAAGTTCTTTTATGAGCTACATTATAGCATTATTTTCATATAATAAATGATATGGGATTCTCAACTTTTGGAATAACTTCTTGCTCAGTTATATATTTGTGAATTTATTTATACTTCTTTCATTACAATGCTATTCAAGGCAATGTACTTTGCCTTTAGTTAAATCGGCCACTACTTGTTGTTTGGTACATTTCTAACTTAATGTTCTTAAATTATGATTGGACATAAAATTAGGATTGACATAGTATACTTGAAATCACTTATGAAGTTCAAGTTTGTGTGCTCCTTCATAAATAGTTCGTTGTTTATGTGAACAGTTCCTAATATTTTGAAAATACTCGAGAACACTCTGAACCATAATTTAGTGATCTTAATTTAGAATCGGTACTTGCCTCATGTATCAAATACTTAAGTGAAATATGATACTTAGACAATACAACATGTACGATGATTGCTATTTCCAATGGATAAGATATCCATCTTGCATGCTCCATATTAAGCATTTTAATATGGTATTTTTGTATATCATTTTGGGACAATCCTATCATCCTCTTATACTAATCATAAAAGACATCAATTCAAATCCAATATCAAGAATTAAAAAACTAAACTGTAATGATCTTAACATGGTTTCATCGTAATAATCATATTTTTTTGTTTAATTATAGTTTTAGAAACAATCTTGTACCTTTATAATTCTTTCATACAGTCACATGCTTCCTCTGCATTTTGACTAAAAAATAAACTATTTGATTTCTCTATCAAAATGCTTGCTTAACTTTGATGCTTATCGAATAATACTTTTATATCATTTCTTAGATCATATCTGATAACCAAAAACTTATAGTCACTCCTACTGACTTCGAGTCAGTTTGGTTATTAAGTACAAACAACATATTCTAAATCATTATTTAGGATTTCTGTTACAACATATATAAAACCAAAACTCGAAATCATATCGAATGATAATTGAATGATTAAAATCAAATTAACTAAGTCAAATGCCTACTCTATTTCTTAAATTCAATAATTGAAATCTACAATGCCATTCTTTAAATGTAGCTTGCCATATTTCAAATGCATTAGTTTTCGTCTGGAAGGCCCGTTCGCGACTAATACCACTTTGGATATGACCATCAAAATTATATTTTGATAATGTACTTGCAATTCATTCTGGATTTGCACATCATTCCATGTGGTAGAGAAAATACTATTAATGGTTTATTCATAATTAAGGATATTGTTTTCTCATCACAGATAAGAAAATCAAGTTTCTCTTTGATGTGCAGGAGTTCTTATTAGACATTCTAATTATTGTGTCTGCTTGGATTTGTCAATTTAATTTCATCCTCTGTAATCGGTTTTATTCTTGAATCGTATCCAAATCCATTTTATTACTAATAATTTCTAAAAGAAATTCCTTTATCATAAAGTTGTCAAGAGTCGTTCCTAACTCAACCAGTATTTCTATGTACTAATCATATTAAGTACATGGTCTTAGATGGGAGTTCTTTTGCTCATTTTCATATGAAAATTTTCCATAAGGTCTCATACCTTGTGGTGTACGACTGCTCACCATACAACTTTTCTAGGTGTTGAAATACGGGTCATACATCCACATTCTTATGCTATCTTTAGAGCTCGGTGCTCATGCTTGACACACCGAAGGGTATTTGTTCATGCATTACAACTTTTTAGGTTTATCCTATGTTAGTTTGTGATAAATACTGGAATATTTCTTAAGTGAGTTCGTTTCTTTACCATTCCTTATAATTAGTGCTAATTAGTGTGTCTTTCTCTAAAAATAACATCATTGTTATTATTTAATCTACATAAACTAATTGGGTAAATTAGATAACTTTGCATATTTTCTTATACTAGAATGGTTTGTTATATTTATCTAATAAGGCTCCTATAGAATTTTGCATCTCTTAAAAACTCTAAAAGAAACGTGGGCATTTTTTTCCTTTAGTGGATATAAGGATCTATTTATCATGTTACTATAATCATGAGCGTGCTAAACAAATTGTAGTTCCTATAAACGGTAAGTAACTCTTTACTAATTTTATCTCGTATATAATTCATATGCAAGCTTTTATTTGCTCCTTATAATTTTTGTGACTATGAGGGTGCTTAACAGATCATGAAGTATGTTAGATCTTTAGACCTATCATTTTGCTATAGCCAAAGGGTAATTTTGTAACTTTTGAGGGATCTCATCAAAGATATAAAATATTCTTACCAACCTAGCAACAACTTATAAATCATTATAAATATTTTGTGGCTTAGTGTTGCTAAAAAACAATAAGCATGTTTAGTCCTCTATTTACATTATAAATGATGGAGAGCAACATCATTTCAAATTCATAATTTAAAATAATAATAATTAATTACTATTGACATTTTATGGGAGACGAGTATAATATCTCATGACATTATATGGTTCCACAACTTACATATACTTCCTTAAGAGTTTATGGGTTTTACTTCATTTAACCCCCTCCCCCCCATCATCTTTACACAAATTTTATATGTATTATTATCCTTTAAAATGGGCTATACCCACAATTCATCGAATGAAAATTAAAATGAATGAAAGGTAAAGAGAAAAGAGAGAAAACACACAAAGTTCTTAGAATGGTTCAAAAAATCTTTAGCTTATGTTCACTTTATAGTTTTTATTGTCGATTCCTTTCTATTACAAGCCAAATACAATGAGAATTTCATGACATGATGTCCTATCTTATTCTAGCTCCAACTTTAGATTTCAACCAACCTTTAAATCCTCTCTATCTAACTCTTCGACCCCGACTTATTCATCAATTGAGCCTAGGTAGGATTCCATTGTTACCACCTATTGTAACATCCCTTATTCTTGGGCTCGAAAATAGATACAATTGATGCTTTAGTCATCCTTAGCATTATTCTTTGATGACAGAATGAGATCCATTATTAAATCATTAACATGGAGAGCACTAGAATTTACAAATTTTAACAAAACATTTTCACTCATTAATTTGCAAATTCATTACATTTTATTTCCAATGCTCCATGAATATGTTGTTCAAATAAAATATAATAATTATATATAGATCCAAGAGCGACATATGATGATGCCCCTTTAAATGATCAGATTCTAACTTCTTAAATGGTTAAAGTACCCGCATTACATACATTCAACATCAATAAAAGCATTTAGACAACTTTATAGTAGAAATATAATCTTCTATATAGTAGCTTACTTCTTGCACGTCTTTGAAAGTTTATTCCTCTAAACCTGAAAAAGCCCCACCTTTAACCTACTCAATTCCAAATTGAGAACCCGAGAGTTTAAGGGGGAAATAGAAAACTTCGAGTTTGATAAAAAGTTTGATGTGAATAATATTATACCATCTTAAACCAAACTAGATACATAGTGAGACCATGTCATTGAGTGGAATGGGTTTCCTCCTCATAAGTGTCATTAAAATTATATCATCTACCACCAAAATTATTTAAACATGACTATAATATAATCATGCACTAATAGGTAAAATTAATAGTCCGCAATTCATTAAGGTTAAAGGGTTATAAATTCCCAAAACTACCCAATCCCATATATAGTTCATTCAATGACATAGTTTTTCTAGAGTCATAACGAACCTGTATCGGGTTTTCTCAAGACAACTAAAAACCTATAGGTTAACTCGGGCTAAAATTTACCAGATAATTCAACGGTCTTCTAATACAGTCAAAAAATATCAATAATCATCTATGATCGGTAGGAGTAGATAACAACGGTCTCCTACAAATAGTAGGAGAAAAGAATAACCGTCTCCTAAAAAGGGTAGGAGAAAACATAGGTGAGCTGCAAGCTACGATTTTATGTGGATGCGTAATTCCAAAATTTAGCCTTAATCGACGAAGCCCTGTGCATTGGAATATGTGGACCCGACCAACTAAGGGCTTAACAGTTGGAGAATAGGGTGAGACCCTACCCTAGTCTCCACCCAAAATCTGGTTTTCAAAAGATATTCAAATAATTTAGTCAAGTGATTAGTCCAAGGCATCTTAACATAATTTGATCTTCTTGATATCCTAGATGCAATGCTACTCACTCAAAAGTTTAAGTCTGACCATACCCACTACAGAATCAACCCTAACTGGTCAACAGTTCCAAGTGTTAAAATATTAGGTGATATCATATACATATAATTGAGTATGTCAACAATTCTGTAACGACCTGATATTTTCAACTATTCGCATCCACACATGCCGGATTTGAATTGCTCAAAATACCAGATTGTTAATTTATATTTGGCAAAACTCAGCATAAACAGTAAATAAATTACAGAATCATAGATATAGGGTAATATACAATATGCAGCAGAAACAAAATAAATAGTAGTTCATGAAGCTACCATATATATATATATATATATATATATATCAGAGTTAAATAAGATACAATAGAAGATTCAAATACAATAGTCAAATACAAGATCAGAATACATCACTGGAATCAACTAAATAACTCTAAGCTGAAAAGATGTAGATGGATCTCCAAACGAAGCTCCAACTCCAAAGGTGAACCTTAAAAGCTGTATCACCCAGTCTGACCCGAGCGTAAAGTAAAACACAAAACACTCATATCAGGATTAACATTCTTATATCAATAAATCCAACTCAAGTGAAATAGCAACTGAAATATAAGTAACTCAAAGGATGTTTGGGATAACCATCCCTAAGGATCCGTTAAACTATCTACTATGTAGTAATATACGCTATAATAATAATGTCTAAAGTAAAGTAAACTTACTTAAAAATAGCGTTAAGGCTTTACATTTTCCACCTTAACACATTTATAGTGCCAATAGTCTATACAGTACCATCATACCTCCTGATCGGGAGGCTACCATAAATACTCCATAGGTATGACACAAATCAAACTCGTAGTAAAGCACGCTAGGATAGGTGACACGACACAACTAGGCAATGCCAGGGTAGATATACCAATTACACTTCCAGGCTGGTGGTAACGCATAGCAGCCACTACCGCCCACCTCGAGCCACACTCCCAAATCAAAAATCAAAAGTGGCTACCAAATCAATCACAAAGTCAGAATATAGTACCGAAGGAGTGCGTCCGATCAGAGGAGCTACCTCATTGGCCCGTCAATTGCTTCTGTTTTAGCCACCTTATGCCAACTCACGGGAGTCGGGTCCATGTATATACCTCATATAGGATCGTCGCCACCATCCTACTTCATTCTGGAATCTGCACCGTGCACACAGCTGTTAAAGTGGTTTTCGGAGTCGGCAGAGAGTATGACAACTTCCGATCTCGGTCTCTTTAACAACCAAACGTTATTATAACACCGTGGTCATTTCAAAATAATTTGTACTTTAAAAGCAAAATATCATTGCCATTTCAAAACCATATCAATATGATATCATTTCCGTTTCAAAACCAAATATGATATCATTTCCATTTTAAATATATATCCATTTCTAGAATCATAGCATTTTCAAAGTCATAACACTTTCGAAACCAAAACACTTTGAAATTATAACACTTTCAAAACATAATACTTTGAAATTCATAACTTTGAAAACATAACTTCCACCACTTAAAAAGTTTAGATATTAAAATAATATATATAATAAAATAGTTTATAAAGTAAAATAGTATATATAAAAGAATTATAAATTAAAATGGTTTATATTAAAATGGTTATTTTAAAATGGTTTATACTAGAAATAGTATATATTAAAAACGGTTTATAGTTTATATTAAAATAATTTGTAAAGTAAGATACAAATATAATTTAAAAATACTTTATAAAAAAATAATTTCCTCAAACTTCACAAATTGATTCAAATCAACTTGAATCCCAAAATTCAATTTAAAATAAATCTCAAATCTTCAATTTCAATTAAATTCAGTTTCTCAATAAACCATTCCTAATTATATCAATTTCAAAATAGATTTGCACCACCGAAATAAACTATTTTAATTTCCATATACTTCAAAACTTTAAATATTCAACATTTCAAAACTAAGATAATTTCATATATATATATATATATATATCAAATTTACTTTAATATTATTTAGCTTTGAAATAATCGCTTAATCATTCAAATAATATTAAAATAAAACTTCAAATTTAAAATTTAAATAAAACTAAATATACCATTTCAATTTATGTAAATTTGAAATATTCACTTAAATCACTTTTAATCAAAAATCAATTTAAAAAATATCTTTAAAATCCCAAATTTATTAAATTTCAAATCAACTTATTTGAGTATAACCCTTAAATAAATTCAATTTCAAAACCTTGGAAATCATTTCAATATATATATATATATATATATATATATATATATATATATATATATATATATAAACCAACGGTGTTTGTATATAATTTTCTATCCTATGGTCATGTGATACGGATATTTATTATTTCAATCCGCAATTTAAATATATACGGGTATATATCATTTCAACCCGCAATCCCAAATTCAATCAATGAAAATCGCTTGGGTTTATCATTTCAACCCATAACGATTTTCTCATATTCTACATATCGTTCGGGTATGTATCATTTCAACCCATTGGGAATTCTATACTAACAGGGAACTTGCAGAGTGATAATAAATATGATAATAATATAACAGGCATATATCATCAATATAAATAACAGATAATTGTGTCAGATGTCACAAGTGAACAGATATCATATATATAACAATGTAAATAACTAACAACATCATATTTCAATTGTCGTTTCAATTGAAATCAAATTTAATAAATATAAGAATATTAATCGTGAGTGATTGCTCACCTTTTGACGTTAGAGAGAGATAGGCAATGAAGTTGAGCTACGAATTCCAAAGCAACGCTAGATGGACATGATTAAATGGAGAAAACAGGCATAATGGACGAAGTTGATAAATAGGAATTAACGAAGTCAAATCAAAACAGGATCGATGAAGATAAAATATATGTATTTAAAATTTATATATGCCCAAAAATTATACCTTTGTAAAACACTCAATTCAAGGCCCAGAGATACATATCTTAAAATCACAAAATATCTTTAACTTAAACTAAAATCTCTGTATGTTATATATGCACATACTCACATATGCAGACACTATGTAAAGTATGCAACTACATATATATATATATATATATTTATATATTCAGGCTAGTATGTAGACCTTATATATATATTCATATATATATATATATATATATATATATATATATATATATATTTACAACAATAACTTACTTTATTATACATTTTATACAATAACATAGATCAAATATAAACTAACTGTTATATATATACTAACCAAATAAACATATGTACTAACTGACATGAATTTTACTTAAACTAACAGATATTATAAAACAAATTTCTTACTAGTACACATATTATATTTTAAAGATGACCTATATATCAACCTCAACACTGATACATCAAGTCATCACGTGCACACTACAATTATATATACAACAGACTGGACTTATATTATAAACTATCATCTAATATATTTTAACCAAATATATAACTTATAAAATATAAAGTATCAGGTTATAAACTTAGATATTATATCCTTAAATCAACCTTATATATAAATATATATTCTTAAATACAATCGCAAGATACTTTATATACAATAGCTCAGATCTAATATATATAATATATATATATATATATATATAGAACAAAACATTTCACTCTTTATATAAATCAGTCCATAGATATAAATACAATATCAAAAATCCTGCTTTATCCTCAAAAATTCGAACTATATATAACATATATATAAACAAGCTAATTTAAAAACCAAAATTATATATATATCATCTTGAAATCAAAAGACATCAGTAAGTACAACATACATACATACATACATACATACATATATATATATCAAACTGTTTCAAAGTAAGTGTTATATACACATTTAAAAATCCAATAGATATAATATATGTTTATAAAATTAATAATACACGCATGCAGACATTGATAAATATGCAGACTATGCTTAAAAAATATATATACCACATATAAAACTTATACACTCATAAGACAGACATATAAAATATAACATGCAGTTTGATTTCATTATTTTAAACACCATTATATATATGCTTTACTGTAAGTTCCAAAATCTGAACATAGTACATACAAATACTCTAACCATACATATAATAACATAATATATATATATATATATATATATATATATATATCAAGATCACTTTATTAAATTAAACATATATTTAAAATATATACATTTTACTAATATAATACCAAAACTGGCTTTGGTAAAGTAAATTTCGTTAATATTAAAAATAGCTTCAAGCAAACATTTCATACATATATTATACATCAGCAATCAACAAAATTTAGTACAAAACCAATATGCAAACTCATACAGACAAAACTTTATATACATGCTATAACGTACTATACATTTAAACTAACTGTTATTTATATATATACAAATCCATATATACAAACTAAGATATATATATATATATACACACACTTTAGAACCCCACATAAAATAGAACTTGCAATATAAACATCATATAATTTAAATAATATATGTAAATACATTAAACACATACATTATCACAAAATAGACCTTTGTATAAACTAACTATAAAGAATCTACACAAAACTTTTTATATATAACAGAACGTATTTTTAAAATATACTTACAGTTATAGATAAGTTTAAACACATTATATTAAGAACAGCCACACCATCATTGTGTTATGTAACTAACTTTATAACTTGATATACTTATATAAACTTATAACTGAAACTATTATATGATGTGTGTGTGTATACACGGCAAGACGATCATGATATAACAAACATGTAGAGATCAATACCTCAACCTAAAGATGCTTGGTCGAGATTGGGAAAGAGGAAAGGAAGGACCGTGCTCGATGCTCGGTGGGAGGGAGCAAAGTCGGCGCCGGGTGGAGGCCGATGGGTAGTCGGTAGTGGCGGCTTGGGCTCGGCTGGAGGGAGAAGAAGGGATGGTAGAGATGAGATGCGTGCCGTTGAAGAGGATGATGACAAGGCTTATTTAATTCTTTTTTTCTGAGGAAGAACAACAGAGGGAAATGAAAGGTTGATGACCAAACAAATTGTAGAGCAAAATTTTGGCAACCGAAAATTGAAATGAATAGGCAAATGAAATAATAAAAATAATTATGAAACGGTGGAATCACAAAAGCCATCTGGGAATACTGAAAGAAAGCAGCTGCTAGTTCAAACGGTGGAAATTGAAAGGCATAGGAAGCCAAAAGGTTCGAAAGTGAAACCGATACGGAAATCGGTCCATAGACACCGTTGTTTTTCGGACTTTAAAATACAGAATTGAATATACCGCGGAGATCAGCACAATGATACGATCAAAACGATATACAAATATCAATGTTACGATTTTTCGATCAAAATCGATATCGGTACCGAAAATGCTGCTATTTCGCCTAAAATGAGATAGTCGGAGCAATAACAGTCAAAATTTGAAGAAACGAAATATGACGTCTCACTTAGAAGATGACTTACATATTTCTTATAGAAAAATATTCAGACTTGGAAAGAATTTTATTATCATCAAATATAACTGATTTAAATTGAAATAAAATTACATAAGAAAATAAACTTTCATATTATCTGATGAAAATTTACGAGTTGCTATGTTAAAGTAGACGTATTCAAAGTATTAAATTTTATTTAAGAATTTTATTGTTTAAAATTTCACAAAATTTCAATTAAATATATTAATAAAACAAATAAAATTATTAAAAATTTACGGCTCGTTATAAATTCATTATATGCAATAATAGCTAGTCAAAATATAAAGATGAATTTAGAACATATCAACAATCAATTAAATATATGTTCAATATGATAACCAACTTTAAGCACAAATTACTTCTCCAAAGTGATAGCTTGGTCTTAAAAACTCTTTCAAAAATAGGCTAATGCATATTTCCTCTCTTTGGAAATCTTATAAGATAATTAACAAGATCTTCTTTTTGTTTAAGTAAAATTTAACCTCAAAATAGAGTGAAAATCTTTCAAGTATTATAAAATAGCAATCCCCTACATTCCAAAATCATAGGCTATCATACCTTAAAATTTTACTTGCTTTCGCATGTTAAAATATAGGCCGTCACGTCTTAAAATCTTTGTAATTGTTTGTAAACATGCTTAGATTCATTGAACGTTATTTATTAATACCACTACGAACATACCTTCGTGCCTTGTTTATTTTAGCCTTTGCATGCAATTGAGTTTGAATGCTTTTGTGCACAATAATACAGGTAAGCTTTTGTGACCTGTAGCCATAAGAATAGCCTTCGTATGCATATTAGCCTTCTGTGCCTTCGCCTTCGCGTGTATTAATTAATAAGGAGTCATTATTATAAACATCCAGGGATCATTGAGATTCATAAACTTGCTCATGTACTATATAATTTCTTTTCCTTTGCATTGATGTTCTGCCACATACCCAAGTACCCATGTGAGTTCCCACTTATATGTTGTTTTCTTTGTTTCCAAGAACAGAGTGTTGGGAAACTTGGCATCATAGGTACCTTTCGTGTTATATATGTACGTGTGTTTCATATTTTTACTTTACTTTTGTTCGTGGCTTGGCACTATGCCAACCATCCACGTGCCCCCTTTTTTTTTTTTCTCTTCTCTTCATAGTGCTTTCGAATCAATTTGCATGCGTACTGTTGTAGATTTCGTGATAGCACATTTCGAATATTTTCAGTTCTTGCCTTATTATACTTATATTTTGTGAATTTTTATAATGCCATCATGGCCTATTTGCATGCATATTTTTTGTGTCTTCATGTTTAATAATAAGTATAAACTTTCGTGTCCTAGCACAAGACTTCATGTACTAAAGTATGTATGTATATTTTGGCTTTTGCATGCTAGCTTTCGCATGCAAATTTTCATTTGCTTCAGTTCATGGGCTATCATGTGTAACCGTGTTCAAAAATTCACGCTATAATGTTCAATGTCATTGCGGGCTATTAGGAGCCTTCGTGAATAGTTCCTTTGCCTTCATGCATTAATTTATGCATTTGTGTGTTAAAAAGACTAGGTCCCATGTGGTGTCTGCTTTTCTTTCGTAGCTTTCAGGCATAGTTTTTCTTAGCCCAGTTGTAAAGTTTAGCCTTGGATATTAAGTTTTACTTGGTCAATAGTCGTTCAACGATAGTTTTTTTGTAATTAAATTAAATTGATTTATTACCCTTTTAAGTGAATTCTTTTTTACCAAACCTCATTTAATGTTGGATTTCTATAAGCCAATTTTGTTCTTTTCAGTTCTCTTTCCAATTAACTCAATTAGTTAATTAATTTCTTTTATAATTAATTAGTGTTTCCTTCACTAAATAACTCATATGAAATGGAAAATAGATCGGAAAATCCTAGAAATTCGCCAAAAATCTCTTTCATCATTTTCTACCTCTTGTAAAATCCCAAAGGTCCAGTATGGATAATAGGTAACATATAATCATTTGATTTTCAAGGTCATTTGATTTTCAATAATTTAGGTCTTCATTTTTTCCATAATCATGGAAAACCGGGAAAAATGACACATTTTTCCAAAAGATTTTCGAACAAAATAATAAATTTTTTCTATTTTTAATAATTAAATTTTGAATTTAACAATCCTCTCACTTAGAAAATTCATATAAATTCAAAAAATAATGAAATTTAAAATCCATATCCAAAATAATAATTCAAACACCCTATTGAAAATTTAGAATATTTGAAGATAAAAACTTATTTTTCCCATTAGAACCCTTTAGGAAAACACCTAAAAATTATATAATTAATATCCAAACACTCATAGAACTATATCCATGATTATTCAATACAAATGCAAGACATAAACACCCAAATATTTGGATTTACATCAAACCCAGTTTAAAAACACACAAAAATCGTGAGATTGATGCATATTATTCATCTTAAGCCTTGTTGAAATAATGGAATTTGCTTAGCTTTTCTTTCTTCTTCTTTTCCTCTTGAATTTCCTTTCTCCCGATGGTGGCCAACCCCTATCTCTTAGTTTTTTTTTGTGAATGAATTAGAAATGAATGAGGGAACGAGTAAAGTGTAGAAAAATATTGGCTCTTACTTTTACCCTTCTATAATTGTGTTTACTAATCGTATTTTTTAAACTATCCTCTTTGCTATATTTATTAAGCCAACCTTAATTAGTTAGTTTGGTGAATCACGCATTAACAGTTTCCCATTTAATTATCCCATAATAATTACATATTTAATTCTATGTAAAAAAATTAGTGTTGTTACACGCTCTTACCATTGAAGAATTTCATGCTCGAAATTGCGATAAGGGAAACAACAAATAGCATATCATTATAAAAACATAGGTCACAACACATAAAACAACAAACATAACCACTAATTGATAGTGTCTACAACAATATAGCTCATCTAATCAAGATTGATCAGGATACCCCTCCCCAATCCTATCTTCGGTTTTCTAAGCACAGTCACGTCCATTAGTACTCCACTGAACCTTTATAACTTGACCATCTTATTCCTTAGCTGCTTCATATTCCTATAGACTATACAAATAGGTCAGCAAATGATAGTTATATCAAGATCCACTACTAAATCTTCCAATACCGTTGGCTCTATAATAGTCTCTCGCTCAAATAGATACTTCCTTAAATAAGATATGTGAATATAACAACCAGTGTTGGGAAGTAATTAATTACGAATTAAATAATGAATATTTGGATAATCAAAATAGGTTTAAGTGATATTTATAGAAATATAGTGAATAGTGTGGAAAATTCTACATAAAATATTCAATATAGTAAAAAGTATTAAATTTTGATACGTATTCAACTTTAATAAATTAATTTAAACATATTATTATTATTATTATTTAAGATAATTGAAAGAATTGGAAAAGAAAGATAAATAAAAGAATTAATTTTGTTGTAATTAGATTGAATTTGAAATAAGCGAGAACTAGAAAAAATAGTAATGGAATATATATATATATATATATATGTATGTATGTATGTATGTATATATATATGTATGTATATATATATATGTGTGTGTGTGTGTGTCAAAGATAAACGAAGAAAAAATTTATAATGGGCTTAAGAAAGTTCAACTAATATAAGCTTAGTTAATTTAATAAAAAAGGATTTGCATAAATTCTAGAGATTTCTAAATCTAGAAATCTCATTTAGATATATAAATATGTGAGTATTAACTTAAGCCCTGATGCTGTCTTCTTCATCAACCAAAACCCTACCACCTTTCATAACTTCCAAAATTCAAAACAATTAAAATAAACTGATAAAAATTCTCAAACTCAAAAGTAGCCTTCCTAGCATGTTTCTACCTCATCGTACAAGAAGAAACCCTAGTTCTAAGCATTGAACTTGAGAATTAAAAATATACAGTGAAGGCAAAAGCAAGGAGAGAAGGAGCTAGAGCAAGAAATTGAAGCTTACAATCTTTAGGTGAGTTATTTGCTTATGTCGATATCATTACAATTTATCGTTTACTTGTAATTTGATTAGTCAGTAAAGTAATGGTTAAATTTTGGTGCATGAACAGTGAGCTTTACCTGAATAATGATGATATATAATTCTTGTTGATGTTTGGATGAATGAATACATATATAATTGACGGTTGAATGAGTATTGATGTGTGTAGTGTAAAAAAGGCTAAAAATTGGCCATGGATCATCTAAATTTGGTTGACGAGCACAAAATTAGGAAATAGACTTTACGACTTTGAAGGGGGAGCGGTCGGCCTCTTTTCGACCTACTAGTCATCCCCAAAGTTTAAAAGAAAGTAATATAAAGATAAAATTAATAATAATAGAATATACAAAATACAGTTAACAAAGAAACAATAAAATAAATAAATATAAAGCATAACTCAATTCAATAAATTATACATATACATACATACATACATACATATATATATATATATATATATATTAATTAGGGGATTAGTGAGTTTAATTTATAATAACTAAAAGGGATATATTCTCTATTTTTTATAAACAACTTCTCATAAATCATATATGTGTGTGTATGTACATTGGGATATTTCTGTGTTATGAGAAATCTGTGGTAAATGGAGTTATAATATTATATGGGATGGGGTATTCGGTAATATTTCTCCGATTATATGTTGAACTTGTGGGAAAGGTATTTTGGATATGAGTGCAGTTTATGAGCATTGAGTAAATGATCGAGTATCACATGGTGGTATGAGATGCTGCTATGATATTTCTTCAGTTAGTTATTGCAAATTATATTGCACTTAAGTGACTAATTGGTGAGTTTGCATTAGAGAATTTGTAAGGGAATTTAGTGTGATTCGTTGAGCTTCATGCCTATATTATATAAGCAAGGATTCGTGCCTATATTATTGAAACTATGCGTCGTCTATTACAATATACTCCATTTATTAGTGTTGGAGTGGATCAAATTAGGCTAGCATCCACTCAAGCAGCCAAATCGTGGGGTCGCGCCTTAGATCTATGACACATTATTTTTATCCACCCTTGTGTCACTTAGGCCAACATGCTATTACCCATAGTGGTAAATAAAGGGTCATGACTTAGACTTTATGCAAGGTGTTACGATGATCATCGAGGTAACCGAAGGATGTAAAGTCTTATGACTCTAGAGCTGGTTTCATGTTATCAGTCTCCTGTTCGGTTCTAGCAGAGTGATAGATAGGCATATACTGTTTGTACCCTTACTTGGATCTAGTTATGGGCTAGGAGACCCATACACAATATAAATATGACTATACTTAGGACTTTGAGTCTATTGTATATTCATTACCCATCACTAGTTGTTATGATATATATATATATATATATATATATATAAACACATACATATGTATATATATAATTATCAATATATATATATATATATGATATTTAGAGTTTAGGACATTTAGTTATAATTTCTTAATAATAGACAGTTAATAAAGATATTTGCGAGTGATTAAAATATGGGATTGAATGATAAGAACATTACACCTTCATAATACACATCAGTATATTTATTACACTGTTCAAATCCTTACTATTTCACATTTATGATCATTACTGATATATAGTTATCAAGGTAAATTGACACATGTGTTGTTATAATACTAGGGTTAGGATCCCAAGATGTGACAGGTGCAGGTACACATTAAAATCTTCATACTTATGGATTGTTAAGGCTAGCAGCTACTTTAAGATGACACATTCCCTAGAGCATTTTATAGCCATGTTGTATGTCTATGTCTACACAAACACACACACACACACGCACTGTGATGTGATGTATGTATGTAGTGGGTGAGAGTTTTTCATTTTGTAACCCACTAGACTTTGAATATGCTATGTATGTATGTGTGTGTGTATTATTTTACACGATGAGTTTTGACTCTGTGTACTATATTTATATCCTATGATTATGTATTGTTATGTTCTGCATGCACCCATGTTTGTTGCTTTGTACTGAGACCATGTACATCTGTGGTATGTATATTATATGATATGAGCTCTGTACCGGTGTTTGTCCAAGGAATTTCACGTGCGTACCCTATATAACCCCATTTTTCGTATTATTTGACAATATTACCTAGTAGAACCCTTAAAAAATATGGGTATAGAGGTGGGGAGTTTACATTTTGGTACAAGAGTAGGTATGAATAATACACGATATTAAGAGACACGAGTCAATGACCTAGATGAGCTTTAGGAGTCCCTCTTCCCTGGGCACTGGGGATATATATATATATATATATATATATATTAGATGTATAAGATGATTACAAGGTGTAGTCATCCAGGTGCGTATTTTTTATTTGTATATTCGATATACATATATTTTTATTACTATTCTTAATTTGAATCTCACTTCTTTACAGTAGTGAGAATGGCTAGACATGCTCTAAACGAATTAACACTGAGCAATCTAGTAGGACTGGGGGAGTATTTATGGTGATGGAGCATCTAATGGATTTAGTGAGCGGTATCCATCAGTCCAGTACTTCCACGACTCCTAACCATCCTACTCCTCATTTTAATTTTTCTAGGCTATGTAGTGATTATGCTAGTCTTGGTGATAAGACTTTCAAAGGAATAGAAGGAGTGATTGGCATCCAGAATGGCTAAAGATGTATGAGTGTATGTTCACATGTACGGGCATGATGGATCAGTAGAAAGTTTAGATTGCCTCGGGCCAGCCTCAGGAAAAAGAATTAGGTTGGTATGAATTGTTAGTAGTAGAGACAGATGAAGCTGAATTAATTTGGATTAATTCAAGCTCCAATAGGTTTCCACCTGAGGCTAAGAAAGAAACAATGGTTCATAAATTTATAGATCTGAAGCAAGCTCGTATGTCAATTGTCGAATATGTTGCTACATTTGACTCACTATCTAAATTTGGCATCAATATGATCATTACACCATTAAAGAAGAAAAAAAGTTTTTCTATGTGTTAAATAAAGCTTTGAGAAAAGGTCTTCTCCTGTAACTAGATGCTACATTCGAGAAGTTAGTCGACATAGCACTTAGACTTAAGGATGTAGAGAAAGAAAGTGAAGAGAAGAAACCATAGAGCAGAGTTAGCTATGGACAGAAGCGGAAATTCCCATTCAAGAAACAAAGACTAAAATTCTTTAGCAAGAAGCCAGTACGTAGTACTACAATTGGAGTAGGTGATAAGATATGTCTCCAAGATCAACGAGTATGCTACAACCATGGAGAAAAAGGGCATTATTCCAAGGAATGCTCCAAGCCATGATCTTCACAAATTTGGTGCAAAGTTTGTAAGGAGCTTAGACATTATGGAAATATGTGCCTGAAGAAGAGTAGTAAGCTAAATGTCCTTAGTATAGTTAGCAAGCATGCTCGAGTGAAAGAGAAAGTACTTGCAATTCTCGAAGGTACGATTTTATCTAGAAATTTTCCTATTCGAATACTATTTGATTTTGGTGCATCACATTCTTTTGTCTTTAAGGAATTAGTTGATAAATTTGATCTGGATATCATATACCTAGTTATATCCTTAAGAATTGCAAATCCTATTAGAGAACATGCAACCCTTGCGATGATGTGTAAGGATGTTGAATTGATATTATGTGACTTATCATTTTATTGCGACTTATATGTATTTGAATATTTTGGGTTTGGCATCATACTTGGCATGGATTGGCTAGATCGATATGAGGCACATTTTTTATGTCATAAAAGATTTGAAACTCTTAGCCATCTGGAATCGGTTGAACATGTTAGTTTAATTCCTCATGTATTAATGAGAAGTTAAGTGGATCTTATGCACTCTAGAAGCCTGAGATGAAAATGAAATTGCTTGAATTCTAGTAGTGAGAGAATATCCAGACATTTTTCAACCTATTACTATTCTTCCTCCAAAGCGAGCAACTAAGTTTAGGATCGATTTAGTTCCTGGAGCTTAACCAGTTAGCTGTCTTCCAACTAGTATGTCTATAATGGGAATGAAGAACATAAGAAGTAATAACCAAATTTGGAATCTAAGCACTTTATCAGGTCAAGTAGTTCTTCCTGGGGTGCAGTCGCCATATTTGTAAAGAAGGTAGATGGATCTCTTAGGCCGTGTGTAGCCTATTATAAGTTGGACAAACTAACGATTAAAAACAAGCATCCCTTACCTCTGATTGATGATACGTTTGATCAACTAAGTGAAGCAAAGATATTTTCACAACTTGATTTAGTTGCTGGTTTTCATCATCTTCGGATTGCAGAAGATAGCATTCCTCTTACAGCATTTCGAACTAGATATGGATCTTATGAGTGGCTAGTAATGCCATTTGGACTAAGGAACGCTCCTACATATTTTGTTGACCTAATAAATGAAGTCTTTAGAGAATATCTTGATAAGTTTGTTCTTGTGTTTATAGATGATATTTTGGTATGTTCCAAGACCGTGGAAGAATATGAGAAATATCTTAGAATTGTATTAAAGACTTTAAGGAAGAATAAGCTAAAAGCCAAGTTTTCTAAGTGCCATTTTTGGCAGAGGCAAGTTAAGTTCTTAGGTTATGTTGTCTCAGAAGCTGCAATTTCGATAGACCCGACCAAAGGTAAAGGTATTCAGAATTGGATGCAGCCTGAGATAGTTTCAGAGATAAGAAGTTTTTTGGGATTAACTTGTTATTATGAGTGATTTATTAAAGATTACTCAACGACTAATGCAAAATACCAAGACATGAGTAAAATTCCAATGCACATATAAGTTTGAAGAAGCACATTAGAAGCTGAAGGAATTACTCATGAATGCACGTGTGCTTGTTGTCCCCGAAGGCAACCAGACCTAGAAATTTACACTGATGCTTATGGTTCTAGATTAGGTGACATGCTTATGCCTAAGGATAGAGTGGTGGCATATGCATCAAGTAAATTAAGGTCTAACAAGACTCAATATGCTCCACATGATTTAGAATTGGCTGCTATAATTATTGCACTTAAGATTTAGCGACATTATTTATTTGGAGAATGATCTGTACCGTATAAAGATCATAAGTCGCTAAAATACCTTTTTACCCAGAAAAAAATTAATATGAGACAAAAGTGATGGCTGGAATTTCTTGTAGAATATGATTTTAGGATCCAATATACACTTGGGAAGCGTAATCGTGTAGCCGATGCACTAAGCAGAAAGCATCAAGTAGTCGTCTTGATGATGATTGCTAAATGGAAAGATCTCAAGACACTTTTTATGTGCAAAATTTGAGCTAAATATTCTATATCGAATTCGGGAGAAAGGTTAGCGAGTCTTGCGGCTAGGCCATTTTGGTTGATCAAATTGCTGAAGCTCAAAGAAAGGATCAACCCATCCTTGTATTAATTTAAAGGTTAGAAAGTGGAGATACGGGTGAGGATTTGGATAAGTATTCTATTAATTCGCATGGTTGTTTACATAGGAGATATAGATTAGTAGTTCCAGATATATATAGACTTCCTAGAGAAGTAACGGATGATTATCATTGATCACATTACATCATCTATCTAATTGGTAGTAAAATGTAGATGGATATCAAACGTCTCTATTATTAGAAAGGAATGAAATATGATATTGGAAGATATGTATAGGAATGTATTACATGCCAGTTAGTAAAATCTGGGCATCAGAGACCTAGTGGCTTAGTTCAAACATTAGAGGTTCCTTAATGGAAATGGGATTAGGTAAGTGAACTCAGCATTAAATTATAATGATTTATTTCAATAAG
This sequence comes from Allium cepa, assembly GCA_030765085.1. Lineage (NCBI taxonomy): Eukaryota > Viridiplantae > Streptophyta > Magnoliopsida > Asparagales > Amaryllidaceae > Allium > Allium cepa. The sequence goes on along the minus strand of CM060939.1, from coordinate 527,873,650 downwards.
TCTCTATGAAGCATCGTTAACTGTATGCAGTTATCTATGGATTTCATTGATTGATTACCTATTCATGAAGCGGACATGATAGTATATGGTGAAGGAACCGGGCCAGCCTATAGCGGAAGAAATAAGTGAATTTCAAAAAATTTACCAATTTGGATCATTAATGGGCCTATGAAGTTTAAATTCATTTAGAACTTTTCTAAGTTTCTTTTAAAAAATCAATATTTCATTTATTTATAAATAAAGTTTTACATTAATTTAATGTGCATGTAAATTAGAGTATATCAAATATAATCTTATATGCATATTTATGTGTAATGCAATGTGTATCAAATACATTCATGTTGTGAAATATAAGTGTAACATATAAGAAGTGTATATTTGTGTAACTAAGCATGAGAAATTTTAGAGAAGGAAAACCTTTGGTTTTCTTTCTCCTGACATGTATGCTAAATTGAGGAAAGATAAGGGTATAAATGTAGAGAGAGAAACCCATACGTTTCTCTCTCTTTTTAATTACATTGAATGACATACTAAATGGCATTTACAATAGAATCTGCATATGCCTTTGTTGTCCAAGTTTTTTTTAAGTAATAAAATATACATGTATAATAATTGAAAAGTTTACACATACGCATGTTAAAATAAGTTTTCCTATATATATGATTTTTTCAAAAAAAGAATCAACAATTGTAATAAAGGTGTCAATTAAGGAAGAGCTTGAAATTAAATCCTAAATTTTCACCAAAAGTTACGTTTTGAATTAGATTAAAATAATATAAACACATGTATAACTATGTGTATACATAATTGAAATTTATGTGTTCATTTTAAAATAACACATATATTTACATATATGTATGAAGATTGCAATTTAAGTAACATATATGTTTAAATTTAATGCTAACAAAATGATTCAATCTTTTAATCTTAAGTATGAGATAAAAGTCTAAAACTTTACATAAATGACCACTTATGAATTCTAAAACAAAAGGAAATTTTTACTTTTATGACTAAAACAAGTAAAATTAAATCATTTTGGAAATTAACTATGCAACATTGAAAATTAATTTTACTGTATTAAACCACCAAAAAATATAGTTTATTGATGTTTATGTATATAGAAGTTACAAAATTTTGTATACAATATTATAACGTAATAAAATATTTTCACATTCCTTTATTTTTACAATTCCAAAACAATGAAAGAAAAAAATATCAGACAACTTGGGCATATACAAATTTGTTGTATGATAAATCAGAACTGACTATACAAAAGGGACACACAATAAAACAGATAAAGGATATGAAGTCAACCATAAAAAACATATAGTAAATGGATATGTAAATAAGAAGAGATTCAAATTAAATCCATAAAATGGTCATATACTTAAATGAGATGAAAAAAGGGAATCTAAGTTATATTACGAGATGAATACACGAGATAGAAGAGATATAATACGAATAAATCTAAACCTTTTACACATGATGAGATAGAAGATATATAATATAAATAAATCCGGACCATTTCCACATGATGAGTATATAAATATATGAAATTAGAATTACCGAAAATGAAGCCAATGATTTGCACCTCGAATGATGAATCAAACTTCTAGATTCAAAAATAAGCCTCTAGATGTTGCAAGGATCAAGAGGAATAAACCACTTTTCATAATTGATTTTACTTGTATTTGATTTTAGCAATAATTGAAACCATGGAAGATCTCATATTTTCAACCATTACAGAAGGAGAGAACTAGAAAAGTTACAAAAAGAAGAATGAAAAATGAGACATAGTGGAGTTGCTACATATGGTTGCAGTGGCACCAGTTCGAATCCCAGCGGCCACAATAATGAGACATAGTGCACGGCCACTTATAAAACCGGCTAACCGAAGGCCAGGGCAAACATAGTTTCCTTGGCCCTAAAGTTTTTGAATGGCAGCCGTTTTTCCAACGTACCCATCCTTCTGACCCTTTCCATCACCATGCTTACTGACAAACCCGTACCCCCTGACTTCCCCTTACCGTCTTCTCCTGTTTCTCTTATCCATGTGTCAGATTCTACAACCTTGCCATCAACGTTACCCACCATCAGCTCCATCATCCATCCAAATGATCCCCCATGAAAATCCCACAACTTGTCCAACCATCCACTCCATGTCCTACCTGGACTAACCTCTTCAAAACCAAACCACGCAACGCCGTGTTCCTACTCGCCGATTAACATCAACCTTGAATTCAATGGTGAAGCCATGGTTCCCCTTGAAGACGTACTGGCAGTAGGTAAGGCAATATGGCAAGACTACATTGTCGGATTCTTTCTTGATAAACCTCTGTCATTCACTACTGTTGTCGAATTTCTCAAAAAATCATGGAAACTGAAAGGATCTGTCAAAGTTAAATATGATTGTGCTCTCTTCCTTTTTCATCTTACGTGTGAAGAGGATAAAATCAGGATTTTGAGAAGTGATCCAATTTTTATAAGAAACAAGATCTTCATTATCCAACAATGGTCCCCTGAACTTGGCAATGTCAGAGGCAAAATAAAAGCTGTTCCAGTGTGGCTTCAACTATCCAACATCCCAATCTATGCTTAGTCACATCTTCGAATAAATTGGTTGGCGAATCGAATAGGTAAGTTGATATGTCTTGATGAATCTACTGAAAAGCTAGAAAGAATTAACTATGATAGGTGTTTAGTTGAGGTTACACCAGAAAATGAATTAGTTGAGAAATTTCCAGTTATGCTTTTGGATGGAAGTGAGCAATTCGTGCATGTAAACTATCTGTGGAAACCTGAGATCTGTGTTCACTGCAAGATGTTTGGTCACTTATCTGTAGTGTGTGATAACAATGTGATGCAAGAGCATGTGGGTCAACCCATCCAAGAACAGGAAAACATTATGCAAGGAAAAAAAAATTCAGAAAAAAGAAATTATTGCAGGAAATTATCTTTGGAAGAAGATTGCAAAAAGAAAGCAAACGTTCAAGAATAGTGAAATTCTGAGTAAAAATGTGATGACTGGAACACAAAGCAGTAATATGAAAGATAGTAGTGGTTGTGAGCACCCAAAAAAAACAACATAGAACAAAGCAAATGACCCGAGTAAAAACATGGATAACACGACAATCCCTCGAAGCAAATCAGCTAATCAGTTGGCAAATTGCCATGCAGATGTGGTAACCTCATTCATACAAAATTCTGATACTGCCAACAATTCCAACGTTGTTGTTGATACTGTTTTGGGTGGCCTCACAGGGAAAAACAGTTTCTCGGTGTTATCTGCCGTGGAAGAGAATGTTGCTGATGAGGAAGAAACAAATATAGAGGCCACAACGAATAATTGTGATACTAACTTAACATGCACAGGTGATACGTGCATGGATTTGTCACGTGCACCCAACAACACTCAGCAATCAAGCAAGTTAACCACAACTACACCCATTCCCAATACACATCCTAAGAAGTCATCCACCATCCCAATCCACAATGGCAACGATGATATTATTCTCAATGTTTTATCTTCCTCCCCTGAACCTTATTCCAATATTATCGCTCCTCCTGGTTTCACTGACATGATAACCCTATCCAACAAATCATCATCCCCGACCACAAAGCCACAACACCACAAAAACAAAACCAAACTTAAATTTAGAGGTAGCAACCACCGTGCCTATATACCCAACATCGACCTCAATAATCCCAATATAACCACAACAACCAGAATTCTCCCCGAAACAAGTGATAGCCCATCTTCTGCAACCAGAAGCAAGACTAACCAAATCTCCTCTTTAAACAAATTGCATCAATGACACAAACTTTTGCTGTGTGGAATATTAGAGGAGCACACCTTGAAACCAAATTAATCCAAGTTAAAAGCATCATATCCAAGTATAACCTCAGTCTTATTGCCATTCTTGAAACTAAACTAAACCTTGACCTTAGCCTTAAAGCTGTGCAATTCATCAACCCGCTGTGGAAACCATGTCACAACCTAATCGAAGCCCCTTATGGAAGAATATTGATTTTATATGACCCATTCATGTACAATCTAACCCCGATCCTATCTCACAAACAATTCATCCATTCTCACCTCACTCACAAGCCCACATCCAAATCCTTATATCTCACTATTGTGTATGCCGAAAATTGTGCCAGCAGCAGGCTTTCCCTCCATAACTACCTTCCACACTTAGCCTAAAACACCCATCCCTGGATTGTTTCAGGGGACTTCAACTGCCTCTTGTCCATCAATGATCGCATCGGTGGGAATGCTGTCACTTTGAATGACATTTCTCCCCTTAACTCTTCCATAAATTATGTTGATCTCATACATGTTCCCTTCGCTGGTGCCAGATTTACTTGGGACAACAGGAGTGGGTCTAGTAGGAGAATCTATACCAAAATCGATCATACTTTTTGCAACATTGAGTCGTATACCTCATGGCCAAAGTTATCCATATTCCTCCCTCATCCACTTCTCTCTGATCACTCCCCAAATCATCCAAATGGAAAATGGTTGCCCATTAAGAAAGTCCTCTTTTAAATTTTTTAGCATCTGGACAAAAGAGCCTGATTTTTAAGTATTGTTAATAAAGCCTGGTGTATTAACTATTTTGGCACTCCCATGTTTGTTTTGCAGCAAAAAATGAAGAATGCGAAAAGAGCTCTTGGGAAATGGGCTAGAAACAGGTTTGGCACTGGTGACCTTCTATCTACCACAATAGCAATCTCTTTAGCTGATGCCAGAACCCAAGCTATGCAAACTCCGAACAATGTTGAATTAGCCAACGCTGAATACAATTTACAAGATCAATACAGTAACGCACTTGAGGCGGAGAACGATATGAGAAAACAGAAACTCAGATTCAAATGGACAAATGCTGGTGATAGGAACACAAAATACTTTCATGAAAGCCTTAAAGTGAAGCATTCCAAATCCAACATACATTGTATCATCGACCGTTTGGGTAAGACCTGTACCACTCCTCTCGATGTTGACAATGCCTTCCTTGATTACATTTCCAACCTTCTTGGAAATGATGTTGATTTCCAACCTGACCTCTCAATCATTGACGATCTGAAACTTCCATGTCTTAGCCCAGATCTTGTTGCCTTCCTATCTACCTTAGTAACAGAAAATGAAATTAAGCAAAGCATTTTTGAAATGAATAAGGAATCGTGTGGAGGCCCTGATGGTTTTAATGCCAAATTCTTCACTAGCTGTTGGAACATCATTAAATTTGACTTTCTCAAGGCTGTGAACAGTTTCTTCAAACATAATAAAATGCTATCTGGAATAAATGCAACCAATATCGCCTTAATTCCCAAGACTAAGCATCCTATCAGTGTCACTGATTTCAGACCAATCTCATGTTGTAACACCACTTACAAGTGTCTATCCAAAATAATTGCTTCTAGGCTGAAATTTGTACTTAACCATCTTATCTCCCCCAACCAAGCTGCTTTCATTCAGGGGAGAAGTATTCTTGACAATCTGCTGTTGTCAAATGAATTACTAAAAGATTACAACAAATCCACGACAAGTCCAAGAGCCATGTTGAAACTTGACATAAAGAAATCTTATGACACTCTTCAATGGACCACTATCTCCAGAACCCTCGCCAAAATGAAGTCCCCCCCCCCCACTTTGCCTCGTGGATTTACACTTGCATCTCTTCAGTCCACTTTTCATTGAAACTCAATGGTTACACAGTTGGCTACTTCAAGAGTAAACAAGGAATCAGACAGGGTTGCCCGATGTTCTCTTACATTTTCATACTGGTCATGGAAGTGCTCACTGCTATGATTAATCATGAAATCTCATGCAAAAGAATTCTTACCCACCCCAAGTGCAAAGATCCCCTAATTTCCTCGCTCATGTTTGCTGATGATCTTATTGTTTTCACCAAGCCTACTATTCAATCTATTAGCAACTTAATGGAAAGTTTCAATGCTTTTCACAAATTTAGTGGGCTTGCTATTAATCTTGACAAGTCCTTAATAAAAATTGCTGGAATTGATGCTTCTGCTATCCAGTCCCTTACTAATGTATGTCACCTGCCCCTTGCTCCTGATAATATCTCATACCTAGGGATCCCTATGAGTTCCACCAAAGTCTTTACATTACAGTGCATGAAACTCTATGACAAGATTACACATACCATGAAAGCTTGGGCTAACAGGTTTCTATCACAGGCAGGAAGACTCACCCTTATAAAATCTGTCATATTCTCTTTCACTACATACTGGTCCAGAACTTTCATTTTTCCCAAAAAGCTCATTCACATGATTAGGAAGGCGATGTGTAACTTTCTCTGGTTTGGAAGCATTCACTCAAATAGTCTCAAACCACTAAACTTTTGTAAGGTTGAAACTAAGAAAAGCATGGGTGGACTAGGGATCATTAACATACGAAACTGGAATTCTGTTGCTTTTTGTATGCATTTTGATAATCTTCTTAATTCTAAAAACAATATTTGGGTGTCATGGACGAAAAAGCATCATCTCAGAAGCAAAAAATTTTGGTGCATGGACATCGTGCATGGCAGCACTTGGACTTGGAGATCCATCCTTAATCTTCGGTCAATGTTGCTACCACATATTAAGCACATTGCATCTCCCTATGGCACTGTGAGTTTCTGGAATGATCCCTGGGCTAGGCATGGTCTCATACTTAGCAAAACAATGACATATAACCAAATACTTCAAACTGGTATACCAATGGATGCCAAGGCAAAGAATTTTATATGTAATGGTGTCATCTCATTGCCATTCTCCAGCAACCAATTCACACGTCAACTGTGGCAGGAGATCAGCAGGCAACAGTACCCTATTATCACATGTGACAGAGTGCTGTGGTCTCCTGATCTTGTCGAACATTCCATCTCCAAGATATATGACTGTGTTTCCCACGCTACGTCCACACCCTGGTTTGCTTGGGAAAAAAGAGTATGGGATCGTCACTGTAAAGAAAATGACAACTTCCTTCTATGGAAGGTTCTTGGAAATGCCATGAATTTCAAAGACAAACTCCTTCGCATTGGCATGGTTTCTGATGCAACCTGTTGTTTCTGTGATGATGAAAATGAGACTAACGTTCATCTTTTCTTCAGTTTCAAGGTTATTCATAGGTTGTGGAACAGGATTTCTGCTTTACTTGGTCATGGAAACAGATCCAGGGATAGCAATAGTGAGTGGTGTTTTCTCTTTAGTGCCACTAGATGGAAGAATGAATCTGGTACATTGTTGCTTCTTGTCCTCAAAAAATTCATCTGAGTTATATGGAGAGAAAGAAATGAAAGAGTTTTCAATGGCAAGATCAAAACCGAAATTGAATTGTGGAATCAGTTGACGGGCTCTATCAAAGATGGTGTGAGAAATTGCACGTTTTATTTTGCCAGCAGTTTCAATAGATTTTGGGACTAACTGTGTTCTTGTTGACATAGTGTTGTTTTATTTATTTGTAATCTTTTCTTTTTTTCTTTCCTGTTACTCCATAGATTTGTTATGGTGCAACTTTTCTTTATTGTGTTCGCAATAAACTGGTTAGGGCCAGTCAAACCCGCTTAGCTTTGCTATAAAAAAATGAGAAACTCATTTGTACGCACAGAATGAATTAGAGAATATGTTTTATTTGAAAGAAGGAAATCTTTCTCATTCTTTAAATCATACTTCTCTAATTATTTTTCTTTATTAGCTTTCTTTTTTCACTCATATTTCTTTACATGGTATGGCTAAAATTACGTGCCATCAAATGACATAAGATTCCATAAATCAATACATGTAACTATCTTTTATTTAATTACAATGGTATCATATATCAATGCGTGCAAATATAACTTTTATAAATGCATTCAAACAGTTACAAATAACTCCAAAACTTCGAATAAAATAAATAATAATTAATATTTGAGAAATACTAATTAATTTAATTAATTTACAACTTTTTATGAATTGATTAAGTTATGTGGTTTTTCGGAGAATTCATCATTACGGTTGTGCGACCCAAAGGTGTAAATTCAGTTAGCAATTAATATTAAATAATTCAAATATTAACGTACACATGTCACTTAATAGGTGGTGTTCATTTTGGTTGAATTCATCGCTTACACATGTTTTGGTAAAATCTAATTTTACTTATTATAAGCGGTACCTAATAGTGATAATTATTTACACTAATTCTCTTCGTCAAAACTATATCACTTTGTATTTATGGAATTGGGTAATGGTCAAAATTTCAATATCATCCACATTCAACTTTATACTCAAAATACAAAGTCTTTGGTTAAATAATAATCATTATTATTAACCAAAATGCTCTGGTTTGAGATTTTGCGTTCGAGTTGACTCGAGTTGACCATGATACTGACCCTATATAACTGAGGAGACGAATCCTCAGTGAATAGTGCTTCACTTCCAATACTTCCAATCGATCCAACTATAGTCACTCGATGGAATGTCATGCCATAATTTGACTATAATCAAAGCGGGGCTTTCATATTGAAGATCCATAGTATTCTGAAGTCGAGAGAACTATGTAAATCAGTCGCATCGATATTTTCTGTTGACTTTAGTTATATTAACCCATAGAAAACTATCGAGTGAGTCATTCCATAGTTATCCAATAACTATCGGTACGTAACCTCTAGGTTCCCTCCAACAGTCATGAGTAATACACTGCCCAACGTTTAGAGAGCGTTACATACTCTAGTCTCAATGGAACCGATATCTAGTCTCAATGCATCTTGATTAGGAACATTTAAAATGGTATAATTGTTTTATTATTAAAATTACTCACGGTTACAACACTTTGTAACCACTATCGCAAAATATACCATTTGTGAATTTTCTATTAAATATATTTTTAACTAGACTAATTAATTAATATAACCACATTATATCAAGTATATAATAGAAAGAAACATTTTTATTGTGAACAAGAGTGTTCGACGGGTTAGATATATGTAACAAATTACGTAATTGCCCCTAGGCATACCCCTATCTCTATCAATCTTCCACTTGCACTTGGGGTTAATTATGGAATCTTATTTCAACTTCTCCAATTGGTTTCTCAAAACCAATTGGGTCAATCTTTTTGTGAACGGGTATGCTATTATGTTTCAATTATCTACTATGTCAATCAACTCTCTTCGACGGTGATATACTGCTTTATCATGTAGAACAATTCAGAGTATGTCTCTTGACCTCTAGTGGGCTCAAAGTTCTATTACAAACCATATCATGACATTGTTATCATATAACGATGTTATGAGAATCTTAGCATTTGGAATGAGCTTAGTTATAAATTTACGCACTTATATTTTTGTATACATTGTTTTTATTGCGGCAATATTTAAGGCGATGTACTTAGCCTTTTCATTAAATCGGCCACGGTCTTTCACTTGGAACATTTATAGCTTAAAGATTCTAAACTTGAGTTTACCATTAACATGCTATACTCAATATCACTTATGAAGTTTGAGTCCGAACACTCCTAATAAGGAGTTTATGTTTTTGTAAAAAGTTGTCTAGTATTTCATAAATACACGAGAACACTTCAAACAACCATTTAGTGATATCAATTTGGATTTGATATTTGCTTCATGTATCAAATACATAAGAAAATAATGGTATCATAGACAACACAATACGAATGATAATTCCTTTTTTCAATGCAAAGGAATCAAGCTTACATGTTCCGTATTGAACATTTTAATAAGATGTCCTTGCATATCATTTGGGACATTCTCGACATCCTTTATGCTTACTATAAAATTAATCATTTGTTAATCCAATGTTGAGTATTAAAACAACGGGCTGCTTTTAATACAAGTACATCATTAAAATCAACAGTGCGTTGTTTACTTATAGTTTAGAAATATCAATGTACCTTTGAACGTTCTTTCTTATGAACACACGCTTCCTCTGCATTTTGATTAAAATCAAACTATTTGATATTTCTATTAAAATACTTACTCAATTTGGATGCTTATAAAATGATACTTTTGTATCATTTCTTGGATCATATCCAAAGACTCACAAACTCAATATTGCTCCACTGACTTTGAGACATTTTTGGTTAATATGTGTTAACAGCTTACTTTAAATTGTTATTGAGAATTTTCAATACATATGTACCAAAACACTAGGACTTACCAAGCGATAATTTTGCGAGTAAATCCAAATTGACTTGAACGCGTTGAATATCGAATCTGTTAGGTTAATTTCAACAACTGAAATTTGCGATATTATTCTTATTAACATTGCTCATTTAATTCCAACTGCATTAGTCTTACTCATAAAGACATAGTCGTGGTCGATGGATCATATCCCTTCAGTTATAACCACCAAAATCTATATGTTTATAACGTACTTGGAATTTTTTGTATTTGCACATCATACCATATAGAGTCAACACTCTCAATGGTTTAACTAAACAATCTAGGATTATACACTTTCAATATTAATAAGAAACTCATAGTTTCACTTCAATGTGCGAGAATACTTATTAGACACTCTAATGCATTGTATTCGTTTAGGTTAGTTAATTTCATTTCATCTCATCTAATCGGTATTATCTATGGATCGTATCCAATTCCATTTACCACTAGTAATTCTTCAAATAAATTTCTTCACAATGAAGTTGGTATTTCTTGAAACTACAATTGTTTCTCAGTGCAATGTAAGGTATTCATAAATGTTTTATGAATTTCTTTATTTATAAAACTAATTTAGTTTTAGTTTACAGAACTTATGTCCAAAACATTGTCATCCAATGACTGCCTTCCTAAAACTCTTTTGGGAAGCATACAAGATCCCTTACGAATAATTATTATGTGCAATCTTCCGACTTGTACAACCTGCCAACTCCTTGGCCTAGGATATGTTGGAGTTTCTTATAAACCCTTATCATGTAAAATTTTGCAAACTGTTATTCAGATGAAATAATATTAACCTTGCATACTACCCTTAAATACATTACCTTATAGAAAGAAACTAACTCAACTTCACTCACAAATAATCATACATTGTCCAACAAAATTCGATTACTCCATATCGATGCATCATTATGTATCACATGGAGGAGTAATTTTGAGATTGAATCTTTATTCATTTTAGGTACGTTCGGAACATTTTCCAATTTACTCACTCATTCGATCAAATCAAATAATTTCTATCGCATGTTATTTTATTTACTTCTGTTTTATATTCGATAAGTTTACCATAGACATACTACATGTGTATCAAATACACATGTCCATGTCGACGATAACTCATCGGGGAATATGACAAAGTATGTGAAACCGTTATTTACAAAATTACAATTGCATACATCTATATGTATAAATCTGAAGAGTTTATCGACTCTTATGATACTCCCACTAAATGGGTGCATAGCCCTTTATTGTTTGAGATATAATTAACAGTATCATATGACTCAAAATCATATAGTAAAATTATTTCTCAAACTATGACTTAGTCTATAATTCCAAAACAACTGTAAATAATATATGATACTTTTGTATTTTCAAATGCATCAATTTTGTTATAAAAATTTACCACATTATAGTTTTATTTCATAAAGAATATTCATAATATTCATATTGAAATATAGCTATATCTATTTTTTTTCTCAGTCGATACCGAAAAATAATCATTATTTCATAAATAATGTACGGTAAATTTTACGAAACAATTTTCGTACTATTACGCAATTAATAAGTGCTATATGGCACTCTCCCATTATTTCACTATTACTATAATAGTGATATTGAAGGTCCATCATTCACTTAATACGATTTTTTTATTTCATACTCTGCAACTATTTACAGTGGAGAGTTCATTGATCAAATATCTAGAGCTCAAAGAAATAAATCTCATATAAAACAATTTCCATATGAAAATACATTTCAGAATAGAAATCATATTTCTTATTCCAATATTAAATATCAATTATTGTTACAATTTACATTTCCAATGTTTCTCTATGAAAAAGAAGTGACTATTCATTCTCTTCATCCCAACCGTACCTTAAATTACATCTATTCTTATACATTCATTTTCCTTTCAAATTATCAAACTATACAAAAGAAAACCTTACTACAATATCATACAAACTCTTTACAAAAGCGCACTTGGTTATCCTTAACATTTAAGGATATCAAATATGTTGCACTTTACGTAAGCCGATCAAAATGACATTTCAACGATCGAGTTCTTAAATCTATCTTGTAGTTTTTGGTCTTATGTTACATTAACACAATATGATCCCTTTTTTAATCAATCAATTTGAATACATGATCTCAAAATATTATTTGTTGGATTATTTTCAATGAACTATATTTAGTGAAGTATCGTACATTATAAACGTGACCATTCACCATATAACATTTATAAATGATAGTATATGGATCAAATATATGTAGCCTTGTATTGCTTTTAGAGTTAGAAACTCATAGAGTGCAATACACAGTCGCAAGCAAATAAGCACATAAGTGACCATTTTACCAATGTATTAAGTAGTCGTAAAATTAGACATTTGTATGACTATAGAAAACATTAACATGAAATAGGCATTTAATAGTGGGTATTATATTTCCATTTGTCAACTTTCAATTTAGTTCGTTTGTATATGTTAATTGATAAACATTTTATCAATCGTATTAAATGCATAAATTTATCATTGTAGCTAATTATAACATTATTTAGCATATGTTTTTACAATATTATAAAGGTTAAATGTTACCATTTCATTTTTCTAATAAGGCTCCTACTATTCTTTTATGTTTCTTCAAAACCTAAGATGAAACATAGAGGTCTTTCGACTTCGTTAGTAGGTGTTAGGACTGTCTGTCTTGGTATTCTAACATTGAGTTTGCTTAATAAATCTTATACCCATAAACGATGGATAACTCCTTATCGGTTATATCACATACAAGTCCTTACCTATTTTTCTTTCTCCTAATCTTATTTCGACCTTGTGTTTGCTCAGCAAATCGAAAGAAATTATTTACTCATACCTCCCATACCGTGGTAGCCTAAGTATAGTATATGTACCTTGAGTTTGCTCAACAAATACATATAGTTATTTTACCTCATCTTTTCAATATATTAATAATACTACACGTAACATTCCCAACTTGAGTTTGCTCAACGACTGAGGAGTATGCAAGTAATTTATTAATATATATGGTAGAGGACAACATTATATTGAAGATTCATAATCTTCAATATATTTAACTGAGTGATATCGACTTATGGAATAATGTATTTCTTATGAAATACCTTTGTGATTCAAGTGTCAGACACATAAGAAATCACAGTATGTGTACATTTACGTATGTATTTATTGCTTGAGTCTATTTAGGTTTCTTTAATATTCCATCTTTAGTTTATACACTAATATTATTTAAGTTTCATTATTTTATAACTTTATATTTTAATTAAATTATACAATAATCTTAATGTTATTACATTTTAATAATTATGTCATATTTAATTAATTTTAATTTATTAGCTCTTTAATTAATTTTAAACTAGTATTCCAATACAACTTTTATATTAGACATATCTATTATAACCTTTATAGTATAACACTTATATCTTATATATGCGTATTTTTTATTTAATTACTTAACCTTTAATTAATTTATTTAATTAAACATTTTTAATTGAATTATATCAATTTCAAAATTTATCTTACATACATGTATACATATGTTATCTTAACACTTTAAAATAACATAACATATATCAACATATATAATACATGAATATAAGTATTAATTAATTAACTCATTTAATTAATTTATTTTATTAATCTTATTAATAAATTTTGAATTTTGAATTTAACAGTTTCAAACACTTTGAAATTTTCGTTGCATTTTCAAACATTTTAAAATTTTATGCTATGTTATAACCTTTTATAACAAACATGTTTTTATTTTAAATTTAACATTTATGTTTAAAAACTTGTCTTAATTTTGAAAAATAACCCAAGGCCCAATTCAAATTGGGCATTTTCTATTAGGGGCAACCTTTGGGCTCACATCACCTTTTAGGCTAGGTAGACAACCGGGTAGGACAGGTGTTACCTGGAGGTTTGACCAGGCAACTAAGGACTCAGCATTCTCGTCCGGCATGACCAGGCCGTTCGGCATCTATGGTCGATCAACATTGAAGGACGTTCGGCATGACAAAGTTGTTTGGCATCCAAACTCGTGGCGTTCCACACTGCTCGGCATTCAGGAGCGCACAGCATTTAGGAGCGTTCGGCATTAAGAACGCTCGGCATTCAGGAACGTTCGGCATTAGAGAGCGTTCGGAAGTCAGGAGCGTTTGGCATTAGAGAATGCTCGACATTCAGGAATGTTCGGCATTAGAGAACGCTTGGCATTCAGGAACTTTCGGCATTAGAGAATGCTCGGCATTCAGGAACGTTTGGCATTAGAGAGTGTTCGGCATTCCAGGGACGCTAGGCACAACTGGTTCGGTTGGCATTCAAGAGCGTTCGGCTTCTAGAGCGCTCGGCATTCATGCCTCGCTCATCATTCCTGGACTGTTCGGCATTCCAGCTTCGTTCGAAACCTTCCCCGTCCGGCATCCATTCTCGGTCGGCCTGCACCTCTCACGCAATACATCATTTCGTTCGGCACAAAGATTTCGATCGGCACTCTGCCGTTCGGCATTTTTGGTTCGGCATTCGAAGATTACTTATATTGGGCCGAGATACAAGCTGCTAGGCCCACTAGGGAAGTCCAACCTACCTTCGTCTATAAATAGAGAGGCAGAGGCATAGTGAAATGGACCTTTTTTCGAGAACACCGGGGAGACTCTGCCGCATTCAAGACTCATTCAAGACTTATCTTTTTTACTTAGCAATTGTATTCAATATAATTGGTATATGGATTGTATCTGTAATCGATTATCGAGAAAAGCAATAAAGATTAACCTCAATGTGGACGTAGGCAATTACGTCGAACCACTATAAATCTGGTGTACATATTTTCTGCATTTAAATCTGCATATTATCCTCTGTTTAACTTTACTTTCTTCATTAATCTCTCTACAAAATCTCTCTTAAGGGTGTTATTGACCAATTCTGGTGCTAAAATTTTGGTGCTTTCACTGAGAATCAAATTCTCAGGACGATAGGATCTACTTTTTGGCTCCTGGATTGAAAAATCCCTCGAAGGAGATCCAAATCATTCAAAAGACATCTGTTGATTCTACTCAGAGTTGCAACCAACAACTCTACCATGGGGAGACCACGAACTAGATCGGCCTCTCACAACGCAGATGTCCATGAAACTGCTAGTGTACAATAGATAGGACCTAGCAACCAACCAGCAATTCAAGGCGCATTAACCTCCACCCAGAACCAAGCGGAGGTCGTTTCCCGAACAGAGTTCAACGACTTGATAAGAGAACTCAGGGAAAGCAGAAGGCAACTTGATGAGAAGATCCAAGCCAATACTAATCTCATGACTCAGCTAGCCCAGCAGCAGCATCAGAATGCTGGAAGTAATCCTGCTCCTTATTCTGAATCTGATAGCTCGACCTTTGCTGATGAACCTCCTAAGCGTAGATGTCGTAGGGATGAAGCTGCAAAAGTAGGTGATACCGATCAATCCGTCAGGGATCAGGCACATGATGAGATCGGACGCCCGGATCACCAAGACCCAAATCAAGCGGGACATCAACCCGCACGGTCCCGTGGAACGAAACCCAACCTCCCACCCTCCATACAAACTCCAGATTTATCAGCCATGGTCAGGCAGTTGATGAGAGAGAACCAAGGCCTGACCAACGAAGATTAGGGAGTGTCCAGGAGTCATACTCCCTTTACATATGTTATCCTACAGGCTGAGTGCCCCCAAGAAATTCAATATGCCGACTATCCCAGCCTACGAAGGGAAGACTGACCCTAGGCAACACGTGATGAGGTACGAATGGATGATGGATTCGGCAAGGGAAAATGACGCAACTAAGTGTAGGTGTTTCCCAATCACTCTGTCCGGAATCGCCACTATGTGGTTTACTCGACTTCCTCCGTGATCTATATCCAGCTTCGACGAGTTGGCAATGAAATTTGTCAAACAATTCAGAATACATGCTACTCGTCCAAAGGACGTGATGTCCTTATCAAGCGTAATCCAAGTTCCGAGAGTCTTTGAAAGCATACTTACAGAGGTTTCATGTTGTCGCCACTGAAGTTAGCAATCCTAACGACCATTCAATTTTGATGGCGGTAATGCGAGGTGTAGATCCAGATTTAGAATTTGGAGATTGGTTAGCGGGAAAGCCCCCAGCTACATTGGAACGATTCTATTCCAAAGCTCATCAGTTCATACAGAGGGAGGAGGCTCGATGGACGAGACGAAATAAGGCACCAGGGCCTGTTCAGGAGATTGTGGAAAGTAACATCGCCGTGAAGCAGTCCGGCGATAGTTCGGGAAAAGTTCAAGTCAACGTCCAGAACAAGCCTGGGCAGTCTAAAGGATCCAGAAGTGGGAATCCCGAAAAGAAAAGAGAAGCAGGGAAATGGAAGCCAAGGATTCTGACCTACAATGAATACACCCCCCTGAATAGTTCTCTTGAAAACATTTATCTATCTACCTGTAACACTTTTGAATACAGAAAGCCGTGCCCAAAGGAATCCACTGAAGAACAGAAACGGATAGGGAAGTATTGTCGCTTTCATGAGACCCATGGGCACAATACTGAGGAGTGTAGACACCTCCATGACGCCGTAGAAAAGTTGATCAGATAGAAAAAATTGTAGGACTGGACGCGGGCCGGCTCCACACCAACCAGAACAACCTGCTCGGCCAGTGGGTAGATTGATCATAAACACTATTGTCGGAGGACCTCATCCTACAGACAAGAATTGATAGGAGATAGAATGATATGCTACCTTCTTGAGGCATGCAGATTATGAATGTTGTTCGAATGTGGAAGATGGAACCCCCGTAAAACAACAACGCATGATGACTGACGATATAGTGTTTAGGAGTCGAGACGCGAAAAAGGTGGAGGCTCCTACTATCGACCCAATGGTTACATCTGCAACAATCGGGCCAGCTTACATGAAAAGAATCTTGATTGATTGTGGAAGCTCCGTCAACATCATCTTCAAGAAGGCTTATGACCAAATGAAGATGGAAATGAAAGATTTGAAACCATGCAAAGCTCGTATCCATGGCTTTAACGGTGCTGCAACCGACGCGATGGGGTATATAGAACTTCCAGTTGAACTGGGGGAAGGTGAGCGTAGGAGAGTGTGAGTCCTACCGTTCATAGTAATGGATGTTGACTCTCCATACAATGTCTTTTTGGGTCGTCCAGCCTTGGCAGAATTTAGGGCTGCTTTGGCCCCATGGAGTTTGACACTAAAGTTTCCGACGAACAAAGGAGTCAGTGTTGTAAATGGAGATCAGGCGACCGGTCGCGCATGTTATGTGGCGGAACTGAGAGAAGCTCAGCGGAGAGAGAAGGGAAAGGTTGCGGACAGCTCTGTTCGCATCCTAAAGATTGATGATTGACAAGTAATGCCCGAGCCCTAGCTCAGGCAGCATTCTCGGATCCTTAGAGACATAAATCCGAGAGATGATGATTGGGAACACAGGGAAACAAACGCGGCACCGGCTGAGCTGACGATCGACATTTCAGTTAGCCGGGATAACCCATCGTGAGTTCTTAAGATTGGATCACAACTCGAGCCCGCGGTGGTCGAGGATCTTACTGATTTCCTCTAGGCAAATCTGGACGTTTTCGCGTGGACACACTCTGATATGTGCGGGATTTCTCCAGCAATTGCGAGTCATATGTTGAACATAAACCCGAAACACGATCCCGTAAAACAGAAAAGGAGAGGTATGGACCCGAAGAGATCACGGCTCTCAAAGAGGAGGTGGACAAACTCAAAGCCAATGGGTTCGTCCGCGACGCCCTCTACCCTGAATGGGTATTTAACCTAGTGCTAGTGAAGAAAGCAAATGGAAAGTGGAGAACTTGTGTAGATTACTCCGATCTGAATAAAGCATGCCCGAAGGATAGTTTCCCTTTACCTAGAATCGACCAGCTCGTTGACTCTACGTCGAACACGAATTATTGTCATTTATGGATGCGTATTCAGGATACAATCAGATGACGATGCACATTACAGACCAAGAGCACGCCGGTTTTGTCACAAATATGGGGCTATATTGCAATGTAGTAATGCCCTTTGGATTGAAAAACGTGGGGGCAACGTATCAGCGCCTGGTGAATCGAATGTTTAAGGACCAGATTGGTAGAACAATGGAAGTCTATGTGGATGACATGCTCGTGAAGTCACGACAGTCAAACGACCACATCCGAGACTTAGTAGAAATGTTTGATATACTCAGGTAATACGGTATGAAGATCAACCCCTTGAAGTGCTCTTTTGGCGTGGCATCAGGGAAGTTCTTCGGTTTCATTGTGAATGCACGTGGAATTGAAGCTAACCCGGAAAAGATTCAGGCTATTCGGGACATACAAGTGCCCATAACTATAAAGCAAGCACAAAGCTTGAACGGAAAGGTGGCAGCGCTGAGTCGATTCATATCCAAAGCTACTGACAAGTGTATTCCTTTCTTCGACGTGATAAAGAAAGGAAAAAGAAATTTTGAGTGGACATCCGACTATGAGGATGAATTCCGAGCTCTAGTAAGACATTTGGAGAGCCCCATAGTGCTATCGAAACCAATAGACCATGAAATGTTGTATGTGTACTTGGCAGTATCCCAACATGCTATCAGTACGGCTTTGGTTCGTGAAGAGGACCGAGTTCAAAAACCAATTTACTATGTTAGTAAACGTCTGACGTGGGAAGAAAGAAACTATTCCAAGATCAAAAAATTAGCCTATTGCTTGGTGATTGCATCACGCAAGCTTCGACCATACTTCCAGGCACATTCGATCAATGTTTACACCGACCAACCCCTACGACAGGTACTCTAACGACCGAAAACTTCCGGAAGGATGTTAAAATGGAATATCGAGTTGAGTTAGTACGATATTACCTACTTGCTGCGAAGGGCCATACAAGGCAAGCACTAGCGGATTTCATCGTTGAATTCACCATGACAGACGAATCAAACGGCCGTAATGTCATACCTCCCGTCCGATGGAAGATGTACACCGATGGGGCATCTAACAACCACTGTTCAGGGGTTGGCATAGTTCTAGTAACCCCTGAAAACCGATCAGTTTGCTATGCTTTGAAGCTCGAATTCATAGTAATGAATAATGAAGCCGAGCATGAAGCATTGATCGCCGGCTTAAGACTCGTCAAAGAACTAGGAATAAGATCGGTTGAAATTTTTTGCGACTCGCAACTGGTGGTGTATACGTGGAGACTACCAAGCAAGGGGGCAGAGACTTGCCCCGTATTTGGCCCAAGTTCAGAAGCTACTAGCGAATCTCGAGTATTATGATATTTCACATGTTCCGCGTGAACAAAACAGAGCAGCTGATTCATTGGCAAAATTTGCAAGAACTGGCGATGCGCAGCATATGGGATTGTTTCCCATTGAATCCTTACATGTTTTGAGCATAAATATAATGGAGGTAGATTTCATGTTAGAAACAGAAATCGAGAAGGAGTCATGGATGACCCCATTCAAGCAGTACTTGTTACACGGGGTCGTGCCCGAAAGGAGCGAAAGACGACAAGTCATTCGTAAGGCTTCTCGTTATGTAATGCAGGATGGAATAATGTATCGAAGGGGATTCCTTACCCCATTGCTTCGGTGCATTGCCTATGATGAGATAAAATGAGTCCTGATGGAAGTCCATAAAGGTGAATGTGGCGACCTACCGGGGGAAGACGTTAGCGAAGAAAATCCTCCGCTATGGATACTATTGGCCAACTGTAAATCGAGATGCCATAGACTACGTAAGAAGATGTGATAAATGCCAAAAGTATGCGAAAATCCCAAGAGCTCCGCCGACGGAACTCACACAAATAGTTAGTCCTTGGCCATTTGCAACGAGGGGGATTGATATAGTCAATTCCTTACCCCTATCCAAAGTGGTGCAAAATACGCGATTGTTGCGGTCGATTACTTTACCAAGTGGGCAGAAGCAGAGCCTTTGGCCACTATCACCGCCAAGAAAGTCATTAATTTCGTGGTATGAAATATCATATGCCGCTTTGGCCTGCCATGAACCATCGTTACAGACAATGGAACTCAATTTGAAAGCAAAGAGTTCAGGGAATTTTGCCAAAAATATGGTATTGAGAAAAAGTTTGCAGCGGTTGCTCATCCGAAATCTAATGGACAAGTGGAGGCTGTAAACAAGATAATCAAATCCATATTGAAAAAACATTTGGAAAAGGCTAGAGGCAAGTGGGTGGATGAGCTTCGGACAGCAATTTAGGCTTACAGAACCACTACAAGTCCGCGATTGGCCATACTCCATTCGCATTAGCGTATGGCATGGAAGCTTTCATACCCGTGGAACTTGAAGTCCCATCACATCGGGTAACTTATTATGACCCTGAGTCAAATCGAGATCTTTTGCTGGAATCGTTGGACTTCATTGATGAAAAACACGAAGAAGCCAATTTAAGAGCGGCCGCGTACAGGCACCGAGTTGCTCGATATTATAACGAAAAAGTTCGATCGAGAATCTTTGGCATGGGTGATCTCGTTTTGAAACGAGTTTTCTCAGTTCCATCACATATGACCCCACATGAGAAGGTCCATATGTCATCGAAGGGAAGCTTGGAGAAGGAACTTTCAAGCTAGCGACCGTCGATGGTGCGACACTCCCCAAGCATGGAATGGTGAACATTTGCGGCATTATCACACTTAGTTCATTTCTATCATATTTTAGTTGCATTTATTTCCAGCAAGTTTTTATTCCTGGTTTACGGCATGTAGAAAGACAATTTAGCTTATTTGCATTAATAAAGGCATGAAGCCTTTTCTTTTTCCCACGAATTGTCGATGTTTCTGTGTATGATAACGCTGTAACAAATGACCAAGAGATACTTTACTCTGTCTAACATACGAATGAGTATAAACGACTCAAAATCTCCAAGTCTCCGGAGTGCGGACTGAAGTACTCTAAGTCCCCAAAGTGCGGACTCGAGTATAAACGACTCAAAATCTCCAAGTCCCCGGAGTGCGGACTGGAGTACTCTAAGTCCCCAGAGTGTGGATTCGAGTATAAACGTCTCAAAATCTCCAAGTCCCTGGAGTGCGGACTGGAGTACTCTAAGTCCCCAGAGTGCGGACTCGAGTGTAAACGACTCAAAATCTCCAAGTCCCCGGAGTGCGGACTGGAGTACTCTAAGTCCCCGGAGTACTCTAAGTCCCCAGAGTGTGGACTCGTGTATAAACAACTCGAAATCTCTAAGTCCCCGAAGTGCGGACTGGAGTACTCTAAGTCCCCATAGTGAGGACTCGAGTATAAACGATTCAAAATCTCCAAGTACGTAACTTACTTTCAAAATGAGCTGGGACCCTAAGGAGGATGTCCTCTCTTCGTTTGCACCGCTACTAAACTTGGATTCTAAGAAAGATTCTAATTGACTATGTTCACTGGATTTATGAAATGATAACAAGCCATCTTTCTTTCTACAGACTTCCCCACCATAACATTTTCAGACTCTAAGTCCCCAGAGTGCAAAATTGAGTATAAACAATTCGAAATCTCCAATCCCCGGAGTGCGGACTGGAGTACTCTAAGTCTCCAGAGTGCGGACTCGAGTATAAACGATTCAAAACCTCAAAGTCCCCAGAGTGCGGACTCGAGTATAAACGATTTAAATGTCCAAGTCCCCTGAGGGCAGACTGGATATAAATGACTTGAAGTCATCAAGCCCTTGGCGTATGGATTGGAAAATATTCTAAGTCCCCAGAGCATGGGAAAATACCAAAGAAGTTGTCAACTTGTTTGAAGATGAATCGAGAAGTTCACGTAACTCATAGTAGTTCGGGTTTTGACCACGGTTATACCAAAAAACCAAACAACAACAGTCCTCTGAGAGGAAAAATAACTAAGTTTTATTCATCACAAGTAATTTTATTTACATGAACTACGAAAACAAAAATAATTACATAATCTAAACTAACTCTTGTTGAACGAGAGCGAAGACTACTTCTTTGATTTCTTCAACTTTTTACCTGATGACTCCTCCTCGGTACGTTTACCCTTTATAGCTTTCTTTGACGGGGGAGTGACAGCTGAAGAAGTATGAGGAACATCCATGGGTTTAGACCCGCCTGGGAGAATGACCTTCAACGAATTGTTCAAAGGATCGTCTGGATCCACAGCTTGAGGTTCGACCTTGATCTTGATCGTCTTTTCCTTCTCTTTATCAAGCTGCTCCTTCATGCTCAGTTCGGATGTGTGCTCAGAGACGCTTGTAATTTCAACTTCATAACTACCATCGATGGGAGAAGAAGTCTCAGATTTGTCCTCGTCAAGCGCTCCGATCACCTGAGCATCGGGACCGGGAGCCTCTCCTGCGTGAGTGGCTTCACTCGTTTTCCCCCTAACCTCCTTGGCGACATCGCTCCTCGGAGTGGGCTCAAGATCAGAACGGCCTGCATAAAATCATGAAAAGCAAGTAATAGAATGCGATATCTTCTAATGAAAAACAAAAACTCTTGGAATGTTAAAGCAAAAGAATTGCTGACCAGGTTCCGGCTGGCTCTCAACCGTCAGCGGGGTCTCACCTTCTAGAATAGGGGACAAAACATGAACACCAAGGCCGGGGTCCTCCGGGTCATAGCCGATGTGCTGTTCAAAAGGATCGAGTATCGGCCGACCGACCGGTTGGGTAGGCATATGAGCTGGAGACTCAATCCCGGATGGACCGGCGATAACTTCTTTCGCTTTTGATGAGAGAGAGCCTTTGCAATAAATGGCTTTAGCCACTGACAGGTCCGAACGCTCATTTTCCCTTAAGGAATTCTTTTATCAAGGCCCCCTCATCAGCCTCCTCGATACCGTGTTCGGCCTTCTTGATTTCAATTAGAGTCTCCCATGCCTCGGCCAAGGATTCGAGATAGCCCTCGCCTAGAAAAGTTAAGTCCCTGTGCATGAGAACGCAGGCATTGAATTCGGCAATAAGCGGGTCGAACATGGTTTTGACCTCTTCTCTACCTTCTTCCTTGGCTGCCTCAAGACGGGAGTCGATTTCCGCAGATGCTATCTTTTTGCCCTCTTCGCGGGCTTCATTTTTCAGCGCATCGACTTTTGAAAGCTCGCCCTCAAGTTTCGCCTTTAGAGTCGCGTTGAAACGATCTCATCGCAATACCGTTGCGACTCTTCTTGGGCAGCAATCTTCTCCTCTTGTTCTTTGCAGAGTCGCTCCTTAAGTTCTTTAACTCGAAGACAGAATGCATCCCTCTCCTTTTGCACCGAGTCTTTCTCCAAAGCCAAAGCCCCACAGCATTGTATCGCCTCGTCGAGTTCATTTTTGTGAGTCGATTCCAGATGAGTTACGGCTTCGGCGGTATCCACGGCGCTCTGCTGGGCGTCCTCAAGTTGAGATTTATAAGACGCAATCTCGTCGTCCTGAGTTTTGATAATGTCTTTGTCATGAATAGCCTCAAGCTTCAGGCTATCAATCTCATGTTGGTGTTCTATAGAGACATCAGACACTTTCTCTGCAAGATAAACCAACGCGTCATGCTGAACATAGATGTCGTTGGTGCAGGCAATAGCGCTCTGGTTGACATCTCCAGGAATATGATGGATCGCCGGGAGGAACTTCAGACGATCAAAGCAGATTTTTGGGAATTTAACTTTAAGCTCGGCCAGTTTCTTCGATACTAATGGATCTATTGCAAGAACAGGAGGAGTGCAACGAAAGTTCAGCTCTCTTGTGAGGATCCTGGGACTATCGGGTGGAGAAGGAATCGGAGTGTTGATCACGGGGAACATCAGATTGCGACCCCTTATGGCCATGCTTATCTTTGCTTTGCCCCGAGTGAGAAGGGGGATATTGGTAGTATTTGGGCTGATAATACGTTTTCTTCTGAGATGATGGGTCCCGGGAATGATAAACCCTATTGCCATTGCCGTTTCTGTCACGACGTTTTCCGAAACCCGAGTCCCATCCATAGTGATGGAAGATAGACGACCCGCGGAGACGATCGATTCCGTGTGTATGCCCCATGTCACCTGCACAGAATTTCAAAAACAACGAATCAGCAAAGAGTGGTGTGACGACAGAAATTTAAGTGCAAGGTGAAGTGCGTGTGTTTGCGTGTGTCCTAGTGTTTTCCCCCGACGGACCAGTTTCTTTACTAATGGGTGTTTTTTCTCCCTGAGTTTGGGCTTAAACGTCTGCATCGCCTCTGATGGGCGAGTGAAGTTTAAGTGCCTCCGGATCATCAAAATCATAATTAAGTAAATCGTCAGGTATCGAGAGGTTCGAGAGGCCCTTTAAAGGACTTTCTAAACGTTGTGAGGAAGCCTCTTTCTCTATTGGAATAAGAGTAACTTTAGAGGTTGCACCAACTTTTTCCCTCCTTATCTTGTACGTCGGTTTCTTTTTCCTCTTTGAAGGGGAGGATGAAGTTTCGATGTCATGAACTTCAACTAACGGGTCCTGAGTAGGACCAACGTTCTCATCTGGTGCTTCGGGTGTTTCATTTTCTTTGATTTCTCCTTCTTCTAGTGCGCCAGGATCGTTGCGTGCTGAGGACTCAACTTTTTTTCCTTTACCAGAGGCGGGCCCGGTATGGAAATGCCCTGAGGAAGGCTTATCCGACGGCCTTCTACCAACAGTCCAAACCTCGAAAGTGACTCATTTGAAATGAGAGTTCGAATGTCCCGTTCATCGGCAGGAAGGGCTCTAATGGCTTCGACGGCTTCAGAATATCCGCGGCCGTCGGGACGTGGATTAGTACATGAAAAGATGGAAAAAAGAGTTAGAAAAGTCATGGCTTTGACCAAGCATGAATATCGATCCAGTGAAAAGACTTATTTCCTTCCACCCATCTCCTCGCGCAACGCACATAAAACCATTCTTGCTTGTACAGGGCGAACTTGCTGCATGCCCCAGTTAAGATTTGGCATTTGTAGGGCGGCTCGAGAAACATGAAAAAGGGGTTATCTCTCCGCTTCTTGATCATATATATATATATATATATATATATATCTGATGTCACCCGGGGTTGGAGGCCTGGAGAGGACATTCATGAAAAGGATGTACGTACCGTAAATGAAGGCGTGACCATTCGGGTGCAGTTGTAACGGGGCAATGTCAATGTACTGCAGCACGTCCCGAAGAAATAAGTTGAACGGTGGCACATTGCCGACCCAGCACATAATTACAAGCTGTATATCCAACTGGGGTCAAGTGTGGACGATCGTGCCCCGATGGAACTAATACGTCGCCGAAGGGGATCCCGTGGACGGAGCATATCCGACGGAGTGCACTTTCATTGATCTTCGAATCCTGCGAATCGACCGGGTTTTCCAATAAAATTGATGCCTCCAGGGCGTCAGGAGTTAAGTTATGAGCATGGGAAGTCGACGGGTTTGAAGTATCTGCGACTCCTTGTTTGGAAGACGGCCCGGGTCTATCTACGATCGTGGCGGAGCTAGATTTCCTAGACATCTTTGAGAGAAATTGAATCTAGTAGAGTACCTGTTTGAACTATGCTTGAAAAACAATCGACGTTAGACTTAACAGCGTAAATATTCCCCCCTCCCCCGTGTGGTGTGTGTATTAGTGTGATAATTCAAGTATAAGTGCTGAAAAATTATAAGTCACGGAGTTGATGGTATAAAGTTGAACTTTGAACTGTCGTCTTCGAAGACCGTCTCCGAAAATCAGCCTTGCAATGTTTTCAATTTTAGACTCGGACATTGACACTGTATGCCAAAAGCTTTTATCTATTTTTATCGATTTCAGTTCAGGCTTATGATAATTGGAACTAGGAAGTTATCGGTCCAGATTAGTTCGATATGCCAGTATGCTTAGGTCCGTGTCTTTGTTTTTGTCTTGTGATTAGGCAAGGTAAAATTTTGTTCGGTCAAAATGTTGTTCGGCCTAAGTATCGTTCGGTCAAAATGTTGTTCGGCCTAAGTACCATTTGGTCAAAATGTTGTTCGACCTAAGTATCGTTCGGTCAAAATGTTGTTCGGCCTAAGTACCGTTTGGTCAAAATGTTGTTAGACCTAAGTATTGTTCGGTCAAAATGTTGTTCGGCCTAACTATCGTTCGGCATTCATGACTGTTCGGCCTACGCGCTATTCGGCCGAAATACCGTTTGGCATCCTATCCAACTCGTACTTCCTTCCTATTTTTCCACTCCACTGCTCGGCATGTGGGGAATCATGTAGAGCCGAGGTTACGCCGAGCCCCAACGCTTGGCACTTCGCCCTTAACAACGGTTTTATCTTTCTTCTCCATCCATACCAACGACGTGGTCAAGTCGTTTGGCAAGTCATACCGGACCGAGTTGTTCGGCATTCTAGCCAATTTTTGTTCCTCCTCTACTCTTTCCTCCAATCTCGTTGGCATGAGAGAACCATACCAAACCACAATACATCTTCCATCAACACCCTCATGTGCTTGCCTTTGACCACTTCCCATTTCCTCTATGTCATCTAGCCCTAGAACATGCCCTAATCGCAGTTCGATCCTTTCATCCACGAAATACCTACTGGGCACGATTCTAAGTTACGAACTTAAGCCTCGTATTAAAACTTTTAGTCAGGGAAAGCAGTTAAATAAAAGGGGTCGATACCTAGCAAATAGATTGAAGCTCGGGAGAATTCTGGAATTAAGGGCACGACTTTGATTAATTCCGAATGACTCGAGAAAAGGGTGATGCAGGGTATGAAGTTCGAGGAAGGAAGGGTAGTTAAATTCTAGGATTTGTTAAAAGGCGAGGTTCGTGAATACAGGATAACGGAGGTGAAACTAAAGAAGAGAATAAGAAGGAAAATGCCGAACTTTATAGGGGAAGAGAGGAGGTCGAAGAGACAATAACCGGTAGAACCGGTCAAGACAACATCGTTTGGCATCGGCATTCAAGGGCGCTCGGCTTCGGCTATGCTACTCGACATTCGCACAACGTTCGAAATGCATTGCCTCATCCAGTATTCAAAATGCCACCAAGAAGAAGAATAAACCAAAAGCTCAAAGCGAAGCACAGAGGACACGTGATTCAAAGAGCATCACGTTCGGTCACGTAATGCACTTTGGGGGGGCAAGTGTTACCTGGAGGTTTGACCAGGCAACTAAGGACTCAGTAATCTCGTTCGGCACGACGAGGCCGTTCGGAATCTATGGTCGATCGGCATTAAAGGCCGTTCGGCATGAAAAAGTTGTTCGGCATCCAAACTCGTTCGGCATTCCACACTGCTCGGCATTCAAGAGCGCACGAAGAGCGTTCGACATTAAGAACGCTCGGCATTCAGGAACGTTCGGCATTAGAGAGCGTTCGGCAGTCAGGAGCATTTGGCATTAGAGAACGCTTGGCATTCAGGAACATTCGGCGTTAGAGAACGCTCGGCATTCAGGAACGTTCGGCATTAGAGAACGCTCGGCATTCAGGAACGTTCGGCATTAGAGAGTGTTCGGCATTCCAAGGACGTTCGACGCAACTAGTTCGGTTGGCATTCAAGAGCGTTCGGCTTCTAGAGCTTCGGCATTCATGCCTCGCTCATCATTCCTGGACTGTTCGGCATTCCAGCTTCGTTCGACACCTTCCCCGTCTGGCATCAATTCTCGGTCGGCCTGCACCTCTCACGTTATACATCGTTTCTTTCGGCATAAAGATTTCGGTCGGCACTCTGCCGTTCGGCTTTTTGGTTCGGCATTCGGTGATTACTTATATTAGGCCGAGATACCAAGCTGCTAGGCCCACCAGGGAAGTCCAACCTACCTTCGTCTATAAATAGAGAGGCAGAGGCACAGTAAAATGGATCTTTTTCGAGAACACCGGGGAGACTCTACCGCATTCAAGACTCATTCAAGACTTATCTTTTTTGCTTAGCAATTGTATTCAATATAATTCGTATACGGATTGTATCTGTAATCAATTATCGAGAAAAGCAATAAAGATTAACCTCAAAGTGGACGTAGGCAATTACGTCGAACCACTATAAATCTGGTGTTCATATTTTATGCATTTAAATCTTCATATTATCCTCTTTTTAACTTTACTTTCTTCATTAATCTCTCTACACAATCTCTCTCAAGGGTATTAGTAACCAATTTTGGTACTAACAACAGGGTACTTGATTACCCAATTCCAATCCTAGACATCATCTTTCTACATACCATACAAAGTGCACAAGCTTACTTAGTTAGCCCTATTATGACTAGTTTAGACTACATAGGCTATTTTGGATCATTAATGGGCCTATGAAGTCTAATTTCATTTAGAACTTTTCTAAATTTCTTTTAAATAAAATCAATATTTTATTTAATTTATAATTAAAGTTTTACTTTATTTTAATGTGTATGTAAGCTAGATATATCAAATATACCCTTATGTACATATTTATGTGTAATGGAATGAATGTATCAAATACATGTTGTGTAACATAAGTGTAACGTATAAGAAGTGTATATTTATGTAACTAAGCATGAGAAATTATAGAGAAGGAAAACCTTTGGTTTTCTTTCCCTTGACATCTATAATAAATTGAGGAAAGATAAGACTTAAATGTAGAGAGATAAACCCTTACATTTCTATCTCATTTTAATTAAATTGAATGACATGCTAAATGGCATTTACAATAGAATTCGCATACGTCTTTGTTGTCCAAGTTTTTTTTAAGTAATAAAAGATACATGTATAATAAATGATAAGTTTACACATACACGTGCTGTAACGACCCGATATTTTCAACCATTCACATCCAAGCATGCCAGAATTGAATTGCTCAAAATATCAAGTAGTTAATGTGTATTTGCAAAACTCAGCATATACAGTAAATAAAATAATCACAGAATCACAGAACAGAGTAATGTAACAATAATGCAATGGAAACAATAGCATAGTAGTTCATGAAGCTACTATATATATATATATATATATATATATATATACCATAGTCAAATAAGATACAATAGAAATCTCGAATACAATAGTCAAATTCAAGATCAGAATACATCACTAGAATCAACTGAATATCTGAAAGCTGGATAGATAGCTGGATCTCCAAGCGAAGGTCTAACTCCAAAGGCGAGTCTCAAAAGCTGTATCACTCAGTCTGACCCGAGCGTAACCCAAAACACAAAACACTCGAGTCAGGATTAACATTCTTATATCAATAAATCCAACTCAATTGAAATAACAACTGAAATACGAGTAACTCAAAGGATGTTTAGGATAACCATCCTCTAAGGATCCATTAAACTATCTACTATGTAGTAATATACGTTATTATAATAATGTCTAAAGTAAAGTATAGTATATTTAAAAATAGCGTTAAGGAGTTTCCCATATCCCCCTTAACACATTTTATATATTCTCATAGTCTATACAGTGTCGTAATCCCACCAGTACTGGGTGTCGTCAAAGGGCACTCCATAGGTATGGTACAAAAAAATCGTATAAGGCACGCTAGGGTAGGTGACACGACACAACTGGGCAATGCCAGGGTAGATATACCAATTGCACTTCCGGACCGGTGGTAACGCGTAGCAGCCAATACCGCCCACCTCGAGCCACACTCCTAAAATCAAAGGTGCACCCAATCAATCACAAAGTAATAGAATGGTATCGAAACAGTGTGTCCGATCAGAGGAGCTACCTCATTAGCCCATCGATTGCTCCTGTTTTAGCCATCTTATGCCGACTCACGGGAGTTGGGTCCACGTATATACCTCAATAGAACGTCGCCACCATCCTACTTCATTCTGAAATCTCCACCGCATACACGGTTGTTAAAGTGGTTTTCGAAGTTGGTTGAGAGTATGACAGTTTTCGATTCCAGTCTCTTTAACAACCAAATGTTATTATTACACCGCGGCCATTTCAAAATAGTTTATACTTCAAAACCAAAATATCATTGTCACTTCTAAACCAAACACGATATCATTTCCATTTCAAAGCCAAATACGATATCATTTCAAAAAATCATAGCACTTTCATAGTTATAACATTTTCGAAATCGAACACTTGAAATTATAACTCTTTCAAAAACGTAATACTTTGAAATTCATAACTTTGAAAAAATAACTTCCACACTTAAACAATTTAGATATTAAAATAGTATATATAATATAAATAGTTTTAAATTTTAAATTACTTTAGAAAATAAAATAATTCCTCAAACTTCCCAAATTGATTCAAATCAACTTGAATCCAAAAATTCGATTTAAATCAAATCTCAATTCATAATTTCAATTTAGCTTCTAAATAAACCATTCAAAGTTATATCGATTTCAAATACAGATTTGAACCACTATTAAACCATTCAAAATATATATTTCAAAGCTTTAAATATTCTATAATTATAAACTAAATATGATAATTTTATATATAACTTAATACAATTTTACTATTATTTCGTATCTGTATCATCTTTTTTTTCCTTTTTCCCTCCTACAATGGCGCCTCTTCCCTATCCTATCCCACCTTTCCCGTTACCTGTCATAACTTCCATTCCCTCTTCGTCCTCTCCCTCATCAGACACTTCCATCCCTTTGTACGTTTCTTCCTCTCCATCATCTCTCTCTACCATCCCTCCTCTACCTGACCTGCCGCCTATCCCCTCTGTTGTCCCTTCCTCTCTCCTTGGCCCACCACCAATTCCACGTTCATCTGTTCTTCCTCCTACTCCATCTCAACCTCTTTGGAATTCTTTATTCAAAGCCAAACCACGCAATGCTGGTCGCTTCGAACCTATCTCCTTCCCTTTGGTTTTTGATGAAGGTGCTCTTGTTCCTCCTGTTGAAGTCATTAATGCTGGTAATGCTGTATGGGGACATTGTCTTGTTGAATTTTTTCTTGACATCCCCCTCCCGTATATGGTCGTATTGCGCCATCTTAAGCGGGTTTGGAGACTTAAAGGTTCGATTGAAGTAAAGTCAGATGGTTGCTTGTTCCTCTTCAATTTGTCTTCAGACGAAGACAGAAGGAAGATAATCCAGTCTGACCCAATAGTGACGAGGAACAAGTTGTTCATTGTTAAAGAATGGGATCCAAAAATTGGAAATAGTGTAAGCACTATTAAGTCAGTACCTGTTTGGTTGAAGCTATCTAACACTCCATTGTACTGCTGGTCACATATTGGAATAAATTGGTTAGCATCTCGACTAGGTAAATTCCTTTGTATGGATGATAATACATAAAAGTTGGAAAGGATTGGCTTTGCAAAATGCTTGGTTGAAGTTACTGCGTGCACTGAGTTGCCTGATTCGTTCATGGTTAAGCTACTGGATGGCTCAAAGCAGCAAGTCAGTGTTGATTATTTGTGGAAGCCACTCATTTGTGGTGAATATAAAAAATTTGGGCATCAGACTTCTTATTGCCAAGTGTTGAAGAACTCAAAAGCCTGTAATGTTGTGGAAACTCCAGCTGCTATTGGTGATTTGATCTCTTCACCAGAGGGTAAAGATAATAATTCCAATGGTAATGGTGAACATAGAAATGTTGGTACCAAAGGTGGGTGGAAGAAATTCCCATTAAGAAAAGACAAGGATCACAAGTATAAGAAAATGAATAGTGACATTGTAACAAAACAAACTGATAGTGAAATAGATCATAACAAAGCCAAGTCTTCGGAAATGCTTCTGATCCCTGAAGCTAATACTGAAGGAAGGACTGATGTGCATGTTCCTGTGCATATCAGCACTGTTGATGGTTTAAATGCAGTAGGAAGTAATTCTGAAGTATATACGCAAGGAGTTCCTCTTTTCCCCGAAGAAAACATGCAAGCATTTCGATTGTTTCCTAAAGCAGAGTTGAACGCTAACCCATTTTCTGTTCTTATGCAAGATTCAACTGAGTCTACTGATAATGATTTAATAACAAACTCTCTTAAGGATGGTATGGTCTGTTTTTTAGCAACCAATCCTGCTACTGATTCTTTCACGGCTCCAACAAATCCTTTGCAAGTAGTGGAAACTCCACCATCTTTTGTAACCGAAATAGAAATCCAGAAAGCAAGTTCATCTACTGTTGCAGTAAATTTAAGCACACTTTCCTCTAGCCAATCAAATCCAAGTACTCTCAACTCCCATGCAAAGGTGGTTTCTAACAATCTGGATTCAACATCGCTTGAGCAAGCTTTCTCAAATCAAATTGAGAACTTCGTTTTTGATCTATTCAAACCATCTCCTCTTTCTAATTTTCCCTCTACCTCCTTGCCTCAGTCTAAATCTCCCATTCATATTTCCAAACCTTATACATTTCATGGTACCATTCCTGGGTGGGTATCTCCTCTTCATCATCCGAATAAACTAAGTCCCAGTGCAGTGAGGACTTCATCATTAGCAGCTAAATTAAAATCTGTAAGATCTGACCCTCCTACAACTAGGAGTAAGGCAAGTGTGCTCCACTGTTAAACATAGTTTTTTATGAATAATATTGCATCTTGGAATATTAAAGGAGCTCATAATCCAATAAAGCTTGATCAAGTTAAGTCCCTAATCAATGTCCACAACATTAAGATTTTCGCAATCCTGGAAACCAAACTATCTCTACCTTTAACGCTAAAAGCAGCTTACTACATCAACCCTGCTTGGCATGTCGATCATAATCTGGACTATGCTACTTATGGAAGGATCCTTACTGTCCATGATCCCCACTTCTTCACTTTCACCCCCATTCTATTTTCTTCCCAGCTTATCCACTTTCAAGCCATTTTCCTTCCTCTCAATATCTCTTTCTACTTGACTTTTGTATATGCTCATAATGCTATAGCTTCGAGGCAAACTCTCCTAAATCTTCTCCCATCAATAAGGCAGAACTCTCATCCTTGGCTAGTTCTAGGTGTTTCAACTGTTGTTACAACTTATATGACAAAGTTGGTGGGCAACCATTAATGCCAAGGGATATTGCCCCCCTTAATATCTCCATTACAGACTCTGATCTTCTTCCCATTGTTCGAACTGGTGTGCCTTTCTCGTGGAACAACAGAAGCCGGTCTAGGATACGAACATATACCGATATTGATTTGTATTTTTCTAATGACTCTGCTTTAACCTTGTGGCCAGCCATCTCTGCTCATCTGCCTCACCCTATCTTATCTGACCACTCTCCGATAATCCTTTCTCCCTCCCCTATTCCTAGTAGAGGAAAAATGGCTTTTAAATTCTTCAATGTGTGGGTCAAAGACCCCGAATACTTAACAATTATAACTACAGCTTGGTCCAAATCATATCATGGCAGTCCTATGTTTATCTTGTGCAGGAAATTGAAGGCAGCTAAGAATGCTTTACGTCATTGGGCATCACGCAAATATGGAAATGGCTCCCTCGCTTCTACCACTCTTAAGGAATTACTTAAGAAGGCACAAATTTTACTTGACAGGGATCCATCCAATCCTATCCTTGCACAGAATGAATCCATCATCTTTTGTCAGCTCAATGAAGCCTTACAAACTGAAGCCAACATGGTGAAGCAAAAGGTGCATCAAAAGTGGGTTAGAGAAGGAGAAAGAAATACTGCATACTTCCATGCTTCTATAAAGAACAAACAATCTAGAGACCACATCCATTCTTTGTGGGATGACGAGGGTAATCATCTTACAACTGTTGAAGAGATTGATCAGCATTTGGTCCAACACTTCTCCAAGCTTTTAGGTAACTATGATAATTTTGTTCCCAATCTCGATATTTGTAACAATCTTCCCCTTCCCATGATAATCTCAACTATGAATAACATGCTTGTGACTACGGTAACTGAAAAGGAAATTAAGGAAACTCTTTTTGCTATGAATGCCTCATCGTGTGGTGGGCCTGATGGTTTTAATGTTGTCTTCTTCAAAGCAAGTTAGGAAATTATAAGTTCTGACTTTATTGCTGCAATATATAATTTTTTTAATAACTTCAAGCTGCTTGGTGAGATTCATACAACCAATCTTGTCCTAATTCCTAAAGTCGGGCCCATTGAAAATGCTTCCTCGTTTCGACCAATATCATGTTGTAATGTAGTCTATAAGTGCATATCCAAGATTCTAGCCACTAGGCTTGTATCTGTGCTCCTAGCTATTATCTCGACCAATCAGTCTGCCTTTCTTCCTACAAGGAGCATACTTGACGACATTATGATGACACGTGAAGTAATTAATGGTTATGGTAGATGTCGGATATCACCAAGAACTATGCTAAAGCTTGATATATCTAATGCTTATGATTGTCTGCAATGGTCCTCTATTGTTCGTGTTATGTCACTAATGGGATTTCCTAAAGTCTTTGTAGCTTGGCTTTATGTCTGTATATCAACTCCATCCTTCTTTCTATGCTACAATGGGAAAACGTCAGGATATTTTAAAGGGAAACAAGGCGTACGTCAAGGGGATCCGATCTCCTGTTACATTTTTATTATTGTTATGGAAGCGCTGAACTGTATGCTAGCAATGAAATTTGAAGATAACACAATCTCTTACCATCCTAAGTGTAAACACCATCAAATCTCCTCCCTTTTTTTGCTGATGACATGGTGATCTTTACAAAGCCTAATGACCACTCCATAGCTGGCATCCTTCAGTGTCTACATTCCTTTTATCTTGCTACTGGTCTTAAGATCAATCATTCTAAATCTCATATTCTAATCTCTGGCATTAGCATGGCTGATAAAGCTAGGCTCATGACACATTCTAGGTTTCAGCCTATGGAAAATATGATGACATATCCTGGCCTACCACTATGTACATCTAGAGTAACTAAGGCTAACTGCATTTCTCTTTACAATAAAATCACTTCAAAACTTAACTCTTGGACTACCAGGTTGCTGTCCATGGCTGGTAGATTAGTGCTTGTCAAGTCAGTTTTTTTTCTATGACTGTGTATTGGGCGAGAAATTTCATTTTACCCAGTCAACTTCTCTCTATGATTAGAAACGCTATGTTAAGTTCCTCTGGACTGGATCAATTCATAACAGGAAGTTTATACTTCTGTCATTCAGTAGTTTAGAAAAGCCATTAATTAATGGAGGCCTTGGTATCGTCAATATCTCAATATGGAACAAAGCAGCGGTCAGTACCCATGTTGATGCTTTGTTGAATAATAAGAAAAGCCTTTGGGTGCATTGGGTTTGGAATTATCGAATTAAGACTGGAAGCTTCTGTACTATGAAAGTATCTCAAAATACGAGTTGGATATGGCGGAAAATTCTTAGCATCAGAAGTATTCTTCTTCCTTATGCTAAGTACTCAATTTCCCTGGTTGCACCGTTAAATTTTGGAAGGATCCTTGGTTGCATGATGGCTTGGTGTTAGATACTAAACTGAGTGTTCAGGAACGAATGCAATCACTAATAGGAAAAAAGGCTTGTGCAGTTAGGTACATTGTAAATGGGAAGTTGTGCGCTCCCTCTACCAGTAATCAGGAAGTCAATGTGTTATGGGGGAGTTTGTGTGAGCATGTGGTCCCTATCAGACTTGAATCTGCTTTATTATGGAAGGGAAGACCGCATAGCATTGGTCGGATTTATGATCTTCTTCTTCACACTGAAAATTTTCCTATCTCGCATTGGACTAGGGTGTATTGGACTACTATTTCTACGGCAAACGAAAATTTGATGTTTTGGCGAGTCATTCACAAAGCTGTACAAACTAGAGACAAGTTGTTGTCTGCTGGAATGTTCATTGATCAGCAATGCCTCTTTTGTAATATGTTTCCTGAATCTGTTGATCACCTACTCTTTGAGTGTGGCTTCTTATCCAATATGATAAGCATATTGTTTAATAAAATAGGGATAGCGAGATATGACGGAGATTCTACAACAAAATGGAATGATATGAAGATCGCAACGACGAATAGGAATGGAAATAGAGATATTACTTTCTTTGTTCTTAAAATCTACTTCAGAACTGTTTGGATTGAACGTAATTCTAGGTGCTTTAAACTTGTTGCTGCTGCTGCTCCCCAACTCTGGTACACAATTATGTCAAAAATTGAATCAGGGTTTCGATTCTCTTGCCATGGATTCTCTCCACATAGTAATGGGTTTTGGAACTGACTTACCATTGCTTTTGGACAATATTGATTCATGTTTCTGCATGTGCTTCCCTCTGTGCATGTTGATGTTTCATGTCCGACTTCTTTGTTGCTGCATTGGTAGCTGTTTTTCTCTTCAATGTGGTACATTTAGGTTGTACTCTCTTGCTTGTAATGTTTTCCAGTATTTTGTATGTTTTGTGGCAAAAGCTTATTTTCGTCACAGTTTCTTTCTTTTTTCTTTTATCAATAAATACTTGTAGGGGCACAGTCAACCCCGCTTGCCTTTCAAATTTTTTTTTTACTATTATTTAGTTTTGAAATTTTTACTTAACAAACTCAACATCATTTAAATAAAATTCAAACTTGAAATATTTATTGATCATCTTAAACCAAAAACAAATTATAAAATCATATCCTTTAGAAATTTCAAATTCAATAAGTTCCAAATCGATTTTAATTAAATATAATTCTTAATTTAACACAATTTAAAATCAATTTCAAATCTATCTTCTCAACTTAATTTAGTAAATCATTATAAACTCTATATTAAAATATACTTTAAATAAATATTTCCATATTATATTTTAACAAAATCGAACTTTATTATTAAATTTATTTCATATTAAACAAATTTATACATAGTTAAATTATATATAAAATAACATTTATATAATATCTAAAATCAATATATATAACCATATTTTTCCAAAACCATAGAAATCAATTTCAAATATTTATATATATAGACCACGGTGTCTGTATATAATTTATCCTATGGTCAAGTGATACAGATATTTATCATTTCAATCCATAATTTAAATTTATATACGGGTATATATCATTTCAACCCGCAATCCCAAATTCAATTCAATTGAAAATCGCTGGGGTCCATCATTTCAACCCATAACGATTTCTCCTATTCTATAGATCGTTCGGGTATGTATCATTTCATCCCATAGTGAATTCTATACTAACAAGGAACCTGCAGAGTGATAACAGATATGATAATAGTATAACAGGCATATATCATCAATATAAATAACAAATAATGGCATAAGATGTCACAGGTGAACAGATAGCATATAATGGCACATATATAACAATGTAAATAACTAACAATAGCATATTTCAATTGTTGTTTCAATTGAAATCAAATTTAATAAATATAAGAACATTAATTGTGAGTGACTGCTCACCTTTCAAGGCTAGAGATGAACATGGATGAGATGAGTTACGAACCAAAACACAAATTCCAAAGAAAAACAAGATTGGCACGAATTCAACGAACAGAGCTGATAGCAGAAATCAATGGGAACGAATCAAATTAGCTTGATAAAAATTTTAGGCAAGATGTATTTTATATTATTAATTTCCTTAAACCCTATATTTAATTTAAAATACACGTTCCTTTTTAAATAAACCATAAATTTAAATATATATACACATTGAAATCAAACATATATACATATTATAATTTAAATCAAAATATATATACAATAATATCAAAATTTACTCATACCTTATAACACCACATGTATAACTCATATATGGACTCAACAGATCACTTGCTCATGCAACTTAAGTATATAACAACAGCTACATATGAATATATGCAGACCTATGAACCTGGAAGTAGATTTCATTTATAAACCATATATATATATTAGATTATTTACCAAAGACGTGCAAAACAAATATATGTATATACTGTAAACAAAATACTCTTTTAAATTATACATACTTACACATAGGCACGAAAACTACTATATACTATATACATATAACATGACTCATTTTATACATATAATAATTTAACATACTATACTATATACATATTTTTAAACATATACATCATATGCATGCATATAACATATAAAATAAACCCATAACGTATGCAGACCACATATGTAATCTTCTGTGAACTCTTCTATAATAAAATATGCATTAAAGCCTCAACAGAACATATACATATATTTTCGTATATATACACTTTGACTATAGAATACATATATACTTTAAACAATGTCATATAATCTTCACAACAATATAATATACAGTAAATATATTAGTACCTTATAGTTTGAAACTGATACATACTCAGCAATCATAAAGCAAAACAAACATGCAAACTAACACACTATCAGGTAAACATTAAAATTTTGTATACATACATACATACATACATACATATAGAAACGTAGATACAAAATTTCCTCAATAATATAATATATTCCAAACATTTATACTATACTTACTTGGATATGATTAATGTATATATATGCAACATATCAGCGGCAATCAAAACACATATATTTATATACATACTTATATATAGACTCGTACTGTAAACAAAATTTATGAAATCATAATTATAAACAATTTTTGTATATAATATCATGTTGTAACCATATATATGAAATAAACTATCATCACTTTTGCACAAAACAGAATAGACTAGTATACCTCTTAAATACGTACACTTTAAACTAAAATAAAATAATATATCTTGATATGTATATATATACGACCTAACACTTTATCATATAGAAACAATTCTTAAAACAAACAAAATGTATATAATACTAACAGATTACACTACAAATTATACCAACCCAAAATATGACAACAAATGTATAAAACCATTTGTATAAAACTCATATATAAATATTTATATATATGGACCGATGCATAAATCTATATATAAAGTATGTATATATACTCGCAACATATGTACGCATACAGTTAAGATATAAGCATTCACATAAATTAAACGTGTGTTACATATATTTAAAATAAAGGATACAAAAAAGCTAAAACCAAATAGATATAAACAAGTTAATGTACTAATATAACTATTATAATATACCACGCGTAAAATATACCTTTCTATATAAAACCAGAAAGAAGAAGCTCAGCTGTTGGAGGCAGAAGAGGCTTCATCTAGAGGGAGGGAATAGTTGTCGGTCGGTGTGTGGAAGGCAAAGGTTGGTCGAGCAAAAGAAGGTGAGCTCGGATCTCTTTGGTTGCGTGGCCACGAACGGGAGGTGGCTGAAGGATCTGGCACACATTGGACGAAGCGGGTGAAGACAGTCACGAAGAGAACGGGAGGAGGAAGACACGCTGGTCTCGGCGACAGAGGACATGGGGCGGGGTTTGGTGGTTTGCTAATGGGCGAAGCATGGTCGCGGAAGGTGGAGAGGGTCGGCTGCGTGCTCGGCTTCGCGGGTGGTGGTTGCTGATGGCTGACCAGACATTGGGAGGTTGAAAGTGGAGGTGCGGCAAAGGCTGTCGTGAGAAAAATGTAAAGAAGGTAAGGCTTGGCTGCTAGGTCTTGGCTGTTGGTATCTTTAAGCAAAAGGAAAATGGGTTTTATGAAAAGGAAGAAAAACGGGAAGGTTGTATTTAGAATACACAAGGATGCCAACAAATATATATTATTATATTTCCCTTTTAAGCATGAATACGAAACAGAAAGAAAATAGAAAAGAGGAGAGAAAAACTAAAAGTGAGAGAACGAACTAACACATCATATTCAATATAGGGAATACTAATAGTCAACAATTGAATTGAAAGGGTAAGAGATGTGGAAGCAAACCAATCAAATTTCAACAGATAGGAATGGTGTAGCACGAGAATTAATGTAATAATAAAGGCAAATGACGTTGGCTTTCAAACAGTTTAAAATTAAAAGGTCACAAAACGCTAGAGAACACAAAAGTGGTACTGATACAACTACCCGTCCTGCGGACTACGTCACGTACCAGACGCCGAATTACAGAGATGAATATACTATCGAGATCAACACGATGAGATGATCAAAACGAGATACAGACATTAATGGTACAATCATCCTATCAAAAGTCGATAATCGGTATCGAAAAATGCTGCAAAAATGCTGAAATTAAGATAAACGGAGCAATAACAGTCCAAATTTGAAGAAACGAAATGTGACATCTCACTCAGAAGATGATTTACAAATTTTCTATGTAAAAATATTTAGTTTTGGAAAACATTTTATTACCGTCGATTTTTAACTGATTGGAATTAAAATGAAATTACACAATGAAATAAACTTCCATATTATCAGCTGAAGATTTATCATTTGCTATGTTTAATTTGACGTATTACAAATATCCAATTTTTATTTCAAAATTTAATTATTTAAAATTTCACAAAAATTCAATTGAATATATCAATAAAACAAATAAAAATTATTAAAATTTACGGGTCGTTACACATGTTAAAATAAGTTTTCCTATACATATGAGTTTGTCAAAAAAGGAATTAACAATTGTAACAAATGTGTCAATTAAGGAAGAGCTTGAAATTAAATGCTACAGTTTCATAGAAAGTCCATTTTGATTTATATTAAAATGACATAAGCACATGTATATCTATATGTATAAATAATTGCAAGTTATGTATACCACTGTAACGACCCTGACTCGACCTTCGAAAACCGACACCCAAATACATCACCCGTATTCGAATGCCGTAGATTCAAACGTTGAGTCTGGTTCGTCGGAGCTTATAACAACATTAGGTGATAACAACACAGCGGAAACAAATGAATAATTTTATTGATATACAACATTTGATACCAAAATGATATAAATGAAATGATCAACACTATGAGAGATAGGGACAATAGCGAAAAACATAGCAGCAGAAGACGAACAGCAATAGCAGTGGAAAACAACATCTTCAATGCCAAAACTCCAAACCAAAAGTTCAAACCACCATCATGCTGAAGTTAAGCAAATCCGGTGCAGAATGTTAAACCAAAGACTGCTAGATCCACATCTACTATCTATTGATAACTGACTCAAGGCTGCCCATGTGGAAAATTATGGGCGCCTACTCAGGTCAGACCGAGTATTACATATTTTCAGGTTAGGAGATTCTAGAGCACAGGCGGCGAGATGGATGGCAGGAACATATGGGTATATTCCGCTGTGTATTTGGAGTTGTAGTGATATTAGTCTGGGACTAGTAAATTATAATTGTCTAGTTTATGTATGGTTGTACTCTGATATATTGAACGTAAATTGACAGTTACGGCTTTCTTTGTAAATGATATTATTTGATATTATATTTTATCCGATGCGAACGTGAGTTGCTGTTGTTTTCTGTTCTTCTTCTACCTTCTTCTTCTTTTTCTAACAATCTGAAACTTCAGCGTTCGATTGCTCGGCACTTCTACAATGAACATATTAGCGTCGAATTTTCGAGGTCGAAAATTTTGGCTCGTTACATTTGGATGGAATCAAATATGTAGTATTTACAGAAAAAAACAAAATAACACACACGCATATACATATATATGTATGAAGATTGCAATTTAAGTAACATATATGTTTAAATTTAATGCTAACAAAATAATTCATTCTTTTAATCTTAGGTATGAAATAAAAGTCTATAACTTTACATAAATGACCAATTATGAATTCTAAAAAAAGGAAAATTTTACTTTTATGACTGAAACAAGTAAAATTACATCATTTGAAAATTATCTATGCAACATTGGAAATTAATTTTACTACATTAAACCACCAACAAATATAGTTTATTAATGTTTTTGTATACAGATGTTACAACATCATAAAATATTTTCACATTCCTTTTCTTTACAATTCCAAAACAATGACAGAAAAAAATCTGACAACTTAGGCATATACAAATTTGTTATATGATAAATCAGATCTAACTATATAAAAGGGACACACAATAAAACAGATAAAGGATTCAAAGTCAGCCATAATAAACATATAGTCAATGGATACGTAAATAAGGAGAGATTCAAATTAAATCTACATGATGATCATATAACTAAATGAGATGAACAAAAGGGGATCCAAGTTATATTACAAGATGAATACACAAGATAGAAGAGATGTAATATGAATAAATCTAAACCTTCTGAACATGATGAGATAGAAGATATATATAATATGAATAAATCTAGACCATTTCAACATGATGAGTATACGAATAAATGAAGTTAGAATTACCAAAAATGAAGACAATGATTTGCACCTTGAATGATGAATCAAATCTCCTAGATTCAGAATCAGCCTCAAGATGTTGCAAGGATTAAGAGGAAAAAACCACTTTTCATAATCGATTTTATTTGCATTTGATTTTAGCAATAATTAAAGCCATAGAAGATCTCGTATTTTCAGCCATTAGAGAAGGAGAGAACCAGAAAAGTTATAGAAAGAAGAATGAAAAATGAGAAACTCAATTGTACGTATAGAATGAATTAGAGAATATGTTTTATTTGAAAGAAGGAAATCTTTCAAATATTCTTTAACTCAAACTTCTCTAATTAATTTTCTTGATTAGCTTTCTTTTTTCACCCATATTTCTTTAGATGGTATGGCTAAAAATTATGTGCCGTCAAATGACACAAGATTCCATAAATTAATGCATGTAACTACCTCTTATTTAATTACAATGATATCATATATCAATGTACGCAAATATAACTATTATAACGCATTCAAATAGTTACAAATAACTCCCAAACTTCAAATAAAATAAATAATAATTAATATTTCTCAAACACTAATTAATTTAATTAATTACAACTTTTTATGAATTAATTAAGTTATGTGGTTTTTCGGAGAATTCATCATTACGGTTGCGCGAATCAAAGGCGTAAATTCAATCAGGGATTAATATTGAACAATTCAAATATTAACTTTCACATGTCTCTCAGCGGGTGGTGTGACATTTTGGCTAAATTCATCGCTTACACATCTTTTGGTAAAGTCCAATTTTACTTGTTATAAGCGGTACCTAATAGTGAAAATTATTTACACCAATTCTCTTCGTCAAAACTATATCACTTTGGATTTATGAAATTTGGTAATGGTCAAAATTCCAATATCATCCACATTCAACTTTATAGTCCAAACATAAAGTCTTTGGTACAATAATAATTATTATTAACCAAAATTTCTGACCAAAGACTTTGACTTTGAGTTAACCATGATACTAACGCTATATAATTGAGGAGACGAGTCCTCTCTTGAATAGTGCTTCACTTCCAACACTTACACTTGACCCAACTTTAGTCACTCAATGGAACGTCATGTCATGATTTGACTATAATCAAAGTGGGGCATAAATATTGAAGATCCATAGTATTCTCAAGTCGAGAGAACTGTGTAAATCAATCACATCGATATTTTTTTGACCTTAGTTATATAGACCAACAGAAAACTATCGAATGAGTCATTCCATAGTCATCCAATAACCATCAGTACGTAACCTCTAGGTTCCACCAGCAGTTATGAGTAATACACTGTCCAACATTTAGGGAGCGTTACATACTCTAGTCTCAATGGATACACTGATATCCACTCTCAATGAATCTTGACTAGGAACATTTAAAATGGTGTATTTATTTTATTGCGGTAAATTACTCACGGTTACAATACTTTGTAACTACTATCACAAAATATACCATTTATGGATTTTCTATTAAATATACTTTTAATTAGACTAATTAATTAATATAACCACATTATATCAAGTCTATAATACAAAGAAACACCTTTATCGTGAACATGATTGTTCAACGAGTCAGATATGTATAACAAATTACATAATTGCCCCTAGGGCATACCCCTAACTCTATCATATGGGTAACAGTCGATCATTTAACCAAATTAGCTTATCTTATACTAGTAAAGTCAAATAGAACCGCACCAATTTGGCAAAGCTGTATGTGAAAGAAGTGGTTAGACTTCATGGAGTACCTAGTTCTATTGTTTACGATCGTGATCCATTATTTACTAGAAAATTTTGGAGAAATCTTTAACATGCTTTTGGATCAAAGTTGAATTTTTTCATAACGTATCATCCTCCAAGATATGATCAAACAGAGCGAGTGAATCAGATTCTTGAAATCTTACTTCGCGCTTGTGTGCTTGTCTTTGGTGGTAATTGGGAAGATCACCTTTGTTTAGTTGAGATTGCTTATAATAATAGTTATCTGTTAAGTATTGGAATAGCTCCATTTGAAGCTCTGTATGGAAGACTATGTCGACCACCTTCTTACTGGCTGGAAACCGGTGATAATTTTATTTTGTGCCTTGATTCGATTAGAGAAGCATTTGAGAAGATTGATACAATTAAGCAAAGAATGAAGAAAGCTCAAGATCATCAGAAATCTTATGTTGATCAAAGAAGGAAGGAGTTAGCGTTTTAATTTAGGGATCTCGTGTACCTGAAGATATCAACTCTTAAAGGAGGTATGAGGTTTAGCAAATCTAGGAAACTAGCACCTCACTATATTGGCACATATCCAATTATCGAATGAGTTAGGAAAGTCGCTTATAGAGTAGCACTTCTAAATCAATTTGTAGGAGTACATGATTTTTTTTC
The DNA here is from genome assembly GCA_030765085.1 of Allium cepa. Classification (NCBI taxonomy): domain Eukaryota; kingdom Viridiplantae; phylum Streptophyta; class Magnoliopsida; order Asparagales; family Amaryllidaceae; genus Allium; species Allium cepa. The sequence goes on along the minus strand of CM060939.1, from coordinate 527,829,123 downwards.
ATGTGTCTCAACTAAAGATGTGTCTATGAGCTTTGGAGATTATTGCATAGCCAAGAGTAATACAAGAACTCGAAATATCTCTAGACTTGACTTATGTATAACATCCTATTTAGATAATTGATTCATAGGTTCGGCAACTCAAGGGTAAAAGAATTCCCCTAGTAAAGGTACAATGGTCTGATAACCCATTTGATTGTTCCTAGGAGACTTAAGAACATTTGAAGCAAGTTTATCCTGAGTTTTTTACTAAAGCACATGAGTTAAGTATGTTTTTTTTTCATTGTCAAATATTAATAAATAGTGTAGATAAGCTGGTATTTAATTAGCTACTTGTAGATTTTTCCTATAAGGAATTACGAGGATGTAATTTTCTAAGGGGGAAAGTCTATAACAACCGGTGTCAGTAAGCAAATAATTATGAATTAAATAGTAAATATTGTAAAAACTAAATAATTTTTCAAGTGATATTTATAGAACTATAGTGGATAATTTGGAAAATTCTATTTGAGATATTTAATGTAGTAAAAAGAATTAAATTTTGATAAGTATTAAACATTAATAAATTAATTTAAACATTTTATTATTATTATTATGAAAGATACTTAAAAGAATTGGAAAAGAAAGATAAATAAAATAATTAATTTAATTTTAAATAGAATATATTTGAAATAAGTTAGATATATATATATATATATATATATATATATATCAAAGATAAATGAAGAAATAATTTATAATGGCTTAAGCAAGTTTAATTAAAATAAGCTTAGTTAATTTAATAAAAAGGGTTTCGCCTAAATTCTAGAGATTTTTAAATCTGGAAATCTCGTTTAGGTATATAAATATGATTACGTTGTTAACATAAGGCATGATGTTGTCTTCTTCATTAAACTATAACCCTACCACACCCTACCACCTTTCATCACTTCTAAAATTCAAAAAAACATTATTAGAAATTCTTAAACTCAAAAGTAGGCTTCATGACATGTTTCTACATCACCCTACAAAGAGAAACCCTAGTTCTAAGCATTGATTTTGAGAATTGAAAATATACAATGAAGGAAAATGAAAGGAGAAAAGGAGCCAAAGAAAGAAATTAAAGCTTACCATCTTCAGGTGAGTTACTTTCTTACATCTATGTTATTATAATTTATTGTTTGCTTGTAATTCAATCAGTTAGTAGAGCGATGATTAAATTTTGATACATAGATAGTGGGCTTTACCTTAATAATTATTATATATAATTATTGTTGATGTTTGGATGAATGAATACATGTATAATTGATGATTGATGTATTTGTGTGTATAGAGTTAAGAAGGTCAAAAATTTGCCATGGATGATCTAAATTTGGTCAACACGAATGACATGGGGCAGTGGACATCACAAGTTTAAAAGGGGACCAGTTGACCTCCTTTCGACCGACCTATCGTCCTCAAAGTTTAAAATAATAATAATAAATAAATAAAAATAAAATAAGTAATATGAAGATAAAATTAATAATAACAGAATGTACAAAATATAGTTAACAAAGAAATAATAAATATAAAGCATAGCCCAATTAAATAAATTATATACGTGCATATATTAATTTAATTTAAGATGTGACTGAATAGATAATGGTTAACACTTGATTTACCAATTTGGGGATTAATGAGTTTAATTTATAATAACTAAAAGGAGATATGTTCTCTATAATAAACAACTTTTATAAATCATGTGTGTGTGTTTACATTGGGATATTTTGAACTATGAGACATTTGTAATAAACAGAGTCATAATATCGTATAGGATGGGGAATTCGGTAATATATCTTCGGTTATACATAGGACTTGTGGCATAGATGTTTTGGATGCGATTTCAGTTTATGAGCATTGAGTAAACGATCAAATATCATACAGTAGTATGGGACGCTTTTGTGATATTTCTTCAGTTAGTCATTGCAAGTATATGGCAATCGGGTGACGGGTTAGTGAGTTTGAGTTAGGGCATTCGTGTGGGAATTTAGTGTGATTTGTTAGGCTTCATGCTTATATTATTCGAGCAAGGCTTTGTGCCTACATTATAGGCACTATGTGTCGTTTATCACAATGTACTCCATTTATTGTTGTTGGAGAGGATTGGATTTGGTTGGAATCCACCAAATAGCCTGATTGTGTGGTCGCACCGAAGATTTATGATACCTTATTTTCTATAGATTCATGCTTCAGCTTCGTGCGTCTTTCCATGTGTCACTTAGGCCAATAGCATGTTACCTATAGGGGCAAGTGCAGGATCGTGACTTAGACTTCACGTAGATGAGTGACCGGTGGACACATGTCGTGATGATCGTCGAGGTAACTGAAGGCTGTAGAGTATGTGTGACTCCAAGACTGGCTTCATGCCATTTGTCTTCTATTGGTTCTAATAGAGTGATAGATAGGCATATATTTTTTATATCCTCACCTGGATTAAGTTATGGGCTAGGAGACCCAATACATATAAAAATATGACTCTACTTGGGATCTTGAGTATATCATACAGTCATTATCCTCACTAGTTGCTATGATATGTATGTGCATGTGTGTGTGTGTGTATGTGTGTGTGTGTATGTGTGTGTGTGTGTGTGTATGTATGTATATATGTATGTATGTATGATATTGGGAGTTTAAGACATCTAGTAATAATTTCTTAATAATAAACGGTTAAAAAAGATATTTGTGATTGATTAAAATATGTGATTGAATGGTATAAACATTACACCTTCATAATACACATCAACACATTTATAGCGGCATTTGAATCATTACCACTTCAAATTTATTATCATTACTGATATATATATTTATAAGCATAAATTAACTTGTGTACTATTATAATACTTAGGTCAGAATCCTATGTGATAGGGGCAGGTACACTTAGCATCTTCAGACTTATGGATTTTGGAGGCTAGAAGATGCTTTTAGGGTGATACATTCCCTTGAGCATTTTGTAGCCTTGTCATATGTGTGTGCATATCTACTGTGATGCAATGTATGTATATTGTGCATGAGAGTTTGCCACTTTGTAACCTACTAGACTTTGAATATGTTGTGTATGTGTGTATGTATGTACATGTGTTGGCACCAAAATTGGCCATCAACACCCAATTATAAGTAAATGCACCAATATCCAGTCACAGATCACAGACAGAGTATAGGTAGAGAATATAGTATAAAGAATAACCAAAATTAAAATGAAAGCAAGTAAAAATAGACAAGATTTATTGTGGTTTGGCAAACTCCGACCTACGTCCGCTCAAGAAAAATTCTTTTTATTATCAGAAATTTGATTACAGTTACATTCTGGAATTTCTAAATAAAAATGGCAGAGTAACCTTTAGGTGGAAGATGAAGAGAAACAATGTGAAGATCCCTTTTTCTGAAGCCATGCCTGCTGTATTTATAGGCAAAACTTCGGCTACAAGGCATCCTTATCTACATGGGCCCACCATAGTGACCGTCGTGTCCAACTCGTCCATCTATGCTGACCTGAAGTAATTCATATGCTGACCCATAGCAAGTGAAAAGTCAACGCGAAGTACACTTCATGCTGACCCAAAGCAAAACGTATGTCGACCCCAAGTGAAGTCCAATGCCGACCAAAAATGTAGCATATGCCGACCCCAAGCTAGGTCCATGCCAACCCGAAGTGTAGCCTATGCCGACCCCAAGCGAGGTCCATGCCGACCCAAAGTGAAGTTCACGCCGACTCGAAGTAAAATATTCTCTGCCGATCTGAGGTTCAAGCAATGTCGACCCGAAGTTATGTTATTGCCGACCCAAAGTAAAATGCTGACCCTAAGTAATATGCCGACCACAAGTGAATTAGCATGCTGACCCGAAGTAGAACCCGAAGCGAACAATATGTCGATCCGAAGTAGAACCCAAATCAACTCTAAGCCGATTCAGAGTAACAATACCGACCCGGAGCAATACCATGCCAACCCAAAGTAGAACCCAAAGCAAATCCTATGTCGACCTGAAGTAGAACCCGAAGTAACTCTACGATGACCCGGAGTAACAATGTCGACCCGGAGCAACACCATGCCGACCCGAGCTGCGCCTCTCTCTAAGTCCTGCGCGTTTATCCATCGACTATGCTTAACCCTGGCTTCATATCCATAATTGATTATCCATCCATCCATCTTAACTAAGTCTATAATATTCCAGCCTTGATAACCATGAATTCTGTTATGTTAAATCCGCCTGTATACTGTCTTGCCAAAAGGTAGGATAACATTTACCTCCTAAAACATGTCTTGCTATTGGATGGCATGTTTTAAATTGCCATAAGTCCAACATCCAAAGTCCGTAATCCATTGATTGCCATATCATCCAACCTAGAGTCCAATCCATTGCCAATCCAATTCCTTGGACTCTCCGGATTGTTAGTGAAATTGATGACTGTTCTAAGTCGTTATCCAATTCTGAATTCATCACAAATCCATTAACCGAATCGACGATCTCTCCGGATCATTTTATCAAAGTTCGGGACCTATCTGGATCCATCTCCAAATCCATAGACCTCTCCGGGTCATTTAATCCAAATTTGGGACCTCTCCAGGTCCAAATCCGAGATCTCTCCGGGTCCATATCCAAATCCGGGACTTCTCCGCATCCATATCCAAATCCGGGACCTCTCCTGATCCAAATCCAAATCTGAGACCTCTCCGGGTCCATATCCAAATTCGGGACCTCACCAGGTCCATATCCAAATTTGGGATCTCTCTAGGTTCATATCCAAATCCGGACCTCTCCGGGTCCATATCCAAATCCATAGACTTCCCCGGGTCATTTTATCTGTAACATATCCGATTTCTCGACGCCCAAAAGTCGACATCGATACGTCCACTGTATCAAATACCGCACGGTCGAATGCCCAAAAAACGAATCGTTAGGGTTAAAGAAGAAGAGGTAGAAGAAGAAGGAAAGAAAATAACAACAGAATCTCACATATCGCAGCGGAACAAATATAATAGATAAATAAATATCTTTAAACAGAATCACTATATCAGTTATTACATTACATCACATTACATTATTAGAGTGCATAACAACAAACAGCGGAAAGAAATATTACATATATAAGTGATACGCCTCGCCATCCAGCTCCAACCTCTGATTTCCATAGCAACTTATGAATTCCACAATGACCTGATAACCTGACTCTAGGCTGCCCGTGTGGAAATTGGTGGGCACTCAGAGTTTAGAAAGGGAACAATAAACTCCAGGTCAGTCGTGGGACTGGTGTGAGATCTTAAAAACGGTTATTTTCACACAAAAAATAAAAAGAGATCCGCCATGCTTTTGGAAAATGAAGCTACCATAAGGCCTTTCGGTACACACACAATGTAATCGCAGACGTAGGGGAGATTTCTCCTTATGATAGTCAAACATGCTTGATACGCAAAATCCTTTTTAATATTATCATTAGTGCATAGTGTGAAAAAATATTTCGAAAGTATAATATTAATCTTAGCTAGCATAGGTACCATTATATTATGCCTACTATAGCTACCTCCTGAGGAGGCAGGTTATACAATTGCAATCGTAAAAGGCTCGTATTGTTTCTTTGGATTTCCAACAAATGGTCAGGCTAAGGAACTTCCTAATGCTACGTTGGTATGCCTCTTGAGGGACGTCCTGAGAACCTACCCGGATCTCTGCCAACACAAGGCCGGGTTACCTCTGTAACTAGGTAACTACTACTCGAGTATGCCATATCCCGGTCCTTTGGGACCTTTATCTGAGGATCATCTATACCAACAACCACAGAGAAAAGTATTTGCAGTAACCACAAAGGTTAAATATCAGGGATCCATACCTGACACCACCCTTTTCCAGAAGTAAATGACATACCCTAAAGGGCGCAACCCACATAACCTTGCCGCATCTTTTCTGTTTCGACCATTTCCGAGGTGTGAGGTCCAACGAAGTCTCGTCCACAAAGCTGCACTTTTCACAAAGTCATGCTTTGATCAACAAATGATCAGCAGCACTTCGTATGCCACATTACCAAATAGGGAGTGCATCACTAGTAACCCTCAACTACATAACGTCTGAGCTCGTACGTCTCAGAGAAGGGTGTTAAGCTAAGAGAGTACATTCTTCGCCACCAATAGAAATGTATTTGATAGAAACCAGCTTTACATCTCAAAGTGTAACATCAGACAAACATCCATACAAGTCCGTTCTGGGATCGAACGGAACCGAAGGCACTTCAAAGAAGCCCTTACAAATCCAGATATTCACAAATCACGTCCGAAATCCCAATAACAGAGGTGATAAAATCTCTATGCCGGAGCAACCCGGTGCAGAGACATTCGACAGGTAATCCTTTCGTTTTCGAAAATACCCGGTCGCCAACACCATCTTCAAATGCGATCCTATTTTGTCACATCGTTATTCGAAATGGGTTTTATGACACAAGGTCCTCTCCCGGCTAATCCGAATAACGAGCGCTTATTTTAAAAAAATAAGTGTTATATTCAGATTTCAACAAATCACAACAATTCTCACTCTGATCTTTTAAATAAAAGATCCATCACAATCACAAAGGTTCGATGTGGTTTTCGGATATCCACTTGGAATCCGACCACCGGTCGCATCGAAATTCAAATGCCCTTCAAAAAGGCGAATATTGAGAGTCGGTTATTTAACTATCAATAAATGTTCACAACAAACACCAAGATTTAAATAATTTTCCCAATTATTTATTTTCAAAATATCTTTCCAAGATATATTTCACACTTCAACCATTTGAAAACAAATTTCAAATTATTTTCCACATTTCAATACTTTGAAAACAAATTTCAAATCACTTTTCCTTACGCGGAATACGTTTCCAAATATTTATTGATTTCCACTAAAAATCTTCCGAGATCAAATGTTTTAAATAATTTAAATTACTTATCCAAACTTATATACTTGGAATATTCATAATAAAAACTATTTTAAAACACTTTATCTAAACATTAGTTGTGAAGATATTATATTAAAATCTCATATAAAATTCAAGTCCAAACTAATTTTAAAATAAAATTAGTAGATAGAATATAACTATTTAAATAATCCTTTCCTAAACTAATATCAATTTTTAATCTTTAAAATAATCCATTTTATAAGTGATTAAATAAATCCATGCTTAAAGATTTAAAACAATTTCCAACAATAATTTCTCCAACAATAAATTTTTTTCGAACAATTTCTAGAACTTTTAACTTATACTTCAAAAGCTACTCTAACAATATACTCGGCTTTCCAGGGAAGAATTCTCTTGCAATTTATATCAATTAATAAATCTTCTCGGTTTATTTTAATTTACATTCCAAATCTGCAAATTCCTTTCACACTTTTAAAAATAACCAAATGTTTATTCTTAAAACAAATTTCCCTTTACCTTTATAAATTTCCGTTGTGAATTTAAACTTCTAAATATCCATTGATATACGATTTTCAAATCGATTTTTAAATATTCATTTTCAGCACCGAATTAAATTCTGAATTGATTTCCAAATTTATTTACAAATACCAAATCAATTTCCAAAATTGATTTCTAAATTTATTTCAACACCAAATTTATTATCTTTTGAAACAAATTCCTTCTTTCAAATTTATTCAATTTTCTAAAATTAATTTACTATAAATTTCTACTAAATTTCAAAAATCCAATATATTTATTTCCGGTATCCTACGATATCAGAAATATATTCGGCTAAATTATAGACTTCAAGGGATTCAATTACAAATAATCACACAGAGGTTATAAATAATCAACACACAAAATATGAAACAAATTCAATATCTGAGGAATCCAGTTGGATCCCTCCAACCTGTTTTCCCTGCATCCATAGACGTTAACACAACAATTAAATACCAATTCCACTTCGAGGTGGAATATCGCGGTATATGGGATTTATAAAATATCATCCGCTATTATGTGGCGCATAGGGTCTCATCCGCTATATAATGCGGGAAATCAATCATCCCATATATACTATATCCTACTATATATATATATATATATATATATATATTTAATATCATCCAGTGAATAATTATTGTAAATCAATCATCCAAGCACACAGCCAACCAATTTAAATTTAACTATTTAAAATCAAACTGGAAATTTCAATTTGAACTTGAGTGAGAAGATCTCACCTTTGCTTTACATGAAATCCATTTTCATTCCAGATTGTTTTCTCTACGGTTTTAAACGTTGTATAAACATTTATACAATTTATTAATATTTGAACAAATCGAAAAATAAATTATCATTTAATAAATTTATTTTAAAATTTAATTTTAACTCGTAATTTCTTCTAAATAAATAAATAAATTTTAAACAAAATTCCCTAAAAAAATCCTTTAGTAATTAAAATAATTAAATAATTTTATGAAACAAATAAATTACTTATAATACATTATTTTAAACAAGCCATAAATCTTATTTTACAAAAATTCCTTAAATCATTAAATAAGCTAATTTTTAACAAGTTAATTTCCTTAAATCAGTTTTCAACTTGAAATATATATATTTTTCTTCTGTTTTACTGTTAAAAAAACTTGCATGTGTATATATATTTCACTATATATAACTATATACATTACAGCTATATTATTTATTTTTATTTTTTTGTAAAATGTATATATACAATTAATTAATTTAGTAAATGAATTATATACAAATATACCTCACGGCCCTTAGAATCAAACCCTAGCTCAGGACATCGACATTCCTGCTCGACCGCTCGAGATCGTCGCGCCGACCCTCAGCTGCTCGATCTTGCACTGCCGCCCCTTCAAGCTTTGAATCGAAGTCGACCCACTTGCATCGAGCGCGCGAGCTCCACCTAGGCACCGCCGCTAGAAAAATCGAACTGCTAGAAATCGAGCTTTCGATCTTGATTTGAATCCCCTTTTTCCATGCGATAGCCTCACAAATTCATCAAAGTCGCCGCCTCTGTGTCGACGTCGAGGATTCTGATTGCATGCGATCGATTTTGATTTCGATTTCCAGATTTTTAAGAGAGAGAGCCACCAATTTTATTTTAGTTTTATTCAATTTAAGGTTTTTGAAAAGAACGCGGACTATACATCGATTTCGTATAGGTTGAAACGAGATTTCGTTCGAATAGGAAGGAGAAAAGGGTTGAATTTGAACGAAGGGATTTTCCCCTTCTTTTTTACTTTCAGTTGACTGAAAGAAGATAGGCCCTTGCTATAAAAATTGAAGAGTTGAATCTTCGAGAGGAAGATAGACTGACTAGCAGATAATGACGTTTGACTTTGAATATATATTACAATATTAAAAATATCTCGTATATGGCAACATGAAATCCCAAACCCCTATTAAGGTATGTCGCCAGGCGTTTATAATGTTATACCCCTATTACGAACACAATGGAAAAGGTTTCGAGTCCTAATTCGATCGTATGGAGAAGATAGCTTTTTGGACCCAGCTAATATTTAAATTTCGATTTAATTTTCAACGCAATCGCTTATTGCACGGCCAAACGACAACTCCAAATATTACGAAAATTGAAATTCGATAATAATACAATATTACGGATCCAATGGAATTGGTTTCGTGGAATTCCAAGACTGTGCCTCGGAAGGCTATTTTTAAACATCGATTTAGACGATAAAATCTCAGTACTGAACAGAATATTTCCAAAACCAATTCTGAAGCTTTCATTATCTTCAGCATCATCAATATAAATTTTCTAAGCCTTAAAAAAAAATATTTTTCAGCTTAAAACTGAAGATCCAATTTTTTTACCCAACTACAATAAATTAAATTCAGTAATTTAATTGCCAAATTCATATTTATATTCGAAATTCAAGTCAAACTAAACTCCAAATATTTAAAATCGATTAAGTATTTCATTTCAAATGTTAAAAATTTCCGGGTCGTCACATCCTTCCCCCCTTAAAAGAATTTCGTCCCAAAATTTCTAGTTAGGAAGAATGATCCTCAACCCGTTTGATATTTTCCAAACCAAACAGTTTTATCAACTTTCCAAAACAAATCTTTTTATTGAAAACCTATTATTAATTCAATTAACATTCCAAAATCCTCCATAGTTTCCAAACGGCATTGTTTTCTCAACAATGAAAATTTGAATTTAAATTCAAATTTTAAATGATCAAAATTTCTCAAAATTTTTCTAACACCCTAAATTTTCGAAAAATTTCGCCAGCGTCTCCTTCGCGCGGCTAGCTCGGTACAACTACAAAATGCCTGTACGGGCTCCCAAATTCCAAAATAAAACAAAACGCCAAGTGGCTAGATAAAAAACCCAATCAAATTTCGTACAGGAATTTAAACACATACCTTTTTGGTCGGACAATTCAAATTTATCTTCGAAAATCAAATCCCATTTCCAATTTTCCTTTAATACACATGTATCTCCTACTTAGCAATAATATCCATTTATAGCCTTTAAAATCATTTTATACATTTTCTTACAAAAGTTTTCATATCTACTTCTATTCAATTAGTTTTCCCATTACCATATGAATTCAGTTTATCTCCAATTCTGAATATTGAATTTTATCTTTCAATCACAACTGATTCATATTATTATTTTAATTTAGTTCCATTCACTAATTTACTTCAATTCCAAAGTTTAAATTGTTTATCGCCAACAACAAAAAAATTCCAATTTTTTTTTCTTCTCCCAAAATTTTCGAATTTTTTTGGCGGAGTCTCCCTTGTACGGAGGAGCTTTTGCAATTTGACAAGGGAGATAAATATATATACATCGACCCACACGGTCGGAAAAACAAAAAAAACAGTTCATATTTCCTATTTTTGTTGCGTAGGCGTACCTTATTTAGCATTTTTAAGCAAGCGGCTTATTATTAGCATTTTGCGCAATCAAGTCCAGCCAAACGGCCTCCCTGTACCTGTACTTTCTCAACTTTAAACACGTAAGTGACATATATAGAAAATTCATTTACATTTCACTTATTTTTGATAATAAACACATAGTTTTCATAAGCAATGCACTCAAAATAATTCCCATAAGCAATTTATAAGGTTTCAATACAAATTTAATTGCTTACAACCACATTCCATACCATTTCTATTCAATTCAAGTGATTTACAATTCACTTTCTTTCATTCAATTCATTTTTTAAACGAAACGAACTCATATCCCTTTAAATTGATTCAAAAATCAATTTTATTGTCTTTCATTAACTCATAGAATTTATGCAATCTCGTTTGCGTCAAACGCCAATCATTTCTACGCAAATTCGACGATATACACTAAATAGAATTCCAAATCTAGTTTATAACTAATTTAAATTGATACCAACTCAATTTGCTCTTTATTTTATTTCATTCATTTGCATTTCATTAATCATACAAGTTCCATTCGCAACCATTCCATAAAACTTGACAGCAACCATTTCACAATTTTACTTAAGTCGAGCTTTTATCCAATATTTACTTAAGTTATTTCTATTCAAAACTCAAGTTCATTTTCCTTGTTAACAATTTCCAATTTTAAATCATTGATTTGATTTTTTCATTTATCAAGTCCATTCCATCTACTAATTTAATTAAATTAGTTTTATTCACCTATCCATTATTAATTTCAAATTTCCATCCTCAATTTATCTCGAATTCATTTTATCAATAATAAGGAAATTTTCAATTTATTTCTACTTACTTGAATTTATCTGCAAATTCAAACCATTTTTATTTAACTCACAATTCAAGTTTTAATTTAACTAATTCAACTTTAATGTTTCATGAATTAATTAATGATCATATTAGTTTACTTGGATTCAATCCATTTTATTTTTTTCATTGTTTTTCCCAAGTTTGGATTTTTTATTCAACTTGATCCAAATCAAATCTCATTCCATTTTCAATTCCAATTCATTTACTCACAAATGTTAACTCATTCGTTCATTCACAACTTTATTCCACACTTACTTTTATTTATCCCTTTTCAATTTGAATCTTATTCCAATCAAATTTCAAATATTTTTATGAGTTATCAAACTTATTTATATATAGTAACGTTTTAGAGAAATTTAATCTTTTGAAATATCAATCCAAATCCTTTAATCTGTATTTCAAAGATTACTCTAGCGTCTCATTTCAATTTATAAAACTCATTTGTACATTCACATTACCAATTTCATTCCATTAATGAATTTTATTTCAAATTATAAATCACATTTACAATTTACATTTACAAATCTCATTTGTATATGAATTCATTCCCTTATCCTTTCAATTCATATTTATAAATTTCATTTGTTTAATGAATTTATCTCCAAATCTTTGGTTATACCATTATTTCTTATTAAATTTCCATACAATAATGATGATAATTCAATATCATCACTTCCTAACAACCAAGCAACCATATACCATAAAAATTTACAGAAAATCATTTCTTTTATATACAAAAATAGTTTTGGGAAAAATTATTTCATTTACCCTATTTTAAAACAATACCGTGTCGATTTATCTTGTTTAAGAGTTTAGAAACCCCTATCGATACAGTTGGCCAAACTGCACCGACCAGAATCTATAAACAACCAACCGATAAGTCAACACAATATAAAAAAAATTATATTCACTAACAAATACGCGCTCATATCTATTATTACACTCACACTCATTTTAGAGTACCGCTGACTCTATCTCTAGTGAGTAACACCCAACTGAGCCAAGGTTATCGCTTAACCAATTGCTCTGATACCACTTGTAACGGTCTAGGCTTTTCAACCATCGACAGTGGCCACTCTCAACTGGTAGGCTTTTCAACCATCCCAGCCCCGCCGTGGCATACAATGGTACCCTGCCCTTGCTTTTACGGCCAGACTTTCGACTGTCATGCCTTACGGCTAACCAACCTCTCGCAGAGGACGTGTAGGTGTAAGATTCTCCTGCTCGCCACCAAACAAAAAGCGAGAACCCCCATCACATTGTATTAAGAAAGGTCAGTCATGGGACTGGTGCGAGATCTTAAAAACGGTTATTTTCACAAAAAAATAAAAAGAAATCCGCTATGCTTTTGGAAAATGAAACTACCATAAGGCCTCACGGCACACACACAATGCAATTGCAGACTTGGGGGAGATTTCTCCTTATGATAGTCAAACATGCTTGATATGAAAAATCCTTTTTAATATTATCATTAGTGCATAGTGTGAAAAAAAATATTTCGAAAGTATAACATTAATCTTAGCCAGCATAGGTGCCATTATATTATGCCTGCTATAGCTACCTCATGAGGAGGCAGGTTATACAATTGCAATCGTAAAGGGCTCGTATTGTTTCTTTGGATTTCCAACAAATGGTCAGGCTAAGGAACTTAACTAATGCCACATGGGTACGCCTTTGAAGGGACGTCCCGAGAACCTACCCGGATCTCTGCCAAGACAAGGTCGGGTTACCTCTGTAACTAGGTAACTACTACTCGAGTATGCCATCCCCCGGTCCTTTGGGACCTCTATCCGAGGATCCTCTACACCAACAACCACAAAGAAAAGTATTTGCAGTAACCACAAAGGTTAAATATCAGGGCTCCCTACCTGACACCACCCTTTTCCAGAAGGAAATGACATACCCTAAAGGGCGCGACCCTCATAACCTTGCCGCATCTTTCCTGTTTCGACCATTTCCGGGCTGTGAGGTCCGATGAAGTCTCGTCCACAAAGCTACACTTTTCACAAAGTCATGCTTTGATCAACAAATGATCAGCAGCACTTCGTATGCCACATTACCAAATTAGGAGTGCATCACTCGTAACCATCAACTACATAACCTCTGAGCTCGTACGTCTCAGAGAAGGGTGTTAAGCTAAGAGAATAAATTCTACACCACCAACAGAAATGTATTTGATAGAAACCAGCTTTACGTCTCAAAGTGTAACGTCGGACACACATCCATACAAGTCCGTTTCGGGATGGAACGGAACCAAAGGCACTTCAAAGAAGCCCTTGCAAATCTGGATATTCACAAATCACGTCCGGAATCCCCATCAAAGAGGTGATAAAATCTCTATACCGGAGCAACCCGGTGCAGAGACATTCGACAGGTAATCCTTTCATTTTCGAAAATACCCGGTCGTCAACACCATCTTCAAACGCAATCCCATTTTGTCATATCGTTATTCGGAATGGGTTTTATGACACAAGGTCTTATCCCGGCTAATCCGAATAACGAGCGCTTATTTTAAAAAAATAAGTGTTATATTCAGATTTCAACAAATCACAACAATTTTCACTTTGATCTTTTAAATAAAAGATCCATCACAATCACAAAGGTTCGATGTGGTTTTCGGATATCCACTTGGAATTCGACCCCTGGTCGCATCGAAATTCAAATGCCATTTAAAAAGGCCAATATTGATAGTCGGTTATTTAACTATCAACAAATATTCACAACAAACACCAAGATTTAAATAATTTTCCCAATTATTTATTTTCAAAATATCTTTGCAAGATATATTTCACACTTCAACCATTTGAAAACAAGTTCAAATTATTTTCCATATTTCAATACTTTGAAAACAAATTTCAACTCACTTTTCCTTACGCGGAATACGTTTCCAAATATTTATTGATTTCCACTGAAAATATGTCGAGATCAAATGTTTTAAAACAATTTAAATTGCTTATCCAAACTTATATACTTGGAATATTCAAAATAAAAACTATTTTAAAACACTTTATCTAAACATTAGTTGTGAAGATATTATATTAAAATCTCATATAAAATTCAAGTCCAAACTAGTTTTAAAATAAAATTAGTAGATAGAATATAACTTTTAAATAATCGTTTCCTAAACTAATATCAATTTTTAATCTTTAAAATAATCCTTTCTATAAGTGATTAAATAAATCCATGCTTAAAGATTTAAAACAATTTCCAAAAATAATTTCTCCAGCAATAAATTTTTTTGCAAACAATTTCTGGAACTTTTAACTTATCCTTCAAAAGCTACTCTAACAATATACTCGGCTTTACAGGGAAGAATTCTCTTTGAATTTATATCAATTAATAAATCTTCTCGATTTATTTTAATTTACATTCCAAATATGTAAATTCCTTTCACACTTTTAAAAATAACCAAATGTTTATTCTTAAAACAAATTTCCCTTTACCTTTATAAATTCCCATTGTGAATTTAAACTTCTAACATTGATATACAATTTTCAAATCGATTTCTAAATATTCATTTTCAGCACCGAATTAAATTCTGAATTGATTTCCAAATTTATTTACAAAAACCAAATCAATTTTCAAAATTGATTTCTAAATTTATTTCAACACCAAATTTATTATCTTTTGAAACAAATTCCTTCTTTTAAATTTATTCAATTTTCTAAAATTAATTTACTATAAATTTCTACTAAATTTCAAAAATCCAATTTTATTTATTTTTGGTATCCTACGGTATCAGAAATATATTCGACTAAATTATAGCCTTCAAGGGTTTCAATTACAAATAATCATACACAGGTTATAAATAATCAACACACAAAATATGAAACAAATTCAATATCTGAGGAATCCAGTTGGATCCCTCCAACCTGTTTTCCCTGCATCCACAGACGTTAACACAACAATTAAATATCAATTCCACTTCGAGGTGGAATATCGCCGTATATGGGATTTATAAAATATCATCCGTTATTATGCGACGCATAGGGTCTCATCTGCTATATAATACGGGAATCAATCACTTAATATGTACTATATACTACTATATATGTATAAATCATCCGGTGAATAATTATTATAAATCAATCATCCAAGCACACAGTCAACCAATTTAAATTTAACTATTTAAAATTAAACTGGAAATTTCAATTTGAACTTGAGTGAGAAGATCTCACCTTTGCTGTGCGCATGCAATCCATTTTCATTCCAGATTGTTTTCTCCATGGTTTTAAACCTTGTATAAACATTTATACAATTTATTAATATTTGAAAAAATCGAAAAATAAATTATCGTTTAATAAATTTATCTTAAAATTTAATTTTAACTCGTAATTTCTTCTAAATAAATAAATAAATTTTTAACTAAATTCCCTAAAAAATCCTTTAGTAATTAAAATAATTAAATAATTTTACTAAACAAACAAATTACTTATAATACATTATTTTAATCAAGCTATAAATCTTATTCTACAAAAATTCCTTAAATCATTAAATAAGATAATTTTTAACAAGTTAATTTCCTTAAATCAGTTTTCAACTTGTAATATATATATATATATATATATATATATATATATATATATATATATTTCTTCTGTTTTAGTGTAAAAAAAAACTTGCATGTGTATATATATACTTCACCGTATATAACTATATACATTACAGCTATATTATTTATTTTATTTTTTTCGTAAAATGTATATATACAATTAATTAATTTAATAAATGAATTATATAAAAATATACCTCACGGCCCTTAGAATCAAACCCTAGCTCAAGACATCGACATTCTTGCTCGACCGCTCGAGATCATCGCGCCGACCCTCGGCTGCTCGATCTTGCACCGTCGCCTCTTCAAGCTTTGAATCGAAGTCGACCCACTTGCCTCGAGCGCGCGAGCTCCATACAGGCACCGCCGCTAGAAAAATCGAGCTTCCGATCTTGATTTGAATCCCCTTTTTCCATGCGATAGCCTCACAAATTGATCAAAGTCGCCGCCTCTGTTTCGACGTCAACGATTCCGATTGCATGCGAACGATTTCGATTTCGATTTTCGGATTTTTAAGAGAGAGACGCCATTTTTATTTTCGTTTTGATTCAATTTCGGGTTTTTGAAAAGAACGCGGACTATACATCGATTTCGTATAGGTTGAAACGAGATTTCGTTCGAATAGGAAGGAGAAAAGGGTTGAATTTGAACGAAGGCATTTTTCCCTTTTTTTTTTTGCTTTCAGTTATCTGAAAGAAGATAGGCCCTTGCTATAAAAATTGAAGAGTTGAATCTGCAGAGGAAGATAGACTGACAAAGAGATAATGACGTTTGACTTTGAATATATATTATAATATTAAAAATATCTCGTATATGGCAACATAAAATCCCAAACCCATATCGAGGTATGCCGCCAGGCGTTTATAATGTTATACCCCTATTAGAACACAATGGAAAAGGTTTCGAGTCCTAATTCGATCGTATGGAGAAGATAGCTTTTTGGACCCAGCTATTAAATTAAATTTCGATTAAATTTTCAACGCGTTCGCTTATCGTACAGCCAAACGAAAAGTCCAAACATTACAAAAATTTAAATCCGATAATAATACAATATTACGGATCCAGTGGAACTGGTTTCGTGGAATTCCGATAATGTGCCTCGGAAGGCGATTTCTAAATATCGATTTAGACGATAAAATCTCAATACTGAACAGAACATTTCCAAAACCAATTCTGAAGCTTTCATTATCTTCAGTATCATCAATACAAATTTTCTAAGCCTTAAAAAAATATTTTTTTCAGCTTAAAACTGAAGATTCAAATTTTTTTACCCAACTACAATAAATTAAATTCAATAATTTAATTGCCAAATTCATATTTATATTCGAAATTCAAGTCAAACTAAACTCCAAATATTTAAAATCGATTAAATATTTCATTTCAAATGTTAAAAAATTTCGGTTGTCACATTATCCCATTTCGACCTATACTCTCCGGTCAAGGACTTAATCTGTGGGGTATCCTGCTCCACCCTAGATCCCCAACCGAGGACTTAATCAATGAATATCCTTCTCCGGCCTCGACTCTTTGATCGAAGACTTAATCTGTGGGGTATCCTACTCCGGCCTCGATCCCTAGTCGAGGACTTATTCGTGTTTGAGTCTGTCCTATTGCTCTCTGGCGAAGGGACATGTAACTTGCGGTTATTGACCTGTCTCTCCGGTCAGGGCTATCGCCGTGACCTGTGTTATTTATTAACTTTAATCCATATCCAATCATTCTAGAGTTCAATTAATAAAATAAAAGTCCGTAAAACCAAGAAAACTAAATAGCCATAGTACCAGAAAAACTAAAGTTCGCAGTAAACAGGAAAAACAAGATTTCACAAACCTGAGCACCGCGGTTCATCGTCATCTCAGAACATGCCTAGGGATCGTCCTCGATCCCGTATATATGTAAGTGACTTAACTGCATTACTTCGGGGTTTGTTACGTATTCCATGCCATAAATCCAATCAGCTGACAATGATGTCTTGATCCAATGCCATCTTCATTTGAGGTGGGCGGTGGCTACTCTTGTTCCATTGCATGACTTGATGCCTTATGTATTGTTCAAATGACCATTCCTCACATATTCCTTAAAGATATCCTTCAAATACCTGAAGTCATTCATGTTGTGCCCATCCAACTCATGGAATGGGCAATACTTTCCTGAAGCCCACTTATATTCAGAGGTTTTCCTTTATTTGGCCTTTGATACTGGAGGCGCCCTCGAGTATCTAAATAGATCCTTTCCAAAGTTTCAGTCAAATCCATGTAAGAAGAGAAGTTTGATTATCTCCATTGCCTTTTTCGATGTATTACTACTATCATTCATTTTTCATTTTCCTTTATCGTTCTTGTTTACATCACCTGATGATCCTCCAGCTTGCACAGCATTCACCTCCTGTTTAATTGCTCATGCATATTCCTGTCGCAAGAATCTTTCTTCTTCATGGTAAAACTCCCCAAAATCCATAGGTGGATCCCATGCTATCGAATCTTTGAACTCTGTGCCATCATTGATCCCAGATACAGCCGCCATCAAAACCATGAATGGATCTAGACGATCCACCGACGCCGCCGCAGAATCAATCCATGTCAGAAAACTTCTTGGAGACTCTCTTGTCATCTACTTTAGCGTTGCCAAACTCATCACAATCTTAGGTCTCGATATGTGAACTCTAATCTGCCTCATAAACCTTTCGGTCAATTATATCCATATACCAATGGAGCCGCTTTCCAGTTGTCTGAACCATAGTGCCGCTATATCTATCAAATACAACGGGAAGCACCATGCCATGTCCTCCTTCGATGCCCCTAGTACTTTCCTATGCCTCATATACCTTGTCAGATGAACAACGGGATCCATCCTCCCATTATACATCTCCAATGTTGGTAGTTTGAATTCCGGTGGATTCCTAGCTTGCCTAATCGCAGGAGCGAATGGGCTCCTATTCACATCCTCCAAATCTCTACTTACCAATCCTCCTCTCGTGGCCTATCTAATCATATCTGCCAACATATCGTTATCATCAAGTGGTAGTTTTTGTCCGTTGTCTCAAACCCGCCCCTCGAGTCCACGAGGGAATCCTAAACCTGCCCTTCTAGACGAGCATCCTATCCCAATCAATGCAAAACTGCATAGCACTGCCTGGTATCCTGCCTGGAATCGAGCCAATATGACCTGAGGGAATGCCTCAGAGTGTGGAACGATCAGGGGCAGCTCCCAGTTGTTCTGCTATATCCTGCATCCCATTGGCTTTGTTTCCTTGGTTCTGATTTTGCACTTCCTCTGTTCCTACTACTCCAACTCCTTGATCCACATTTCTAGTATTCCCTATAGCTCTATTCCCTTAATTTTGGATTACATCTTGTCCAATCTACCGGAATAAGTTCTGCATCATATCTTCCCGTCTCTTCAGCATCCTTTCCTGCATGGCATCCATCATCTTTCCATCTTGTCTCTGGTGATGAAGATTAAAGTCTAATTGGCTCCTAAGGAAGCCTCCTGATTTCCTTCATGATGACTCCTCACTATCCTCTATCTCCTTTTTGATTGCCTAGCTATAGCTTCCTAAATCCGAGTTCCTAGGCTTTTAAATCCAAGATCCAAACTTCCAAATCCGCGAGTGCTAACTTTCTTAGTGAAAGCACCAAAATGTTGGCATCAAAATTGGCCACCAACGCCCAATTACAAGTGAAAGCACCAATATCCAGTCATAGATCACAAATATAGTATAGGTAGAGAATATAATATGAAGAATAACTAAAATTAAAATGAAAGCAATTAAAAAAGACAAGATTTATAGTGGTTCAGCAAACTCTGGCCTACGTCCACTCTAGAAAAATCCTTTTTATTATGGAAAATTTGATTACAGTTACAATCTGGAATTTCTGAATAAAAATGGAAGAGTAGCCTTTAGGTGGAAGATGAAGAGAAGCAAAATGAAGATCCTTCTTTCTGAAGCCACGTCTGCTGTATTTATAGGTGAAACTCTGGCTACAGGGCCGCCGCACCTACTTAGGCCCACCATAGCGACCGTCGAGCCCAACTCGTCCATCTATGCCAACCTGAAGTAATTCGTTTGCTGACCCGAAGCAAGTGACATGCCGACCCGAAGTAAACTTCTTGCTGACCCGAAGTAAAACATATGCCGACCCCAAGTGAAGTCTAATGGCGACCAGAAATGTAGCCTATGCCGATCCTTAGCGAGGTCTATGCCGACTCGAAGTGTAGCCTATGCCGACCCCAAGCGAGGTCCATGTCGACCCGAAGTGAAGTCCATGCCAACCCAAAATAAACTCTTCTCTGCCGACTTAAGGTTGAAGCAATGCCGACCCGAAGTTATGCTATCGCCGACCCGAAGTTATGCTATTGTCGATCCGAAGTAATATGCCAACCCCAAGTAATATGCCGACCACAAGCGACTTAGCATGCCGACCTGAAGTAGAACCCGAAGCGAACCCTATGTCGACTCGAAGTAGAACCCAAAGTAACTCTATGCCAACCCGGAGTAATAATGCCGACCTGGAGCAACACCATGTTCACCCGAAGTAGAACTCGAAGCAAACCCTATACCGACCCAAAGTAGAACCCGAAGCAACTCTATGCCAACCCGGAGTAACAATGCCTACTCGGAGCAACACCGTATCGACCCGAGCTATGCCTTTCTCCAAGTCCTGCGTCGTTTATCCGTCGACTATGCTTAACCCTGGCTTCATATCCATAATTGATTATCCATCCATCCATCTGAACCAAGTCTATAATATTCCAGCCTCGATAACCGTGAAGTCTTTTATGTTAAATTCACTTATATACTGTCTTGCCAAAAGGCGGGATAACAATACACACACACACACATATATATGTACATATATACTATATTTTATTTGATGTTTTCTGACTCTGTGCTCTATTTATATTTTATGATTATGTATTATTCTATCCTTGATGCACACATGTTTGCTGCTTTGTACTGAGACCATGTACATTCATGGTAAGTATACTATATGATATGAGCTTTATACCTGCGTTAGTCTAAGGAATACTCACATATGTACCCCATACAACCTCATTCTCCATGTTATTGGACAGTGTTATCTAATAGTACTCTTGAATAGTATGGGTATAGAGATGGGATGTTCGCAGTGAAAAACATTATGGACATGTACTAAATAGTTTAGTAACTCGATATGATAAGCGATTTTCCCGATTCTCTCAACGATTGGAAATGGGATAACATATTTGGTGCCAATTTTCCTATTTTTCCAAATCACCCTTCCTCGTTGATATCTTTACAAAAACAAAATCTTTACCTAAGAATACCAAGCCTTTTTGCCTGTTATCTGTATAGCTTTTCTGCCTTGATTGAGCTTCCTTCATCCTTACTCATATTAACTCAATCTTTCTCGCTGTATCTTTCACCAAATCTAGACCAAGTATTGGTCTATTGCTTGTCTCCAACCAACATGTAGCGGATTTGCACTGCCTTCCATAAAGCATTTTGATAGGTGTCATTCCTATATTAGTCTGAAACTATTACTATTGGAAAACTCGACTGAGTGTAAATGTTCTTTCCATGACCCTCCAAAGTCCAATACATAAGCTCTTAGTAAATCTTCGAGTATCTTATTAAATGTTTCTGTTTTCCCATTAGTCCACGAATGGTAAGACATAGTCATCTTCGACTTGGTGCCTAATTCATTCTATAAACTTTTCCAAAATTCATTGGTAAACAAAGGATCTCTGTCCTCATTTACAATGCTACTCGGTATTCCATATAGTCTCAAAATATTCCTCATGAATAGCTTCACCAAATTAGGTGTAACTCTTGTCGACTTAACAGTAATAAAGTGTTCACTCTTGGTCAGTCTATCAACCAAGACCCAAATGCTTTCGATCACTTATTCTACCTTAGCAACCCTCTGCAAAATCCATATATATATATATATATATATATATATATATATATATATCATTTCCATGATGGCACTTCCAAAGGGTAAAGTAGTCCACTTGAATTTTTATTCATAGCTTTTATTTGTTGGCAATTCATATATTGCTTCACCCATAAGCCTATGTTCTTTTTCATTCCATCCAGAAGAAACTCCTCTTCAAATCCTTATGCAACTTCGTGCCTCTAGGATGAATGGTAAATTTAGAATGATGATACTCTATAAGAACTTTCTTTCTCAGATTATCCATGTTTGGAACACACAACTATCCCTTCATCCTTAACCATCTTCTTTGGTTAAGTGAATATCTTTCAAATAATCAATCTCACTTCCTACTTCTAGTCTCTTTATCTGATAGGCGAATATTGGATCATCTATTTGCCTTGTCATAATTCTTTCAATCAATACCGATGGAACTTCTATACAGGGAATCATTGCGCTATCCTGACTAGAACCGGCCATCGACCTCATTCTTACTCCGCACGAAGCCAATGTCTCTAAATCGCTCCATTCAGATAACATCGCTAACACCACATTTTGTTATTTTATACTAAGTGCATCCACTATTTTATTTCCTTTTCCCAGCATATACTTAATCCCTAACTCGTATGTTGCTAAGAACTCTAGCAACCTTTGTTGTCTCATATTCAACTCCTTCCAATAGAATAAATATTTCAAAGGTTTGTGATCCATGGATAACTCTAATTGTTGTCCTAACAGATAGTGTCTCTACACCTTTAGTGCAAAGGTTACCACTGCCAACTCCAAACAATGTGTAGTGCATCTAACTTCATGTGTCGAAGCTATCGAGAAGAAAAGGCAATAATTTTACCTCTCTATATCAATACAGCTCCTAGCCCTAACCCACATGCATCGATATACACCACCAAATCTTAATCCTAATTCGGGACAACTAACATAGGCGCATTGGTCAATAAATGTTTTAGCTTTTGAAATATTTTTCACGTTTATCGATCCAAAAAAACTTTATGACCTTCCTTGTTAGTTTAATCATCGGTACTGCTATACGTGATAAATCTTTAATAAATCTCTAGTAATGGCCAACAAACCCCAAGAAACATCTAATCTCGGTAACGGTCTTGAGTCTTCTCCAACTAATAATTACATCGATCTTAGACTGATCCACAAATAATTCGTTCCTCGAAACTACATGCCGATGCTGCCTCGGTGTACCTAACACTATTCTAAGATGAACTTCATGGTCACATTCACTCTTTGAGTAAATAAAAATATCGCCTATAACACTAATAAAAATCTATCCAAGTACTCTCGAAAGATCTGCATCATCAAATCCACGAAGAAAGCGGGTCCATGGGTCAGTTCAAAGGGTACGACTAACCAATATATGAACCATATCTCATTCAAAACACCGTTAATGGTATACTTTCCGCTACCACTCTCAATTGATGGAAACCCATAGCTAAGTCCGACTGTGAGAGCACCTTAGCTCCACTCAATTGATCGAACAAATAATATGTTATGAGCAAAGAATACCGATTCTTTACTGTTTCTCATGTAACTTTCTATATACATATGCAGTTAAAATGCTTAGCGGTTCAATAGCGGTAGAGGTGCAAAAAGTTATAGCAAGGATAAATTGAGGATATAACAAAAACAACGGAGGTGAAAAAAGGCTTTAATGTGCATAAAACCAAATATTTAATGTTAATGTACTCTCATTCTCATATCATTTGTGTAGGAAAAATAAATATTATTTAGTCTTATATAACAAAACCAACTTTGTTGATTTAGTTTAAAAGAGAGCTAGTCAAATTAACCTTTGTATATTCATATTACTAAAGCGGGTGCTAAAACGCCTTGATTTCTCGGGTATAGAGGAAATAGCGGGGCTTAAAGCAAATCTACTATTTAATAGCGCTAAATTGAAATAGCATAGCGGTCAAAAAGAGCTATGCACTATAGCAGAGAATTTGCAGGACTTCATTAGAGTTTTGCGAACCATTAAGTCTAATAAAGTTCTTCTTTTCCAGATCCACTAGACGCACATTTAACTCCTTTATCTTGGTAGTGCCATTCTGCTAGTTGGTCTACTTATGGGTTCAACTCTAGATACGAGATCTATTTAAAACTCTATTACACATTTTGGCAGTGGTCCCATAAAAATATCAGCATACTCTTTTACTACAAAAGTCTGATTAACTTCATCCTTCATGACATAAAAAAGATCCTTGAGATGCGGCATAGTTTCCTAGCAATCTCCGGCTTCAATTCCTGGATAAACTTCTCATTTTTCTTCATCAGCCATTAATGATGGCCTACCCATGCCTAGATAGCTCATCAAACTTTATCGCATACTCCAAAATTGGCATCTAACCTTGCTCTAACTCCGAGAAATTTTTGAACAACGTTGACTTGGCTGTTTTGGATAATAATTTCTCCTCAAATCTTACCCTAAAGTCATCCCAAGTCAACTCCTCCTCCAAAAATCCTATGGTGACACTATTCCACCAGTATAATGTAGCTCATTACAATTGACTTGATGCCAACCTCCTTATTTGATCGTTAGTCAGTGTCAAATTAGCAATAATTCTTGCATACTGGAGAAGCCAATCCTCCACTTCTATGGAATTCTCCATTCTGAAGATTGGCTTTCCTCTCAAGCTAGCATAATCTTAGCTTAACGCGACATGGTTATTATGAGCAGCCACCTTAGGCACAACAGCTCTCGCATTACCGGCGTTTCCTCCAACCGATCCAATTATTGCTCCACCTTGCGTCATATTAACAAAGAAATGGTACATAATCCTTATATCAACTAGCGTAGTTCCATAACCCACATTAGTATCAACGTTAACACTAGCATTAACATTAGCATTAGTTTCCGTTCCTAGCATTAGCCCGAGTATTTTTATTAGTTGTGGTGCTTCTACCTCCTAAGTTTACTCTTCCACTTCTAGTATCCGTCTCTCGTAATCTTCATACGAGTATTCATCGGATACCAAAGAATGGTCTAAGACAGAGGGGGGAGTATAGATACATGTATATACTAATATATATAGCAATTAACAAGTACATTAGTATAACGATATCCTAAGTCCTAATTTATTCTTTCTTATTTCATTTAGGTTATGTTTCCAAAATCTAATTAAGTTTTATGTAATCATGTGCTCTGATACTAAGTTGTAACATCCGCTATTTCGAGAGTCAAAAATAGATACTACTGATGTTGCAGTCATCCTTAGCATTATTTCTCAGTGATAGAATGCAATCCATTATTGAATCGTTAACATCGAGAGCACTAGAATTTACTAATTTTAACATAACATTTTCATTCATTAATTTCTAAATTCATTACATTTCATTTCAATAACCCCACAAACACATCGTTTAGATAAAATATAATAATTACATATAGTTCCAAGAGTGGCATATGATGATGCCTCCTTGGATGATTATAGTTCTAAATACTTAGATGGTTATAATACCGATCATTACATACATTCAACAACAATAAAAGTAGTTAAACTACTACATAATGGAAATATAATCTTCTACATAGTAGCTTGCCTTCTGCAAATCTCTGAAAGCTCTAAACCTAAAAAAGCCCTACCCTCGGCCTATCAATTCCAAATTGAGCACCCAAGAGTTTATGGGGAAATAAAATCTTAGGGTCGGACAAAAAGTCTAATGTGAATAATATTATACTGCCTCGAACCAAAATAGATACATAGTGAGACCACGCCCTTAAGCAGAATGAGTTTCCCCTTATTAGTATCATTAAAATCATATCATATCTACAACCAAAATGATTAGAACATAATCATAATATAATCACGTAATAATGGGTAAAATAAATAGTTTGGCATTCATTAAGGTCAAAGGGTTACATTTTCCCGAAACTACCCAATCCCATATATAGTTTATTCAACGACATGGTTTTCCTAGGGTCAGTATGAACCTATATTAGTTTTCTTAAGCCAACAAAAAACTTATCGGCTGACTCGAGATAAAATTTACCAGATAATTCAATGGTCTTCTAATTAAGTTAGAAGAAATATCAGTGGTCTTCTAAAATCGATATAAGAAGATAACAAAGGTCTCTTAGAAATGGTAAGAGAAAAGAATAATAGTCTTATAAAATGGTAGGAGAAAATATAGATGAGCTACAAGCTATGAGTCCTTCGGATTTGTAACTCCAAAATTTAGCCTTAATCAGCAAATCCCTATGCATTGGGATCTAAGGACCTGACCAACCGGGGTCTTAACGGTTGGAGGATAAGGTGCGACCCTACCGCAGTCCCCACCCAAAATCTGATTTTCAAAAGATATTCAAAGAATTAAGTCAATTGATCAGTCTAAGGCATCCAAACACAATTTAATATTCCCCATCTCCTGGATTCAATTTTACTTACTAAGGAGTTTAAGTCTGACCATAAGCACTACTAGACCAACCCTAATCAGACATTGGTT
Organism: Allium cepa; assembly: GCA_030765085.1. NCBI lineage: Eukaryota > Viridiplantae > Streptophyta > Magnoliopsida > Asparagales > Amaryllidaceae > Allium > Allium cepa. The sequence continues at coordinate 527,802,470 of CM060939.1, read as the reverse complement.
CTTAATGCCAAAATGTTATGCGATATCTTGTACACACACACACACACATATATATATATATGTATATAAGTATGTATAAGTGTGAACATGTCAACAATTCAATATATGCAATAATAATTGATTAAGATATAAAGATGAACATACGACATATCAACAATCAATTAAATATATGTTCAATATGATAGCCGCTTTTACACACAAATTGCTTTTCTAAAGTAATAGCTTTCTCCTTAAAAACTTTTTTAAAATAAACTAGTACAATTTTCCTATCTTTAGAAATCTCACAAAAATATTCAACCAAATCATATTTTTGTTTGAGTGAAATTTAGCCCCAGAATGGGGTGAAAATCTTCCAAGTATTATCATATAGTCATCCCTCACTTTTCAAAATCATAGACTTATATTATCTTAAAAATTAACTTGCTTTTGCATGCTAAAATATAGCTCATCGCGCCTTAAAATGTTTCGCAGTTATCGCCTTCTAAAAATAAAGGTCATCATGTTCAAACCTTCGTACAGTCATCATGCGTTATATATTTAACCATTATGAGCAAGCCTTCGTGCCTTGTTTATTTTATCCTTCACATGCAATTCTGTTCGCATGCTTTTGTATATAATAATATAGGTAAGCTTTCATGACCTATAGCCATACGAATAGCTTTCGAGTGCCTTTGCCATCATTTCTATTAATTAATAAGGAGCCATCGGCAAAAACATCTGCGTCATCATTATTCATAAATGTGCTTGTATACTATATAATTTATTTTCCTTTGCATTAATGTTCTGCCACATACCTAAATAACCACGTGAGTTCCCACTTATATATTGTTTTCTTTGTTTTCGTGAACAGTGTGTTGGAAACTTTCCATGACCTAGCACCATCATACCTTTTGTGTTAGAAATACTATGAGTTCATTACTAACTAGACAGATTGCCAATGGTTATTCTACGTCTCTAAGGTTTGATCCTTGGATCAACCATAAATCACTGGTAGATTTATTAGGCTGGTACAGACTAGCAACATGTACTTCCAGCGCAAATAATGTATCTACTATTGTTTAAGGTGATAGACTAGCCCTCGAATTACTTTCTGAAACTAGAGAATGTGCATAGCAAATTCGACCATTGTCTATACAAACTAATGCAGCAAAATATTGTTGGGAAATTTGTGGTGAACAACAGTTTAACTTCTCTACAGTTCCGATATTATTCAAATTAAATACCCTAGAGCTCAATGGGAAAAAGTCGTATGTAATTCGTACATTGCTAAGAAAATGTCTTTTTGTACATATAAAGCAATCATATTTCGCTTACCGACTTCAAACAGACTTGTAAATTGGGGAATTTCAGTTGACAGAATATGCAAACTATGTAATGAAGAACAAGAAACACACGAGCATCTATTTTTCACCTGTAATTAGAGCAAATACCTCCTGTACTTCATTCTCTTGAAGTTTGATCTTAATTTGCCTCGCCATATAAATATAGCCATTTTGTGTGATTATCTCCTCGAGAAGTTACAAGACTCTTCCTTGCATTTGAAATTCGCCTATGTAGAAGTGGTTACACTCGTTTATCACATATGGGTTAAACGTATTCGCTGAGTTTTTGACAATAAGAGGATAGAGAAGCTTCATTGCACGTGCTTACTGGAGAAAGAGATTATTTGCCGAGCTATGCGACTTACTCACGACATCATCTCTCAGCTAATGATCGCCAATTTTTAGGACGATAGGGGATAGGTCTCAGAGATAATGGATGAGAATGATGGCTACTTTCAATTTGTGTATTTGTGAAAAGATTAGGTTTAGTACGTTTGGGCCATGGGCCGTGTTTTGTATGGTGGTGTTCGACTATGTTTATTTGTATAGACTTTTGCATATTGTTTGCAATAAATTTCCCTTTCTTCAATATATATATATATATATATATATATATATATATATATTACATTTTTACTTTACTTTAGTGTTCATGGCCTGGCACTATGCCAACCATCCACGTGTCCATCTTTCTTCTTATTTTTTTTCTTCCTAGAGATTTCATGATCAGTTTTCCTGCATTGTTCCAGCCTTTATGAGAACTCATTTCGAATATTTTCAATTCATGCCTTATTATACTTATATTTTGTGAATTACTTTAATGTCGTCGTGGCCTATTTGTATGCACATTTTTAGTATCTTCGTGTTCAATAATAAATATAAACTTTTTTGTGCAAACATAGGCCTTCGTTGCTAAAGTTTGTATATATAATTAGGCTTATGCTAGCCTTTTCATACAAGTTTTCATTTGTTTTAGTTCGTGGGGCATCGTGTGTAATTGTGTTCAAATCTTCAAGTTATAATGTTGAACATCATCGTGGGCTATAAGGAGCCTTCACGAATAGTTCCTTTGCCTTTGTGTATTAATTTGTCTTTGTGAGTTAAAAGGATGAGTCCCTGTATGGTATTCACTTTTATTTTCTAGCTTTCAAACATGTTTTTTTCCTCGTCTAGTGTAAAGTTTAGTCTTAGGTGCTAAGCTTTACTTAGTCAACAATGGTTCAATAGTAGTTTCGTAATTAAATTAAAAATTGATTTTACACTCTTAAGCAACTTATTTTTCCAAACCTCATCTGATGTTGGATTTCTATTAGCTAATTTTATTCTTTTTGGTTCTTTTTCCAAAAACTGTTAACCCATAGAAATAAAATCAATTAATTGATTGATGGCATGATTTTCTCCATAATTAATTCCTATAAAATAGAAAGGTAATGGGGAAAATCCCAAAAATTCAGCAAAAAACTCTTTTATCATTTTCTACCTCTTAGAAAAATTTTGGACCAAAATAATTTTTTCCATATTTTTAATAATTAAATTTCAAATTTTAACCATTTTCTCACTTATAAAATTCATAGTGAATTCATATTACTTCCAAAAATTATGAAATTTAAAATACATTTTCAAAATAATAATTCAAACATCATATCAAAATTTACACCATTTAGAGATCAAAAATATAGCATTTCACACAAAAAGCCTTCAAAAAATTCTTAAAAATTACATAATTAAATCTTAAAACCAATAAATCCATATCCAACATTATTCAATACAAATGCTTGATATAAACACCTAAAAATTTGGACTTACATCAAAGCTAACTTAAAGCACACAATGGATGCATATTATTTACCTTAACCCTTGTTTAAATGAAGGATTTTGTCTTAGCTTTCTTTTCTTCTTCTTTCCCTCTCTAATTCTCTTTCTTCCTAATGGTGACTAGCCCCTATCTCTTAGTTTTTGTTTTGAAAATGAATTAGAAATGAATGAGGGAAATGGGGAATGTAGTAAAATATTTGTTCTTTCTCTTTTACCCTTTTATACTTGTGTTTATGGATCTTATAACTTTAAACTATCATGTTGACGCCAAAAATGGGCATCAACGCCCGTTGAATCTTATGGATATCAAACAAAGAATGAAATCAAAAGAATATAGCATAAAATTAAATGAACACATAGATTTTATAGTGGTTTGGAAATTTTAGCCTATATCCACATCACACTTTTATTAATCTTTCATAGGATTACATTTACAAGAGCATTTGGATCAGCTTGGATCCATTGATAAAAGTATCAAGAAATAAAACGGTAGACCTACATAGCAGAAAGAAGAAGATCCAATCCCCCCTTCTAAAGCTATGACTACTGCATTTATAGCTAGAGACGCGCACGAATCGGGCTGAAACTTTGCGAGAAGGTTCCCCAAGTCTAGTAGAGCCCACCATATCGGTCGGCCCCAAAAACTTGATGACCAAAACGATCAGTATATGTATGACCGATCCCTTTCATAGCCACTAACCACTATGCGATTGATGTCAGAGGGTCCTGTGTGCTTCTAGACGTTGCTCCTGAGGTACAGATTTCATGTTATGGGTCATTCTCGGCGGAGGATAGAACATATAAGAGATATAACGATCGTTATGCTGAGCCTTGCAATAACGATCAGTACATATCGATCGGTATTCTCCGATATCCATTCTGGGATGTGCGATCATCATGATATACTCCACTTGCCTCTCTGTTGATGTCCTGAAAATATCACATGGATTGGCTTCACGGTTCTCAAGATATTGGCTGTTCTCTAATGATTTGAGCTATCATCTTTGATCACCCTGTGGTCGATCCAAACAAATCATTATTTAATCTATAACTTGTGTATATGAACTTCAACAAAATATAAACTAAAAATACATCCCCCCCGGCCAAGCTAGTGACTTTATGTCAACTATACTTTGATCTAGTCTGGTTCGAATTTGTCCGATGACGTGCTTTGAAAAGTAACAAGCCTGAATCGCTGTGATGGAATCCATTCAGCTTCCTGATTGATTACTATTCCTCTTCCATCTGTCGATAGTATAAATCCGATGTCGTATTCTATTTGCAAATTCAAATTTGGTTGTAGAGAATCTACAAATTCATCTCATCCTGCTTCAATCCCGATAGCTCCAGAACTATCTGCAATCTGTTACTGATTACGGAAAGCTAAGCTTTTAAACCTATTTTCATGCACTTTCATACACGTATTCTTGTTGTTGGCTCCATGTCATGCTCGTCTACGTAGGTCATAGCCAAATTTTATGATATTCTAACTGTTCACATACGCAATCAAATTTCTACGATCGTTTTATTTCCTTTTTATTCATCACAACTTTCATTTATTTCATCACCTTTCCATTCATCACCACACTTATTATTTTATTTCATTTTTTAAACGTCCTAGACTAAGTGTGGAAGGTTAGGAAATGAAATGGTCGTCCGAAGGCTTAAATAAATGAGAGACGAAAAAGATCGGCATAGGGATGGTTGGAAGATGGATCAAGAATGGACCATTGAATGTACAACTCAAAGATGTGTCGTCATGGTCACTGGGTATAAAACGATCGTTGTAGCCCTTCGAAGTGAAAATGATCGGCTAAATCATTCAAGGAGAAAAAGATCGGCATAAACTATCCCTTACATAAAGCTCGACACATAGTCATTTTCTTCACTTTACTTCCCACATCTTTTTCCTCAAGCATAGCAATGACAAAACTTATCTCCCCTTTTTCCTGCCGAACTTCACAACAATATCATCTTCCCCTACGCCTAGACTTTGAATCGACTTCGAGCTCTCCTACTTGTCAAATTGTTAGTACAGGTAGAATAGTTTCTAAACTTATTGCACAATTGCTTAGAAAAGTGTAGCAAACCTAATGACAATTGACTTGCTTCGAGAGTCTTCCTTTTTTTATTTACGATCATGTAGATGGGGGAATAGATCGTTTCAATAGGATTCAATCAATTTATTAGGATAGCCAATCGCTTTCTAGAGGAGATGAGGTATGGAGATGGAGGAGTTGTGGACGATCGATGAGATTCTGGTTCGAAAATGGTTTACGATTGGTCGTACATGTTAGCTTGGGAAAGAATGGTCGGTGGATAGGATCGTTATTAGACGATCGATGGACATTGCCTCAGGAGACGATCGGCATACTCGAAACGTTCGACTTTTAACATATTGGAACGATCGGAAAATACAATGTCACCATGACTCATTTACGCTTGGACTTAGCGTTTTAACCCATTCAGAAGAATATAAATTATAACTTAAACATGATCTTGAACCAAATAACTAGTTCTAGTTCCTAGTAGACATTTGAACATAAATGATCATAACATAACATGACCTTCACGACTAATAGTGGGTCGCCTTAGAACAACTGCCATAAATGATTCAACCACTATGCTAAAACTTATGCATAGTTCGGACTAGAGCAAGATTTCCATTAGCTAATGACTGTCTTTTGAACAAATTTCTATGCCTTATTGTCATTTCTTTTCTTCGTTTAACTCGTTATCACCTCGATTAGCACCTTATCACACAACACCTACAGTCACAATGCACTAGGGGTACAAGTCATTTTTTCTCTAACTATGGCCTTTACTATGTTTGGTAGCAACGGAAATTTACGTGTTTCGGATACTCTACAATCATGACAGTCAAATCTTCCTCTTGTAGGACTAACTCGGATGTAGAATCTAGTTCAGCAACCGAATTCGACAGACTGTCACTTAGTCATAGTCCAGGGCAGCCCGAAGCCCTGGGATTTCAGTGTGCTCATTCTGGGATTGTTCCTATTTTTCTGTCGGAAGTTATCGAACCGACACCTGACACTTTGGAAGATGCAATCGTCCTTGAAAATCCTCCTAATTCGATAGCTTCAAAGATTAAAGAGGATGCTCTCCAGAGGATCTGCACAAGGCATAGGATTCCTTTTGATGACGTATTAGCTCCATCACAAGGAAACAGGGCTCATAGGCCCCTCCCCGGAAGGATACAGAGCATGCAATAAATTCATGTGCTGGGCGGGATGCATTCCACCGTTCAATTCGCTTATCCGAGAGATTTTACATTATCTAAGAATTACTCCCGCACAACTCCAACCAAACGACCACGCGCTACTCAACTGCACGTACATCATGGAGTTTCTGCAACGGGCTTCCACTATTAAAGACATTCGATTTATTTTCACTTTTAAACGACGGACGGGTAGTCTATCATTCACTTTTCTTGAATCGGCAAAAAAATGCTAGATTATGACCTGTACTTGGAACAAATTAAGTGCTTTCAAGAGCGAATGGTCCTTCATTCATTGTCTGCCTGGCTTTGCTTGATTATGGCTGGAGAGGCATAAGCATTCCTCACTAATTTCATAAATATATAAGGAAAACAAATACAGGCTGCATTCTAATGAGGTCATTCATTTTCAGGTGTCGTTACTCGACCCAGCGGCGATGTTTATGAAGAAGCCATCTCTATTTTGAAGAATGCTCCAGCCGAAGCTAGAAATATTGGACTTTTGCTCAGTGACGAACGACTGATCACTTTTGACTTTATCAAAGAGGGTCTCGGCATGGGGCTAACCATGACTGCCCGACCGGTTGGGACCAGACTATATGCCGCAACCAATCAAAGAGATGTTCAATTGGGCCCTATGGTTCCCCCAGCCACGAGCGCTCAAGAGTCTGGCGATATCAACGCCGTAGGATATTTTAAAGACACATCTGGTCGTCATGATGATAGACCTGATGATGGGGTTGGTGTCGGACCTTCACAAGTTCCTCCACCGCTGACCATGACTAAAAGAAAGGGAAAGCGATTGCTCATAAGTGTCCAAGAAGTCATCCCTCCGATCCAACTAAGCCGTCGATGAGCCTATCACTAGATTCTTTGCCCGATCTACCGATCCCATCTTATCTTGATGCTTATAAATTCACTTACACGAGCACTAGGGGAATAGAGTCTCCCGTCGAAACAGTTTCAGAGATCCCCACTTCTGGAAGGGATCTTACACCGATGAGCAAAGCTCCTACACCTAGTCTGTTAGGGGATGCACTAGGACACTCACACATGTTAACACGTCTAACACTGCATTATGCTTAATCTGTACTTCCTAATACTCAAAGCTGATCATTATTCATTTTTCTTTGTAGGAACGATGGCGAGGAAAAGGAGTATGTTTGATTCCCCATAGGGCGTACAACATCAATCGTTTGGGTCGCGATCTGGTTCTTACCTCGGCAGTCGTGACTATTATGATATTAGCTATTCTCTGGTTGTGGTTGTGGTTATCAAGAAAGGGAGGACGGGATAGGCCGGCTCAGGACATTCGTAGATCAAGATCTCGACCTTAAAAAGGTCCTGAAAGACCAGCAGAGCGCAGGGACTTTCGCACCGATCCTCCTCGTAGCCCTCCTATAGCTCTCATGCCTCCAAAGTCTCAGCGGTAGATTGTTCATCACCATCATGGCGAACAGGCTACAATGCACAGGCCTGGTAAGGAAGGTGCGGGGGTCGAAATTATTTTTGAGGATCCTCCGGTTGACCCAAATGCCCGTATGGGCGAACTTCGATAGGAATTTGCAAACTTATTATGAGAAATGCAGATTACGGATCTTAAGGCTGGAATAACACTAGATGGGGTTAATAGTGTTTTATGGATTTTCTAAATCTTTTTGAGACTAATGTAATTTAATCACCAACAAATGCAATTCATAGCATAGATATATCACAGAATCAGACACGAGTGCAAATACTAAGTAAAAGATGTAAAGGAAGGAACACACCAGGATTTTATACTAGTTCGGAGTTACCCTACATCCATTCCCATACAATCTTATGGATTTCTTATCAAAATAATCTTCCAGATTACACCCTCGGTTGAGGTACACCCTCCTGTATTTTAGTCCAGGGCAAACTCTCTTGATTTAACCAGGCTATAAGATCACCTAATTAATTTCCGGGGCTACGATCACACCCAATTGATTTCAAGGCTCAACTGCACCTTTTACTCAACGGTTTGATTTACAAAAGATTCTATAACTTTGAATAGCACTGAGATCTTGTGGAGAGAGTGGCAGAGAATCAAACAGGAGATAGTCAAGTTTGATTCATTTGGTATTTTGGCAGAGTATAGTTTAGGATTCTTTAGAATAAATGTGGAAGATGAAGAGGAGAGAAAATAAATGAAATCTGGTAAAAAATTCGTTTAGAACTTACTGGAATTTATAGTAGAGCAACATCCACATCTATTCGTAAAAGGATACAACGAATAGGCACTTCTTTTCAAAATTAAAATTTTAAAATTATGGACACCATGTCGACATAGGGGGTTAATGTAACGACCCTGAATTTTGGCCCTGTTTATTTTGATAAATATTTAATCTGATTAAATAAAATGTGAACTGATTATTTTCAAATGAATATGATTTTGGAATAATTGCCATTTGTTTATATAAATTTGTATTTTTAAAAGGAAATTTGATTCTGGAAATTTAAATAGAATTTCTTAATAATATTTACCTTATATAACTAAATTAAAATATTGTACTTTGTTTACATTTGGAAATATATATATATGGATGTTAATGTTTAAATTAAAATCTAATTTTAACAAGAATAAAATATAAATGTAAAATATAAATCAAATATGTGTATATAACTTAATTTAAATAAGTAATAGTACAGTACAAATAGAAATGGATACAAATATAAGTAAGAAATCATTTTGAATATGACTTGAACATTGATAGTTAAATATAAAATACAAATGTAAAATTTAAAATAAGAATTAATTGGTTAAGATTTCATACAACATAACTTAACAATTTGTAAACAAAGCAAAAATAAGAATAAGGTATAAAACTCAAAGTATAAAGTAAAACAAAATCAAATGTAGTCTAAAACTAAACTAAAACATTTATGTATAACTAGTGTAAATTAGAAGTTAACAAAACGAAGTATTTTCATATACAAAATAACAACAACCATATGTATATAAACTATTCAAGCTAGGAATAATAAAACAAATTAACTTCATATAAACAAAATCTACCTGCAATCAGTCAAAGCATATAGTATAACACCCGACACATATATGAACATATTTAAACTGGAGGCTAATAACAAGACAGATATTCATATATAAATTATCTTCATATACAACACCCTAGCCTGCCTGCATAAGTACATGTTTACATACAATATTTTCACTCAGCCAAACATAATTATGATATATACATTAATGAAGAAACCTGACAAACTCAGGTAGATTGAAATACAAGCATTAAAATAACTTGTCTTCCTATGCAAGCTACTTGCTGAAGTACATAGCTCATACTAATGCATACCATGTCTTCACAGTACCACATAATTATGTAAACAAGTTAAGCAACAACATTACTGCTCTTCTGTTCGAGCACATCTTTGTGTCTATTTAAAATATGCACAAATCTTTACTTTACAGAATAGAATCTGATCAACATAATTAGATAACAGTGAGATAAGTATAAAAGTAAAGTAAAACAGGCTTGTATATATGTGCACCTGTAAATAATTATGTAAAGCAAGTCATGAAAATATATGTACTTATAAGATTAAGTGTAGACAATAAGTACATGAGCATTTAATGTTTCATTATCTCAGCAAAGCTTTGGACCGAATTCAAGATCATGTCAGGCCATTTGGAATTTTGCCTGATAAAACAAAATGAATAGTATAGGTAACACCTAACCAGGTTAAAACTCTTTTTTTTCCCATGCATACTTAACTTCTTATCTTCTATGTATATAGGTATCCATCTTTTATTTAGTTTATAATATAAGTATAACTGAAAGAAGAAGAAAAATATAAAGAGGAAAACAGAAAGAAAAAGAAAAAAAGATGCAAGCAAACTCTGATTTTATTCAAAACTTCAAGCTGTAGGCTTCTATTAACAACCATGCTCTGTTCAACAATATTTGTTTTCTGGTGAGTAAACATAAACATTCAAGCTTTAGTTTAATTTTAACAGTAAGATGATTTGTGGATTTCATGGTGATGTCTGTGTTTTCTCATGGTATAATTCTGTGCTTATATGCAGACTGTTCTTGATGATATGTTGTTCATTTCTGATTACAGGGTTGAAACTATTTGATCTTGTATTATTTTCATATGATCATAGAAAAGCTTTAAATTTTTCATCAAAATCATATGCTCGAATTTAAACCAGGAATTTAAATTTTTGTTTAAAAACATATTAAGAAGCTATGCTCAGTAAACTATTTTTTTACAGGTAACAAAGATTATGTTGATAAATTCGTCTGTTACAAATTATAAATTCAAGTTGATAATCTAGATCTTAAATGCAAAATAGGATTTTTAGAGCAGAAATAAGAATTTTTAGTGTAGAATTGAAAGGGCAGTTCAAGGTTTATCAAAATTGACTTTTTTACCAACTACAGATTATCAATCCAATGATAAATGTTCAAATTTATAGTTAAGCAAGTATAAACATTGATGATCACACAAAAATTATCAAATAATTTTTCTATTAAGAGAATCAAGGGATTGAGATTGATTTAGGGTTTTTCCTCAAAGTTTTTGTCATGACTGTAACCATACGAGTACAACTCCTTTTCGAGATCGAGTGCCACGGGTTTCTGGTCAAGGGTAGAAGGCCGTGACGTCGAGGCGTGGGCAAAATTCTGCCTACTCTGGCGCCTTGTGTGGCGATGACGAGGTGTTACTGGTGAAGGGGTTCAAGTTCTATTATGGGTTGAACTGTCGATTTTCGTTTCGACATTTCTGAAGATATTTCGACTTTGGGTTTCGAATAGGGGAGTGGATTGTGATGTGTCTGCGTCGTGGGTGTTCGCCGGTGGTCATTGGTGCCGCCGTGCACGTGCACGGCGGGGAGGAGGGGACAGCGTTGTGTCAGTGAATAGTCTCAAGTTGTGCGCGAGTTTTGGGATGGAACGCTTCGGGTTGAAGTCGAGTTTGAGACGTGAATAATGAACCTAATGTGTTAATTTATTTCTAAGTTCAAACAAAACTTAAATAAAAAAAGAGAAGAAGAAGAAGAGGGATGTACAGAGGAGACTCGGAGAAGCTTGGTGAAGGACTCGAAGTTCACGCGGGGTTCTAAAGGGGAGGACTCGGGTTTCCTTCGTGCCTGCAAATTTGTTTTCTGTTTAAAAAGTAGGTTACCAAATAGTTTCTTTTGCAAACTGTAAACAGTATTTTCTGGAGATGTTTGACAGTTTAAAGCCAAAAGTTTAGATACAAGTTAATCATTTTAATCAATGCTTTAAAGTGTTTGAATATTTTAATCCAGTATTATTTTTATTAAGGATAAAGTTAATTAACAATTAAGTGTAGTTAGCCAACAAAATAGATTTTCGAATTAATGAAGGTTTCTATTATTAAAATGTTAATTATGTTGAAATTTAATCTTAATTGATAATTTCAGATGTAAATAAAATAATTATTTTTAATTGTAACTGGTGATGGATCAACTGATTGATTAAGTAATTAATACAGTATAATTAACTACTTAAGGTAATTAATGAATGAAAGTATGCAATTTAATATAAATAAAATTCAAGTAAGTGGTTAGTTATTAATAAATAAATAATTTAGTTTTATTAAGATCATTAATCAATGATTAAAGAACAATTAGTTGAGTAAATAAAGTTAAACAAATTGATTAAGTGATTGAGTAATTAAGGAAATTAAATACTTATTGTAATTACTGAAGGTCAAGATGAATTATTTGAGTTAATTAATTAAGTTTAATTATTTGATTATATGATAAGTATAATTACTGGGAGAAGTAATTAATAATAATGACCGGAAGATATTGTCTGAGGATGATTTAATAATGAGAGTAATTTAAGTATAATTACTTTGGGAAAATTAATCAAAGGATTAATTTAAAGGAAAGTAATTGAGGTGTAATTAAGAAATGTGATAAGAGTAATTAAAGGTGGTTAATTACTGAATAGTATTAATTAGGGGTGATTAATAAATGTAGTTTTTTGAAGATTAATTACTTAAGGTAATTAATTTAATACAGAATAATGAAATTAAAATATAATTAGTAATCATTAATAAATATAAATAATAATAAGGGATTAAAGAGTAATTAATTAGTATAATTAAGAAGTAATGTAATGTTTGAAATTGAAGGTTAATTTCTATATTTGGATTAGATAATTAATTTGTGAAAACGATTAAAAGATGATTGCTTGAATAAAATTAAATATTAATTAATCAAGTGTGATTAAATTATTGATTGATTGATAATTGGTCAATAGTTATATAAGCAAGATTTATGATAGTGTAGTAATTAATTTAATTTACTTTAAATTAATTAGAGATGCAAGTAATTAATTTAATTCATTTTAAATTAATTATAGCTGATATGATTATTTATGTATGAATGGATGATATTGTTTATCTTGAATGATTTGAGATTTCTAGTTTGAGATAAATGATGCTATATGAATGTATGCTTGATTGAAATATGATGATAATATGAATTATCTGTTGTGATGATAATATTGATTATCTGTTTATGATGATGATGTTCTATTGTGATATTGTGAATTATCTACCTGTGTGTATATGGATAATTGAATTGTTTATAAACTTTAAAACAACTTGGCCCTAAAAGACACGTTTTGGATTTCGATGAGACCGAGATCGGGTTTCCACATTTGGAACATCCGAAAACCACATCGATCCAAATTAACGTTAGGTCGTGAATCTGATGTGAAGATGAAGGTTCAGAATGCAAGGGTTGTCTTCGTTAACTCTGAGGGTGATTCCAAAATGAGTGTAACGAGATAATGCCTTCGGTTTCGTTCGAACCCGGAACGAACTTGTCAGCACATCGTCAGGTGGGCGATGAGCATTCTAGGAATTTGATCTCTAAAGGTAATCGTAGCCTCAAGCCTCATCAACCGGGAATGGCTAAAACAGGGGAGATGCAGCAAGGTTAGGTGGGTCATGCCCAAGCAGGACAAGATATTTCCCCTGTCTAGATGTCCCTTTTTATTCGGCTTGGTGGGTGGTTGGGCGCGCCAACCATGGGGTTTATCTTGTTCGGGACTGTTCAGTAAGGAATGGTTCCGGCCTTGTGTTGTAGGGGGTCGGGAGTGATCCTCGGTACGGTGATCTAGGCCCCGTACTGTGAAGGGCGGTACCCCAGTAGCCCTGCCATTGTATGGAATCCATTTTCCAATAAGTGCCCACGGTTTTGATTGTATTACCCACTTTTGTGGATAGTAGCTGGAATTTAATAATGTAACAATTTCGGCTATTTTCTATTTACTTGAAAACCCTAGACACTATTATAATATCACAGAATTTCCTATGAAATGTTTTGGTTAGCGTAAGGTAAAAACTTACCCGTATTTATGTGTGGGAAGTCTTACGTGATACCTTTATTTTCAAATGTTTTTCAAAGTTAAACAATTTAAACTGTTTACTCATACCAGACCCATGTCTGACCCGGAGTTTATATTTTGTTTTTCATAAACTCTTGTGTACTCAAATTTTTACGAGTAGCCAAGTGATAGGTTCTTGGATTGTTGAGTTCTGGAGGAGCTTGGAGTAGGAGCCCAGACGTATGTAGATATCTATATAGTTCCGCTGTGTTAGTTAGAGTATGTTGTATATTGAGATGTATGTAGTGACAGATGTATATATAAATTTGTCAAGTGTATAATATTGTATAACTCTGATATATGTAAACTATGTAATTGTTATGTGATGTATTATATTTTATTCCATTCCGCTGTGAGATTCCGTGTTTGTTGTTCTTTATTTCTCTTTCTTTTCTATTTCTATCCCTTTCTTTCTTCATGATGATACGTCTTTCTGGTAGTAGAAGGGCGGGTCGTCACAGTTGGTATCAGAGCTGAAAGGTTAAGTGAGAACCTTGGCTCTGGTGGAGATTACTCATTAGAGATAGAGTCGGTAGTACTCTAGAATGAGTCTAAGCGTAATAATAGATATGAGCGCATACTTGTTAGTGAATATAAAATGGTTTTATATTATGTTGATTGATTTATTGAGTGGTATATGAACCTTCGTCAGTGCAGTCTGCACAACTGTACCGAAGGGGTTTCTAAACACTTGAATAGGACAATTCGACATGATATTGTTTTCCAAAGTGGGTGAATTAAATAATTTCATCCAAAATATATTTTGATATGAAACAAAAAAAATTGCAAGTTATTATGTATAATTAAAGGGTTTGGGTGATAGTGTTACAGACAAATAAGATTTAAAAAAAAAAGAAATTTTTTTTTTACAATGACTTGCATAACCAAGGGAAGTATGAGATTGAATTTGGAATTAAAGTTAAAAGTGAAGTAGAAAATGAGAATTTATTTTGGATTAAATTGAAAGTTTAATTTAATTTTGGAATTTAACTAATGATTAAAAATATAATCATAATAAGGATGTAAATAAATTGATGAAGTACATCAAATTTACAATGTGAATGAATTGGATTGGGAAATTTGATAGAAATAAAATTTTGGTTGAGATTAACTTAAGCTTAATAATTGGATTTAAATTTAAGATTGGAATGGAATGAATTGAGATACGGATGATATTAAATGAAATTAAGTTCTTATTTAAATCCAAATGGATTGGTAGATTAAAGAGAATAGTATGATGTTCAATTTAATGGAAGTTAAGTTAAACAAATTAGATTGAAATAGAATTCAGTTGAGTTATAGGTGATATTGAATAAAATAAATTCTTACTTAAATAAATAAAGGTAAGTTGAAATGAAATTGAATTGGAATAAATATATTCCGATAACTTGAAAAGGAAATTGGCAACACATTGATTAAGAATATTTTTGGCTGTAGATAAGTGTTCAATCTCGAGTTAAAATAACAAATGAAATATGTATATATTCAAGCTTACAATGGGTAAAAATGTGAAAATATGAATGTGAGACTTATGAGAGAAAATATGGGGAAATTAAATAGTATTCCCAAATAAGATTATTTTGTATTTGGAGAATGGAATAAAAATCCAAACTTGAATTATAAAATAAAATTGAACACAGATAAAATAATAAGATGATTTTTGAGGATAAAATCCAAATTTGAAATTGAAGATAAAATCCAATTCAAGTATGGATGAAATAAATAGGGCCTTGGATTTAATCTTAACAAAATAAATGGAAGTTGATCTTGTGAGTATCAAATAAATTGGAAATAAATTTAAGTATGAAATTGAAACAGATAAATTAACCTAAGATTAAACTTTATAGAAGCGTAGCTTCGAGGAAAGTGAGAGTTATTTTGTAAAAGCTTTAATAATTTAAATTGAATGAAATAAAAATAGTTGGATAAAAGGATTAAATTTGTATAAATAAATTCTGATGGCTTATCAGAAGAATTTAAAATACTTGAAATACAAAGTATACTTGTTTGATACAGGTAAGATCTGGAGTTCAAAGTGAAAATAAATGTGATAAGAATAAATGAATGTAAGTGTGGAGAATAAATAAATTGTGGCCCATAAAGTTAAAAAGTGGAATTATAAGCTAAAATAAAATTATTTTGTACTTGGAAAATGAAATAGACATCCAAACCAGATTACAAACTAAAAATAAACTCAAGAACTATAATGAAGAGATTTTTCTGATGAAATCAAATATTAAATTGGAAGTGGCAATAAACTAATTTGAAATAAATTAGTAAATTAAGTATGTAAATGAAATTGGAATTGGTCAGATAAAAGTTGGATGGTGAATTAATAAATTTGATTGTAAATTTAAAATGAATGAGAGGCTGAGACCTTGAGTTATATATATATATAAAAAACTCAACTTGGATTGGAGTTGTATCTTATAGAATTGAATTGCCAGAATGGATGTTTGGAATTCATAATGTATCCCATGCATCCCATCTTGGAATTTTGTTTAGGATCCATCATTAGTTGTAGAACTAGTAGTTCAGGGAGATTTGGAAGTCAAGCGGAGTTTGACTGTAGTCAGGAATCCTGTTTGGATTGTTGATCAGGATGAGAGGCAACTCGGGAGTAAGTAGTGAAGCTTGTCGAGTGCAGTGGAGAGAGAATCCCAGTGATTGCACCTGGGAGACTCTGGATAGTTCTAGGGAAGTTTATCCGGATTTGTGTTCGGATAACTAGTGTTGCTTGTTAGGATAGACTGTTTAATTGTTTGCTAACGTATGAATGATATGTATGTGTGAATGGTTGGTATAACAGCTTTTAAATTATCTTTGTTTTAAATTTCGGGGACGAAATTCTTTTAAGGGGGAAGGAATGTAACGACCCTGAATTTTGGCCCTGTTTATTTTGATAAATATTTAATCTGATTAAATAAAATGTGAACTGATTATTTTCAAATGAATATGATTTTGGAATAATTGCCATTTGTTTATATAAATTTGTATTTTTAAAAGGAAATTTGATTCTGGAAATTTAAATAGAATTTCTTAATAATATTTACCTTATATAACTAAATTAAAATATTGTACTTTGTTTGGAAATATATATATGGATGTTAATGTTTAAATTAAAATCTAATTTTAACAAGAATAAAATATAAATGTAAAATATAAATCAAATATGTGTATATAACTTAATTTAAATAAGTAATAGTACAGTACAAATAGAAATGGATACAAATATAAGTGAGAAATCATTTTGAATATGACTTGAACATTGATAGTTAAATATAAAATACAAATGTAAAATTTAAAATAAGAATTAATTGGTTAAGATTTCATACAACATAACTTAACAATTTGTAAACAAAGCAAAAATAAGAATAAGGTATAAAACTCAAAGTATAAAGTAAAACAAAATCAAATGTAGTCTAAAACTAAACTAAAACATTTATGTATAACTTGTGTAAATTAGAAGTTAACAAAACGAAGTATTTTCATATACAAAATAACAACAACCATATGTATATAAACTATTCAAGCTAGGAATAATAAAACAAATTAACTTCATATAAACAAAATCTACCTGCAGTCAGTCAAAGCATATAGTATAACACCCGACACATATATGAACATATTTAAACTGGAGGCTAATAACAAGACAGATATTCATATATAAATTATCTTCATATACAACACCCTAGCCTGCCTGCATAAGTACATGTTTACATACAATATTTTCACTCAGCCAAACATAATTATGATATATACATTAATGAAGAAACCTGACAAACTCAGGTAGATTGAAATACAAGCATTAAAATAACTTGTCTTCCTATGCAAGCTACTTGCTGAAGTACATAGCTCATACTAATGCATACCATGTCTTCACAGTACC
Organism: Allium cepa; assembly: GCA_030765085.1. Taxonomy (NCBI): domain Eukaryota; kingdom Viridiplantae; phylum Streptophyta; class Magnoliopsida; order Asparagales; family Amaryllidaceae; genus Allium; species Allium cepa. The sequence goes on along the minus strand of CM060939.1, from coordinate 527,784,794 downwards.
ACATAATTATGTAAACAAGTTAAGCAACAACATTACTGCTCTTCTGTTCGAGCACATCTTTGTGTCTATTTAAAATATGCACAAATCTTTACTTTACAGAATAGAATCTGATCAACATAATTAGATAACAGTGAGATAAGTATAAAAGTAAAGTAAAACAGGCTTGTATATATGTGCACCTGTAAATAATTATGTAAAGCAAGTCATGAAAATATATGTACTTATAAGATTAAGTGTAGACAATAAGTACATAAGCATTTAATGTTTCATTATCTCAGCAAAGCTTTGGACCGAATTCAAGATCATGTCAGGCCATTTGGAATTTTGCCTGATAAAACAAAATGAATAGTATAGGTAACACCTAACCAGGTTAAAACTCTTTTTTTTCCCATTCATACTTAACTTCTTATCTTCTATATATATAGGTATCCATCTTTTATTTAGTTTATAATATAAGTATAACTGAAAGAAGAAGAAAAATATAAAGAGGAAAACAGAAAGAAAAATAAAAAAAGATGCAAGCAAACTCTGATTTTATTCAAAACTTCAAGCTGCAGGCTTCTATTAACAACCATGCTCTGTTCAACAATATTTGTTTTCTGGTGAGTAAACATAAACATTCAAGCTTTAGTTGTGCGCGTTGTGTCAGTGAATAGTCTCGAGTTGTGCGCGAGTTTTGGGATAGAACGCTTCGGGTTGAAGTCGAGTTTGAGACGTGAATAATGAACCTGATGTGTTAATTTGTTTCTAAGTTCAAACAAAACTTAAATATAAAAAAAGAGAAGAAGAAGAAGAGGGATGTACAGAGGAGACTCGGAGAAGCTTGGTGAAGGGCTCGAAGTTCACGCGGGGTTCTAAAGGGGAGGACTCGGGTTTCCTTCATGCCCGCAAATTTGTTTTCTATTTAAAAAGTAGGTTACCAAATAGTTTCTTTTGCAAACTGTAAACACTGTTTTCTGGAGATGTTTGACAGTTTAAAGCCAAAAGTTTAGATACAAGTTAATCATTTTAATCAATGCTTTAAAGTGTTTGAATATTTTAATCCAGTATTATTTTTATTAAGGATAAAGTTAATTAACAATTAAGTGTAGTTAGCCAACAAAATAGATTTCTGAATTAATGAAGGTTTCTATTATTAAAATGTTAATTATGTTGAAATTTAATCTTAATTGATAATTTCAGAAGTAAATAAAATAATTATTTTTAATTGTAACTACTGATGGATCAACTGATTGATTAAGTAATTAATACAGTATAATTAACTACTCAAGGTAATTAATGAATGAAAGTATGCAATTTAATATAAATAAAATTCAAGTAAGTGGTTAGTTATTAATAAATAAATAATTAAGTTTTATTAAGATCGTTAATCAATGATTAAAGAATAGTTAGTTGAGTAAATAAATTAAACAAATTGATTAAGTGATTGAGTAATTAAGGAAATTAAATACTTATTGTAATTACTAAAGGTCAAGATGAATTATTTGAGTTAATTAATTAAGTTTAATTATTTGATGATAAGATAAGTATAATTACTGGGAGAAGTAATTAATAATAATGACCGGAAGAAATTGTCTGAGGATGATTTAATAATGAAAGTAATTTGAGTATAATTACTTTGGGAAAATTAATCAAAGGATTAATTTAAAGGAAAGTAATTAAGGTGTAATTAAGAAATGTGATAAGAGTAATTAAAGGTGGTTAATTACTGAATAGTATTAATCAGGGGTGATTAATAAATGTAGTTTTTTGAAGATTAATTACTTAAGGTAATTAATTTAATACAGAATAATGAAATTAAAATGTAATTAGTAATCATTAATAAATATAAATAATAATAAGGGATTAAAGAGTAATTAATTAGTATAATTAAGAAGTAATGTAATGTTTGAAATTGAAGGTTAATTTCTATATTTGGATTAGATAATTAATTTGTGAAAACGATTAAAAGATGATTGCTTGAATAAAATTAAATGTTAATTAATCAAGTGTGATTAAATTATTAATTGATTGATAATTGGTCAATAGTTATATAAGCAAGATTTATGATAGTGTAGTAATTAACTTAATTTACTTTAAATTAATTAGAGATGCAAGTAATTAATTTAATTCATTTTAAATTAATTATAGCTGATATGATTATTTATGTATGAATGGATGATATTGTTTATCTTGAATGATTTGAGATTTCTAGTTTGAGATAAATGATGCTACACGAAATGTATGCTTGATTGAAATATGATGATAATATGAATTATCTGTTATGATGATAATATTGATTATCTATTTATGATGATGATGTTCTATTGTGATATTGTGAATTATCTACCTGTGTGTATATGGATAATTGAATTGTTTATAGACTTTAAAACAACTTGGCCCTAAAAGACACGTTTTGGATTTCGATGAGACCGGGATCGGGTTTCCACATTTGGAACATCCGAAAACCACATCGATCCAAATTAACGTTAGGTCGTGAATCTGATGTGAAGATGAAGGTTCAGAATGCAAGGGTTGTCGTCGTTAACTCTGAGGGTGATTCCAAAATGAGTGTAATGAGATAATGCCTTCGGTTTCGTTCGAACCCGGAACGAACTTGTATTGATTGAATGCTTTCAGCACATCGTCAGGCAGGCGATGAGCATTCTGGGAATTTGATCTCTAAAGGTAATCGTAGCCTCAAGCCTTATCAACCGGGAATGGCTAAAACAGGGGAGATGCAGCAAGGTTAGTTGGGTCATGCCCAAGCAGGACAAGATATTTCCCCTGTCTAGATGTCCCTTTTTATTCGGCTTAGTGGGTGGTTGGGTGCGCCAACCACGGGGTTTATCTTGTTCGGGACTGCTCAGTAAGGAATGGTTCCGGCCTTGTGTTGTAGGGGGTCGGGAGTGATCCTCGGTACGGTGATCTAGGCCCCGTACTGTGACGGGCGGTACCCCAGTAGCCCTGCCATTGTATGGAATCCATTTTCCAATAAGTGCCCACGGTTTTGATTGTATTACCCACTTTTGTGGCTAGTAGCTGGAATTTAATAATGTAACAATTTCGGCTATTTTCTATTTACTTGAAAACCCTAGACACTATTATAATATCACAGAATTTCCTATGAAATGTTTTGGTTAGAGTAAGGTAAAAACTTACCCGTATTTATGTGTGGGAAGTCTTACGTGATACCTTTATTTTCAAATGTTTTTCAAAGTTAAACAATTTAAACTGTTTACTCATACCAGACCCATGTCTGACCCGGAGTTTATATTTTGTTTTTCATAAACTCTTGTGTACTCAAATTTTTACAAGTAGTCAAGTGATAGGTTCTTGTATTGTTGAGTTCTGGAGGAGCTTGGAGTAGGAGCCCAGACGTATGTAGATATCTATATAGTTCCGCTGTGTTAGTTAGAGTATGTTGTATATTGAGATGTATGTAGTGACAGATGTATATATAAATTTGTCAAGTGTATAATATTGTATAACTCTTATATATGTAAACTATGTAATTGTTATGTGATGTATTATATTTTATTCCATTCCGCTATGAGATTCCGTGTTTGTTGTTCTTTCTTTCTCTTTCTTTTCTATTTCTATCCCTTTCTTTCTTCATGATGATACGTCTTTCTGGTAGTAGAAGGGCGGGTCGTCACAGTTGAGGGATGTCGATATGCTCAAGGATTGATATTTTGATTTTCTTATTAAAATTGGTTTCTATAATTTGTCAAAACAATTTCTAAACTTTGTAAATATATTTAAATATAGTGTAAACATATAAAAGAGTTTAGAAAGTAATTTCTAATATATATAATCTCAATATATAATGTGAGTTAAAATCTGAGTGTATAAATATTTTAAAGCTAAATATTTAAAACAAGGGATGGTTTAAAAACAAGGACAATTTTGAAATCAAAATATTAAAAATGATAAACATAGTTTGAGGCTAAAATATTTAAAACCAAGAGAGATGTCTTTTTGAAAAGAAAGTTTTGAAAACATTTTAAAAAAAACAAGAGATATATATTTTTGAAAAGCATTTTTATTAAATTAGTGAATATCAAAATAGGACCACTATATGTTCCACTAGATATTGTCGTGGGTTCCATCCCACTAGGGTTCCATCCCTTTAACTGGCTTGAAGTGGATTTCATTCCACGAATAAATTTCGAATAAAGATGTAAGCGCTTTCATGAAGTTTTAACATAATTCTAGAGTTAATACTTATCTTGTACTATTAAAATCTTAAACTCTTGATATCTTGATACTCATGAGTCTTCAATCTTGATATCTTCAGTTTGAGTATCTATATTGTACAATCTTCATTCTTGGTACCTGCATGTTTATATCCTGCATATACATATATATCTAAACTATAATGTTAGTACTTATATTTTATAACAAATCCTAAGCTTGTTGTCATCAAAACCATCATCTCAAGGACAAACAATCTCCCCCATTTTGATGATGACAACCTATGTTTATAAAATATACTTCTCCTTCACAATAACTCCCCCTAAAACTAATAACTCCCCCTTAATCTAAGCCTAACTACGTTAACTACTCTATTTTATATTTCTCCCCCTTTGTCATCAACAAAAACTTATCCTAAACTAATATAACTCCCCCTCAGTCTTATACTGGAGTACCTGTGACAAATTATGATGGAGTGTATGTATATATATAAAATAACATGAGTTAATAATAAGACAAGACAAATATGAAAGTTTAAACCCAATAAATATATACTATGTTTCATATAATGTTATATAATCCATTCAAACCAAATCAATTCTAATTAAATCAAAGCAAATCAAATCAAATCACACATTTCAAAAACAAGCAATTCAAACCATAAGGAGATCAAATATTTATAGGTTCTTCAACCCATTCTTCTTCTCCCGAGATAGGATCCTTTTTAATAACTTCTCAATCTTCATTATCTTGAATCAAAGTTCCTACAGGATTGTATCGAGATCATCTTTGTTGAGGGAAGAAATCATCAAACGGAAGGCATCGAAATGCATCTCTTCTTCTTTTATCATCTGCATTTGACGTAGTTCTAAGTGCCTTTAATTGCGGAGAATAAAAGTAATTATATTCTTGAATGAATTGAGAGTTTCTTCAAGATTATCACTTAGAGTTTGAGAAGAGGAAGCCATTTTTTATAAGTAGTGAAGAGATGCAAACAGAGATAAGTAGAAACGAAAAGATTTCAAATTTATGGAAGAAACGGATATTTAAATAGGCAGAAATTCATTTAAAATGAATAGACACGAGCTAATTATTTTAATTTCAAAATTTTAAAAAAATAACCAAATCTTGACAGTTATATGTCCACATAAGGGGTAGAGGCATGTCGACATGGGTCTGTTAATTTATGTGTCTTATTTATTTTGTAAATAAGTATGTATATATATAAACTTATATATTATCCTAACATTTATTCCAAAGACACGATAAGGTAGAAAAACATAAGATAGATGATTTTTATGAATAAATGAGATGATACATAAGATGCTACATAATATGATAAAAAGAACAATACAAGCCCACACAAAACAAACTAATACATCACAAACTAGTTCTTAGAATGTGCTAGAGGATGAGGAGGATGATGATAAGCCAAGCTTTTGATCAACTTTAGCAAAGAATTTGCTAATACTAGTGACATGTTATCCAATTTCTTACTAACGGATCTTTTGAGAATCCGTTGATTTTCTACTATAATCTTTTGATTTTTGAGGAGAGTTTTGCTAGAAGGATTGTTAGTATTGGTAGGATATTCAATACTTTCCAAGGAGGTTTCTTCGTTATCTTTTCAATTTCCATTACCTCCCCTTCTTCTTCTTCTTCATCTTCTTCCTCCATATCTTCATGTGCCAATCTTTCATCCTTTTCGGCAAGATATTCATATTGTTGAAACATGAAAGGAATTTTCTTGAAAGAAATGTTGGCATGATTAAACACTTTTCTTGAAGCAAATTCTTCCCTTTTGTAATCAACGCCAAAATAATTAAAAATCTGAGTGAGATAGATTCCATGATATAAGGTATTCTCACCCATTTCCAAATTCTTAGGACGAAGTTCATCCATAAACACTTGTGCCCAATTAATGTCACAATGACCAAAGATAGAAAAAGGAGCTTTAAAAACATTTAAAGTCGGTTTATTAAAATTTCCCGATCTAGGAGTGATAGTATGTTGCAAAGAAGATTGACAATATGTGCTTTCAGACGAAAGTTATGGTTTTTAAATTCGAAGTTGTCATCACTTTCGAAAATGTGATGAAATGTCTCATGACCATGTTCATCAATATTAAAAGTAGAAAGATCTATTCCCGAATTCTTGCAATTGAGAATGTTGCCCAAAATTTCACAATTTAAAACAGTTTTAATGCCTTTAACACTACTCCAAATTTCATCTTCTTTTTCTTCATAAAAACCACTTCAAATTCGCATAAGACATTTTTACAAGATTTGAGTAATAAACAAAATCAATTTTGAGAATTGTCAAAAAGACTAAGGATATGATTCTCAAGAAGAGTACTGATTTCATATGTAGAAAAATCGCTAAAGATAGCAAACTTTTCCAAAATTAACATAGTTTATACAAGCCTTGATTGCTTCTGGATCATTATAGAGATACTCTTTAATGGTTTTAGATAGCCCTATTGTGCATGGAGTGCTTGCAGAAGCCATTTTTGAAGAGAGTAGAAGATTTGAAAGAGTGAAAGAGAGTTTGAGTTTTAAAATGAAAGTGAAAAGGTATGATAAGATAATGAAAATAAATAGATATTCAATAGACATGTTCTCTGGTCAAAAGGTGCCTTTCCAGAACATTGGGTTTGGTGAAAAGGTGGAGGGAAATTCAAAGATTTGAATTCAAATTTGAATTTCAAATTTCTTACAGGGATGTCGACTTGGGTAGGGCCATGTCGACAAGGGTCGGAGAATTCATGTGACTTATATTTTCCTATAAACTTTAATATCTATGTGCATATATTATTTTTAATATCCATATACTTTTTGGAGTAATATTAAATATAACAATGCTCTTTTAATAAAAAATATTAAAATATTAAAAATAAAATAAACATAATAAAAAAAATTAAAATTCAAACAACATATAATTTCAAAAACAATCAAACAATTTTAAGCAAACAATATCAACCAATATATTATAAACGTGTACCTTTTTCAAGATTCGTATCTCCAAGATCATCGGAATCATGAATAGCCATAAAACACATATTTGACTTTTTCGTCTTCTGATCATCATCGCTTGAGGATGTGTCTGAGTCTAAATCATCTAATGTAGCGGTATATGCTCTTTTATTTTTCTTTGTACGATCAATGCTTGCAGGAAACTTTTGCTTATCGGGATGCGGACAGTCTCTTCTAAGATAGCCTGGTTCGTCACAATTGAAACATTTGACGTGATTTGGTATTTCATTATGATTTCCAGAATTCCTGTGATCATTCTTTTTGAAGTTGTTCATCTTTCTTTATTTCATAAACTTCCAAAAATTCTTTGTTATGAAAGCTATTTCTTCATCATCATCACTTCCCTAGTCTGATCTACGTGTTAATGCATTGAATGCAAATGATTTCTTTTCGAATGCCTTGCTATCTCTTCTCCCTTGCATTTGTACTTCGAACGACATTAGATTTCCAATCAAATATCATTTGCATCTACGATTGCGAGAGTTTTCTGATCCCATTCCAGAGTAACAGAATTTAGAATTTTTCTGACTTAATCTTCTTCGGAAAAAAATTTCCCAATGATATTAGAGAATGCACAATATCCTTAAATCTACTATACATATCCGAAATGGACTCATTAGAATTCATTTTGAATAATTGAAAGTTATTTGTGAGTATGGATATTTTGGCCGGTTTGACTTTGCTTTTTCCTTCATGAGTAACTTGCAAAGTTTTCCAGATATCATATGCAGACTTACAAATAGATACTCTATTGTATTCACTCCTATCAAGTGAACAAAAAAATATTCATGGCTTTAGAATTATTTTGTGCGATAGTCTTTTGCTCAGCACTTCACTGTGCAAAACTAGTTGTGGGTTCAGAATATTGAGTTTATGGGATATTCCAAGTGTCTAATCATATTGACTGTAAATATATTTTCATTCTACATGCTCAATATGCATAGTTACTGTCATTATGGTGGTCTGGCAGTAGACTGACCCTCTACAAATGAACTAGTGATAGTGTTAATAGAACTAGTGTTGGTAGCATTTTTTAAAACTTTTCAAGATTCAGATTATTAAAAATTTGAAAACCAATGCTCTGATACCAAATGTGAGAAATGTGGATTATGAATCTTAAGGCAGGAATAACACTAGATGGGGGTGAATAGTATTTTGTGGATTTTCTAAATCTTTTTTAGACTAATGTAATTTAATCGCCAACAAATGCAATTCACAAACATAGATATAATCACAAAATCCGACATAGATGCAAATACTAAATAAAAGCAGTAAAGAAAGGAACACACCAGGATTTTATACTGGTTCGGAGTTACCCTACATCCAGTCCCGTACTATCGTATGGATTTCTTATCAAAATAGTCTCTTAGATTACACCCTCAGTTTCAAGGTTACAAGGTACACTCTCTTGTATTCGAGTTTAGGGCAAACTCTCTTGATTTAACTACGCTACAAGATCACCTAATTGATTTCCGAGGCTACAATAACACCCAATTGAATTCAAGGCTCAACCGCATCTTTTACTCAACAGTTTGATTTATTAAAGATTCTATAACTCTGAATAGCACTGAGATCTTATGGAGAGAGTGGCAGAGAATCAAACAAGAGATATTAAGTTTGATTCACTTGGTATTTTGGCAAAGTATAGTTTAGGATTCTTTCGAATAAATATGGAAGATGAAGAGGAGAGAAAATAAATGAAATCTAGTAAAAAAAATTCATTTAGAACTTACTAGTATTTATAGTAGAGCAACATCCACATCTATTCGTGAAAGGATATGACGAATAGACACTTCTGTTCAAATTGAAATTTTAAAATAATGGACACCATGTCGACATCGGGAGTTGAGGGATGTCGATATGCTCAAGGAAAAATTGATGTTTTGATTTTCTTATTAAAAATGGTTTCTATAACTTGTCAAAATAATTTCTAAATTTTGTAGATATATTTGAATATGGTGTAAACATATAAAAGAGTTTAGAAAGTAATTTTTAATATATATAATCTTAATCTACAAAGTGATTTAAAATCTAAGTGTATAAATATTTTAAAGCTAAATATTTAAAACAAGAGATGGTTTAAAAACAAGAACAATTTTGAAATCAAAATATTAAAAATGATAAACATAGTTTGAGGCTAAAATATTTAAAACCAAGAGAGATGTCTTTTTAAAAAGAAAGTTTTGAAAACATTTTAAAAAAAACAAGAGATATATATTTTTGAAAAGCATTTTTATAAAATTAGTAGATATCAAAATAGGACCACTATATGTTCCACTAGATATTGTCATGGGTTTCATCCCACTAGGGTTCCATCCCTTTAACAGACTTGAAGTGGATTTCATTCCAAAAATAAATTTCGAATAAAGATGTAAGTGCTTTCAAGAAGTTTTAATATAATTCTAGACTCGGTACTTATCTTGTACTATTGAAATCTTAAACTCTTGTTATCTTCATACTCTTGAGTCTTCAATCTTGATATCTTCAGTCTTGAATCTCTATACTATACAGTCTTCATTCTTGGTACCTGCATGTTTATATCCTGCATATACAAATATATCTAAACTATAATGTTAGTATTTATATTTTATAACAAATCCTAAGGTTGTTGTCATCAAAACCATTATCTCAAGGACTAACAATCTCCCCTTTTTTTATGATGACAACCTATGTTTATAAAATATACTTCTCCTTCACAATAACCCCCTTCCCCAAAACTAATAATTCCCCCTTAATATAGGCCTAACTACATTAACTACTCTATTTTATATTTCTCAATCTTTGTCATCAACAAAAACTTGTCCTAAACTAATATAACTCCCTCTTAATCTTATACTGGAGTACATGTGACAAATTATGATGAAGTGTGTGTGTGTATATATATATAAAATAACATGAGTTAATAATAAAGACATGACAAATATGTAAGTTTAAACCAAATAAATATATACTATGTTTCATATAATGTTATATAATCCATTCAAACCAAGTCAATTCTAATCAAATCAAAGCAAATCAGATCAAATCAAATCATACAATTCAAAAACAAGCAATTCAAACCATAAGGAGATCAAATATTTCTAGGAACTTCAACCTATCTTCTCCTCCAAAGATAGGATCCTTTTTAATAACTTTCTAATACTCATTATCTTGAATCAATGTTCCTACAGGATTGTATCGAGATCATCTTTGTTGACGGCAGAAATCATCCAACGGAAGGCATCGAAATGCTTCTCTTTTTCTTTTATCATCAGCATTTGACTTAGTTCTAAGTGCCTTTGATTGCGGAGAATAAAAGTAAGTATATTCTTGAATGAATTGAGAGTTTCTTCAAGATTATCACTTAGAGTTTGAGAAGAGGAAGCCATTTTTGATAAGTAGTGAAGAGATGCAAATAAAGATAAGTAGAAATGAAAAGATTTCAAATTTCTATAAGAAACAGATGTTTAAATAGGCAGAAATTCGTTTAAAATGAATAGACACGAGTTAGTTATTTTAATTTCAAAATTTTAAAAAATAACCAAATCTTGACGGTTATATGTCGACATAGGGGGTAGAGGCATGTCGACATGGGTTTGTTAATTTATGTGTCTTATTTATTTTGTGAATAAGTATGTATATATATAAACTTATATATTATCCTAACATTTATTCCAAAGACACGATAAGGTAGAAAAACATAAGATGGATGATTTTTATAAATAGATGAGATAATACATAAGATACTACATAACATGATAACCACACAAAACAAACTAGTACATCACAATCTAGTTCTTAGAATGTGCTAGAGGATTAGGAGGATGATGATAAGCCAAGTTTCCAACCAACTTTAGCAAAGAATTTGTTTATACTAGTGACATTTTATCCAATTTCTTACAAACGGATATTTTGATAATCCGTTGATTTTCCACTATAATCTTTTGATTTTTAAGGAGAGCTTTGTTGGAATGATTATTAGTATTGGTAGTATATTCAATACTATCCAAGGAGGTGTCTTCATTATCTTTTCAATTTCCATAACTTCCCCTTCTTCTTCTTCTTCATCTTCTTCGTCCATATCTTCATGTGCCAATATTTCATCCTTTTCGGCAAGAAATTCATCATGCCTGGGACTTACTTGTTTCAGAGGAGAAAAGACTTCACGGCGTTGAGAATGTCGACGTAACCAAACTTGAGGGTGAAGTGCTGATGAGCGATGAACCCAAATTACTACATGGCATTTAGTTTTCTCTCTAAAAAGAGTCCATAACTGCTCCTTCACATGAAGCAGACGAAGGATCCAGGTTGGCACAAACTGATATTGCAACTGAGCTGCCCCCATTGTCTCAAATCATGATCGGTCCTACGATTAGCTCCTTAACTATTTCCAGGTATGATTCGGATACACCACAACTATCTTTGATTCTTGAGCGTGGTTCTTTGGACGCTTCGGTCCAGCCCAAAATCCACACCACGGAAGGTATCCTGTCAATTTTTCCTTTACTTTATAAAGTTGGGATGTTATTAATCAATCTTTCTAATCTTTTTGCTTTTCTCTTTTTTAGCCGTTGACTTATCGAACATTGCTTCTCTCCCCCTGGTGGACCTCAGCTGGGGTCTCAAACGATTGCGATAGAATTTACTACAATTACGACTTCCGCAGCCACTCAGAGTGTTCGTGAAGAGGCCTTGTTCTTCAATAATCAACTTATAGAGGCATTATTCAAGGAAGGAGGAGAGCCTCGTCACGAAATCCCATTTGACGCAGGAGTGGTAATCACAGGCTCCTCTGATCCCGCCGACAAGCCCAGTATGAAAGAAAGGATTATGTGGGAGGAGCTCGAGAAGAGGAAGATGAAGGAAGAGCCAGTCAAACAGGTCTCAGATGAGCCAATGCCTTCCCCTCTTCAGATGATTCCCTCTGAAGGTGCGACTCTACCAGAAAACGTTCCTCACACTTCTGGTGCCGAAGATGCCCACATCCCTCCAACTTCCATAGACGACATCACCTCGGTCCATACTACTGAGGAAACTCCTTCGAAGAAAGGCTAATGTGGCAAAGGATCGAAGAGGGGAGTTATTAGTAGTTCAAAGGGAGCTAACCCGAAGAAGCAAAAAAGGGACAAGAAATCTAAAGAGTGATCTTCGGACATGCAAGTAATCTAGATGGCTACTTCCTTTTTGCTGGTTGTATTTGTTTAGGCATTGCGCTTCAATTTCATTTCATATTCTGCACAACCTGATTTCATGTGAATAAAATTTCTCCTGCACTGGTGTATGATTTTTGTATTTACTTGTTTACATGTTTGAACTACAACATTTTTTACTTCATGTACTTGCAACTTGTTGGTTGTCGAATCAAATACTAATTCGATCCATCCACCTTAAGGCCATTCCACGATTATGGCCTCGAGGTGTTGTGAACACTGGATATGATCCGCAGTGTTAAGCTTTCACCATCATTCTTCAAACAATTGCATTTCTGTCCTTGGTACTCGGGTCGGTAAATGCACTGTGTGAACGGTTGTGACCCATTCACCGATTCACATAATTCGCATTCTAGTCTGCATTCTGGGAATTTAGAGTCATTCTATGAGCGTTGACTTGCGCTCAATTTGTGTACATACTTTAGTCCGTGCTCTGAGGACTTAAAGATTTTGTCGAATGGTTTATACTCTAGTCCGCACTCAGGGATGAAGATATTTTGTCGAATTGTTTATTCTCGAATCCGCCTCCAGGTATTTAGATTACTTTAGTCAATAGTTAGGGACTTAAAGATTTTTGTTGAATCATTTATACTCTAGCCCGTGCTTTGAGGACTTAGAGTACTCTGTTCTGCGCTCTGAGGACGTAGATATATTTTTTGATCGTTTATACTCTAGTCCATGCTCTGGGGACTCAAAGTACTTTAATGCACGCTTTAGGGATTTAGAGATTTTTTTTAAATCGTTTATACTCTAGTCCATGCTTCGGGACTTAGAGTAGTCTAATTCACGCTTCGGGGACTAAAAGATTTTTGTAAATCGTTTATACTCTAGTCCACGCTTTGGGGACTTAGAGTACTCTAATCTGCGCTCTGGGGACTTAGAGATTTTGTAAATCATTTATACTCTAGTCTCCGCTCCTTGGACTTAGAGTATTCTAGCCCGCCCTCCAGGGACATAGAGATTTTTGTGAATCGTTTATTCTCTAGTCCACGCTCCGGGGACTTAGAGTACTCTAATTCGTGATACTGGGACTTAGAGATTTTTGTAAATTACTTATACTCTAGTCCGCGCTCCGGGGACTTAGAGTACTCTAGTCCACGCTTTGGGGACATAAAAAATTTTATGAGAGCGGTTGTATTTTCACCCTTTTGATTTGTACTTCCTTTACCTTGTCAAGGTAGAAATTATCGAATAAACAGTGGAACCACATTCATTCAAGGAATGGGATTCTACCCCTAGCATTCAGGATAGAACATGGCAATCAAACGACCGATTTTCGCCCACTTGATAGTTGTGGCACTTCCCATTAAATCGAGGAAAAAGGCAGGTGATGAATGAAAGGATTACATCCATGCTGGGGCTGGATAATCGAGCCTTTCTCAATTTGCTTCGTATATCTTTCTAGCAAATGAGGACAATGAATTATTGAGGAGACAAATTAAGTCGCACCTGTTTCAGGCTGCAATCGTGCCCGCTCGTTGAAATATGTGGCTAACAAGTAGGCAATTAACATCAGCTGCTTCAAGTCTAATACAAAGGTTGTCGAATGAATGGTCAGTCGCATCCACGTTCAGTGGGATTGTGACCTTGTTGAGTCTTTTCAATTCCATACTTCATTGTCCCAAGTCGACGGCACACGCTAATCGATGAACGGTCGAATCATGCTCATCTAGAAAAAAGCTTCCATAGGTTCCGTCATGATCTACAAAGATTGGTCAATGCCCAGCTCTAGGTACTTAGATATCTACATCATATGCATGTCGATTAATTCAAATTGATCATAGTTCACACCATAATCGAAATGAAAATTATAATAATAAATTAATTAAAAAGAGATCAAAACAAGTTTCATCAATAAGAGAAGCATCATTATGCGCTCGTTATTCCACTCTGTCCCTGGCTTCCTTTAGCGGGTTATCGATCGTCATCGGTCTAGTTGATAATCAGGGTTCTTTACTAATAAGGCTATAATGTTTCTGTCGTCATCGAGCTGATATGTTCCTCGTCTGTGGTTATTCGTTTTGCTTGCCAATGACATCTTCATGTCCGAAACACGCATAAGACTAAGTGGTCTGGGATTGATGGATAGTGCCATTCATTATTTGCGGCCAGACTTGGAGAAATCTGATAGTTTCTTCGAGTCTCACTTTGGGTCACTTAGGGCCAGACACTGAATCACTTAGAGCCAGAGATCTCCAAGGCTTGACACTAGGCACCCAGGGTCTCTTTGGGGTTTGCTTTGAGTAAAACATCATCCTACCCAAGCCCTGCTTTGGGTCACAACCCATGTGATAAAATCTTCCTTGTACTTGTCAAAATTCACATGTCACTCCTTTATGCCTGCCTCCCACCAGGATTGAACATATCATGTCTAGCAGTTAATAACTTGAAGTATCTTGTCTAAGGAGGTGCTAAGTCTACTATCTTAGAGAGGTGAAGGAAGTTCCTAATACTTCTAGATCGGCCTCCGAGGATAAGGCCGCATACGAAAATATTTTAGAGGGTATGGAGATAAAAATGATCGCCAAACCCAATGACCTCAAAATGATCGTCATAGAATCAATTATATAGGAATAACCAAAGTTCCATTGCAGGATGGTAGAGAGGTTGATAGGTAATGATCGACAACAATGAAGAGAGTGGAATGATCGTGCTTAAAATGATCATATTGAAACCTCCATACGTAACCAGTCGCTAGCAATCTATGTGGAACGATCATGTAAAAATGATCATATGAAGACAATGGATTGCCTTCAGTAGTAATGAGATACGACCTGTCATACTCGAGCCACATCGATCGTTTCCTAAAGACGAAGCTGGGACGACCGTTCAAATAATAAATGCATAGGAATGACCGAAGATAAACGATCGTGTAAGAATGTGATTGGTCGTATCCACATGGGTGGAGCGATCAATGCTATCAGTTGTAAAGAACGATTGGATATGTTGATGATGTGCATGAATCCATAGAGAAACTTTAAAGATGGGGATGGAATGATTGGTTGGAGGGCTAATAAAGGACGAGGAGAGAATGTATAGAATCAGTTGGTTGGGAGATATAGCCAATTGCGATCGTCTCCTTGCTTTAAGACTTGAGAATGCTAGGATACTTATGAACCGCATGGCTACTTGGTTGTTGATTTCATAATTTCCTCCTTCGACCATGATAGTAGACATGATTTCAAGGCCTTGTAAAGCAGCTTCCATCTAGACTTTTTTCCAAACTGAGTAGAGTAGAAAACTTAACAATCAAAATCTAGATCTATTTCGCAACACATGGGAATTCACAGTAGAAAATGAGATTTAATCTAACTGAGAATTCATCTCCCGATGAAAGCACCAAAATGTTGACACCAAAAATGGGCATCAACACCTATAGAATCTTATAGATATCAAACAAGGAATGAAATCAAAAGAATAGAGCATAAAAGTAAATGAACACGTAGATTTATAGTGGTTTCGCAATTTTGACATACATCCATTTCACACTTTTATTAATCTTTTATAGGATTACATTTAAAAAAGCATTTGGATCAGCTTTGATCCATTGATAAAAGTTTCAAAAATAAAATGGCAGAGCCTCTGGAGCAGGAAGAAGAAGATCCATCCCCTCTTATGAAGCTATGACTATTGTATTTATAGCTGGAGACATGCACGGATCGGGTAGAAAATTTGCAAGAAAGTACCCTAGGTCTAGTAGAGCCTACCATATCGATCGACCCCAAAAACTTGATGACCAAAATGATCGGTATATGTATGAAAGATCCTTTTCATAGCCCCCAACCACTGTGGATCGATGTCAGAGGGTCCCGCGTGCTTCCAAACATTGCTCCTGAATTATGAGATCGTACTGACGTATAGATTTCATGTTATGGGTCATTATCGACCAAGGATTCAATATACAAGAGACATACCAATCCTTATGTTGAGCCTTCCAATAACGATCGTTACATATCAATCGGTATTCCTCCCATACCCATTCTAGGATGCACGATCGTCATGATATATTCCACTTGCCTCTTTGTTGATGTCCTGAAAATCTCACATGGATTGGCTTCACGGTTCTCAAGATATTGGCTGTTTTCCAATGATTTGAGCTATCATCTTTGATCGCCCTTCGGTTGATCCAAACATATCATTTTTTAATCTGCAGCTTGTGTATATGAACTTCAATCAATTCCAAACTTGAAATATGACTTCTCGGGGCCAGGCTAGTGACTACGTGTCAACTATACTTTTATCTAGTCATGGTTCGAATCTGTCCGACTATCGTCCATGGTACTAATGTAACTGACATTTCAAGCCATCGATTATCTGCTCCTAGTTGGATCAATGATATCACGGCTTAGCCATAAGGCAAGATAACAACTTTCCTTTTTGTTATATTCACTAAGGCCAACCATGATTAGTTAATTTAGAAAATTCCATATTAAAAATTTCCCATTTAATTATCCTATAGTAATTAAATGTTTAATTTATAAACAGTAAAATTTGAGTTATTATGAGCTCCTATCCTTAAAGAATTTCATCCTAAACAGAAAAACAACAACAAGAATATAATCATACAAACATGGGTCATAGCACATAAAACAATAGATATAACCATTAGTCGATAGTCTACACAACAATATAGATCATATAATCAAAATAGATTGGGGTACGCCTCCTTAATCCTATCTTATGTTTCTCAAGTACAACACGTCATCCAGTGCTCCAGTGAACCTTCACTAACTTGATTATCTTGTTCCTTAAATGCTCTATATCTTTATCGACTATACAAATAGGTCGCCTAACGATAGTCATATCAGGCTCCAACACCAAATCTTCCAGAATCGTTGGCTCTATAGTAGTCTTTGGATGGCGCACTTACTTCCTTATATGAGATACGTTAAAAACATTATGGACTCTTACCAAACTACTCAGTAACTCAATATGCTAAGCGAGTTTCCCGATTCTCTCAACGATAGGGAATGGACCAACATATCTATGTGCCAAGTTTTTTATCTTCCCTAATCGTACAACACCCTTCATTGTGATACTTTTCCCAAAACGAAATCCCCGACTAAGAATTCCAAGTCTTTTCGTATTTATCTACGTAGCTTTTCTACCTCGATTAGGCTTCCTTCATCCTTACTCTGATTAACTCAATCTTTTCAATCGCTTCTTTCACCAAATCTGAATCGAGTATTGGTCAATCGTTCATTTCCAACCAACATGCAAGTGATTAACATGGTCTTTCGTAAAGTGCTTCAAAAGGTAGCATTCTTATATTAGTTTGATAACTTTTATTATAAGATTCGACTAAGTGAAAATGGTCTTCCTATGACCCTCCATAGTCTAATACATAAGCTATAAATAAATATTTGAGTATATTATTATCCCTTTCTGTTTTTCCATCAGTCTATAAATGGTAAGTGGTACTCATCTTCATCTTGGTGCGTTGCAAACTTTTCCAAAACTCATCAGCAAACAAAGGATCTCTATTATACACATATTTTCTATATTGAAAGTATGAAAAGCATGTCACATAAGGTTACTGGTTCCTTAAGGATGTTGAACTCAAAGGCCATATGGGTTGTCGCATCTATAAACATAAAATAATTGCAATTGCAAATAAACATTATCGAACATACGAAGATAAGAGCATTTTGAACTTATGAAGATGAAAGTAATAAGCTCCTATAACAAAAATAGGTGATGTTGGACTTATGGACAGATAGAGATATCAAATTTAAGGGCATAAAGCATCTTACACCAATAATGACAGCATAAGATGTTGCATATGATCAAGGCAGTGATGATGTCAGATGACAGCATATCTCTAGCCATCAATGTGAGAAAGAATCCCATATGTCACCAATGTTATGCCTCATCAATTAAAAAGGCGGATGTCATAAACTATCAATTAAATGCAGATGATGCATGCTAAAAAGAAGATAGGGTATTTTATAGCTACAGTATAGCACTGATATCATAAATCATCAGCATTATAAAAGAATGTCCGCGTGTTAATAATATTGAGGGATGTCGAATGCCTGTCCTTAATGAATTTCATAACCCACCAATAAAAGGCAGATGTCGCATATCATCATAATAATAGGAATATCAAATAGCTACAATACGGAATTAAAATCATGAATCAGCAGCCCTCGTTGAAATATTATATCATTAGCCTTCAAAGTTATCATAAACCATCCATTCCCAAGAAGATATTGAACACCAACGAAACAATTGATGATGTCAAAGGTCAGGGATATTAACTGCCACGTGGCAGCCATGCCACTAATTCCAACCCCTATAAGTACGGACCTAACGTCATTATAAACGGTGAATCATTTCTTTCTCTTTCTCAAATTAAAGATTGTAAATCTTAAATTGAATTGGGGCAAAATTGAGAATCGACTTATAGCCTTTGAGAATTATAAACAAAGATTTGGATGAATAATTTAGCATAGCCTATTTCATTCGATTTGTGCTTATTTGATTATAATTTAACTTTGTACTGCATATAACTAACTTTGAATTCAGACTTGACTTTAGGCATGTAAATAGAACAAGGCCATTTAAGCCCTTGTTCAATTTAATGTTATTTCGCATCTTAACTATCTTTCCTATCAAACATATGAATAATGGATTATGGCTTATGTAACTTGCTTATTTTTGTGCATTGTACATTTAAGCAATTTTCTTATTTTTCCCTGGGACATGTGATATGGGTTTTGGAGAATTCTACAATAAGCCAAAAACCTAAGGGCATTATGAGACCATTTCAATTGCTATCATCTTGTGATAAATCTTAAATGATGAGCCAAGCTTTGGTTTAATATCGCCATCACAACCCTCTAAAAAATACTATTGAACAACATCATGGATGTTAGACCAAATGTTGGCTCAACATGGCATCATGGACGTTATACCAATTTAGTCTAACATTTTTGACACTAGAAGGAGGGCCTGAACCACCGTATCATATTAACTTTGTTGATTACTTGGTGTTTTGTTTCAGGAAAACAAAAGGAGCTAAGAGAATTAATGTTCCAAATAAGGAGATACTACAACAAACAATTCGAAGACAATGTCACTCTATGCTTTAATCCGGAAAATGCAGAGCCTAGTTAACCTTCAGAACCAATAAAGCCAACATTAATGAACCAAAATCGAGACATAGCACAACAAATTGCAGTAATGTAGGACTTACTAAAGAAGGTCCTTTCACATAAGTATTCCAAAACAACAAGGCTCGCTGAAGGAGAAGAGGCCCAATCTCCAAGGAGAAATTTGAATGCTTCCATGCTTAGAAGCAAGGATAAAGGTAGAATCGTTATGACCCTAATAAAAAAGGAATCCAAAAGGTTAGAGCTGTAGCATTCTCAGCAAAATCGCTAACAAATAACTTGTCAAAGCAGATCGCTAGGAAGAATTAACAGAAAGGTCTAATGAGAAATCGGGATGCTCAATCTCGTGCAAGGAATACAGGCCATGTAGAGGTTGTTACCACGATGATTAAGCTTTCTTGAGAGATATAGATGATAAGATAATAAAGGTATGCTTGACGTCAAAGGAAAGAGAACCCTTGATCCTAGAGTCAACAACAATTTTCATGAATTGCCCTTTATAGAAAGGATAATGTCCGTCAAAATTCCATCACACATCAAGATTCCATCACTAAGGTATAAGGGGACTACCAATCCTGATGATCACCTTCTAGCCTTCGAGAGCCAAACGGACCTTCATAATGCTTGTGGAGCTGTATGCTGTAAGCACTTTTCGACTACTTTTCCAGGAGCAGCTGTAAAGTGGTATAGGCATTATAGAGAGAAGTCCATTTATTTTTGGAAACAATTCTCTTATGAATTCTTAGCATAGTTTTGTGTGTGCAAGGACCCTACTATCGATTCCAATGTACTGGCCAATGTCAAGAAAAGACCGATAGAGTTGCTTGGTGAATACTTGAAAAGATCCAATGCAGAGGCACTGAAAGTAAAAAACATAACTGATAGAGAAAAGTTGATGGCAGTACATTTGAAATTGATTGAGAAAATCCCCTTATAGAAGGAACTTTATATCCATAGATGTAGAGACCTTCAAGATTTTCTTTTTTTAGTTGACAAATTCCATATATATGAGATGTATCATGCTAAGAAAAAGTCTTAGACCAAAAAGGAAACTAGAAGATCTGGCTATGATCAATCCTACAATAAGCCAAAATGGGATGAGAGTAGGAGAGAAAGATGGGAGGAGATGCTAAAGCGAACAACATAGTTTTAAACAAACCAATCTCCTATATTTTGCTGCAACCAAGGATGGAGACAACTTTCCAACTTCTTTCAAGGCAAGGAATAACCTTGAACCAAGAAGGGAAGTAGAATTTTGTGCCTACCACAAGGCGAATGGACACAAAACCGACGAATGTCATGTCTTAGCTGAAATCATTCAAAATATGATCCGATCTAGGCTCCTGAAAGAATTCATCAAAGAAAATTAGAAACCTGCCCATCTTGAAGAAAGTAACCACAACACTAAATAGTACCATGAATTTTATGGAAAATGATTCTCGGCGTGATTTTATGCCACCGATTAATCGAATAGACCATGGAAGGCCACATTTAGCTAGGATCGACAAGGGAGATAGAAGCAGGTACGTAACAGAGGCAAGAGATGGGGTATTTTCAATTCAGGAGGATCCACTGCTCAAAAACCGCAAATATCAACTTCAGAAGCAGAACTTAACAATAACCCCGTAGGTGTTGATAGGGGTTTGCCATCAACATAATGGCCCATTAACGATAACTGCAGATTGAGGTTCTGTAGTGACCAAAATTATCATTTATACTGGAAGTGCAGTAAATGTTATCTTTAAACATGCCTTTGATCATTTGGGAATTCCAAAAGAATAACTAGATCCAAGCTTCATGCCCATCTTCGGGTCCAATAACCAAGGATCCACTCTAGTAGAGCATATTAAGCTTCTAGTATAAATGAGGATTCCACCCTGTTCAAGAACTTTTGAAACTTTGTGTGTCATATTGGGCCAACCTTCCTACTACAATGCCTTCTTTAGAAGATCGGTCCTAGATGAAGTGAATGCTTTTGTATCTCCAAAGCAACGATGGTAAAATATATAACTAAGAAAGGATGGGGAACGATAAGGGTAGAGCAATTCAACTCTCAATAATTGTATTTTGCGGCCGTCTATCAATGCAAAAGGGATAATCTTTCCTCTTATGACTGGAAGAAAGACAAATCAATAAGAATTGAAATAAAAAATCCCCTGGATGATGGTCCCCTAAGCCAACCATCCACGGCAAATAAGAAGACAAGGACAACTGAAAAAGCCAAGAATATAAGAAAAAAGATTTAACTTTTCTAAATGAAAATGAAAAAGGAAAGAGGTAACCTGATAAATGAAGAAATAGGCGGTGAAGAAATTGTATTTGGATTAGACTGTAGAGGCGAGCAGGAAAGAACAAAGCCTACCGAAGACCTAGAAGAAGTACGCCTGGATTCGCTTGATCTAACAAAGACAGTAAATATCAGGACGGAGTTAAATGATGAGCTCAAAAGGGAACTTATCCTATTTCTTCAATCCAGCAAGCATGTTTTTGCCTAGACACATCCAGATATGATCGGAATTGACCCAACAACCATGAGACATGCCTAGAATATAGATCTAAATATCACTCCTATCCGAAAAAAGAAAAGGTAGTTCGATAAGGTTCGAGCTAATGCGTTGAAAAAGGAAGTCAAAAGGTTGCTTGAAAACACAATCATTAGAGAAGTTTTCTGCCTAAAATGGTTGGCCAAACCTGTACTAGTCAAAATGCCTAATGGAAAATGAAGAATATGTGTTGACTATACTAATTTGAATAAAGCATGACCTAAGAATTGTTATCCCTTACCACAAATAGACCAGTTCGTTGACACAACAAGTGGACATAAACTATTGTTTTTTATGGTTGCATATACGTGGTATAATCAAATTCCCATGTTCAGGCCGGATGATGAACACGTTGGTTTTATAATAGACTGAGGGATATACTGCAATGAAGTTATGTCTTTCGGTCTAATGAATGTAGGGCTATATATCAAAGATTGGTAAATAGAATGTTTAAAGAGCAAATTGGCCAAAACATGGAAGTATATGTAGGTGATATGCTAGTAAATTCTCAAGAAGAAGCTAAGTACTTGAAAGATCTTGAAGAAATGTTTTAAGTATGAAGAAAGTATAAGATGAAATTGAATTTGCAAAAATTCTCTTTCGAAATACAATATGGGAAGTTCTTAGGGTATATTATTGGTGTTAGAGGAATTGAGGCCAATCTAGACCAAATCAAGGTGATTGGGGAAATGGCAAAACCAAAAACAAGCAAAGATGTAATGAGCTTAAATGGAAGAGTGACAGCTTTGAACAAATTCATCTCTAAAGTCACTGATAAGTGCATAACATTCTTTGATTTGATCAAAAAGAAGAAAAATTTTGAGTAGAGGGAGGATTGCCAAAGAGTCTTTAAAGAACTAAAAGATTATCGTGAAAAGCCTCCAATTCAATCTAGTCTGATAGAAGGGGGAAATCTTTATCACTACATGGCAGTATCTAGCATGCAGTAAGCTCCGTTTTAATAAGAGAAGAAAATAAAACTCAACTTCTAGTATATTATGTTAACAAAAGGCTCAAGGATGCAGAGGTTAGGTATTCGGCCATAGAAAAGTTGGCATTGTGCTTAATACTCACTTCTTAAAATTTAGAAGCCTATTTTCAAGTGCACCCGATTAAGGTTCACTTAAACAAGTCTTTAGTAAACCTGAGACATTATGGAGGTTAGTAAAGTGGAGAACAGAACTTAGCCAATATGATATTGAGTTCCAACCTCGAGTGGCAATTAAAAGATAGCTCTAGACGGCTTCGTAAACGAATGCATAGGAATCATCAAAGAACAGTCGGAGAAGGAAGAAGACCTGAAGTCTAGGTGATAATTATTTGTTGATGGAGCAATAAATAAATAGGGGACTGATGTAGGATACGTAAACATTACCCCCGATGGACACCGACTGCATTATCTAATGAAGTTAGGATTTTACATCACTAATAATGTGGTTGAATACGAATCAATGGTAGCAGGACTTACCCTAGCTCTACAATTAAAAATTCCAAGGTTAGAAATTTTCAGTGGTTCTTAATTAATGATTAATTGGTTAAATCGGACATATTAATTAAAGATGCCAAAATATCCTTTATGTCAAGAAGATACTATGTTAGCTTAATTTGAGGATTTTTCTATACACCAAGTTCCTAGAGGGAAGAATTCTCGAGCCGATTCATTAGCAAAACTCGCTTGCTCACGAGGAACGTCGGAAACTCGAATTGTACCTGTAGGATTTTGGCAAAACCTCGAGTATAGGGGAAAAGATTCTTAAGTAACGAAATTAGGCACCAGTGTTGACTAGGTCTCAGGCCCTTAAGTAAGCTAATAAAGAAAACGAATTGAGAAATGGCGATAGAGAAATACAAGAAAGAATCATTCTTAAGGAGATTAATAGTCAATACGAAAGCATCTGGGTGACACCCATTGTTGAGTACTTAGTGGAAGGAAAACCACCAAGGGACAAAAGAGATGCTAGAAAGATAAGGCGCCAAGCCCTGACTTTTACCATAATGAACAAAATACTCTATAAAAAAGGATATTTGCTTCCATATCTAAGATGTGTTAGTCCAACAAATGACTTAAGACTGTTAAGGGAAGCACATGAGAGATTCTGTAAAGATCATTCTAATAGAATAAAATTAGCAAAAAAGGTCACGAGTCAAGGTTTTTGTTGGCATCCAATGAGTAATGATGCGGTAAATCATGTAAAGATATGGGAGAAGTGCCAAAAAAATTCTAAAATTCCATATATGCCTCCAAGTGAATTGACCCCAGTTTCAAGCCCATA
This sequence comes from Allium cepa, assembly GCA_030765085.1. NCBI lineage: Eukaryota > Viridiplantae > Streptophyta > Magnoliopsida > Asparagales > Amaryllidaceae > Allium > Allium cepa. The sequence goes on along the minus strand of CM060939.1, from coordinate 527,760,466 downwards.
GCCCTTTAATGTGTGGGGAATCGATTTAATTAGACCATTACCCATACCTAATGGTGGGGCTAAATTCATAGCAGTAGCCATTAATTATTTCCCGAAATGGGTAGAAGCAGAACCATTACCAAACATAACATCGGGAAGAGTGCTAAAGTTTGTGATTAAGAACACAGTTACATTGTTTGGAATACCACGTAAGATAACATCCGATAATGGAACTCAATTTGAAAGTGAAAAATTCACCAAATTTTGTGATAAAAATGGAATAATCAAAAGCTTTTTGTATATAGCTCATTTGAAGTGTAATGGAGCCGTTGAAGCTCCCGATAAAACTATTCTTAAGAAACAAATGGACAAAGCAAATTGAAACTGAGCAGAAGAACTGCTGCTAGTGCTTTAGGCATATAGAACTTCTACTAAGACTACAGCGAGACATACCACTTTTTCTTTAACATAAGGATGTGAAGCAATGCTTCTAATCGAGGTTGAGGTTCCATTTCATCGAAGAATTGCATATGCATTTGATCCCAATTAAAAATTGAGGAAAGAATCCTTAGATTTGATCAATGAGTTAAGGGATGAGGCAGCCTCGCAAACGGTCAAATATCAGCAAACGGTATCAACGTATTATAATTCCAACGTTAAAGGAAAATCATTTCAAAAGGAGATTTAGTACTTTGAAAAAACATGGCAAATACCAAAAATCCATCAGATGGACCACTTGGACCAAATTATGAAGGTTCCCTTATTATTCATGAAGTAATTCAACTAGGAACATATCGATTATGCCAACCTTACAGCAATGTAATAGCAAGAACTTGGAACGCCGAACATTTAAGGCATTACTTCCCTACAATGGATGAATAAAGAAGATTTAGATAAGCGTATCCATGGAATGGATAGTCAAATAAAAGAAAAGAACTAAAATGAAAAGCCTAAATCATTACCTAAGATGATAATAAGGGGTAAAAAAATTCTTTAATCCCGCCACAAGGGCTTGATTAAAGCACCTCCTAGAGGGAGGTCAAAGTGAGCCTTTGGTCCCACCTAAGATGGCCTAGCCAAAGTACTGTAAGCCTTCAATCTTGCTTACATAGCATGGTCGGAGCACCTTCTAGAGGGAGGATGGAGTAAGCATTTGGTCCCGCCTAAGATGGCCAGGCCAAAGCACCAAAACAGTCTTCGGTTCCGCCTATAAGGCCCGAGTGATGCGTCTTCTAAAGGAAGTACAGGTAAGACATTGGTTCTGCCTAAGATAGCTAACCAAATGAACGACCAGCCTAAATCATTACCGACAAGGTAATAAGGGATTCAAGCCTAAATCGCTACCCAAAAAGTAGTAAGAGGTAAAGAGAATTAAATTCAAAATCATCACCCAAAGAGTGATAAGGGCAAAGAGAATTAAAGCTTAAATCACCACCTAAAGAGTGGTAGGAGTAAAGGAAATCAATCGTGCAAGTTCAAATCTACCCTAAAGATAAATCAGAGCAATCTTTTAGAGGAAGAACAGTCTAACATATTTAATTTCGCATTAAGATAAAGGTAAGGTAACCTTTAAAGGAAGGTCAAGAACAATCTATTGCAAGATAAGTTTTTGGCCTTCTATTCAAATTATTATTACGAGACAATTTTCTGGTCTTCTATTCAAGTGATATTGTTACTAGATAATTTTCTGGTTTTCTATTCAAGTGATATTATTACCGAATGGTTTTTTTGGTCGTCGATTCAAATTATTGATAATTTTCTGGTCTTATATTCAAGTGATATTGTTACCAAATGGTTTTGCTAGTCTTCTATTTAGATTATTATTACCAGGTAACTTTCTAGTCTTCTATTCAAGTGATATTATTAATGGATGGTTTTTGTACTCTTATATTTAGGTTTGTATTACCTGATAATTTTCTGGTCTTGTATTTCAGTGATATTATTGCTGAATGGTTTCTTTTGTCTTCTATTCATATTATTGCCAGAATGGATTTCTGGTCTTCTATTCAGATTATTATTGAATGGATTTATGGTCTTTTACTTAGATTCTTGTTATTACCAGAGAATTTCCGGTCTCCTATTCAAATATCGCTATGATATCGCTACAAGATTAAATTTATAGACTTTCTATTTTCGGTCTTATTGATTAAATTTAAAACTTTTTAGTATAAAATCCTCTTCTATAGGAAAATGAGGATAAGCTATTTCATGACCTTACCAAATCCAAGAAGGTTTGCCCAAAATAAAATCTAAAGTTAATAATGAAAATCATCACTTACTTTGTGTTTTACAGGAAAATAGGGTTAGAAAGAAACCTTGCAAAGCGAGAAAATTCTTAGTTTTACACTAAAGTGGAAAAAGCTTCAAGGGGGGAAAATGTTATCTACATATTTTCTACAAACCATGATGCCAAAAGTATGAAAGCATGTCGCACAAGGATATTGGGTCCCTAAGGATATTAAACACAAAGGCCATATGGGTTATCGCACCTACGAACATAAAACAATTACAATTGCAAACAGAGGATATCGAACATATGAAGATAAGAGCATTTGGAATTTATGAAGGTGAAAATAATAAGTCCTACAACGGAAAAAGGTGATATCAAACTTATGGATGATAGAGATATCAAATTTAAGGGCATAAAGCATCTCGCACTAGTAAGGGCAGCATAAGATGTCGCATATCACCGGGGTAGTGATGAAGTCGGATGGCGGCATATCGTCAGCTATCAATGTGAGAAAGAATATCGTATGTCATCAATGCCATCCCTCATCAATGAAAAAGGTGGATGTCGCAAACTATAAATAAAAAGCATATGCAGCATGCGAAAAGTTGATAGAGATATTAAATAGCAGTATTATAGCACCGGTATCGTAAATCAGCAGTATTATAGAAGGATGGATGTACGTTAATAATATTAATGGATGTCGAATGCCTATCCTCAATAAATTTCATAAACCACCAATAAAAGGTGGATGCCGTATATCATCAGGATAATAGGAATATCAAATAGCTGTAGCATGGCATTGATATCGTAAACCGCTAACCCTAATTGAAAATTTAAATCATCAACCTTCAAAGGTTAATGTAAACCATCCATTTCCAACAAGATGCTGGACATCAATGAAATAATTGATTATGTCGAAGGTCGGGGATTTTAAGTGCTACGTGGCAGCCATGTCGGCAACTCCAATCCCTATAAATACGGACCATGTGGCATGGTAAAAGGCGAATCATTTCTTCTCTCTTTCTCAAATCAAAGATTATAAACCCTAAATTGAACGGGGAAAAATCAAGAATTGATTTGTAACCATTGTGACTTATAAACAAAGACTTGGACGAATAATTTATCATAGTCTCTTTCCATCGATTTATGCATATTTGAGTATAATCAAACTTCGAACTTGCATATAACTAGCTTTGAATTTGGACTTGACTTTAGGCTTGTATATAGAGCAAGACCATTTAAGCCCTTGTTTAATTTAAAGTTATTTCGCATATTGACTATCTTGCCTATCAAACATATGAACAATGGATTATGGCTTATGTAACTTGCTTATTTTTGTTCATTGCACAATTAAGTAATTTGCTTATTTTTACCCAAGGGCATCATGAGGCCATTTCGATCGATATCATCTTGTACTAAATTTAAAATGATGAGCCAATCTTTGGTTTAATATCACCATCACAACCCTCCAAAACAATACCATATTGAAAAACACCATGGATGTTAGACCATATATTGGCTCAGCATGGCATCATGGATGTTATACCAAATTTAGGTCTAACAATCCCTGTCGCTTACAACGCTACTCAGTGTTCCATGAAGTCTTGCAACATTCTTCATGAATAGCTTCGCCAAACTAGGTGTCATTCTTGTCGACTTAACAGGGATAAAGTCTGCAATCTTGGTCAGTCTATCAACCATGATACGAATTCTTTCGTTTCCACTATTCAACCTTGGCAACCCATCTGCAAAATTCATAGATATAGAATCTCATTTCCCTATGACATTCCAAAGGTTGAATTTGTCCACTTGACTTTTGATGATCGGCTTTTACTTGTTGGAAACTCATACCCCGCTTTGCATATAAGATTATGTCATTTTTCATTCCTTCCTGAGAGAACTCCTTTTCATATCCTTGTAAATCTTCATACCTCGGAGATGAATAGTAAACTTCAATCGATGATATTCTCTAAGAACTTCCTTTCTCATATTATCCATGTTTAAAACACACAACCGTCGCTTCTTCCTTTGCCATCTTCTTCAGTTAAGAGAAAATTCTTTCAAGTCATCAATCTCACTCCTGCTTCTAGTCTTTTTATCTGATTGGCTAATATTGAATCATCTTTTCGCCTTATCGCGATTCTTATGATCAATACCAGTCAAACTTCTAGACAAGAAGTCATTGCGACATCCTGACTGGACGCAGCCGTCAACCTCATTCTTACTTTGCACAAAGCCACTAAATCGCTCCATTCAGCTAACACCACATTTTGGTGTTTTCTACTAAGTGTGTCCACCACTTTATTTCCTTTCCCTGGCGTATGCTCAATCCTAAAGTCATAGGCTGCTAAGAACTCCAGCCACCTTTATTGTCCCATATTTAACTCCTTTTGAGAGAATAAACACTTCAATAATTTGTGATCCCTTAACAACTCAAACCATTCTCCTCCCATATAGTGTCTCCATACCTTCTATGCAAAGATCACTGTCACTAACTCCAGATCATCCATAGGATATCTAACTTTATTCAGTCTAAGCTGTCGATAAGCAAAGACGATAATTTTACATCTCTACTTCAGTACAACTCCTAACCCCGATCCACATGCATCGGTATACACCATCAAATCTTAATTCCTATTTGGAACAACTAATATGGGCACATTGGTCAATAAACATTTTAGCTTTTTAAATACTTCTTCACATTTATCGATCCAAATAATCTTTGCATCCTTCCTTGTTTGTTTATTCATCGATGCTTCTATAGGAGAGAAATCATTAATAAATCTTCAGTAATAGCCGGCCAACCCCAAGAAACTTCTAATCTCAGGAATGCTTTTGAGTCTTTTCCAACTATTAACAGCTTCGATCTTAATTGGGTCTATAAACAACTCATTCTTCAAAACTATATGGCAGGAAACTTCACTTCTCTTTTCCAAAATGACATTGTGAAAATCGCTTTTAGCTGATGCTACCTCAATGTATCTAGCACTATTCTGATATTAACATCATGGTCGCATTCACTCTTTAAGTATATCAAAAGGTCGTTTATAAACATGAATATGAATTTGTCCAAGTGCCCTCGAAAGACCCCATTCATCAAATCCACAAAAAAGCAGGCGTATTGGTCAATCCGAAAGGCACGACTAAACACTCATGTGAACCACATCACGTTCGAAATGCCATTAACGATATACTTTCTTTCGCCATTCTTAATTTATAGAAACACATAGCTAAGTCCAACTGTGAGAAAACCTTGACTCCATTCAATTGATCGAACAAATCATCTATTCTGGGCAAGGGATACTAATTCTTTATCATCTTCTCTTTCAACTTTCTATAGTTGATACACAACCACAATGAATGATCCAATTTCTTCATAAACACCGTTATAGCTCTCTAAGGTGAACTTCTTAGTATAATAAAATTCTTCCCTTCTAGATCTACTAACTACGCTTTTAACTCCTTCATCTCGGCAAGTGTCATTCTGCTAAGCGGTCTACTTGCAGATTCGACTCCAAGTATGAGATCTATTTGAAACTCTATAGTCCAGTAAAAGGTTCAAAAATATTAGCATGCTCTCCTAATATAAAAACTAGATTAATTTCATCCTCCACTACCTTAAACTGGTCTCGGAGATGTGGCACAGTTGCCCTAGTAACCAACGGCTTCAATCTTCGGATAAACTTCTCCTTTTCTTAATAATTATATTAATGATAGCTTGCCCATGCTTAGATAGCTAATCAAACTTTGTTGCATACTCCAACACTGACATCTTACCTTGCTCTACCTTCATAAGTTAATGAACAATGTTGACTTGGATATTGAAAATAGAAACTCAAATCTTTCCCTAAAGTCATCCTAAGTTAACTTCCTGAATAATGTTGACTTTCTATGTGGAGTACTTCTGCATACAATACCACATATATAGGAAACATAGACTACATAGGATAGAACTCTACCCTTAGTTGATGTATAGAGTCTGATGTGTTGATACACGTTGATATTCAGTGGACACTATATATTGACCATACATGTGGATTGCATAATAACTCATTCATGTAAATATAGAAGTTTAAAATTACCTAACTATGTTTGTCCTCCAAGCTTTCAGTGTATAATGGAAACTCATAGATGATCCCAGTGAATATCTACTGTAGCAGCAGTTGGTCCCACATCAACTCCTGTGATGATGGCTTTTTGCACTATGCTAGCTACCTCTCCTGTGACTGCAGAGTCTTCCAAATGCAATCATCCTTGTCGCCATCGTGAGCATCCATCAAATGTGGCATTGATAATGATAATTAAAGTGCCACATAGTAATATTCATTCAGATGTTAGCTTGAAAGGAGATCTTGGATAACCCTCTGGATTCTCCTATATTTCACCTAACAAATGATGAACTCTAGAGAATCTGCACAAGATACAAAATCTAGATGGATGAGGTCATTCTCTTACTACTGCATCACTAAGCACAAGATCCTTTAATCGGTTACACGGCGTGTAATTGGTATATGTGCCTGTAACGAGTGGTGCCTTTGTTCAACCCTTTTCTAAAGCACATTATCCAATCGATAAGGCTTGCTCCGTCTCTGCTACATCCTAATGCATACATTATTCTACTCACCTTGTACATGATATTCGTTTAGCATTTGGGCATAATGTAACACCCCTAATTTTTATTGCACATCATTTAGGATAAGTATTTATGTGATGATTAAATTAATGATATAGGTGAGTTAAGAAATGTGGGATTCGCCAAGTTAGTGAATTCGGCCATAAATTAGGTAAGAAAGTGAATGGTTTAAAAGAAAGAAAGAAATTATAAGAAACATAATTAAAGAAGGGTAAATAAGGAAGAGAAAATAGTATACCATTCTCTCTTGTCATCCTTTCTTCATTTCATTATCATTTTCAAACTAAGTATAAGAAAGTGAGGCCAGCCACCTTAGTCATCTCTACTAATTCAACTAAGAACAAGAAGAAAAATCTTAGGGAAAATCTCTTCAGTTCAACAAACCAAAGGTGAATAATGTTTCCATCTCTATGATTTTTGTGTTTCTGATTTAGATGTAAGGATAAATCTAAATTTTGATTGATATTTACCATGCATATGGGTTAGATATTCATTTATATAAGTTATGGTTATCATTTGAAAATTTATGAAATTTCCTGAAGGGTTCTGATGTAGAAAAAAAGTTTTTAATCTTCAAATGCCATGAGTTTTTTATGATGTTTTGAATGATATTTTAGAGATTAAATTAAGCTTTGTAATTTTTGAAATTATTATGAATTTAATATGAATTTTCTATGAGTAAAAATATGGATTTTTCTTTTACAATTTAAAGAAGAAAAATAATTATCTAGCTTCGAAATTTTTATATGATGTTAAGGAGGAGGATTCTGATTTTTGGGAATTTTTAGGGATTTTTCTCAAGTAACAACAATTTAATACAAATTATTTTATGAAAAGGGAATCAATGGCTGAAGTAACATTTTGAGAAATAGGAGAAAATTTTCTCTTTGATTTGCTACAAAATTATGAAAGATTTTGGGTAACCAATGGAATTTTGTTGAATAATTGGTTCGATGGAAACTTATTACTTTTAAAGGAAACAACTTGGTAGTGCAAATATCTTTGGAAATTATAATAACCCTCCCCGAAATAGATCTAATTATCTATCCAATAAAAGCTCATCAAACCTTAGGCCCAAAGCTGGCTATTGGTTGGTAAAATTGATAAAATAAACAATATACAGAGCTATTTATCTATGCTTCTAGAATATCATAGTGGAAAGGATAAAATATATAAAAAAAAGTACCCATTTCATAAAAATTAAAATCTTAAAAATACAATATATCTTCCTAAATATACGAAATACAATTACCCAAAAACAACATAACATGTCTGAAACTGGGTACATCAAATATATCAAAAACATATATAGATAAATAAACTGCCATAAGCCCTCGCCCTCGCCTCCGCCTTCATCTCCTCTATGAGCATTATTTCCCCTAACCTATGTGTTGTCATGAGGAGGGGCAGAATAATAATGTCTAGTAAACTAGAATAACAAGTCATGCCATAATAGTATTTTGGCATGTCATTTCTATAAGTAATATGTCTTATGTGTCCTACATTATAGCCTACGAAGAACACCTTCAACTGTAAGCCCGAAGGCTCTTCTAGTTCAACACCATAACATACCTTCAACTGTAGGCTAAAGACCCTTTTCGGCCCAACATAACTACCGTCAACATGTCCTAACAATGTAAGAGAAAGTATCCGAGCCACTTAATACCTTTTTACTGAAAATTCGGTAAACTCATACCATTTAATACCTATACACTAGGCAGATCCCCATTATTTAATACCTAACCAGCGGACACCTCTCTGGTACTTCCTAACCAACATCATAAGAAATCCTATACAGCCACTTAATACTTCATTTATTGAAAGAGACTGACCCTACAATAGCCACTTAATATCTCAACCCTAAAGGGGGCCCTGTTCGTGAGTTTCTGCTTTCGCCTTAATAGTTATTCTATATTATGGCCCATACCCAAATGGTGACGTATCATATTAGTATGCAGTTTTATAGATACTGGTAGCCACAATAAGTGGATAGATTTACCCTGCATAATTGGAACTACCTCGCATCCACCATGGGTGCTTATTATAGATGATCTCTCATATCAGCCCCAAAGTCACACTTCTGGTAGCCGTATTAGCTAGGCAGACATATGTGTGCTTTTTGACTGACTTCGCATCCCTATACTTAGCCATTTTCCTTCTCTCCTAACATACTACAATAAATATATACTACGTATATAGTATACCGCATACACATTTACATGCTAAGACCATATAAGGAAAACTCCTTATTTTGCTTTTAATTATGGACTAATTTCCGTAACTATTCTTAACTTCTTTGCCATAGGATTTAAGGCTATTTTATAACCTATTTATTCTTTACGATATGAATTACATTATTATTAACACACCGTTAATTATATTTATATACTATTAATATATTTATACACACGTAATTTACCCTAACAAAATATTCCTAAGCGTGCGTAGAAATATGACCTATTCTAAAATTCTCACGTCCTATACTAACCATTAAAATGTCAAAACTTCAAAATTCCTACAAGTCTAACTCCATATAATAAGTTACAAATAGCTAATATCCTTAGCGAAATAGATAGACCAGCATTAATAAAATAGAATCAAATATCAAACTTATTTTATATTAATATAATAGAATCAACATCTCTATTTCAAGGACTAAAAACATACAATCTAAACCCTTCATATTCTGTTCAACTTTTACATACACGATTTTGAAGTAAAAAAAGTGATTCATATTTAAATTATGGAATTAGACTGTACAACCTACGAATAGGAGAATTCATACTTTATACACCATGTCCTAACTAATTTTATTTTTTAGAAGCCTTTAGCACAATAATAGATAAAATTCGAAAGTAGAATAGAATATAATCTATTCAAATTACAAAATCAAAACAAATTCAACTATTTTAATATAAAACAATGGGGATTTCAACAAACCAAAAAATTGACATTATGCTTAAGAGAATTTTAAGGCTTTAATTTAGGGTCTTAAGGTACGAAATTCTCCAAAGCATTAAAAAAATCCAAACTTCCACTGTACAAATACTAAAAATGTGAAAACTAAGATTTCCACTCACATATGGTTTCCAACTTCCTTTGGATTTGATCCATGCCCTTGTCTAACTGCTCCTTCAGGTTTCTTCTTTGTAGAATATACAACCATTCAATTGTAGATTCAGAATTAAAGTTTAATGAAGGATAAGAATAAAAAACATTAATATATATAAACTTATTACCTATTTCCCTTTGATTGAATTCTTAAATCTAATCATGAAAGAAGACTGACATAGTTTCCCTAACGCCCCCAAATAATTTTGTAAACAAAATTGAGGGAGCTAGCCTCTTATATATAGTGATTGAAACATGTTAGGACTGTACGATTAAAGTCGGTTTAAAATGATAAAACCTGGGTTGTTCATGCCCAAAAAACCCTAGCCACCATACCCGCATAGGTTGCTCGCTCCCTTAGGCGATCGACCGCTATTGGTCGACCGTTCCCCCATAATGGCATATATTTATTGCTTGTTTATTTTGTTTATTTATTTATCTTTTTAACATCAATGTTAACGTTTTCTTTAATGTTAAATTATTTATTACGCATTTTATTTCTGCATTAATGTTATTTAAATTTCAAAATTTGAATTCGTTCGACTTATTTTAAATTTGAAAATTTCAAACATTAATAAGTTTTCTATTTAATGTCCGATCACAAAACTTTACATATAAAGTTGATCAGAAAATCGCTATGAACGCGGTGATGTAACTTTCATGGTCAAAATTTGACATTTGCAACATTTGCATTTTTAGCCTTATTATTAATTAATTCTCATTAATTTTTACAAGGTGTTACATTTTTGCCCTTAGAAAGGATTTTTCCCTTAGAGAGTGATGTAACACGCACTCTACAGCCATGTCATACATCAAGTTATCTACATAATAATCTACTCGGCAAAAAACGCAATGTGATTATGTATGTAACATAATACAAGTGAGCTTAATCCTAGCGTGAATGCAAGATCGCGACATACAGGCATGTATGCAAGCATCCGAAATATGCATAAGATTCTACATGAGTTAGTAAAAGTGTGGTAAGCATTCCTTAGCATCCAATATAGCAACTAGGTTGCAACTAAAAACCTAAACCTTGGATAGAGAAAATTTACCAAAGAAAAGCTCAGGATGAGAAGCCTTTAATTTCTCTTCGATTTTTCACGTACTTTCTGCTGGATTATCTCCTCATTGTACTCAGACCAGCATAATTTCTTTGTTGCTTCCTAGTTCTATGCTACACTATGCATGTAGTGGCAAGGGGTGCTATCAGCTCCATCCTAATACCTACTAATTAGTTAGGCTCTACTATGGTGGCGGTGTCATGAAGGCATTTCCTCAAGTGCAAGACATGAAAGACGTTGTAGACTTGCGCTAACTTATTTGAGGCTCTACTTAATATGCAAGTTTCCTCATCCGCTCTGAATTCAAGAAAGATCCAACAAACCTCAGTGCCAACTTTCTCAATGTGCCAAACCTCACAACCTTCCTAAGAGAGGAAACCTTAACAAATGCCAGGTCTCATATCTTTAACTCCAATTCCTTCCTTCGCTTGTCAGCATAGGACTTCTGATGATCATGTATGGCCTCTATATGCCATCTAATTATCTCTATCTTTTCCAAGTTCCCATGAATCAAATCTGGTCTAAGTAGAACTTTGTCAGTGGTTTCCCACCAACAATTAGGTGATTTGCATGGCCTCCCGTACAAAGCTTCAAAGGATGTCATGCCAATCATCGCTTGGTAAATATTATTGTACACGATCTTTACTAAGGGTAAGTGTTGCTTCCAGTGTCCTCCAAAGTACATGATGCAAGCTCTCGACAAATTTTCCATAATCATGTTCACCCATTCATTCCGACCGTCGGTATGTGGGTGGTAAGCAGTGCTAAGATACACCATCATTATTAGGGATGACTACAAATTGCTCCAAAATTCACCAATGAATAAGGGTCCCCTATCACTAACAATGCTAATAGGAAATTTGTGCAGTCATATTGCTTCTTTAATACAAATTTACAAGATATGTCACGATCCTATTGCTTCTAACTAGAATAAAGTGGGAACTTTTAGCAAGGCTATCCACTATCACCCAAATATCTTCATTGCCCCTTTAACTCCTAGAAAACCTATTTTTGAAGTCTATCGATATATGCTCCCACTTCTAAGTCGGTACCTCTGGTGGTAACAAAAGTCCTCCGAGCTTCCCTTTTTCTGCCTTTACCTTTTGACGCATCAAATACCTAGAGACAAATTCCGCTATCCTTCTCTTCACCCATGGCCAATAGAAAATCTGTTTCATATCCCTATACATTTTATCTCTATCGGGGTGAACGGTCATTCAAGAATGGTAGCACTCAACCAAACTTCCTCTAAAATGTCCTCCACCATAGGAATGCAAAGGCCTACGTCTCTTCTCAAACATCCTTTTTCGTCAATTACATAACGACCACTATGACGAAAATGTTCACCTCTACCCAACTTGGCAAAAATATATCTACTATTGGTTCATCTTTCTTTTGTTCTTGCCCAATGATGTCCATCAACACTAGCCTCACCTCCATTGCTGCAAGATAGCCTAGAGTATGTTTCGACGGCGGTTGGAAATTGAAATTTGAAAGGAACTTCAATTACTTCTACTAGTATATAGCACCTAAAGTTGTATGCCTCCGGCTAAAGCCATCGACGACGACATTCCTTTTTCTAGAGGTATACTGTATCTCAAAGTCGTATGATACTACGAGCTCCATCTACCTATGCCGTCTCAGATTCGATTCATTTTAGGAGAATAGGTATTTAAGGGAATTGTGGTCGATGAATAGCTCAAACCTTTCTCTCAAAAGACAGTGCCCCTACATCTTCAAAGCAAAGTCGAAAGTTGCTAGTTCCAAGTAACCGGTTGGGTGCCTCTTCTCATGGTCCTTCAACTTTCTACTTGCATAGGCTATCACTCTACTTCCTTGCATAAGAACAACTCCAAGTCCCATACCACATGTATCAGTGTAAATAGTGAAAGACTTCATCCCATCGAGAATGGTAAATGCTGGCACACTAGTCAACGGCTCCTTTAGCTTCTTGAATGCTTCCATGCATTTTTCGTCCCATACAAAAACTAGATTTTTCTTCATTAAGAAACTTAGTGGGACTGCTATTTTGGAATAATCCTTGATGAACTTCCTATATTAAACCATCAGCCAAGAAAACTCCTAACTTCTGTGGCATTCTTCGGAATCTTCCAGTCTAGAACAGCTTTTACCTTTACGGGGTCCACGGACAATTCCTTCTCAAAGAAAATTTGATTAAGAAATCTCACTTTCTTTTTTCAAAAATGACACTTTGAGATTTTGGCTTTTAGCTGGTGCCTTCTCAAGGTCTCTAGTACCTCCCTTAAGTGATGTCCATGCTCACCTTCACTTTTAGATAATATTGTAACACTGTCTATGAACACTACGACGAACTTTTTTTAGCTGCCCCCTAATGACTCCACTCATTAAATCTACAAAATATGCAGGGGAGTTTTCAAACCTGAAAGGCATCACTTCAAATTCATATAGTCCATCTAGAATGCATAAAGGGGTCTCCTACTTGATATCCTCAGCTATTCTCAATTGATAGAATCTAGTGGCTAGGTCCAATTGGAAAATATTTTGGCTCCAACAAGCTGACCAAACAAATCATTTATTCTAGGTAAGGGATACGTATTCTTCTTGGTCAACTCATTAATCTCTTAGCAGTCAATGCATAGACTTAAAGTGTCATTAACTTTAGTGGTGAAGACAATAGGTGCTCTTCTATAACACCCATAAAATCAACCATAAATAAATAAATTGGATAAATCAATTTTAATAAGATATGGTCAAAACGAAACTTTGTAAAAGTTAGAATTTGACCATGAAAGTGTCATCATGTTCATGGAAAAACTCTTATCGATTCCACATATAATATGTTGAAAACGAAGCTCAAACTGAAAAGTAAGGATGTTTAAAGTTTTCGGATACAAAATAATTTAAGTGGAATTCAAATTCAAATAATTAATTAATTCTCAAATTTGAAACTCAAAAATTAACAGTAGGTAGACTTAGGGGTTAAGTAAATGTTAAAATTAACGTTATTGTTAAGTGTAATTAAGAAAGAAAATAAATATATAGAATAACGACATAATTCCTTCCCAAAATAGATGGAGATGTCAACCCCCTAATGTAACACCCCTAATTTTAAATGGAATTATTTAGGGTATTTAATTAGATAAATTAAATAGAATAAGGTAGAGACTATAGGGATAAGGGAATTGAGATTCGAGATCTAATTAGGGTCGTCCCTTAATTAAATGGATTTATAGGAATGATTTTAAGTTAAATACTTAAGAGAATAGGGCAAGGGTAATATGGGAATAGCTGAACTCCATAACCCCTAAGACCCATACAACCTTTTCATTCTCATTACAAAAACAAAAACATAAATAGAAGGAAAACAAGGTCCACCATAACCCTAAGGAGAAGAAGAGCAAAATCCAATTAGAAGCTAAGGTTCAAGCTAGGAAGATTAAAGCAAGAAAAAATCTCAAGTTACTTATCCAAAAAAGGTGAATAATGATCTAAACCATCTCATATATGTCTTCTTGAACATAGAAATTTGATTTAAAGGTTTAAAACCGATTGGATGGATGAATGATGATATGCTTTTATTATATGCCATGTTGTAATTTGAACAAGAATTTTTGTAGGATAATATAATTCGATTTTAAGGTTAAAATCGTGCAAATTGATTTTTGAATGCCATGATGTTTAAATATGTTATGTAGACCAATATTTTGGAAATAGGTTTAAATTTTTATAACATTTCAAGCTATGGATAATTTATTATGAATTTTTAATGGAAGAAATAAATTTGACCTCGTGGTCCCAAATTAGATTTTTCATCTCGACGCTCAAATAATTTTTCCTATCACTTAGCCTAGATGGCTTCAAGTGATAAGCATGATTTCAAAAGTTTTGACATCATAGTCTCAAATTAGATTTCGTCTCCCAGTCCTCAAAAAATTTTGCTTATCACTTAGCCTAGATGGCTTCATGTGATAAGCACAATTTTAAAATTTTTGACCTTATGGTCCAAAATTAGATTTCGCCTCTCGTCGCTCAAACAATTTCACTTATCACTTAGCTTAGATGACTTCGGTTGAAAAGATGATTTCAAAAGTTTTGACCTCACGGTCTCAAATTAGATTTCGCCTCTCGGCGCTCAAACAATTTTGCTTATCACTTAGCCTAGATGACTTAAAGTGACAAGCATGATTTCAAAAGTGTTGACCTCATGGTCTAAAATTAGATTTTTCCTTTTGGCTCTCAAATAATTTCGCTTATCACTTAGCCTAGATGGCTTCAAGTGATAAGCACGATTTCAAAAGTTTTGACCTCATGATCTCAAATTAGACTTCGCCTCTTGGTGCTCAAACAATTTCGCTTATCACTTTCCCTAGATTGCTTCAAGTGACATGTATGATTTAAAAAGTTTCGATCTCATGGTCTCAAATTAGATTCTCTCGATGCTTAAACAATTTCGCTTATCATTTAGCCTGGATAGCTTCAAGTGACAAGAACAGTTTTAAATTTTAGACCTCAAAGTCATGTTAAAACCATGCCTTCCAACCCAAAATTAAAATTTATTTTCAGGATGACGTAATTTTCCTATAATAACATGCAGATATAGCATTATGCAGCCGCTAATAGTTTTCAAACTTGATTTCTATGTAAGACTAGATCTAGATGGTTGAAGCATGGTATCAAAATATTATCACCTCTACACACCACTTTCAATTTCTAAAAGCCTCTAAACGATGTTAGAATTCAAATTACTTTCAAAAACCCTCTAAACAAGGTTAGATCTTTATAAGTTGTCTAGATAAGATAATGTTTATGAAATTTCTCAAAACACTACTTTGCCTGAAAGCTTAGGATCAACCTTATGATTGGAATGGAACAAACAAGCCAAATATTAAAGCAAGACATGACACTATTCTTTCCAAAGTCCATCTCATATTAATCATATGAGGTGAACTTTAGGGGGCATGTGTTACACTATAATTTCGACAAAGTACAAATTATGAACATTGGAAAGGAAAGTTCCTAGGCTTGTGATTCCAAGACCCATTGTTTGGTTTCCACCAAGGGCATAAGTACAGAACTCGGCACCCGAGAGCATGTGATCTGAGAACATGAATTAAAGCGTCAATCGAGGTCAAGTTCTTTGTTCGGCCGATGTAAGAAGCTTAACTAATAGCAATAGTTTTCAAAACCAAAGGCAATTTAGAAAATATCAACAATCAAAGGCTTAGATAGCCTACCGAAGGCCAAGATATATGGAATATATCCAAGATGCTATGTATAAAAGCATCACGTTAGCAATCTGCATCAGAATGCAATCAACCAGATGATGACAAACATTCAAATCTAAACCGCACATAGCAAGAGATGTCATAAATCTAAAGGGAAAGCCATCCAAAAATGGCATTGTGTCATATTGGCTATAAATAGGCAGCAATCCCAAGGCATAAGAGATCTTTTAGTATGAAAAAGAACTGGCATAAAATCATCTAGTACTTTCCTACATTAGAGCTCTACTCACAAATTCATTTTTGGCAAAAGTCCCTAAATTCAATGTAATAAACCTCTCGGCTATATAAAAGTGACTAAATAATGAAAGGATACTGGACGTAGGGACTTTCTACTCAAACCACTATAAAAATATCGATTTATTTACTTTCTTTACATTACCTTCCTTGCATTTATTACTGTGACATTACGGTCCAACATACTATAACCTAAGCTTGGTTAGACCACATCTCGGTAATCTCCTTGTTAGGCCCAGTATTCCAATTCACTTTTGGAGCTATACCTTAGGACCATGAGATGTTAGCATAGATGAAAATTTGCACTAACAAATATTATTCCTAGAAATAATAGTTGTACCTTCCAAAGCATCTTTTCCTTGATCTCTAGAAGGAGGTCTACTTGAGACAGGCACAACTTCGATGGCATAAGCTTGCCTGCCTTGTCCCACTTTTGGTATCTTCGGGCATTGATTCTTGAAGTGTCCCTCCTTACGGCAGTGGTAGCATCTCCCTTTAAACTCCTCTCTCATTAAGCTCACCTTGCAGTCCTTAGCAACACGTTCTTTCTTCTGACATCTTTGGCATGTTACACTTCCCTTCTAGATTTTCCCCTTGGCCTTCTTATCCGCCCAAAATACTTATTTCTTAACTCATCCTTGATTTAGCACTAGTCCCACCTTCTCCTTAATACCAGTGCTTTGTAGTAGGTCGCCATTTCAACTATCATCTCATAAGTGGCGCCTACGGGTACTTAGGTCAAAAGCAGCTCCTTAAGTGGAGAATTTAGGCCTTTAATGAACTTCATAGCCTTCTTCATGAGGGTATCAATCAAATTCAATCTAAACTTAGCCAATTCTGTGAGCTTACTAATACACTCCTTCAATGTGGAGTCCCCTTGCCTTAGTTTTTTAAACTTTTCCAATTGCAAACTTATTTCATCTCTGGACATGAATTATGACTCAAAGCGAGCCCTGAAATCAAACCAAGTAATCCCTTCCTCAACATTCTCTTTAACCACTATGGTCCACCAATCCAGCGCCTCCCTTTTTAGATTCCATAGCCTTCCTCCTCTTGATCTGAACTTCTCATCTCAGCTTCCGGAATATACATTCATGGTCATTAATCCAAGCCTTCGTTTCCATAAAATCTCTAACTCCCATATACACCCATCCTCCCACAATCTACAAGTCTTCAAAGAATTTGAGGAAGTCTGGTGGGCGAGGTGCAGCTTTAGAAGGCGGACCAATGGGTGTCGTCGATGTAGCTTGTTAAAGAATGGGAACATTCCCTACAAGTCTTAGATATTGCTTGAAACATTATGACATCTCTTAATGGTGGGTATTTCTTGCGTGGAGGGATTCCTAGCCTCAGAGGAATGGTTTTTAGCCATAATCAACTAACTGTAGGTTTGAACATTTTAGTTACAACTTTCTAAGATAGTATTATTTACTGAAATAAAATTTTTCCTAGTGTGTTTGCATATGTTCATAACATTATATATATATATATATATATATATAGTAGGGTTGTGAAAAATACTTTCAAAAATTACAAATCCGTGTTCTTACGTATGTCCTATTCCCGTTGATTCTAAGCTCTAACACTAAGTGTAACAACTCGCTCCCATACGGACCTAATATTTGATCCAATAAATGCTCATCAAATCTTAAGATCATTCCAAAGTTGGTTGTTGGTAAAATTGATACGATTAACAATATACAGAGCCATCTATCTATGCTTCCAGAATCTTACAACGGAAAGGATAAAATATAATAACAGAAATAAGTTTCCATTTAATAAAGTTCAAATCTTAGAAATACAACATATCATCCCAAATATCCAAAATACAATATCCCAAAAATAGCATCAACATGTTTTAAACTAGAAACATCAAAATATATCAAAAACATAAATAGATAGATATACTGCCTCAAGTCTTCGCCGCCGCCTTCATCTTCTCTATCTGTATCGTTTCCCTTAACTTGTGTGTTGTAATGAGGAGTGGGTTAGAACAACAATGTCTGGTGAATGAAAACGTCAATTCTTACCATAATAGTATTTGGATAGTGTCATTTAGATGAGTAATATGTCTTATGCATCTTGTACTATTCCCTACTAAGGGTACCTCCAACTGTAAGCCCGAAGGCTCTTCCAGTCCAACTACATAATGTACCTTCAACTATAGGCCAAATGCCCTTTCTAGTCCAACACAACTACAGTCAATCATGTCCTAACAATGTAAGATAAAGTACTCGAGCCACTTAATATCTCTTTAATGGAAATTATGCATACTCTGACCATTTAATACATAGACCCTAGGCAGATCCCCATCATTTAATATCTAGTCCACCTTGGACCTCTCTCTAGTGCTCCCTACATTCTAAGAAATCTCATACAACCACTTAATACTTCATTTATTAAAAGAGGCAGACCTTATAATAGCCACTTAATACCTCACCCTCAAAGGGGGCCCTTTTTCAAGATTTTCCACCATCGCACCTAATAGATATTCTGCATTATATCCCATACCCAAACTGTGACGTCTCACATTAGTTCGCCTATTCGTAGGTACTATTAGCCAAGTTCACCTTACAAATTTAATACAATCCTCACATCCACCAGGGGCACTTATTGTAGGCGATGTATCACATCAGTCTCAAAGTCATACTGTCGGTAGCCACATCTGGACCATACATTTAAAGTCGGTTTAAAATAATAAAACTCAGGTTGCTCATGCCTAACAAAACCTCAGTCACATCACCTGCCGGCCGCTCCTCCCTAGGCGATTGACAGCTAGTGGTCGACCATTCCCCTATAAATGACGTATATTTATTGTTCGTTTATTTTGTTTTTCTTGTTTCCCTTTTTAATACTAATGTTAACATTTTTTTAATTTTAAATTAGCCTAACTTTAGTTTATTTATTACCCATTTGGATTTCTACATTAACCTTATTTAAATTTCAAATCTTGAATTCGTTCGAATTATTTTAAATTCGAAAACTTCAAACATTAATAACTTCTCCTTTTGAAGTTCAATCGCAAAACAGTATATATGAAAGTTGAACAGGAAATTGCCATATCCGGCCCCAGTCTCTTTAACAACCAAACGTTGTTTTACACACCGATTGGTACTTTTATATTTCGAAAACAGTTCATACTTGATATCAGAATATCATATTTGCTTCAAAATCATATCCATTTCGAAATTATCATATTTACTCAAAACATACCATTTAATTGAAAATCATGTTCATCTTAATATCTCAATTTCAGTTCCAAAATTATTTTGAATTCCAGTCTAGGTTATAACTTTATTTAACCCAATACATATTTAAATCCGAGATTTAAATATAAACACTCCACCCTTTTGACTAGTTTGAGTTTTAGAAAAATAGTTTGAGTAGTTTTAAAATAGTTTAAATAATTAAAATAGTTATAAATAGTTTAAATGGTTAAAATAGTAAAAAAAATAGTTTAAATGCTTAAAACAGCTAAAAATAGTTTAAATGGTTAAAATAATTTAATATAAAATAGTTTAAGTATTAAAATGGTTTATATAGCAAAATAGATTGGAAAATCCAAAATAATTTGAATATTTACAAAGATAGATTTAAATAGTTTATATCAGAATAATTTATTTGAAAATAGTTTCAAAGTCAAACTGATTCAATTTCCAAATCCTTTTAATTCAAATCAACTCAACTTCCATTTCGATTTTGATTTCTGACCAAATTTCAATTTGAATAAATTTCAATTTGAATAAATTTCAATTAAATTCCAATTCAATTTCAAATTAAATCCCAAATTAATTTAATTTCAAATTAAAACCACGCCACTTCCAAATTAAAACCATGTTGATTTATATCGATTTTGAGTTTGATTTTCAAAATATTGATTAAAATCACTGGATTCAAATTAAACTTAAATTTTTGAATTAAGATTCTAAACATAAAACAAATCCCATTCTTGAGTCCAAATCTACATATCCAATTAAATTACTTTTACTTAGCAAAATTTTAAAGTTCGAATGAAATTTCAAATCCTTTTAAAACAAATTAATTCTCTAAATTCAAATCATATTTCGATTATAACTTCAAAATCTCAACTTCAATTATTTAAACAATTTCGATTACCAAATTTAAATATCAACACTCAAGGCTCAAGTTTGAAAATAATTTGATTTCTATAAATTTGATTTTTATTTCTTTTAAATCAAAATCATTTAAATAAATTTCATATCAAAAATTTTAAAACAATTTCATTTAACCAGTCCGGTGTTTATATATAATTTTCTATCATATATCTAAGTGATAAATCATTTCAATTTATTTCAAGGATGGATGTATGTCATTTCAGTCCAAAATAAATGTCATAGATATGTATCATTTCAACCTCTTCCTTAATTTATTCGAAATAATTTAATTTACAGAGTGATACCAAGATATATAAAAAAATAAACATCCAATCACCCAAATATCAACCAATTGGCATCCGTCACAATCAGTCATCTAAACAGTCAAAATAATTCAAACAATTTTATGGTTATTAATATCGGGTGTTTTATTGGCGATTAAATTCCAATTCCAAATCTAACTGTCAATTTTAATTTTTAACATTTGATTCAAATGACAATTTAGAGGATAATTTATCAAGCAACAATCAATACACTCATATCACTTCATAATTTCAAATTTAACTAGCATAAAAATATACTGCTACTCATGAACATTATAAAATACTCACCTTGAATTTCCAATTTTAAATCAAATCAATCATCGTTCTCTTTCTTCAAATCCAAAAAATGTACGCCAAATCCAACCACTTTGTTCTGGATCATCACTTCACCGACACAGTTGTTAAAGTAGTTCCGATATCGACAGAGAGTACATCCATTTCCAGCTCCGGTCTCTTTAACAACGAAAATGCTAAAAATAGTTAAAATGGTAAAAATAGTAAAAAAAAAGTTTAAATGGTTAAAATAGTTAAAAATAGTTTAAATGATTAAAATAGTTTAATATGAAATAGTTTATGTACTAAAATGGTTTATATAGAAAAATAGATTAGAAAATCCAATCTATTTGAATATTTAAAAAGATAGATTTAAATAGTTTATATCAGAATAATTTATTTGAAAATAGTTTCAAAGTTAAACTGATTTAATTTCCAAATCCTTTCAATTAAATTTCCTTTTCGATTTAAATTTCTGACCAAATTTCAATTTGAATAAATTTCAATTAAATTCCAATTTAATTTCAATCCTAAATTAATTTCAATTTCAAATTAAAACCATTCCAATTCCAAATTAAAACCATATCTGTTTGTATCGATTCGAGTTCGATTTTCAAAATATCAATTAAAATCACTTGAATCAAATTAAACTTAAATTTTCGAATTAAAATTCTAAACATAAAACAATTTCCATTCTTGAGTCTAAATATATATATCCAATTAAATTACCTTTACATAGCAAAATTTCGAAGTTCCAATGAATTTCAAATCCTTTTAAAACAAATCAATTTTTAAAATTCAAATCATATTTCGATTATAACTTCAAAATCTCAACTTTGATTATTTGGACAATTTCGATCACAGAAATTAAATTTCAACATCAAGGCTCAAGTTCGAAAATAATTTGATTTATATAAATTTGATTTTTATTTTTTAAATCAAAATCATTTAAATAAATTTCAAATCAAAAATTTTAAAACCATTTCATTTAACCAATCCAGTGTCCCTATATAATCTTCTATCCTATGGCCAAGTGATTGGTTATTTCAATTTATTTCCGGGATGGATATATATCATTTCAATCCAAAATAAGTGCCATAGGTATTATTTCTTAATTTATTCGAAATAATTCAATTTACAGGGTGATAACAAGATATATAAAACAAATGAACATCTAATCATCTAAATATCAACCAATTGGCATCCATCATAATCAATTATCCAAACAGTCGAAATAATTCACAACAATTTCATGGTTATTAATATCCGATGTTTTACTAGCGATTATATTCCAATTTCAAATCTAACTATCAAATTTAATTTTTAACAATTAATTCAAATGACAGTTTAGAGGACAATTTATGAAACAACAATCAATACATTCATATCACTTCATAATTTCAAATTTAACTAGCATAAAAATATTCTAGTACCCGTGAGCATTATAAAACACTCACCTTGATTTTCTAATTTAAATCAAATCGAACGACATTCAATTTAGCTTAAAATTTTAAATTGCTCCAAATGACTTCAAATCAGTTCTAAGACACAGTGCACGTCACTGCGATTCATCGTCGCTTGTTTCGTCCAATTCCAACCTCGTATGGAAAAGTTATCCATAATATAAGATTATAGTTTTATATATAAATAATTTACAAATTCTCTTTTTCCTTCTAAAACCTTAACTAAATCACGATCGTCCATTTCCCCAAGATCAGATCCGAGCCGCCTTTCCCTTTCTTCCTCCTTTCCAGTTCAATGTGCGTACGTAACCCATCGGGCGCCCTTTTTTCGATTGTCGAGCCTACAACTTTGATCAATAACACGATCGGGAACTACCCCGTCCAGCTTCTTCCACCGCGCACCACTAGCCCAAGTCTGGCCGAGCTCAGCCCTAGAATTGCCTCAGAATACATGCATGAATGCACCACGTTTAAATACAAATTACCGCCACGTCACTTGCCTGAAAACTATCATCACCATATGGATGTAGAGATTGAGAAGCTTGACCATTTCCTAGTTGAAAGTTTTCTCTATAGGCGCGTGGATTTTGAGATAATTGAGGGAAAGAAGTGTGTAGTTTTGGTCATTAATTAGATGGAGGCATGACTGTAAAAGAATAGGGTTAGGGTTTACTGAGAATAAGCGTATTTATACGCGTACACACATTATTTTTTTATTATTTTTCCACTATTCATGTATTTTTCGGACGAACTTCAAATGAAGTGTGCCGCCGTGCGTTTATTATGTTTTACCCCTATTCCGAACACAATGGAACATGTTTCAAGGCCTAATTCGACCGTATGTGGAAGATAGCTTTTCGAATCGAATTATAATATTAAATTTTCGATATTTATTTCAACGCGTTTTTTATCCCGTACGACCAACCGATAACTCCAAACGCTACGAAATTTGAAATCCAATAATAATACACTATTACTGATCCAATGGAACTTGTTTCGTCGAATTCCGAGACTGTGCCCCGGATCGCTATTTTTACTCGTCAATTTAAACAAGTTATTTTCAAAATCGAGTAAATCACTTTTAAATTCAGATTTAAAAGTTCTATTACCTTCATTCTTATGAATATAAATTTAATAAGCCCTTAAACTATTTTTCTTTTAAATAAAAATCCAAGATTTAAATTATTTTCACAATTCCAATTATTTAATTCAACAATTAAATTATCAATAAATCATTATATGTGAAATTCAACCAATTAAATCGATAAAATTTACTTTTCTATATCTAAAATCAATTAAATAAACAATTTCAAATAACCTAAAATTCTAGGTCGTTACTGGTTTTTAGAACAAAGGTATTATAAGTAATTTTGTGTATAAATTGACTATCATATGAACGTATAATTTTGATGGTTGATGATGTGTTATACATTCATCTTTGTACCTTGATCGATTTCTTTTGCATATGATAAATTAAGATATACTCACTTATGTGTTAAATACTATCATGTAACATTTGACCTTGGGGATGGAAACTAATGACCAGTTAGGGTTGTTCCAAAGTGCGAACGGTCAGATTTAGACTCCTGCGTGATTAGAATTATAGTCGAAGATCAAAAGATCAAATTATGTTAGGATGTCCTGGATTGATCAAAAACCATGACTCATGGATATTCTAAAACCAATTTTAGGTGAGGAGCGAGATAGGGACGCGTCCTATCTTCCAACCATTAAGCCCTTGGTTGGTCGAGATAGGGACCGAGATAGGGATGCGTCCTATCTCCCATATTACCTTCATTCATGATATGAGATTGATGTTATGATTATGTTCTAATAATTTTGGTTGCCAAATGTGTTATGGATGACATATTATTTGATAGGGTATTAGTGAGGGAAAATCTATTCCGCTCAGCAGCGTGGTCTCACTAAGTACCAATATTTTCATTTGTGATGGACCACTTTTATTCACACCAGACTTTTGTCCAATTCGATGTTTTTGATTTTCCCTTAAACTATGAGGTACTATTTGGATTGGGTAGGTTAAACTGCGAGAGTCGAGCTACTATCTATGAGTACTATTTCCATTTGGTAGTGTTAACTACTTTTCTTTATTGTTGAATGTATGTAATGACAGTATTGTAACCATTTGAGTAGTGAAGCCCAGGATCATCCAACGGGGCATCTTCATATGTCACTCTTGGAACTATATTTGCAATTATTATATTTTATCTAAATAATGCAATCGCGGGTTATGTGATATAACTTGAACATAATGAATTTGCAAAATAATGAAAGAAAATGTTTTTAAAACTTGTAAATTCTTTTGCTCTCGATGGTATTGATACAATAGGTGACCTTATTTTATCATTAGGAAATGATGCTAAGAATGACTGCATCATTAATAATGTCAATTTTCGAACCTTTATATATGGGAGGATACACTTGGTATCAGAGCCACTCTTACATAGAACTCGGTAAGTTTTTTGAAAAAAAAATCTAAATCAAACAAGAAAGAATAAATTGAGGTATGAGACAACGTTACATCAACATACCTATTCTTTGTTATGCATTAGTACAGACATCTATCTTTACTCTCCCCTCTGTCTTACACTGTTTTTATGTGTCTTATGAAGACTCATATGTAGATTATAAGAAATGGATACCAAAACAAAAGGACTAAACTTAGAACGTAGAAGCACCACAACCAATGGGAATATTCAAGGTAATGCTAGGAATGCTAACCAAACCACCAATGCAAATGCAACTGCCAACGTGGGTGCTCGAACTATACCAATTGATATAATGATGATGTATCAGTTCTTTGTCAATATGATATGAGGCAGAACAATGGTTGGACCGACTGGAAGAAATGCAATGTGGGAGCAACTGCACAAGAAGTGGTCTCCCGTAATAACTATGCTACATTAAGTTGGGGTTGTATTAACTTGGAAGGAAAGCCATTCTTAGGAATCGAAAATGATATTGAAGTGAAGGATTGGCTTCTTTATAGTTATAGGAATTATTTCGATCTATGGTTTAGTGATGATTGGAAAAGGGGGTTGGCATGAAGGTAGTTGTAAATAGCTGCTCTCTACTGGTGGAACAATGTTACCATGAGGGTTTCGAAGGAGGATCTTACATGAGCCAAGTTTAGAGAGAGGTTTGAAGAGTGGTTTCTATCTGAAGTGTCTAAGTTAACTCTATTTAGAAAGTTTTCTAGGTTGGAAAAGGGTGAAATGACATGTTGGTGTACTTCATGAACTCTAATGAGCTATCAAGGCATAGGCAGGTAATCATTAACACTCTTCTTAAAAAACAAGAAGTTCATTAGAGGACTAAAGTAGGAGATTGTTGGGGAAACTATGTCACATCTTAATGATCAATTAAATATTATAGTGCACATGGCTATGAGAAATGAATATTTACTTCCATCTTTGGGGGAAAATAATACTGTGGATTATGGGTTTCTGAGTCAAGAAAATTAAAGTTTTTTGGAAAAAAGGGAGCTTAGAAGAGTGAGAATTGGAAAAAGTGAAAAGCTGGTATGTTCTATTAAAAAATGTGAATACTCAACATTCTTTAGAGTTATTGTCTCATACAACCCACTTTGGATTTAAAAGTAATGTTTTACAATCCTTCGATATGTAAAATACAGGTTGTTAAAAACATATTTTTTAGAGATAGGTTTTAAGTTATAAGATTTTCTCAAGTCAAAATATTTAGTTACGAATTTTTATAGGAATCCATGTAGTAAATGAATAAGGGAAATGGTTTCAAAATAGAAATATGAGTCAAAATGAGCTAAAGAATTTATTTGCAAATTTCTAGAATTTTATAAGTATTTTCCCTCCCTAAACAATCATTTCCACAAGATAAATAAGAAGACCAAAACCGTATAATGAAGCAAAAGATGCCTAATTATGAATGCAAATTACATGACTAAGTAATAAGGGGACAAGATCTTATAAAAGTTCTATAAAAATAAAACAGGGGACACTGCCACTAACCAAAAGTGAAGGCTCAACGAATAAGGAGGTGACACGTGAAAAGATATGCACAAGCTTGATCAGATTTGTAGACATGGGTAGTTATGCATGCTTAATTACCAAAGGAATAGACTAAGCCAAAGGTGCTATATTTGGTGTATAAAACTGGAAAATAAATGATTAGAAAAGACTCTTTGAAAATGAACTAAGAGCACTGCCCAAGGTAATGGCTGAAGGTTCCAGATGAAGGCGATTGTAGAGGATGATTGTCGAAGGTGTTCCTAACGTGAGTATACAAACAAAGTTTCCTTAGGACGAAACTTCAGAGTAGCAATTTTGTTGCTGAGATCTTTTGACTTTTGAGGAGAGTCAATACTGAGACCAATTGCCTTTAAGAGGAAATAAAATACCAAAACCCCAGGCCTAAGATGGCTAGAGGTAGTACATACTATGTCTAAAGCATGCGATGCGAAGTTAGTTCCAAGGCATAATCTGACCAAAAATAAGTTGGGATCTTAATAAAGCTTAACAAATAACTAAAGTTGAGACCTAATGTTTAATAATTAGTTGAACTATTTTGAGTTAAAGACAACTAAAAAGTAAAGTAAGAACCTACTAAATAATGCTAGTTTGGAAGGGCTATTGATGCCAAGTAGGGGCGCTCACTTGAATACACCTACTTTAAAGGGTAGGGTTTGGCTTAGACTTCCGAGGACATGGGATGGCCAGGCAGGTTGTTCGCCTTCATGATAGTGGATGTAACTCACTTATGAGGTTCAAGCTTAAGCAAATAAGATTTACCGGAATCACTTACAGTTGTACTTTGTAGTATAAATTTAAAGAGACTACTCAAGGTTGTATTTTGTTGTAAAGACAAAGATAAAGAAGTTTCTTATGGTTGCACCTTGCAGTATAAAACATACTGAACTAAAATTTCTTAAGAATGTGCTTTTCAGTACAGAACTAAAAAACCCGGATTGTTTGGGGATGTACTTGCAATGTAAAACTATTAAATGAATTTCTGAGACCGAGAGGGGATGTACCTTATAGTATAAAGTTAGTAAAAAAAATAACAGAGACCCTTTGAGTTTAACTTTGCATTATGATAGATAAAATGCAGGGAACTAATGACAGTTTTGGAAGTAGTGTATCAAAACCATACAATAATCACAAGTTAAGTATTCTAATTTCCAATACCCTAAACCTAAGATTGTTTTGGGTGTATTTTCACTAAGATATGATATGTACGCTTGAATTAATGTATTTTATCATAACTTATGAATGTTGAAACTTATTCCATGCTTTAGTAGCGTGGTCCTGCTACCGTAAGAACTTAGATGGGAAATGTTATTTTTCATGCCAGACTTATGACTGACATGGGTGTTTATTGTTTTCTCCTATAAACTCATGGATTCTCAATTGGGTAGGTTGAGTTTATAAGGTTTTAGATTATATATTTTAGCCGAAGGTAGGTAATTACCGAGACTATGCTAAAGACGAACATGGAAGGAGACCTTATTATTATCTATTGTTGTAATTTAATTCAGCTGTGTAATGTGAATAGTAAATCTAGAAGACTACAAGGGTTCAACATCTTTATATGTCGGATCTATGATGCCCCATATAATGATTTATATGGTAGCCCTGCGTAGGAAGGATTTGGGAGTTAAAATCTGTCAAGACAATTATTTAAGGTGGAATTTATTTAGTTTCTCTATTTTCTTAAACTCTTGAAAATTATGATGAAATCATTTTAACGTCAAAATATAATTCAAAGGTGATTGCAGCACATTAGGGTTCCATTTTTAGGTTTTAAAATGGTAAATGTTATAGGTCGGTATCAGAGCTTAGGTTAGAGGTCACTTAAGTGAAATAGATCTATAAAAATTTAAGTAACTAATAGAAAATGAACGCTTTGGGGAGAGAATATGCTATTAGATGATGTGCTTGTATTTTGTTGTATAGGTATGTATGCGGATATACCTATTCATCTATTGTTGTTTCTCTCTCTTTCTTCCCATTTCTAAAAAAGACTTGCTTAATCGAAAAGCAAGATGAAACTGAAAAGTGTATGAGTTAACATAGGTGGAGCAATGCAAGAAGGGAGACCAAAAGCACCTAAACTAATGGGAGAAACGATGGTGAACAGCGAGTGGATGAAAACAAAGCCACTCCACTGGCTAATGCTATGGGCATGGATGTGAATGCCTTGTTACAACAATTTATCGTGCAAATGACAAGGTAGAATATGCTGGAGGCTATTGAGCCAAAGTCCATAGTAAGAGAGGATTTCTAGAAGGTGAACCAAGACTACCGAAACTTGGGAAGAAAGATGTAAAAAGGAAGGAGCCCGCAATTGAAGTGTTAAATCGACTAAGAGTTTAGATTGTATCTTTAGAGATCCAGGGTTGAATGTTATGTAAAGAAGAAAGCTAGATTCAAGGCAATTGCATGAAAATGCTTTGGATTGGCAGGAAATGGTGGCTGCCGAGTCTCCTGAAGGGTAGAACACTTGGAATCAATTTAAGAAGTGGTTTGAGGCTTAGTTCATATCTGAGTCTCAAAGAAGTGTATTGTTATAAAAGTTTATCGACTTGATGCAAGAGACCTTTCGATGAAAGGGTACATCCAGAGTTCACTCTTTGATTAAGTATAGCCAAGAGATATTAAAAACCCCGTTATAGAAAAATAAGAAGTTCATCCGGGGTTTGAAGCAGGGTCTAGATCATTAGGTGATGACACATTTGGCCTATCCTTTTTAGTTCGTTACGGACATGACCTAAATGTATGATGGGATGTAATAGGAAAAGAGGATGGTTGAGATAAAGCCAAGGCAGTCCAGAAGAAGAATTTCACTCCTTATGTTAAAGGCAAGAGCACTCTGCCTTGTAGATTACAATAGCCTATGATTTTTGTTTGATGATGATAAACATATATATATTCATTTAAATGTATTTGCTATTGCACTATTTTATTTTTCACATAATTAATTAAATATTTTCTAAATAAAAGAAAATAACTCAGAATGAAAAATTAAACAAATATTTTATTCAAACATATATTTGATTAAAATTTCGAATAGTACAAATTTAAGCTCTCACTATACATCTACACATTGTCAATTACAATACAATTTCGATTACATCACAAATTACAATTTTGACCTCACTACATATTCACTCAACACTCTTATTTTTCTCTTCAACTTTGTTCCAACTTGATTCCAGCATCTAAATTATCTGCAAAATAAACACTGACGCGGTAAAATTGAAAAAGAATTTATTTTGCAGTGTGCAATAAAATGTGTGTGTTGTGAAAATATTGTTTGCCTCAGTTATTTGGATTGTTCATCATTATTTATTTTTAATCCATCTTACACGAACAACTTGTGACATGCACAGTGTATCACTGTACAAGCCACAAGGCCGTGCACTCCGATATACACTTGATAAAATTACAGGGATGGGTGAGCATAGGTCAAACCCAACCAAATGGGGGATTCAAATTAGGTGCAATAAAAAATAAAAATAGAATGGTCAAGTACGAGAGTCAATGAACATGAATAAAAGTTCAATACAATGACCGGACTCAAAGGTATATAATCAGCCCAAACATGAACCAGGACACATGTACACACAAGAGTCAGTGGGACACATATAGAAGTAGACTACAACGAACAAGAACAACAAGACTCGAGAACACATCAGGCCAAACCAAATATAAGCAGTAATGACCACATACAAATAAGGTCACCCAATATTATAAAGTCAAGAACACATGCGTACAACATGAAGATCAACTCAGAGCAAAGCCTTAACACCAAAATGCAACAAGACTTCATAATGTTTCCAGCAGGAACCAGTCATCAAATCAGGCATGCCCTGTTTCAAACAAAAGACTTGAATGAACATGTACCGGTGTAGACTCTACGTGATTCAAAGGCAATCAGGTTTAGAAACAAACCAAGACAAAAGTGATTGGAAAAGACTTCAATGGTTTCAGACTCGCAACAAAGAAGGCCAACTAATCAACCCAGAACAACAAACACATATGCCATCACACAATGTAACCTGATCAGAACACCACAATAATGGATAGAGGATACAAACCAAACAACATGACATACAAACCAAAACTCCATGATACAACAACACATACTGATTTATACATATGCATATGATCAGATACAAGGCAGTACATGAAGCAACACAACAACAATGACTCAAGTCCAAAAATATGTAACATAAAGATCTCAAACAATCAACAAGAACTCAGACCAACTACAAGTGAAACAAGACTCAAGAGGAACCACATGACAACATGACTCAAGTGCAATCAAAATGAAGTGCAAACGGTAACTCAACATTTGAATCATGGATGAGCAAAATGAACTAAACCGGATCACGTGATAAGAGACTCCAACGCAAACTCAATGCAACATGACACCAGACTCCAAACAACAAATGAAGACTTGATTGCAATTAGGAATGAAGCATCATGGAGCTTCAAAAAAACATAAAAACTAGCTCTCTAAATCAATAAAGTCAAACTTTCAGGCATGAACTCAATGAAGCAGTGGACTAACTAGCCAGAGCTACAAACTTATATAGAATACAAAAGGCAACATGATGAGTAGCAGTTCCAAACCAAGTCAAGGCCGAGATGAACAAATTCAACAAAAGTCAAAAATAATTGAAAATGGAAAGAGTATGATGAACAAGCATCACAGATTCAAAATATCTGAAAACCAAATGCAAGCCATGGTGACCAAGCAAAGTATATCGAGAAAATATTCAAATTGAACCATCAAAATATATCACAAGTATTCAAGAAAAATCGAGCGGCCAAGCAAAAATATTTGAAGAATTCAACACAATTATACCAACGAATATATAGGGTGTTCGAACCCTATAATTTTCCCACATCATCATCAGAAAATGTGTGCGATTTGAGTTCAAGAAAAATACCGGAGTAATAAATCACTAGACTCGAATCAAGGTCGAGCAAAATCGAAATCAAAAGGAAAGTGACGTATCAATTTCATCCAAGCATTCAAGCTTGACAAATTGGAGTAGCCGAAAGCCAACCAGAGCCAGTGATCAACTAACGAAGCCAATCGAGTGAAATTATACTCCAACTGATCATAATTGAAGCGGCTACTTCAATCGAACAAAACCCTAGCTTGTGAAAGAAGAACGAATTGGAAGCAGCCATTTATTTCATAGAGCAAAGGAGGCGGCACGAAAATAAAAGAGATACGGGCCGAAGTAAAAGAGAATAAAGGGAGATGTCCTTTTTTTCTTGTGACATAAATTAAAATGGGCCAGCCTTTGTAAATTTTATTTGGGCTTTAATTTTATAACTACGGTTTTGTATTTGTTTTATTATAGTGTAATTTTCCTTTTTTAAAATTAACTCTCTAGTCGTGTGACTTGGTTACGAACTACGGTGGTGTAGTTCGAGATTTCACAACTCAAGGGCTGAGTTGTGGCAGAGTTTTGAACGTATAGTTAGTTAGTCATTAGCGGGTGGCGTAAGTTTACGTGTGTAAGCGTCTGACTACTTAATTTCTAGTAGAAACCTTAGGGGCAGCACATAGGTAGGTTATTATCGAAGCTGGATAAATCTGTGTTGTTCCATTTCTGCTTCTACTATTCTGCTATTATCTGTGCTGCAATTATTATATATATTTCCACATTAATTTTTATTATTATTAGTATCACCCTAATCACCCCCTCTAGGGTGAAACCGGTCCTATAAGTGGCATTGGAGCTAGGAACAATCCATTTTTTGTTTTGAAAAATTGATTTTTCAAAAATCATTTTTTGTTTAAAATTTTGATTTTTTAAATGGCTTCTTTTAATAATGCTTTTTCTGAGGGACAGTCCATGGTTAGACCATCCATGTTCAATGGTGAATATGCTTATTGGAAAAGTAGAATGAAAATTTTTCTAAAAACCATAAATGCATGGAATGCTATTGAGACGAGATATAGGACAGCAACTATAATGGTAGATAATCAGGAAGTAGAAAAGCCTATGGATCAATGGATAGAGCTTGAAAATAAACTGCAAAATGCCAATGCTATACCTTTGAATTATATTATCTGTTCATTAGATCAAATTGAATTTAATCGTATCTCGCATTGTCTACCTGCTCAAGAAATTTGGCACACACTTGAAGTGCTTCACGAAGGAACCACCCAAGTCAAAGAATCTCGCCTTTCCATGTAGCGACTACGAGAACTTCGCAATGGCCAAGGATGAAAGTGTCAAAGAGATGTATGGATGACTTTTTAATCTCGTATACAAATCAAAAGCTCTCATAAAACCATACACAGACTTGGAAATAGTCCAAAAAATCCTCAAAGTCCTTCCACGAAATTTTGAAGCAAAATTGCTGCCATTCAAGAATAAAGAATTTGAAACAAGTTAAAGTAGAAGAGCTCATTGGAAATCTCACCACTTATGAGCTAGATATGAAATTTAAGGAAGAATGTGAAGGAGGTGATATTCAAATGAAATCAATCGCTTTCAAAGGAACAACTGAGAGTTGAGATGATGGTGATTATGGTGTAGCAGAACTGGCACTAATAATAAAGAAATTCGAAATGTGGAATCACAAGTATGGAAATACAGCTCTAAATTAACAACTGAAAAGCAGAATAGTCAAAGTTCTAGACAACTCAGAAGAGCAAGATATTATTTGTCACAACTACAGTAAACCCAGTCATATCAAGCCAAATTGTCCTTAGAATTGACTCAGCCAAGGAAAGAAACAGAAAAGGAGAAGTTTTATAACTACTTGGGATGAAACTGATGAAGTTGATAAAAGCACTGGCAGTGAGAGTGAAAAGGGAAATCTGTGTCTTCAAGGAGAAAAAATAATAGTGATGGTAACGAGCCAAGCAAGGTATCAAAACTTACTCATTCGAAATTACATATATATTTTTATGAGGTAAATGGCTGTTTTGAAAGACTTAGGGAGAAGTATGCTAAAATTGAATCACAAAGAGACAGTTTAACAGAACTAAATAAGCAGCTTGATCAATTGGTTAAAAACTATCAAGAAAGTGCCCTAAGTGTGATAAGTGTCCATTACTTAAAGAAGAAATTATAAAATCAGAAATTAAAGTTAAATCACTTGAAAATGAAATTATGATTTTGAAAGAAAGTGAAAACAGTAGGAGAGAAAATTCTATTAAAAAGTGCACTTTATTATTGAATGAAAATGAATCTCTCAAAACACTAGTCGTCTACAACTTTAAGGAAACACTCCAAAAGAAAAAAATCACTAACAAGGACTTGGATATACTCAAACTAAAAGTGTTAGATGCAAAATTAATCAAGTCAATTTTAAGTGCACGATTTGTGGAAAAATTGGACATAATCACAATAATTGCTGGTATAGACCTAAAAACGTGAAAACCATAATAATTTAGGTTCCAAAAGGCACGAACTTAAAATCTCTTAGAATTAAACAAATCTAGGTGCCAAAAGGAACTAACATAGATTGTCTTGGGTCTACAGAAACTTATTTTACAAAATCTTCTATCAGTAACAATTATGAACCTATAAAAACAAAAAGGTCGCAAAAATCTTTTCTCATGTAGATATGTTGGCATGCCGAGGAACCATAAAAGGGTACCTAAATTCTGGTTGTTCCAGGCACACGACGAGTGACAAAACCAAAGTTCCTTAGCCTAGAGAATTACAATGGTGGCAGAGTCAAAATGGGTCATACGATATATTATATGTTGAAAATCTGCACCATAATCAGATTTCAATCAACCAGTGATCAATTAAGAAAAGTTGAGCACCACAATTGAATTTGACAAGGATGAAAAAGGTAAGGTAGTTGATCAAAAGAAACATAGAGGTATGATTGATCACTTCTTCATCTCACTGCTTTTAGACATTGTGTTCTCTGCTTGCTTGTATACACGATTTCAATCAAATCCAAATGAATCTCATTTTAAAAGCTGTAAAAGGATTATAAAATATCTGTTGCACACATCACGGTTTGGTCTATGGTATCCAGCTTATAGTAACCTTGATTCAAAGGGGTATTCAGATGCAGATTATGTTGGTAGTCTAGTTGATAGAAAATTGCTAGTGGACTATGTTTTATGTAGAGATGTTCATCAGTTGCATCACATTTCCAAAGAAAATATCTGCATAATTTTCATTTTAACCGATTTTCAACTGGCAGACCTTTTTTTCACAAAACCCCTTTCAGAAAATAGTTTTGTTGAATTCGTTTCAGATTAGGTATTTTAGAAATTTGATTTTATATTTTTTGATTTGATCTTAAATGTCTAAATTAACTCATATGACTCCCTATTGATTATCAAAAAGATTAATAGTGACTGAAAAAAATATTGAGTGTTGATATTAATCATATATTTTGACTTGAGAAAGTATATGTAGTAAATTTCTTTAAAAATTTAAACAAATTTTTTAATAACTTTTATTGGTAAAAATTCCATGACCATCTCTATTTCTATCATATTTCTAACGACCATCACTCGTTAAAATCCAATATAGTTTGTTAAAATGTGGTATTTTTGAATGGAAAATTATTCATTTTTTAAGTTTAATTAGCTATAAAAACATCCAAAGCATTCACTCTCATTTAAAAGTCCTTGCGGTTATGCATGGGTGAATTACTCGGAATATTTGATTATGTGCTTTCATGTGCATTTAAAAGTCCTCACAGTTGTGCATGTATGGAACACATATCAAAATTGATTATTAAATAGACGAGTTGATTCTAGTCTATTTAAAAGACCTTATGGTTATGCGTGTGTGACGACCCGGAATTTTCAAGCATTTAAAATCGGAATATTTAATTGATTTTAAATTATTTAAAGGTTAATTATCAACTTAAATTACGAATATCATAATTTATTTGACAATTAAATTGAAGAATTAAATAATTTGAATTGGATAAAATATGAAACCTGAGATTTTAAGCCTGTTATAAATAATTTGAAGGCTTGTAAAATTTATATTGATAGTACAAAGGATAATAGAAGTTGTAAAGTTGAATTTAACAGTGGTTTTTTCAGTTTTAAAATTTTATATCATTTAAATTGAATTTAAAAATAGCTCCGAGGTACAGTCTCGGAATTCGACGAAACCATTTCCATCGAGTCCGTAATATTACCGGGTTTCAAATTTCGTATTGATCGGAGTTAGTATGTGAGTGTACGATATATAAACGCGTCGAAAATTTAATTGATAATAATCTAATGAAAATTTAATTTAATTGGTCAATCTTCTTGTATACGCCATCTCCTATTCGTTTTAACACACTACCCTTATCTTCCATCGCACACTTCTCGTTCCTTCTTCTGAAAGCCAAGCCGAGCTTCTAATTTAAGCCTCGCATTTTTTTTCTTCCTCTTCTCTGGAATTCGAACAAATAACAGAAAAATAAATAAATAAATAAATAGGTTAATGGCCTCGTTCCTCTTCACAACTAATCATGGCCGATGAAATAATTTCGTTCGAATAAAAAAAAAGGGAGGGGGAATGGCGGACGAAACAAAGGAATCCGCATCCTCTTTCTCTCCATTCATTTTCTTTTCAAAATTGTTCCATCTTGGACGCGAATTTCCCCTCATGCATTTTATCCTCATCGAAAATGGCAGTGCTCGATTCAAGGATCGAGTCCACTTTCGTATAATGAGCGGCAGTGTTGGAGAGGCTCGTCATTGTCAAGGAATTTTCGAGATCGGCTAGGGGCATTGAATCGCGTGTGCGATATTAAGTCAGATGCAAGGATTTGAGCACAATTTCGAGATGACAGGCGAGTCACTTTGTCCGAATTCATTTCACGATTTGCAAATCGATCAGGATGTTAAAGTCGCAATCGAAGACCTAGGGCTTCAACGGCGACATGTGAAGCAAGGTGGCGATTCGATTGGCGAAGCGTTCGATGGCATTTTGTCGCTAGGGTTCGTGGAAGCTGGGTTTAGGCAGTGAGGTACCCGCTGTTTCATTGTAGTAATATATATATATATATATATATATATATATATATATATATATATATGTTTGTGTAAAAAAAAAGAAAAAAAAAGAAGGGGAATTTTAAATCGAGATCTTTATTTTTACAGTAAAGTAGATTTCTATTTGTTATTTACAGAAAAGGAAATAAAAATATTTTAAAATAGCAAGTTATTTTATTTACTGATTGAAGCAGTAAATGTATATATATACACATAAGATTCAGAAATGGAAATTGTAAATGGGAATACAGATCATTGTTATAAGCATATATGTAGTTTCATTAAAAGGAAAATGAATATATACATACCTATTTTTAATTTAAATCACTAGTTAAAAATATAATTTTGGGTTGATTAAACTGTTAAACGGTAATTGGTCGTTTGATTTATTAAAATATTAATAAAAATCATATAATATTATACAAGGTCTAGAATCGAGAAGAACAAGTCGGAATGGAACTGGAGTGAAATAGACTGCAAACTAAAAGCTAAAGGTGAGTTAATCTCACTCAGTTAAATTTAAATTTAAATGATTGACTTTAAATAATTGTTTGAAATGGTTGAATTGATTTATGTGTTGTAGTGTGGTATATATTTGGAATGTGCATTTTTTTTATTGTGCTAACATCTGTGGATGCAGGGAAAACAGGTTGGAGGGATCCAACTGGACCCCTCAACTTTATTTAATTATTTAATATTCTCTGTTCGGAATATTTGATATTCTGTAATGAATTATGTGGAAATATTGAATGCAATGGCTTGATTGTTATAATCGGGCAATAATGAATTACCAAATATATAATTTGAGTTTGGGGATGAAAATAAAAGAAGTGAAGTTGTAAGTAAAATAATTATAGAAAAGTTGAATAAATTTATGAATGAATTGGAAAGCAAATAAGGTGACTTTAAAATTTTAATAAATAAATCTTGAGTATGGGAAGGAAAATTTAAATAAACAGGAAGTTAACGAAACTTAAACTTCAATGTTATTGTTTAAAAGAACAAAACATTTATTTTAAATTTAGGATTTAAATTATTGAAGAAGAATAAAGAAGAAATTGGGAATAACCTGAAATTAGTATATTTCAGCTAAAGGATTTAAAAATCAAACTGAAAATAATAATAAAGTCCATAATTAATGAATTTCGAAATGAACTAATAAGTAAAGAAATTTATTTCAAATGGAATAAATTGGGAATCAATTTGGAAAATTGATTTAAGTGATTGAGATCGTAAATTTCTCTCTGAATAATCAAGTACGTTTTCAAAGTAAATTTTTAAATATAAATTAAAATTTTAAAGTTGTTTTAAGAAGTATGTTTTGAAAAAAATTACTATTTCTAAATATTTAAATTCTAAAGTAAGTATTTCCTTTTAATCTATTATAGCAATAATTATTTAAAGAGTGACTTAGTATTTTATTTTTAAAAGTGAAAATCTAATTTTATATTTTATTAAGTAACCTTATTTTCAAATATTCATATATTATGTATTTTTTTAACAAATCATTGAAGTAGTTTTAAAATAAATGTTTTAAAGTATATTTCAAAGTAAAGTGTTTTAAATTATTTTAAAATCTAGTTTTGTGCTTGGTGATTCCAGAAGAAATAAAAATGCTTGAAATTTATTCCGAGAAGGCAGATAGTTTTGAAAACTGGTTTTCAAGGAGTTTGAAAAGTGAAAATATATCTTGTGAAGATATTTTTGAAGTTAATAAATAATTTGGGAAATTATTTATTGTGTGATGGATGTTGTGAATATTGATTGATAGTTAAATAGCCGACTATCAATATTGGACAAATACGTTGATCATTTCGAAGAGACCGGAATCGAGATTTATTTCTCGAAAACCACTTCTATCCGGTTTGTACGTTTCGTGAAAACGATTTTGGATTCGAAAATGGAGCAGTAAAGTGCAAGGGCTAATCGCTACTAATCTTGAGGATATTTCCAAAATGGATGTAGTAGGAATAGTGCATTCGGTTCCGTTCGAACCCGAGACGGACTTGTATGGATGAATGCTTGCGAAACATCGTCAGGTGGACGATGGGCATTCTAAGGAATATATTCTAAAAAGGTAACGCTTAGCCTCAAGCCTCATCAAATGGGAATCACTGAAAATCAGGGGTTATGCAGCAAGGCTAGGTGGGTAGCACCCAAGTAGGGTGAGGTCATCCCATTCTAGATGTCCCTTTTTATTTCGGCTTAGTGGGCGGTTGCTGATCCCAACCGCGGGGTGATCTCACTCGGGATTATCCAGTAAGGGGTAGTCCCGGCCTTGTGTTACAGGGGAGCGGGCGTACTCCTCGGTACGGTGATTTAGGCCCCGTACTGTGACCGGTGGTACCCCAGTGCCTAGTCATTAGTTGGAAATCCATTCTCCCTACGAGCCTTGTACGAGTTTTGTTTGTATTACTCACTCTGTGGCTAGTAGCTGGAATTTAATGAATGTAACAATTTCGGCTATTTTATAAGTATTTGTATATAGACCCTATTATAATATCAGAGGATTTCTATAAAAATTGTTTTAGCTGTCCTAAGGTAAAAACCCGACATGTTTATTTGTGGCGTGGTCTTACGAGATGCTTTTGTTTTCAAAGGATTTTTGAAACTTTAATAATCAATTGGGTGTGATTTTATCACGCTGGTATTCGGGACTGACTCGGGTGTTATTTAACTATAATGCTCGGGTCAGACCGAGTATTATAGGATACAGGATATGATGTTGTGGAGCTCAAGAGACGAGCTGGATGACGATACGTATTCTCGTACTTGTATATATATATATATATATATATATATATATATATATATATTTCCGTTGTGTTGAGTTGTTGTGTATCCATTTGTATGACATTGATGTTGAGCTGTGTTTGATGTACTCTGATGATGTAATTTATAAACAAAGATATTTGATGTTTGAGCAAAGAGTATTTATTATCTATTATATTTTATTCCACTGCGATGGTTAGTTTTTGATGTTGTTTTCTATTTTCTTCTTCTACCTCTTCTTCTTTAACCCAAATGGTTCGTATTTCTATGCAACTTGAGTTGATTTAGTAGAATAGTATTGACTCAAGGGGTATGGATTTGCGGGCTGTTACAGTTGGTATCAGAGCTTAGGTTGGAGATAATCTTGGCTCTGGTGGGAATTACTCATTTAAAAAAGAGTCCGTAGTACTCTAGAATGAGTTTGAGCGTATTAATAGATAAGAGCGCGTATTTGTTAGTGAATATAAATTATTTTAATATTGTGTTGATTGGTTTATTAAGTGGCATATGAACCTTCGTCGGCACAGTCTGGACAACTGTATCGAAGGGGTTTCTAAACACTTGAATAGAACAATCGACACGGTATTGTTTTAAATATGGGTGAATGAAATAGTTTTACCCAAAAATATATTTTTGATATATCAAAAAAAAAGTTTTTGTAAACTATTTAGCTGATATATGGTTGCTTAGATGTTAGGAATGATGATATTTAAATTATTATCATTTTAGAGTGGAAAATTTAACTAGAAATTGTAAATACAACCAAAGATTAAGGAGATAAATTCAATTGTGAAATGAAAGTTATAAATATGAATTATGAATGTAAATTATAAATTGAAATATAATCGAATGAGAGTTGTATAAGCATAAACTATAAAAATGCATTATAGCTAAAATTTGAATTAAAATAGAATTTGAAACTTTAAATTCCCGGAAATTTGGAAGTGTTTTGAAGATAAAAGATAACATTATTGTTTGGGGGTATTTATGAAAGGAAAGTTGTTTTAAATGAATTTTGGAAGTGATATAGCATTGAAATCACTTGGATTATTGGAAAATAATTCTGATGATGACGGCCGCATCATCAGTGTTCATTTTCGAATTTCTAAGCGACGGATTGCTGCCAAATTGTTTTGTTCAGGAAAGACTAGTTTTGAAAATTTCAAAGGAAATTTGTTGGGAATAAAACCAGGATTGGTTTAAAATTTGAGAAGTATGATTTGAGATGTTAGAGATTACAAGATAATTTGAAACCAAAAACCGGGTGTTTGAACATATGATGGGATAGGTTGTAAGCTTATGAATTAATATGATTTTTATCAGGAAGGAAATATAAGCTTTGAATGTTAGAATTTAAATTTAAAGTGAAAAGTTAAAAATGAAATTTACTTGGATTGGAGAATAAAATTTAACTGGATTGAAATTAATTGAATAGGTTGAAGATAATATCCAGTTGAATTCGAATTTAGGTGAAATCGAATTGAGATTAAATAAATTTGAGATAAAATAAAATTGAATTGAAGTAAAAGTTCAGTGAGTTATTGAATGAAATTGGATTCTTATTTTAATGGGTAAGAAATAAGTTGGATAAGAAATAAATTGGTTAAGGATTGGATTGAAATAAATAAACCAGAATAACTTATAAAAGAATTAAAATGCATGGAATAAAATATGTTTGGGTTATAAATAAGCATAAGGCTTGAGTTAAAATAAAAGAAGAATATATTCAAGCCTATGATGAATGGAATTATATAAATTATAAGTGATGACTTATAAAATTGAAAATGGAATGCAAAACCCAAAATAAATATTGTTTGATGAATTGAAAAATAAAATGAAGATCAAAACTTGAATTATAAAATAAATTGAACTTAAGAAAATTAAATGAAGTGATGTTTGAAATTAAAAATCAAGTATTGAACTATAAATAGGAGAGAACTAATTTTATTATAAATTGGTTAATAAAATGTGTAAATGGGAACGTAATGTTGTTTAATAGAAGCTGAATTGTGAACTTATGATGAAGTTGGAAATAAAACTCAAGTTATAAATTGAATTCGACTTGAATTGTCAGTAAAGTAAATGTAACTGAATTGTGTGTTCATGAAATTTGGTGGAAAATTGGAAATGGATAATGGATCCAGAACTTAAGTTATGAATTATAATTTAACTTGAAGTTTTAACAAGTTAAATATAATTGGGAATGTATCGAATAAAAATGTGATTGGATTAAAATAGTAATGGTATAAATTGCAAATAAAATCCAAATAAGTGGAAATAAATTAGAAATGGCCTTGTAATCAATTAAAATGAGCTTAAGTATAAAATTTGAATAAATCAAAATAAATTGACTTAAGCTGAATAGATGAAGGAGAGCTGAATTGAATTCAACCTAAAACTAAGTGTAATGATATTGGATTGGATTTAAATCAAGTGAAAATAAATTTGAATCGAAATAGAATTTGGTGGGTTATAAATAATATTTAAGGAAATGAAAATTCAAAATGGATTGAGTGGATAAACTAATTATATTGAATAAATAAATGGATGGAATAAATAAGAATCAAATAAAGTGTGGTTTAAATGAGCTGAGAAAAGTTATTGAATGAAATAGCCTGGATTGTTTTCGAGCTAAATAAAATAGTTTGGCATAAACAAATATGGAATAAATTGAGTAAAGTAACTAAAACTTGGGATGTGTCGAGTTAAATAAATGGTCGTGAATGAATTAAAATAAAAAGGAAATTTAAGTGGTAATGAAGATGAACCTAAATTGTTAATGGTTTTGAATAAACTAGTTTGGTTAATAAAATGAAATGCAAGTGAATGGATTCAAATCTGAAATGCAATGAGAATGAGAATATATGGATTGTGAATAAATTTAAAAATGGAATAGAATTAAGTATAAATTGAGTTGAAATCAATTTAAATTGGTTATGAAACATAAATACTTATTTATTCACGTAAATCTCGTTGAATTGCATAGAATAAATTGTCATTTGATGTAAATGGAAGTAATTAAAATTCTATGAATTGATAGGAGTAAAATAAATTGATTTTGAGATCAATTGAATTAAATATGAGTTCGGTTTACTTAAAAATAAATTAAATGTAAGCAATTAAGTTTTAAATAATTCAATTGAATGAAACTGGATTGTAAATTAATTGAAACAGTTGAATTAGTATGAAAATTGTATAAATTGCTTACGGAAAATGTTTGATGTGCATTTCTTTTAGAATTCATATGTTTTAACTATTGCAAATAAGTGATATGCTGTTAAACTTCATATATTCGGCACTTACATGTTTAAATTGAGTAAGTACAGGTACCTCGAAGCCGTGTGGCTGGATTTGGTTGTGCTATTTGCTAAATAAAATAAGCCGCTTGCTTAAAATGCTAAATAAGGTACGCCTACGCAATAAAAATAGGAAATATGAACTGTTTTTGGTTTTTCCGACCGGGTGGGTCGATGTATATATATTTATCTCTTTTGTCAAATTGCAAAAGCTCCTCCGTACAAAGGAGACTCTGCCAAAAATTTTCAGAAATTTTGGGAGTTAGAAAATTTTTGAAAATTTTGGAAACTTTTGTTAACGACAAAACGGATTCAAATTGGAAGTTGTAATAAGTTAGTAAATGAAACCAATTTCAAATAAGGACATGAATTAGTTATAAATGGAAAATAAAATTCAATATTTAAAGTTAAAGATAAATTGAATTCATATGGAAATGAAAGAACCGATTTGAATAGAAATGGATATAAACTAAAGTGGTAAAGTGAAAATGAATATAAGAAGCATATGAAATGCTTATACGAAGGGAATGGTGAATTCTTAAATGGAAGATTGATA
The DNA here is from genome assembly GCA_030765085.1 of Allium cepa. Taxonomy (NCBI): domain Eukaryota; kingdom Viridiplantae; phylum Streptophyta; class Magnoliopsida; order Asparagales; family Amaryllidaceae; genus Allium; species Allium cepa. The sequence continues at coordinate 527,717,149 of CM060939.1, read as the reverse complement.
CTACAAATATAATCTAAGATAATATTGGAATGAATAGATATTGACATTTTGTAAGAAAGTCGATAAAATGTTTTTGAAAGTTGTGATTGGATATTAGTGCTAAACAGGATATGCAGGTAATATAAAGGGAAAAGAGAATTGATTTTGATTTCAGAAGATAAATATGAATTGCCCGACAAAAGGTATGTATTTAAATTTTGGTATGAAATTGATTGGGATTTGGATCGAGCCACTTGGCTTTTTGTTTTCTTTTTGAATTTGGGAGGCCGTAAAGCCATTTTGTAGCTGTACCGAGTCAGCCGCGCAAAGGAGACGCTGGCGAAATTTTTCGGGAATTTAGGGAGTTAGAAAAATTTTGAGAAAATTTTGATAATTCAAAATTGGTTTTAAGATTAAAAACTCGAATGGTTGGGCAAATAGGATTGTTTGCAAACTAGGGAAAGGTTTGGAGAGTTAATAAGATTGATGATGGTCTTCTGTAAAAGATAGATGGTTGGATGTCGAATTGTTTGGTTTTAGGGAAAATGTAAACGGGCATTGGACCATTCTTCCTAACTAGTAATTTCGGAGACGAAATTCTTTTAAGGGCGGAGGAATGTGACGACCCGGAATTTTCAACCATTTAAAATCGAAATATTTAATTGATTTTAAATTATTTAAAGGTTAATTATCAACTTAAATTACGAATATCATAATTTATTTGACAATTAAATTGTAGAATTAAATAATTTGAATTGGATAAAATATGAAACCTGAGATTTTAAGCCTGTTATAAATAATTTGAAGGCTTGTAAAATTTATATTGATAGTGCAGAGGATAATAGAAGTTGTAAAATTGAATTTAACAGTGGTTTGTTCAGTTTTAAAATTTTATATCGTTTAAATTGAATTTAAAAATAGCCTTCCGAGGCACAGTCTCGGAATTCGATGAAACCAGTTCCGTCGAGTCCGTAATATTGAATTATTATCGGGTTTCAAATTTCGTATTGATCGGAGTTAGTATGTGAGTGTACGATATATAAACGCACCGAAAATTTAATTGATAATAATCTAATGAAAATTTAATTTAATTGGTCAATCTTCTTGTATACGCCATCTCCTATTCGTTTTAACACACTACCCTTATCTTCCATCGCACACTTCTCGTTCCTTCTTCTGAAAGCCAAGTCGAGCTTCTAATTTAAGCCTCGCATTTTTTTCTTCTTCTTCTCTGGAATTCGAACAAATAACAGAAAAAAAATAAATAAATAAATAAATAGGGTAATGGCCTCGTTCCTCTTCACAACTAATCATGGCCGATGAAATAATTTCGTTCGAATAAAAAAAAGGATGGGGAATGGCGGACGAAACAAAGGAATCTGCATCCTCTTTCTCTCTGTTCATTTTCTTTTCAAAATTGTTCCATCTTAGACGCGAATTTCCCCTTATGCATTTTATCCTCATCGAAAATGGCAGTGCTCGATTCAAGGATCGAGTTCACTTTCGTATAATGAGCGGCAGTGTTGGAGAGGCTCGTCGTTGTCAAGGAATTTTCGAGATCGGCTAGGGGCATTGAATCGCGTGTGCGAGATTAAGTCAGATACGAGGATTTGAGCACAATATCGAGATGACAGGCGAGTCACTTTGTCCGAATTCATTTCACGATTTGCAAATCGATCAGGATGTTAAAGTCGCAATCGAAGACCTATGGCTTCAACGGCGACATGTGAAGCAAGGTGGCGATTCGATTGGTGAAGCGTTAGATGGCAGTTTGCCGCTAGGGTTCGTGGAAGCTGGGTTTAGGCAGTGAGGTACCCGCTGTTTCATTGTAGTAATATATATATGTTTGTGTAAAAAAAAGAAAAAAAAGAAGGGGGATTTTAAATCGAGATCTTTATTTTTACAGTAAAGTAGATTTCTATTTGTTATTTACAGAAAATGAAATAAAAATATTTTAAAACAGCAAGTTATTTTATTTACTGATTGAAACAGTAAATGTATATACATACACGGAAATGGAAATTGTAAATGGGAATACAGATCATTGTTATAAGCATATATGTAGTTTCATTAAAAGGAAAATGAATATATACATACCTATTTTTAATTTAAATCACTAGTTAAAAATATAATTTTGGGTTGATTAAACTGTTAAACGGTAATTGGTTGTTTGATTTATTCAAATATTAATAAAAATCATATAATATTATACAAGGTCTAGAATCGAGAAGAACAAGTCGGAATGGAACTGGAGTGAAATAGACTGCAAACTAAAAGCTTAAGGTGAATTAATCTCACTCAGTTAAATTTAAATTTAAATGATTAACTTTAAATAATTGTTTGAAATGGTTGAATTGATTTATGTGCTGTAGTGTGGTATATATTTGGAATGTGAATTTTTTTTATTGTGCTAACATCTGTGGATGCAGGGAAAACAGGTTGGAGGGATCCAACTGGACCCCTCAACTTTATTTAATTATTTAATATTCTCTGTTCGGAATATTTGATATTATGTAATGAATTATGTGGAAATATTGAATGCTATGGCTTGATTGTTATAATCGAGCAATAATGAATTACCAAATATATAATTTGTGTTTGGGGATGAAAATAAAAGAAGTGAAGTTGTAAGTAAAATAATTATAGAAAAGTTGAATAAATTTATGAATGAATTGGAAAGGAAATAAGGTGACTTTAAAATTTTAATAAATAAATCTTGAGTATGGGAAGGAAAATTTAAATAAACAGGAAGTTAATGAAACTTAAACTTCAATGTTATTGTTTAAAAGAACAAAACATTTATTTTAAATTTAGGATTTAAATTATTGAAGAAGAATAAAGAAGAAATTGGGAATAACCTGAAATTTGTATATTTCAGCTAAAGGATTTAAAAATCAAACTGAAAATAATAATAAAGTCCATAATTAATGAATTTCGAAATGAACTAATAAGTAAAGAAATTTATTTCAAATGGAATAAATTGGGAATCAATTTGGAAAATTGATTTAAGTGATTGAGATCGTAAATTTCTCTCTGAATAACCAAGTACGTTTTCAAAGTAAATTTTTAAATATAAATTAAAAATTTAAAGTTGTTTTAAGAAGTATGTTTTGAAAAAAATTACTATTTCTAAATATTTAAATTCTAAAGTAAGTATTTCCTTTTAATCTATTATAGCAATAATTATTTAAAGAGTGACTTAGTATTTTATTTTTAAAAGTGAAAATCTAATTTTATATTTTATTAAGTAACCTTATTTTCAAATATTCATATATTATGTATTTTTTTAACAAATCATTGAAGTAGTTTTAAAATAAATGTTTTAAAGTATATTTCAAAGTAAAGTGTTTTAAATTATTTTAAAATCTAGTTTTGTGCTTGGTGATTCTAGAAGAAATAAAAATGCTTGAAATTTATTCTGAGAAGGCAGATAGTTTTGAAAACTGGTTTTCAAGGAGTTTGAAAAGTGAAAATATATCTTGTGAAGATATTTTTGAAGTTAATAAATAATTTGGGAAATTATTTATTGTGTGATGGATGTTGTGAATATTGATTGATAGTTAAATAACCGACTATCAATATTGGACAAATACGTTGATCATTTCGAAGAGACCGGGATCGAGATTTATTTCTCGAAAACCACTTCTATCCGGTTTGTACGTTTCGTGAAAACGATTTTGGATTCGAAAATGGAGCAGTAAAGTGCAAGGGCTAATTGCTACTAATCCTGAGGATATTTCCAAAATGGATGTAGTAGGAATAGTGACTTCGGTTCCGTTCGAACCCAGGACGGACCTGTATGGATAAATGCTTGCGAAACATCGTCAGGTGGACGATGGGCATTCTAAGGAATATATTCTAAAAAGGTAACGCTTAGCCTCAAGCCTCATCAAATGGGAATCACTGAAAATCAGGAGTTATGCAGCAAGGCTAGGTGGGTAGCACCCAAGCAGGGTGAGGTCATACCAGTCTAGATGTCCCTTTTTATTTCGGCTTAGTGGGCGGTTGCTGATCCCAACCGCGGGGTGATCTCACTCGGGATTATCCAATAAGGGGTAGTCCCAGCCTTGTGTTGCAGGGGAGCGGGCGTACTCCTCGGTACGGTGATGTAGGCCCCGTACTGTGACAGGTGGTACCCCAGTGCCTAGTCATTAGTTGGAAATCCATTCTCCCTACGAGCCTTGTACGAGTTTTGTTTGTATTACCCACTCTGTGGCTAGTAGCTGGAATTTAATGAATGTAACAATTTCGGCTATTTTATAAGTATTTGTATATAGACCTTATTATAATATCAGAGGATTTCTATAAAAAATGTTTTAGCTCTCGTAAGGTAAAAACCCGACATGTTTATTTTTGGCATGGTCTTACGAGATGCTTTTGTTTTCAAAGGATTTTTGAAACTTTAATAATCAATTGGGTGTGATTTTCTCACACTGGTATTCCAGACTGACTCGGGTGTTATTTAACTGTAATGCTCGGGTCAGACCGAGTATTATAGGATACAGGATATGATGCTGTGGAGCTCAGGAGACGAGCTGGATGACGATACGTATTCTCGTACTTGTATATATATATATATATATATATATATATATATATATATATATTTCCGCTGTGTTGAGTTGTTGTGTATCCATTTGTATGACATTGATGTTAAGCTGTGTTTGATGTACTCTGATGATGTAATTTATAAATAAAGATATTTGATGTTTGAGCAAAGAGTATTTATTATCTATTATATTTTATTCCGCTGCGATGGTTAGATTCTGATGTTGTTTTCTATTTTCTTCTTCTACCTCTTCTTCTTTAACCCAAATGGTTCGTATTTCTGTGCAACTTGAGTTGATTTAGGCAGAATAGTATTGACTCAAGGGGTACGGATTTGCGGGCTGTTACAGCGTGGTTAGAAGATACTTGAAATTCAATTTTTTAAACCAAAATTGGGAATAGTACTAATCTTATTTAAAAGTCCTAATGGTTATGCGTGGTTAGTATGTATTCAAATTCCTATCATAAATATACCACAAATAGACACAACTATATGGTTTTATATGCCGACATCACCCCATCACTCTAAAGTGGAATATGTGCCTAACGGAGTATTTACGATTTTTGTTTGATTTTTTATTGAAATTTAATATTTATGATCGATTGGGTATTAGTGTCATATTAATGTTTATCACTTGAAATCTATTTTTCTAACATTGTTACTCTTTTTCTTATAACAAAAGGGGAGAGAGAAGTTAATATTTTGGCAAATAAAATGTTTTATTTTTGCATATTCTCATCTATTTACATTGCATATTCTCATATAGGCTCATTATAATTGTTTTTTATTTTATTTTTATTTTCATATTTTTCATGCATATGTGAAGAGGGAGCTTGGTTGTAGGGGGCATTCAAATAGTGGGAGCAAATGGAATTTATCAAAACCAAATACATTTAATAGAGTCAAAATCTTAATATATGTTTGTTATCATTAAAAGGGGGAGATTGTAGAATACAATAGCCTATAATTTTGGTTTGATGATAATAAACATATATAAATATATATACATATATATATATATATATTCATTTAAATGTATTTGTCATTGTACTATTTTATTTTTCATATAATTAATTGAATATTTATTGAATAAAATAAATAACTCAAAATTCAAAATTAAACAAATATTTTATTCAAACAATATTTTATTACAAATTCAAATAGTATAAATTTATGTTCTCACTATACATCTACACATTGTCAATTACTACAATTAAGATTACATCACAAATTACAATTTTGACCTCACTACATATTCACTCACACTCATATTTTTATCTTCAACTTTGTTCTAGCTTGAATCCAGCATTTGAATTATCTGAAAAATAAACTCTGACGCGGTAAAATTGAAAAAGAAATTATTTTGCAGTGTACAATAAAATGTGTGTGTTGTGAAAATATTGTTTGCCTCAGTTATTTGGGTTGTTCGTCATCGTTTATTTTTAATCCATCTTACACGGACAACTTGTAACATGCGCAGTGTTTCACTGTACATACCACAAGGTTGTACACACTGATATACACTTGATAAAATTGCAGAGACTGGTAAGCACAAGGTTAAACCCAACCAAATGGTGGATTCAACTCAGGTGCAATACAAAACAAAAATAGAATGGTTAAGTATGAGAGTCAATGAACATGAATAAAAGTTCAATACAATGGTCGGACTCAAATGTACACAATCCAAACATGAATCGGTGCACATGTATACACAAGAGTCGGTGGGACACATATAGAAGAAGACTACAATGAACCAGAACAACAAGACTCGAGAACACATCAGGCGCAACCAAATATAAGCAGTAATGACCACATACAAATCAAGCCTTCCAATATTCTGAAGCCAAGAACACATGCATACAACATGAAGATCAACTCAGAGCAAAGCCTCAACACCAAAATGCAACGGGACTTCTCAATGTTGCCAGTAAGAACCAATCATCAAATCAAACATGCTCTATTTCAAATAAAAGATTTGAATGAACATGTATCAGTGAAGACTGTACATGATTCAAAGGCAATCAGGTTCAGCAACAAACCAAGACAACAGTGATTGGAAAAGACATTAATGGTTTTAGACTCAATTGCAACAGAGAAGGCCAACTAATCAACCTAAAAGAACAAACACATATGCCACACACAATGTAACCTGATCAGAACACCACAACAATGGACAGAGGATACAAACCAAAAAATATGACATACAAACCAAAACTCCATGATGCAACAACACATACTGATTTACACATATGCATATGATCAGATACAAGGCAGTACATAAAGCAACACAACAACAATGAATCAAGTCCAAAAACATATAACATGAAGATCTCAAACAATCAACAAGAACTCGGACGAACTATAAGTGAAACAAGACTCAAGAGGAACCACATGACAACATGACTCAAGTGCAATCAAAATGAAGTTCAAAACATAACTCAACATTTCAAGCATGGATTAGCAAGATGAACTAATCCAGATCACATGATATGGGACTCCAACCCGAACTCAGTGCACTATGACACCGGACTCCAAACAAAAAATGAAGACTTAATTGCATTTGGGAATGAAACATCATGGAGCTTCAACAAAACATAACAACTAGCTCTCTAAATCAACACAGTCAAACATTCAAGCATGAACTCGATGAAGTAGTGGACTAACTGGCAAGAGCTGCAAACTTTTATAGAATACAAAAGGCAACATGATGATTAGTAGCTCCAAACCAAATCAAGGCCATGATGAACAAATTCAACAAAAATTAGACTATATTTGAAAATGGAAAAAGCGTGATGAATAAGCATCACAGATTCAAAATATCTAAAAACTAAACACAAGACATGGTGACCAAGCAAAGTATATAAGGAAAATATTCGAACTGAACCAATCAAAATAAATCACAAGTATTCAACCAAAATTGAACGGGCCGAGCAAAAATATTTGAATGATTCATCACAATTATATGTACGAAAATATAGGCATTTGAACACTATAAATTTCCTACATCATCGTCGAAAATGTATGCGATTTGAATTCAAGAAAAATACCAGAGCAATAAATCACTAAACTCGAATCAAGGTCGAGCAACATCAAAATAAAAAAGAAAGTCATGTACCAATTTCATCCAAGCATTCGAGCTCAACAAATTGAAGTAGCCGAAAGCCAACCAAAGCCAATGATCAACTAACAAAGCCAATCAAGTGAAATTATATTCTCAATGGATCATAATCGAAGCAGCGACTTCAATCGAACAAAACCCTAGCTTGTGAAAGAGGAACGAATTGGAAACAGCCATTGATTTCATAGTGCAAAGGAGGCGGCACGAAAATAAAAGAGATACGGGACGAAGTAAAAGAGAATAAAGGGCAATGTCTTTTTTTCTTGTGATATAAATTAAAGTGGGACGGCCTTTATAAATTTTATTTGGGCTTTAATTTTATAACTAGGGTTTTGTATTTGTTTTATTTATATTGTAATTTTCCTTTTTAAAAATTAGTTCTATAGTCATGTGACTAGGTTACGAACTACGGTGGTGTAGGTCAAGAATTCGCAACTCAGGACTGAGTTGTGGCAGGGTTTTGAGGATAGAGTTAAGTTACTCATTAGCAGGTGTCGCAAGTTTGTGCGTGTAAACGTCCGACTACTTAATTTCTAGTAGAAACCTTAGGGGCAACAAGTAGGTAGGTTATTGCCGAAGCTGGATAAATCTGTGTTGTTCTATTTCTGCTTTTATTATTCTGCTATTATCTGTGCTGCAAGTATTTTATATTTCCACATGACCAAGGGGAAAAATGAAGAGACTACCATTACTAAAGTTGCTCGTTTTGATTGTGGGTTGAACGGGCACTATCCGTCTACATGTCTATCATAGAGAGCCCATGGAAAGATGAAGTGTAAATACAACAAGATGGGGCATCAAAAGAAAGACTATCCAAAGTTGCAGGCTAGAGTATTTGCTTTGGAAGGACCAGCAGAGGGACCATCTACCAACGAGAAAGAAAAGAATTTTCTTAAAAGGTATGACTTTGATTTTAGATATTTTAGTTAGAGTACCATTTAATACTGATGCTACACATTCATTTATAGCTAATGACTTGGTTGATAGATTTTGGTTAGAGGCTACCTATTTAATCATTTCCATTCGTGGAGTTAATCCAATAGGAGGATATGCCACTCTCAAATTAAAATGCATTAACTTAGAGGGTAAGTTAAGCGGGTATAGATTTTTGTGTGGACCCTACATGATTAACTTCATAGGCTCCGGAGTTATTTTAGGGATGGATTGATTTGAACAATATGGCGCTATAATATATAATGCTGAAAGGATTATAACATTGAGTCACCTAGATTAAAGGGCAAGAAAAACCTAAACCTAGTTGCAAAGGAGCATTGTTTTCTTTAGCTTCAAATGAAGAAGGAACCTAGGAGGTATAAGAAATTAGCGATTTTTCCGATGTGTTTGAACCAGTTTGAAGATCGCCAACCCCCAAGAGCAATTAAGTTTCGTATTGAATTGATACTAGGATATGAGCCATTTAGCCAACCCCCTAACAGAATGCAGCAAAAGGAGATGGAGGGGTTGAAGATGCAACTAGTGGATTTGGAGAATTAGAGCTTTGTAAGGCCAAGTAGCTCACCATAAGTAAGTTTAGTAGTAATTGTGAAGAAATTTGACGGTTTAGTAAGACTGTGTATTGAGTATAGGAAGTTAAATAAGAAGACTTTGAAGAACATATATCCCTTATCGAGAATTGATGATTTATTTTGTTAGTGGAATGGAGCTGAAGTATTCTTGCAGTTGGATTTTACGTAGGATTCCATTAACTAAGAGTTGCAGAATGGAGAGCTGTCTTTGACTATTTTAAAATGAGGTATGGTTTACATGAATGGTTAGTAATGTCACTTGGACTAACTAAGGCATCTATGTTCTTTGTGGACTTGGCGAATCAGATCTTTCGAGATAAGATAGACTATATGTATTGCCATTTATATATGACATCTTGGTGCAATCTAGAGGTAAGAAGGAGTGAGGTTCACCTAAGGCTTGTGTTAAAGACATTGAGACAAAATAAGTCAAGGGAAAAAATTTCTAATTGACAATTATGTAGACCTACTGAAGGATGAGGCAGTAAATGGTTGGAAGAGACCTGAGATGGTTATAGAGTTTAGGAGTTTCTTAGGATTGGTAAATTGCTATCATAGATTCATTAAGGACTTCTATTATAGAAAATCCAATAATGAAACTTCCTTACAAGAATGAGAAGTATGTTTGGACTAAGGAGTGCAAGATGTTATTACAGGATTTGAAGCTTTGATTGACGAATGCAACAGTATCGACTACACCCGAAGATAATCAAGATGTGATTGTTTATACTGATGCTTTAGGTTCTGGGTTTGGAGCAGTGCTGATGTAAAATGGTAATGTAATAGGTTATGCATCTAGGCAGTTACGACTCTATGAGGTTCGATAATTGACACATGGCTTAGAGTTAGCAGCCATTATCTTCGCATTGAAGATTTCAAGACATTACCTTTTAGGTGGAAAGGTTTGAGTTGTTTTCTAACTACAAGTCTTTAAGGTACTTGTTCTCTTGGAAGGAGTTGAACTTGAGACAGTAGAGGTGGTCAGAATATTTGGTATCTTACGACTTTAGGATAGAGTATAACCCGAGGGAGAGAAATAAAGTCGCCGATGTTATGAGCCGAAAGTAGCAGAGTTGTGTTTTGGATATTATGATTGAGAAGTGAAATGTTTAGGAGATGTTAGCTTCTTGCAATATTCAGTTTAGGTCGAGTGCTAGTTTGAATAGAATTTTGACTCATCATCGTGCTTGGTAGTTTTCCTAACTCTCATAGAAAAAAATTCGAGAAGCAAAGAGAAGATCCACTTTGTTCCAAGAGAATCAGGCGCCTAAAGTCTGGTGTCGAAACTGAAGAGTTGAGGGGTATCATAGTTGAGAAAAGAGGATGGCTTCAGAAGCAGGGAAGGTTATATGTTTTGGAAGTATGAGACCTTTGGGAAGAAGAGGTGAAGGAAATCCACTGTTCAAAGTGGTTATTCACCCATGGGGTACTAAGATATACTGAGTTATGAAGAGGTCCTTCTTCTTGGAAGGATTAAAGAGGGATGTTGGAGAGTGTGTGAAGAGATGTTTCATATGCCAATAAGGTATAGCCCAAAATTAGAAGCTGAGTGGACTTTTGCAGCCTTTGGAAGTTCTGGTATGGAAATGGGACATAGTTTCTATGGATTTCATAAATGGGATGCAAAAATAAATGCCTAGGAATGAGAATATGTAGATTATAGTATATAAACTAACTAAGAGTGTCCATTTCATCATAACGAGACCTATAAAGATGAAAACAAAGTTGGCTGAGTTTTATTTGAAGACTATAGTTAGAACACATAAAGTATCGAGTACTGTAGTTAGAAAGATGGACGGATTGCAAGGGCAAATCGAGTGTTGAAGCACTTTTTCGAGGTCGTATGCTAGACTTCGGTGGATCTTGGAAAGATCACTTTCATACAGTGGAATTTTCATACAACAATAGTTACCGATCCAATATAAGGATGAAACCTTTGAGGAATTGTATAGAGAGCATGTAAGTCACCCATATGCTAGTACGAGATAGGAGATAGGCTCATGTTGGTCAGATCTCATCATAGAAGCTTTATGATAGGTTAAGGTAATTCAACAAGGAATGAAAGTATTTATACCAAAATATGGCACAAACATATAGAGAATGAAATAGAAAAACTAAGTGAAGAAAGTAAATTAAAATGAGCAAAGCAAGACACACAAACTTTATAGTGGTCTGTCTAATCATTATCTATGCCAACTTAACTTTATTGCTGATTTATTTGCTCTCTACAAGTGATGTTTTTATGGATCGTAAATGAACCCTGAGTCTACAAGAACAATAGGAAGATTCATGGACTGAAAAGGATCCTCCAAAACATTACCTTACTTCTTTATTTATAGCTAAAGGTCAATGAAATCACCTCCACCAAGTTCACACCCACATTCCCCACGTCTAGGAAGAAAAATGCTTGGAAGATCATACCCACATTAGAAATCACTAGGGACCAGTACTGATACCATGGCCACCGATCGGTGCCGATCCATAAGATAACTTCACGGATCTCCTTTGTGGCTCTGAGTAGGTGCGACTAATCCAATTCGTCCGAATATGGCCTGGTCACAAGGCTGGATAACACTTACCCTCCAAAGTACATCATGGTTCCAACATGATGTGCTTTGAAATGAGACAAATTGGGATTCCTACACTTGTTTCAATCCATACTTCGAATGGTTGTCATCTTCCCTTCAGACTATTTTGGTGAAGTGTAGTGTCTTTGACCATTCGTCGCAGTGTTTTGTTTGAGTCATCCCTATTAGTACCTGGCATTATAAAAACTAATTTAAGCTCTTGTAGTTTGTCACTCTAGATCCACAAGCTTTTAATAGACTTCCTTCTTGGATTCTGCAGGTTTGAACTTGTTGACTTATGATTTCAGTTATTTAGTGCATGCAAATGCAAACATATGCAAGTTGGTCATCATGCTTTATATAGGTACATATGCATATACTTGTATACACTCATACATGCACACATACGTATATATTTAGATTTTTTCAGGTTTCGGTGTCGATCCCTATTTAGGATTAGTACCGATCCCAAACTTCAAAAAACTAGGCCACTTGTAGCCTACTTTTCTAGGATTATGGTCATATAAACCGTCCCGACCCTTCCTTCACCTCACTTTTCCTATATGCTTTCTTTTAAGATTTAGAGTTTATGGTCGCCATTAATAGTTCCTTTCCTAAGCCAGAGCATTTGATTTTGTCTCCTCCCCTAAATCGGTGCCATTCAAAGCCATGACCATAGGCTTTCACCATTGTTCATACCTAGCACAACCAACTCGAGTTCCTACTTGAATCTCTTTACGATTCTCAAACTTCACCTCTCTAGGTATGTGGCAACATTTGGAGTCGGACATACCATAGATCTGCATCGCCGGCTACACATGGGATGAGGAGGAAGAAGGAGATGGAGAGATCTCAATTGCAAGGCTGAGGATCAATGCTGATCATGGCCTTGGTGAAACTTTTCTTAGGTAACTTCAGAAATTTTGGAAGACAATCAAATTTTATCGAGTGAAGTCTTCTAGGTACCTCCATGGTGTTTCCAATGATGTGAAGTCCATTGGGACGGTCAACGATGATGGTCACTTAGGATGATGAGCTGGCCTTTGAATGAACGATTATAGGACTTTTAATGCAATATTGTACACTCATGGATGCATACATTGCATGACACTGTGAATTGCCAGACACCTCATTGTGTTCTCACTTTCGCATGGGGAACACTTACTTTAATATTTTTGATATCACTAATCTGTGGAGTTTTGATAGCTATGGATCTTAGTTGTTTCGAATGTCTCTCTATAATGGCTACATGCCCTTCAACCTCTAAGTATGCCAGATCTAACACTATATCTAGCTCAACCATAGTTCCTACTGTGAGACATACTCTGACATCACCCAGATCTCAGCTTACTAGTCATCAATCCAAACAATCTCTCCAAGAGATTCCTCCTGAATGGGTAGAAAGTCTAGAAGTGGAGGCTACTTTGGATAACCTGGACAGCGTGGTTATATTAGATGACCCTTTGGCTTCTACTACCTCGAAAATCAACGAAAGGTCCCTTAGAAGAATTTGTGAAAAACATTGCATCCCTTTCGAAGATGTGTTGGTCCCCATGCTCCATCAGCAGGCACACTATCCCCCAACAAGGTACATAGCATGCGATCGATACATGTGCTTGGCGAGGTGTGTCCCACCATTTAACGAATTCATTTGCCTAAGTCCTGCAATTCATGATTCTAGCTCTGACCCAATTATATCCTAACAGCTACGCTTTTCTGCATAGCACATACATCATCTTTACCTCATACTTGAATTGCATCCCAAGTGACGAGGAGATCTGATACTTGTGTAACTTCAAATATCAAAGAGGAAATCCTTCTCTCACATATTTGGTGAAAATAACGACTGTGTGGCTAGCTGTTACTTAGGATTGTGTAATATGGAATATAATAAAATCTAAATGCGGAAAACAGATGATAATAGCAAAGTAAATGAAAATAAGTAAAATAAAACAAGCACATCAGGAATTTTTATACTGGTTCGAGCTTCCCGTTCTACGTACAGTCTCAGACTCCTTGCTGAAATTTCACTAACAACAATCCTCACTTAACCCGGAGGAATAGGTTTACAACACCTGAACAACAGAATAGGATTTCGATGTCTCAACAGCCGAAGAGGACTTCACTCGCCTGAACAGCAGAACAGGACTTTAACTTATACATAGAGTATTTGACAGTGTGTTCTTGATAACATGAATTTGTCTCTTGATAGTACAACATTCCTATAATCTTATCCTTTTGATATTTATATATGTGTATGTGAAGAATATGGAAATAAATGAATGATTTCGAATAAATTTGAATGCATAAGAGTATTAGAATCAAGAATATGAGAGTGGAGTAAGAACAGATTGAAATTCATTGATAAAAGAATGATTCTATTGTGTTTATATAGATTATAAATAGGTGCATTTGTTAGTGAAGAGTTATCACGAAGAGATATGGTCATATCTATTGAAATGAAGGACGCATCTCTTCACGAACGGGAGTGCCTATTTGAAAATATAGGCGTTGTAGATATTCAGACTTCTGAATTGAATAATTCAGACTTCTAAAATTGCACTAAACAATATTCAGACTTTTGAATTGAATAATTCAGACTTCTGAATTTGCACTAAACAATATTCAGACTTCTGAATTGAATAATTCAGACTTTTGAAATCGCACGAGCCCAAACCAGAAAGGAAATAGGCTATTTTTGGCCTTATTCAGACATCTGAATATTTTCATTCAGACGTCTGAATATTATGGAATCACACTTTTATTTCAGCATTCATACATCTGAATGAAGTATTTCTGACATCTGAATTTAGCTTGTAACAAAAAATTACCATAGCTCAAATGGTTAGAGCACTTGCCTTCTAAACTAGTGACTTGGATTCGAGTCCCGCTCCATGCAATTTTTGAAAACTTGATTTTTCATTTAAAATATGAATGTATATGTGTGTATACCATTTGGAGAAGATTTTAACATTTGTAAACTCTATACACGACACTATATGACTAATAAAACTTTGTTTGTCACCTTCGTCTTGTCTCTATCGTGTATATCTCTTCTTGTATCTCTATATATATACTTTCATCCTTTTTTGTATTGTGTATCTTCATTTTGAATGTATTTGATTATCTCTTTTTGATGCTCATGTACCTGCAAATTAGCTTAGAGATTCTTTGGCACAATTGTATAGTTGTTGTCATTAAAATACAATAATTGAGGTTCTAACATTTGGAACCTTCCATAGGTTGTAGGATAATGATAGGCACTTGGAATAAATTAAGCTATTTCAAGGATGAGTTCTTCTTTGTTCGTTGCTTACCCGGATTCACGCAGAGGTGGTTGTCCGGACGTAAGTCTCATTGTTATTCTTTTTAATTTGAGCACATCTGGTTATTTTGTTGGCTCAATTTTTTTCTTTTGTTCTCTCAGATGTACTAAGAAGACCTAACAATGTGGCACTAGCATGTAGTCTTAGGGTTTCTCAGAAGTTTCGATCGGAAACAGAGAGGCGAGAAAACTTCATACCAATGAAAACCTCCTGGCCTACAACTTGATAGAAAAAGGTTGTATTGGTCAAATTCCTACAGCTAGCGATATTGATGAGGATGACTCTTCAATCAGGAATGATGGCGAGAATCTAGGAGTGCCCCTGCCTAAAAGTCTGGATAGATTCTCTGACCGACCTTATGTCATCTCGACTGGTGATGTTTCCACGCCCCATTGTAATGACCCTAATTTTGATTAACATTATTTAGGATATTTAATTAGTCAAATAAAAAAATGTAAATGGTTAAGGTAATTGATATTTGAATAATAGAAGGTAGCCGTGCCAAATTAAACAATGGACAAGAGAGAATTACAATGAAATAGTTAGGGTAATAAATAAGGGAAAGATAGGAATAAGACATATTCATATACCCTAAACCCTCAAGCCACTTTCATTTTATATATTCACAAACTAAAACTAAACCAAGGAGAGGCTAGCCACCATCAGAAGAAAGCAAGAGAAAGGCAAGAAAAAACAAAGAGGAAGGAAGCTTAATCAATCTAATTCAAGAAGCAAATCCCAAATTCCTTAATCACAAACTAAAGGTGAATAAAAAGTTACATCCCATTTTATTATTTTAATTTCAGATGAGATCCGAATTTATTTTGCAAAGGATTTGTGATGTTTTGATTGTTTATAAGGATGTATATGCTTGTTGATGATTTTTGCTATTTCATATAGATTTTATGTTAAGGTTTAACTTGGAAACCTATTAAATGACATCTAAATGCCTTGTGATTTTGATATAAGGTCAGAAATATTATTTTAGGGCTGCATTTCAATTTTCGTGATTTTTTGAATTAATGTGGATTTATTATGAAATTTTTTAGTAAAGAAAATGGTTAATAGAGTTTAAAATTAATTATGGATATTATATGTCAGCTTTGGGTTAGAAATTTAAATATGTTAGAAAACATATTAAAAGTAATTTATGGGAATTTTTATAGAATTATTGTTCCAATAAGTATATAAAATTATTTAATGTATGGGATTTAAATGTTTTATATGTTTGTAAAAGGAGAAGGGGCAATCTGTAAATGTGTTAAAATTATTAATCTTTGAAATTCGACAGTATTTTTAGAAAAGATTTTGGAAAAGAAACTGGCAACCAATTATATGATGATAAATAAGCAAGTTAGTTGGAAAGAAATTACTTTTAAAGCTAAAAAACCAGTTTAATAAGGTTTTGCTGTTTCGCCACTTTTGGCAGCACATTTCGACTTCATACTTCCGCCTCCATCCTAGTCGAAACAAATACACATGGTATCAAAGACTTGTACGTAGTGGGTTGAAGACAGACGAAAGGTATTGAGTCAAAATAGTGATTTCGAAGGAGTTGAGACCTTGTTTTACTTTTAAAGGAAATGTGCTTGCTTTGCTTTCGAATAAGATAGATTTTGACATGGTCAAGTTTTTTAAAGAAAAGACATTTCGAAAGGGGTTGTTGCCTTTGTTTTAAATAGAAGATTTCGAAGGGGTCGAAGCCTCTACTGCCGCATTTTACCTTTCGAAGCATTGCCTTCGAAAGGGTTCTTTCGCTTTAGAACCTGAGCCGCTTCTCCAATGCTTTCGAACGGATTGGTTTTGACATCATCCACTTCTTTTACTTAGGAATTGCTTTCGAAAGAGTTGCTTTCAACTTAGTTCTTTTAAGACCCTTTTGAGATTTTGAAAGTTAAATCCATAGATTTCGAAAGGAATGGTTTCAAATGGTTTCGAAAAGTTTTCCATGTGTTTTCACTTGAACCCAATGCTTTCGAAAGGTTTGATTTATATAAAGGACTTAATGCTTTTGAAAGGCATATGATAAAGGTTTCGAAAGGGTGTTCCCCAATGTTTTCGGAAGGTTTACCTTTGTGTTTAAATGGAGGGTTTCCCTTGTTTTCAAAAGGCATGTTTAAAGTGTTTTGAAAAGAGGATGCCTAATGTTCAATAAAGCTTTCGAAAGAATACTTTCAATGTTTTAGAAAGGTCTAATGTAATGATTTCAAAAGGTATGTTAAGCCTTTTGGTTAAGGTTATAAAGTAAAGTAGTTTACTTGTATCAAAAGGGGTACTTTCAGTGGTTTCGAAAAGGGCACTTTTAATGGTTTTGAAAGAGACTGTTTAAAGGTTTAAACAAATGTTTTGAATGTTTTCATCAACAATGTTTTGTTTAAGGTATATATAACATGGAAAAGTGATTTGAGTAAAGCATAGAGTATATTTTCCTTGTTTATGTATGATTTAAAGGGTTAAATCAATTTGAAAAGGTTTTCAAGAAAAATTTGATGGGTAGTTTACCCTAAGTAAATGACTCAGATATTAGAATACCAGATGGGACTGGTATGAGGTCGCTCCTTATACTTTATCTTGTAGCCCCTAGCTAGTATAAGTCCAAAATTCTAATGCGTGGGGCTTTGTCATGGGTAAGACCAAAATGATGTTACACACAGAAAGGAATATACAAAGTAAGGATAGATTATTAGTGAGCCTACAAAACCATTAGGATCATTTGACCTTGAGAGAAGTAAGTTAGGGCCAGACTGTCCAGAAGTATATCTAACAGAAGTTAGATTATTTGTTTATTTTTTCTAGTAGGCCTGAGTCGGTCAAAGGTTAGTAGTTAGCCAAACAAAACAATAATGTTCGGACAGATAGTCCATTGATTACTTGGTCTGTATGCATGCTAGATATCTATAATTTCTTTAATCAGTTTGGTTGTAGGATTTTAATTTGCAAAAAATATGTTTTAGAAAGGGATATTAGTGAGGGAAAACCCGTACCACTAAGCAGCATAGTCTCACTTAATATCAGTAAACCGATGTGTATAGTATTATTCACACCAGGCTTTATGTCAAACTCGAAGTTTATGTTTTCCCTTTAAACTCTCGGGTGCTCAAAATATGATTTCAGTAGGTTGAGAGTTGAGGATTTATAAGTTTTAGTATGTGGACGAATAAAGCTTCCGAAGACTTGTAGGAGGCATGAATAGCTATATAGGAGTTGTTTCTTTTATTTCTATTTCCGTTGTGTGTATTAAGACAGTTTTTGTCTATTTAGTACTCAATCATCCAAAGGGGCATCTTTATATGTCGCTCTTGGCGTATTTTATAATAATTATATTTGATAAAAACCTAGGATACATATTAGGATTGTGTAATGGAATATGAAACATGTTTTGAAATGTAATCGGTAAAGTATGTTGTTTGTAGAATCTGTGATTTTGTTTCATATTCATGTGCTTATGATATTATGGATACTATTAACATTATCGTATTTTGTCACCGGAAGTTAAAACTATAGATGACTGCAGCATCTGTAGCGCTTAGCTTCGGGCTTCAAGATAGGGAATGTTACAACTTGGTATCATAGCATCGGTTTATGAAAAACTTTAAACTTCAAATTATTTTGAAAACATAATCCTAAGTAATTAGAGAAAAGATCGGAGTATAGGATAATGCTATAATAATGTACTTGAATTTGTTATATATACGTATATGCTTTATCTATATTCTTCCATCTTTATTTGGTTATTCTTCTGTATCTTACAAAGACTCGAATGCAGATATGGATGCGAGAAGTGGAAGAGTTAACCTTGGTGGTGGAAGCACCGCAACTAATGAAATGCCAAACCAAATATCAAGAGGAACCTAGGTTAGGAACAAGCTGCAAATGTAGTCTTAGAGTCCCGCAAGTTTATATGGGAGCAATGTATCAGTTCGTCATAAATATGATGCAAGTAGGAGTTGCTGCTGAGTGGTTGGAGGAAATGCTAGGGAAGAAATCAAGAAGCACTGGTGGCGAATAACTATGCTATTTTGAGTAGAGATTATGCTCGGTTGAGAGGAAAGCCATTTATTGGTATGAAGACGCAATTAAAGTGGAGAATTGGTTACTTCATTGCAAGAGGATTTTCGCTGATTTAGGGCTCAATGAAGAGCAAAAGAGAAGACTTGCTTCTAGACAGCTAAAAGGAGCAGCACTGTACTGGTGAAACAATGTTACTGCTGGAGTCAATGAGGAGACTATGACTTGGGCTGAGTTCAAAAGAAGGTTTGAGGAAAGGTTTATGTCGGAGATTGCTAAATCTACTCTGCTTAGGAAGTTTGCTGAATTGGAGCAGGGAGATATGACAGTGCTTGAATGTGCGACCAGGTTTGAGGAGCTAGCGAGATATGGCTATGCTATGGTCGATACTGTTATTAAGAGGAATGAAAAGTTCATTTGCAGGTTGAAGCCTGAGCTTGCTAAAGCCACATTACCGCATATTAGGGATCCATGTGATGTTGTTGTTGAGATGGCCTTGAGGCGTGAAGAGGTGCTTGCTTTTCTTGAAAGAAATAAGGCAAAGGAAGCTTAAGGATGGCAGAGTCGAAAAGGAAGTTTTTCCATAAGAAGTTCAGAAGGGTGGAGCTTCTAAGAAAGGAAAGGCAGAGGTTTTCTATTATAAACAAGACAAGAATGAGCATTTTGCAAATGAATGTCGTCGGGAGATGGATAGAAGGTGATGGTGAAGAAGAATATTAGATGCTTTAACTGTAATCAAATTGGACATTATAAGAACCATAGAAAGGAGCCAGCCAAAGATGGAAAGGGAAAAGTGTTTGCATTGGAGCCAGCTACCTCGAGGCCAACGGTAGAGGAAAAGGGAAAAGCTATGTTGGGAGGCATGCTTATGAATCATGGTATGTCAGTTAGCGTTCCATCTGATATCCGTGCATTGCACTCTTTTATATTTCGTTGTTTGGTAGGTAAGCTTAATCTAGAACCTTCATACCTAGTTACTTCCTTGAGGGTTGCAAATCCGAAAGGAGGTTGTGCGACTCTAGGGATGAGATGTGACCGCTTAGATTTTGAATTGTTAGGTCATATGTTTGCTTGCAGTTTGCATGTATCCGATTTTGTGGGGTTTGGAATTATTTTGGGTATGAGTTGGTTACAATGCTAGGATATTTTGCCATGATAGGAAAATATCACTTAGACACCTGGATTGTAGTGATCGGGTCATATACTCTGTAGAAAACTTTAGTTTTGAGGTTAAAGCTTTGTTGGGTGTTGTGGAGGTAGAAGACGAGTTGAATCGAGTTTTCATTGTTAGAGAATTCGCAGATGTCTTTGAACCTATAGTGGGATTGTTGTCGAAACGATCCATTGAGATTTAGATAGATTTGGTACCGGGAGCAGAGCTGATGAGTAGACCGCCAAGTATAATAACGCCTACCGAGATAAGGGAGCTCAAGGTGCATTTGGTGGATTTGGAAGGCAAGAATTTTATCAAACCAAGCAGTTCACCTTGGGGAGTAGCCGTAGTTTTTGCCAAGAAGCTGGACGGATCGTTAAGGTTATGTATTGATTATCGTAAGTTAAATGATAAGATGATAAAGAATTGATATCCATTAACTAGAATTGACGATTTGTTCGACCATTTGAGTGGAACCAAAGTATTTTCCCAACTGGATTTAGCTACAGGGTTCCATCAACTTAGAATGGCAAAGGATAGTTTCCATTTACAGCGTTTAGAACCAGATATGGTTCATGCGAATGGTTAGTGATGTCATTCAGACTGATTAATGCGCCAACATTCTTTGTAGATTTGATGAACCGAATTCCCATGAGCATTTGGATAGGTTCGTATTGATATTCATAGATGGTATATTTATATACTCTAAAGATGAAAGAGAGCATGAAGTTCATCTTAGAGTGGTGCTTGAGATGTTAAGCCAGTACCAGCAAAAGACGAAATTTTCAAAGTGTCATTTCTGGAAAAGGAAGTGAAGTTTCTTGGTCATGTAGTCTTAGAGAAAGGGTTGTCTATAGATTCAATTAAGATCGAAGTGTGAATAATTAGAAGAGACCCGAGATGGTGACTGAGATAAAGAGTTTTCTTGGATTAGCTGGGTATTATTGGAGATTCATTAATGATTTTTTGCGGATAGCGGCATCGATGACCAAGCTAATGCGAAAGGATGTGAAGTTCGTTTGGACTGATAAGTGTTAAGGAAGCATAAGTGTTGAGGAAGCATTTCATAGATTGAAACACTTATTGATGAATGCACCTGTGTTGGTTGTTCCAAAGGGGAATCAGGACTTAGTGGTGTACACAGATGCATGTGGAACAGGATTAGGGGCTGTGCTAATCAAAGAGGTAAAGTGATTTCCTATGCCTCTTGACAGCTTAGACTGCATGAGGTTAGTTACCCAACTTACGATTTGGAATTAGTTTCGGTAATTTTTGCATTGAAGGTGTGGAGACATTACCTTATGAGAGAGAGATTTGAGCAGTATACAGATCATAAGTGCTGAAGTATTTATTCTCTCAAAAGGAGTTGAATATGAGACAGCAGAGGTAGTTAGAGTTTTTAGCCACTTATGATTTTGGTATAGAGTACACACCCGGTAAAGGCAACAAAGTTGTGAACGCACTTAGCAAAAAACATAAGAATGCAATTTTGGCAATGATAGATGAGTGGAAAGATTTA
Source organism: Allium cepa (assembly GCA_030765085.1). NCBI lineage: Eukaryota > Viridiplantae > Streptophyta > Magnoliopsida > Asparagales > Amaryllidaceae > Allium > Allium cepa. Next base: position 527,695,404 of record CM060939.1, on the reverse strand, counting down.
GAAGCATTGACTACATGCAGGATATAATGGATATAAGGCTAGGTCTAGAAGGAAACTGCTATGTTGTCATGTTTAGAAGTTTGATCGATGATAATCGAAAGGATTGCTTCTAAGCAAGGAGATGATCCAGTATTAGCTGAGCAGATCAGGAAGTTAAGAAATGGAACAGAAAGTGATGACTTGGAAGATTTTAGTCTTGATCAGAAGGGATGTTGAGAAAGAAGGGACGGTTGTGTGTTTCGAATGTTGAGAACTTAAGGAAAAAAATTCGTAAGGAATGTCATTGATCCAAATTTATGATTCATCCTAGAGGAACTAAGATGTATCAGGACATGAAAAAAAGTTTCTTCTGGGATGGTATGAAGAGGATGTAGGCTTATGGGTAAAATGGTGTTTGAACTGTCAACAGGTAAAAGCTGAACATCAGAAACCGAGTGGGTTACTTCAGCCTTTAGATATTCCAGTGTTGAAAGGGGATTCCATCTTGATGGATTTTATAAATGGGTTGACAAGGTCAAATAGAGGAAATAAAAATATGTATCATAGTGAACAGGTTGACCAAGAGTACCCATTTCCTTCCAATTAAGTCAAACAGGATAGCACCTATTTTAGTTAAGCTATTTATGAAAAATATAGTTAGACTGCATGGAATTCCTAATAGTATAGTAAGCAATTGAGATTCTTTATTGACTAGCGAGATCTGGAAAAGTCTATAGGATACTTTAGGTACCAAGCTCAAGATGAATACCGCTTACCATCCACAAATAGATGGGAAGACGGAAAAAGTTAACAAAATCTTAGAAGATTTGTTATGAGCTTGTGTGCAAGATTTTGGAGGATCATGGAAAGACCATCTACACTTAATCGAGTTTTCATATAACAACAATTATCAGACTAGCATAAAGATGGCACCATTTGAAGCTTTGTATGGAAGGCTATGCAAATCTCCAGTTTGTTGGTTAGAGACCAGGGATAGGTTAGTTCATGGTCCGGATTTAGTTAGAGAAGCTGCAGAAAAGATTGAGTTAATTAGAGTTAGAATGAAAGAAGCTTAGTCTAGGCAAAATAATTATGCTCATAAGAGACAGAAAGACATAGAGTTCTTGGTTGGAGATTATGTTTTCGTCAAGATATCACCGATGAAAGGTGTAATTCGATTTGGGAAACCAGAGAAATTGGCATCAAGATTCATTGGACCATTTCCTATTGTAGAACGGATTGGAAACTCGCATAAAGGGTAGAGTTACCGAATAGTTTGATAGGAGTCCACAACGTTTTTCATATTTCCCGTCCAAGGAAGTGTATTCGAGATCCAAAGACCACCATAGCATCAACTATGTTAGAGGACTTAGTAGTGGAACCGAATTTGACTATAGTTAGAAAGTCATTTCGCATGGTCGCGAGATACGAGAAAAGGCTAAGGAATAAGACAGTCAGATTAGCTAAAGTCCAATGAAGCGACGACGATAGAGTCTATACTTAGGAAACTAGGAGAAAGATTAAAGAAGCTTATCCTGACTTGTTTCATGGTATGTTTTACCACTATGACTGATTTTGATGAGTACCTTATCGTAATTTTGAGGATGAAATTCTTTAAGGAGGGAAGTCTGTAACGACCCTAATTTTGATTAACATTATTTAGGACATTTAATTAGTTAAATAAAATGAAATAATATAAATGGTTAAGGGAACTGAGATTTGAATAATAGTAGGGTAGCCGTGCCAAATTAAACAATGAACAAATGAGATTTAAAATGAAATAGTTAGGTTAATAGATAAGGGCAATATAGGAGTAAGATATATTCATATACCCTAAACCCTCAAGCCACTTCATTTTACACGTTCACAAACTAAAACTAAACTAAGGAGAGGCTGGCCACCATTAGGAGAATCTAAGAGAAAGATAAGCAAAAAACCAAGAGGAAGGAAGCTTAATCAATCTAATTCAAGAAGCAAATCTCATATTCCTCAATCACAAGCTAAAGGTGAATAATAGGTCACATCTCATTTTATAATTTTTGGTTTGAGATGAGATCTAAATTTATTTTGCAAATGATATTCCATGTTTTGATTATTTATAAGGGTATATACATGCTTGTTGATGATTTATGTTATTTCATATAGATTTTATGTTAAGATTTAACTTGAAAAATTTATTAAATGATATCCAAATGCCTTGCGATTTTGATATAAGGTCAGAAATATTATTTAAGGGTTGGGTTTCAAGTTTCATAATTTTCTAAATTAATATGGATTTATTATGAATTTTTCTAGTGAAGAATTGTTAATTGCGTTTAAAATTGATTACGGATATTATATTTTAGCTTGGGTCAAAAATTTAAATATGTTAGAAAACATATCAAAAGTAATTTATGGGAATTTTTATAGAATTTTCCTAAGTATTTCAATAAGTATATAAAATTATTTAAGGTACGGGACTTAAGTGTTTTGTATGTTTATAAAAGGAGAATGAGCAATTTGTAAGTGTTTTAAATTTATTAAACTCTGAAATTAGGAAGTAGTTTTAGAAAAGATTTTGGAAAATAAACTGGCAACCAATTATATGATGACAAATAACCAAGTTACTTGAAAGAAATTACTTTTTAAAGTTAAAAACTTGCTTTAATAAGGTTTTGTTGTTTCGCTACTTTTGGCAGCATCTTTCGACTTTATACTTCCGCCTCCATCCTAGTCGAAACCAATAAACATGGTATCAAAGACTTGGTAACTAGTGGATTGGAAATAGGCGAAAGGTATAGAGTTGAAACAGGACTATCGAAGGGGTCGAGACCTTGTTTTGCTTTTAAAGGAAATGTGCTTGCTTTTCTTTTAAATAAGATAGCATTCGACATTGTCAAGTGCTTTAAAGAAAAGAGCTTTCAAAAGGGGTCGCTACCTTTGTTTTAAATAGAAGCTTTTGAAGGGGTCAAGGCCCCTGCTACCGCATTCTACCTTTCGAAGCAATGCCTTTGAAGGTTCCTTTCGCTTTAAACCCTGAGCCGCTTCTCCAATGCTTTCAAAGGGATTGGTTTCAACACCATCCACTTCTTTTACTGAGGAAATTGCTTTCTAAAGAGTTGCTTTTGACTTAGTTCTTTTAAGACCCTTTTAAGATTTTGAAAGTTAAACTCAAAGTTTTCGAAAGGAATGGCTTCAAATGGTTTCGAAAGGTTTTTCCACATGTTTTCTCTTGTACCCAATGCTTTTGAAAGGTTTTATGCAAAGGACTTAATGCTTTGAAAGGTATATGATAAAGATTTCAAAGGGGTGGTTCCCTAATGCTTTCAAAAGGTTTGCTTTAGTGTTTAAATGGAGGGTTTCCAATGTTTTCGAAAGGCATGTTTAAAATGTTTTGAAAAGAGGATGCCTAAGGTTTTATAAAGCTTTCGAAAGGGTACTTTTAATGTTTTCGAAATGTCTAATGTAAATGGTTTCGAAGGTATGTTTTGGCCTTTCAGCCTAAGATTACAAAGCAAGGTAGTTTACTTTTATCGAAAGTGGTACTTTCAATGGTTTCGAAATGGGTACTTTCAAAGATTGGAAGTACCACTTTCAAAATTTTCGAAAGAGGTTGTTTAAAGGTTTAAACAAAGGTTTCGAGTGTTTTCATCAACAATGCTTTTTGTAAAGTACATATAACATGGCAAAGTGATTTGAGTAAAACAAAGTATATTTTCCTTGTTTAAGTATGATTTAAAGGGTTAAATCAATTTGAAAAGGTTTTTGGGGAAAATTTGATGGGGTAGTTTACCATAAGTAAATGACTCGAATATTAAAATACCAGATGGGACTGGTATGGAGTCGCACCCTATAGTTTAGCTAGTAGCCCCTAGCTAATATAAGTCCAAAATTGCAGTGTGTAGGGCTTTGTCATGGGTAAGATTAAAAAGATGTTATACACATAAAGGAATATACAGAGTAAGGATAGGTTATTGGTGAGCCCACAAAACCATTAGGATCAGTTGACCCTAGGAGGAGTAAGTTAGGGACAGATCATTCAGGAGTATATCTAATAGTAGTTAGATTATATGTTTATTTTGTTTGGTAGGCCCGAGCCAGCCAAAGGATAGTAGTCAGCTCAACAAAATTATAATGTTCGAACAGATAGTACATTGATTACCTGGTTTGTCTGCATACATGTTATTGCTATTATTGCTCTAACCAGTTTGGTTGTAGAATTTTAAATTGCAAAAGCTATGTTTTAGAAAGGGATATTAGTGAGGGGAAACCCATTCCTTTAAGTGGAACGGTCTCTCTTAATATCAATAAACCAAGATGTATAGTATTATTCACACCAGGCTTTATGTCCGACTCGAAGTTTATTATTTCTCCATAAACTCTTGGGTGCTCAAAATATGGTTTGAGTAGGTTGGGAGTTGAGGATTTACATATTTTAGCAGGTGGACGGATAAAGCTTCCGAAGATGTGAAGGAGGCGTGGATAATTATTTAGGAGTTGTTATTTTTTATTTCTATTTCCGTTGTGATGTGTTAAGACAGTTTTTGTCTACTTAGTACTCTGATCATCCAAGGGAGCATATGTCGCTCTTGACGTATTTTATAATAATTATATTTGATCAAAACCTGGGATACGTTTTGGTAATGTGTAATGGAATATGAAACATAGTTTGAATGTAATCAGTAAATATGCTGTTTTTGGAATCTGTGATTTTGTTTCGTATTCATATGCTTATGATATTATGGATACCATTAACATTACTGTATTTTATGTCCGAAAGTTAATGCTATAGATGACTGCAGCATCTGTAGCGCTTAGCTTCGGGTCTCAAGATAGGGGATGTTACACCCATTTTATCTTCTCTTTTTGCATAGCAAACAGGTATAGCCTTGTGCACCATGGAAGTCCGAACAATCATCCGAACTTGTTACCTCTAAATTTTCTCGTCATAGGGCCGATAAAAGACATTACCTCCCGTCACCATAACAGGGGAAAAATCGCTTCAAACCCTTACATAAATGCTCTGAAGCATCAATTTCTAAAGATCTGTTTTGACATACTCAAGTTCGTTCCCGACTTGAAGGATATCCCTTAGTATGGCCAAGGTCAAACAATGGCTTATGTCAATAATGCTCATGAACCGTACTTCAAATGGAAGTGACCGGCTGAGTTTTTTTTCTAGTATGCTGAAAGCAAAAAGGTTGAGGTCGAAGAATTAAAGCTTGAGGAAGGGTAGGACAAGGAAACTATAGCCCAACTCGGCTAGGAAGTCATTGGGCTGAAAAGGTCATTGAAAGAGGCAGAGAAGAAAGTCATGAACCTGAATAAGTCGGCTGAGTTGGAGATGTAGAGCCACGGAAAGAAAATTGAGATTGCCAATCAAAGGAACAACACTCTGTCATTACAGAATGAGCATCTAGCCAAAGAAGTAGATGAGCTAAACAAACATCTGGATAAAGAGAAGAAAGAAAAAGATGATGCTCTTATGGAGGCTCACCTCTAAAAGATAGTCATGTTATCTCCTATCTTGAAAGGAATTCTGATGGCACCCTAGCTCGTACTGAGTCCAATTATGGTGGATGTATCTCAATAACCTCATCCATGAGAAGGCTCACATGACACCAATCGATGTTGCTAATCTCTCCTTTTATGTTTCTCAAATTTCAAGTTAGCCTCTCATTGCTCATCTTCCTAAGGGAGGTCCAAAACTAGGATAATAAGCTTCAACGATTGAGTGTGTGATCGGATCTACCTCTCAGTCTGTTTTGAATGTTCTGGCTAGTGCGGACCTCAGACCCGGTGCACAAATTCTAACTGACTGGTGAACTCCTAGAAACTCTGGCTGAGAAGGATGTCCTCATAACTAGGTCTTCTGAGCCTTCTTCAGGACCCACCATGCAGGAGATGCTTCATACATAAGCTTCGTTGGCCAAAGAGATTAAGAAAGCGCCAGTTGATTTCATTCCTTTTCCTTTGTCCACTTAACATCATGAAATTTTATTGTTTTGGTTTTGAATATTTAATTAGTTTTAGATATTCAAATAATTACATTTTAAAGTTTAATAACTTAAATTCAAGTATATGGATTATTTAAATATTTGAATTTTGAATTAAATATTAGTTAAAGAGATTTGATAACCTTATTTAACTCCTTTTAATTAATAAATGATAATGGTGAACTCAATTTGTAGATTTATTTACGATGATAAATAGTTCGAATAAATAACATGAAAATCAATCGTTAATAAAATGATTCGATTTTAATAACGTGTTTTTATTTAAATTGAATTGAGTTTTCTATAATTTTTAATTTGAAAAATATTTAATTTGTCGTTCGACGTATTTTAAGACAAACGATGGTATTTTTGTGATTTTGAACTTGATGGTTTGATTGATATGGTTTGTTGCTTGGCAATATTAGTTAACTTGAAAATGTTGGCTAACTTGTATTTAAAGCAAGGAATATTGGGTTGTTTATAAAATCAAAACAAAATTGTAGCACCCAACATATTTTCCATTTTCGATTTCCCACTCTCCCCTCTTCTCTACTTTTTTGATTTCATATATTGCAAGCAAACAAATATATCATTTCTCTATTCAAAATCGAAACAAAAATCAATACGCAATGAAAATTACGAAAATATTTCCATTGAGTTAGTTTTGGCGAGGCCTTCGATTCTTTGTTTAATTAGTGGTTGCGATCAATGTTTAGGTGGTCGATGTTGTGGCCGTGTGTGTCGGTTGACCTAGGGTTTGAGTTTAAATCGGATTTAGGTGGAGACGTTTGAAGTGGAGGATACCATCATTTATCTCTAGCAAAGGAGCACCATCCCCCAAAATTTCATGTACCCTAATCAAACCTAGCTAGAAGAAAGTGATAATTTTTATCGGTATTTGAACCTCCAAGTCGCGAATGGAAGGGTGAGGTCGAGTGTTTTATGTTGGTGTTGGTTGCGTCGACCATGCAGAGGGGAGGTTGTAGGAAGAATCGATGCATAGTTTTGTCGAGTGGACACGAAGAATTGAAAATCAAAGTCATGGCCATGGTGTGCATCTCTATGTTCGTGTACACGCTTGAGAAATTAGAGTATTTAGGGAAGATGTAGTTAAAAGGGCAATTAAATATTAAGTGTTATTAGTGTTAATTAACTATATTTTTAATATCCAAATTTATAAAATCGATATCTTGCTTGTAGGAGGTCGAATTTGGGCATGGTCAACTGCGTTGGACTCGTAGGAATGTTATCTATGTGCTGGAACTGGTTTCACCGAATTTGGAGCTAGTAGAATTTTAGGCTAGTAAAATTTTGATTTTAGACCAAATCGGAATGCGAAAGCGTCAACTGGAATTTTGGTGAGTTTACTACCTCTAAATAAAATTATATGATATCTATGTTGCTACGGATTTTTACTGAATGCTTGGATGATAGTTGAAAGTTTCAATAAAGTATAAGTTAGTGATTAATTATAGTGATTAAATTTAGTTACGTTTAATGTCGTTAAATTAGTATAATTCATTTGGAATATCTATTTAGCATAATAAAAACCTAGTTCTATTATGATTAAATTGAATAAATTACTTGGACATCTATCAAGTAGAATAAAACACCATTTTGTGCTTGCAGATTAAACAGATTATTATTATTTGATTGTTTGTTGGATTTGAATTCCCACTTGATAGACAATGGCATGAATAACCATTATGTTGGAGGGGATAAAAAAAGAAGAAGTTAGAGTGTTTTCGTAGAAAATAGGTCGCTACGGGACACTAAGTGCATATATCTATATATGAGATGTATATGGACTTTTGTAGAGAGACCCTAAGGGGTTTCTCGCTAGTGTTAATTTATTATTATGAATTTTACTTATATTCTTATGTTGCTTATATTGATGTTTGGTTGAAATATTTGTGACAGAGTGTTTGAAATTGTGAAAGTGTCATTATAGCGATTTTTGCTATACCGTCACTTACGAAATATCATCTCCTTAAGACCTTATATGTGTTGAACTTGTGCTTGTATTTTTACTAATAAATGTTTGATTGCATTTTTGCACTTTTAAAATTGTTTAAACTATATTTTCAAATATTTTGAGATTTGGAAAATAAAGTATAAGTATTGATTAAAATTTATATAAAGGAAGTTATAAATTTGGTCAGTTATCTTTCGGGATAGCTGAAGTGGGTTTAATTTTTAAAATGGTTTTAAATTTGATTTATTTCCCTTTGGGGTAATTAAAGTTGTTTTAAATTTGTAAAAGATTACAAATTTGATTTATTTTCCTTTAGGATGATTAAAGTTGTTTTAAATATATAAAAGTTTATAAATTTGATTTATTTTCCTTCGGGATAACTAACATTATTTAAAATTTATAAAAGATTGTTTAATAATAAGAAAAATTTAAAAAGGGAATGTTTAAAAACAAAGCTAAATATAAATTGTTTTGGGGTTTATAGTAAATTGTGTTTTCGATGACAATTGATTTCGCCTTTCTTTTTAATACACTTAGAAATATAATTTCCCTCTTCAAAGGAATATTTTTAATGAGTATTTTTAAATTATTTTACAAATATTTGTAATGTGATAATTAAGCATAAGTAAGAATCAAATGTTTTAAATCTTGGTTCCTTTATTAGTGACAAGTGTATGCGATCCAATTCCCATATACAATCATTCCTTTACTTTCGATAGTTGATTTCGTAAATATTGATTTTGATATCATTCATTGTGCTTCATCGCTCATTTTTTGCATTGGCATCCAATACCGTGGATAACTAAAACAAAGAGCGAGTATGAGCTAAGCTATGTGGGTCGCACCAATCAGGATATATTCATATTTATCTAGAAAGTATTGGTAGCATGCGTGCGTTGATGTGAGTATATTCGAATGCTCGTCTGAGGCAGGGTCTAGCTTGAAGTTCTTGAGAGTGATGCATGTTTGGTGTAGGCTTTCAAGTATATTTTATCTAGAGCTATACTTTTGGTGTAGGGAGCGCATCCTCTTAGTTATGTTGGATAAATTCATTCTTCTTGTTTCTATTTTAACCTTGGAATTAATCTTTTCTTCTTTTGTGTTTTGTCAATCTTATTCATTTGAGAGTCGATATCCTTTGTCGGAGATGATTAAAACCAAAGAGCAATTGGAAGCCAAACTTTAAGGGATTACTCCCACCAGGGTATCTCTTATGTACTCTAGATTAGATTAGGTGATATGTTTTCGAAGATGTGAAATACTCAAATTCTCAGTAAGATTGGCAGGGTCCGACTTGGACGTGTCTGTGAGCCATCTGAGTTCTCAAATATATTTCCGGAGGTATACTTTCGATGAGGGGGAGCACACTTATAGTGGTTGTTGGAAATTTTTCCCTTTCCTTATGTAATTCAAATCTTTGAATCGTTTTCTTAATTGCATCGAGAAGTGTATGGAGCTCTTCTCGATGGTTAATTATTTATGTCCACATTTAAGTTTGGAATTTGATCTTGTTTATACCTATTCTTTCACGTTGTGTTTTGTTCTAATTGTTTTCATTTTTCATCTATGGATGTTGTTCTTGTAAGGTAAAATCATGTTCCACACTTGGTAGTGCGGTCTCATAGAATGAACTTAATTATTATTTTTCTTGTCTTCTTATCCATTCTTACCTCACAAAATGAACTATATTGTTCAGCATTTCGCCTTATTACTCAAGTTTTCTCATATTGGTTTTCCAAACTGATCTGGGTGTTTATTTCTTATAATGCTCGACTTAGATCGAGTATTTTTTCCAGGTTGCTATTGGGGGACATGAAGCTCGTGGAGTAGAGCTGAATGTTCATCTACCGTAATATTTTAGTTTCTGTCATACCATTATACATACCCATAAGCAATCGTAAGGTCAGGAAATTACAACTGTCTGGCTGATGGGGTTTGTTTTAAATTCTGATGTACTTTGTATCATGGAATGAAAGTTTATATTATCTTTATTATATTATATGTTGTCGTTTTGTTGTGAGATTCTATTTCCCCCATTTGTTCCTTTTTTTTACCCCACTAATTTGTGTTTTCCGGTGATTGGATGCACGACATTGGAATACGGTAGATGTTTTTGGTGCCGACTTTGACGGTTGGAAAGGCAGTTCGTTACAGTCCATATATTTGCTTGGCCAGACTATCTTTTCTCCAGTCACCCTCTCCGCCCTCGGAGGCACTCGAAGTGTTCCTGCTGAATCGTCGCAAAGTACCCCTTCAAAGGGCCAAGGAAGCAGGGGGAGTGGTAGGAAGAAACCAGAGGATCCTGGTGCGCACACCTCCAGAGAAGGGAAAAAGAAATGGAGATACAAGCATAAGATGTGATTGTTCATTCACTTTTATTATATAGTCGTAGGATTTTCTTTTGTTTAGGCCGGTGTTGCGTGGGTTCGGTCTCTGCTTTTTTTTAGATGCCGTGTTAATAAAACTTGGTTTTCTTTTTAAGCTCTATGTTGATTTGTTTGAGTTATGAGAAATGTTCTTAGTAATCTTATTTATATACTTGTAAACCATTTCTCTGTTGTCACTTGACCAAATTACTATCCTGTCTTGTTTGACTTTAACCAAGCTCCGTCTAAATTCCAATAGCAATTTGAATTATGCTAAATCAGTCATCAAGAACTTAATAGCTTGAATGCCCATCTTTAGGTACCCTTCTTCGATCATGTCTGATTCTGGGGTCCGATTGAATTATGATCACCTAAAACGATGGTTCGAACATCCCTCTTTGGAATGTCTTCCCCGAATGTGCCTAACTCCGGGCATCGATCAGAGCTGGTCACTTGGAATGACGATTTAGATATCTCCATTTAGGATATTTGTTCCAAACCATGCCAAACTCTGAGTATTGATTGAAGTTGACCACCTAGGATAGTGGTTTAGTTTTCCCTCTTAAGGATGTTAGTCTTCGACCAAGCCTGACTCTAGGTGTTGGTCGAGGTTCGAATAAGATTTCGCCTAATTTCGTGCAACAATCTTTGGCCTCACCTTCCTTTGGGAAAGGTGTCGGTGTGATTGTACAAGACCTCTCCTGACTCTGAGCATTGGACATTCATGTGCCATCCAGTAGGAAAGGTGTTGATGCTTTGCCAAACTCCGGGCATGAGTTGCTCGGGCAAACTGTCTCGTTCAACCCTCTAATGTTTATACTCATGTCCCATAGTCAAGGGTTGAAGGACTTAAAGGCATCGGTTTTTGGATGCTAGGAATGGATTTACTTCAAGGGTCCGGCCATAGATCGTAGAAGTTCGGTTGATGCCTATCTCCTGATACCAACACACTTACATTATGCATATGCAGATTCATTCATGTTAACCATAATTCATAGTTTATGGCTAGATGGAGATAGAGTCATAGATTCAAGAAACCATTTCGCTGTATATACATAGGAAATGACAGATTTTATTTTGTTACATCAGCATTTATCAAGTATTTATAAAGTTGGACTTTAAGTTAAATGGCATCATAAGTGCTCGCCATTCTACACCCGCGGGAGTGTAATCTAGTCAATGGTTTCCAGCTTGATTGTTCCATCTCCAAGCTTGTGTTCGATCACATATAGGCCTTCCTAGCTCGGACCCATATTCTTGGGGCCTATGAAGATTTGTTTGAGGACGAGGTCTCCAATTTCAAAGATCTAGCTCCCGATCTTGGTGTTGTAATATCGGGTGACTTGTTTCTGATGCATGGTTGTTCTTAAGTCAGCCTCATCACGCTTCTCATTGATCATGTCGAGTGACTCCAGTAGAAGTTCCTTGTTCGTTATGAGGTTGTAGTGAGTCACTTACTAAGAAAGTACCTTAAATTCAATCGAAATCATAGCCTCGGATCCGTAGACTAGGGAAAATGAAGTATGGTCAGTCGCGGATTTATAGGTCGCTCCGTAGGCCCAAAGTGCTAATGGTTGTTCATCGACTCACTCACTCTTGGCCTTCTCTGGTCGGTTCTTAAGAATGAACTTAATTATTTTTTTCATGTCTTCTACTTGTCCATTTTCTTATGGGTGCACTACCGTTGTAAATTCCTTTCTTAATGTGATGCCTACGGTCGAAGTCTTTGAATTTGGCACTGTCGAATTGGGTTCTGTTATCAAAAATAATCATTTATGGGACCCTAAAGCGACAGATGATGTACTGACTAAGAAGTTGATCACCTTCTTAGTAATGATCATGGCTAGAGGCTCCGTTTTATCCCACTTCGTAAAATAGTCGATAACAAAAATGGTGTACTTCATGCAACCTTTGGACATTGTAGCATACCGATGATTTTGATTCCCCAAACTGCAAATGGTCAGGGACGGACCATCTGTGAAATCCCTATCGGCGGGGCTCTAGGAATTTTAGTGAACCTCTACCATTCGTCGCACCTCCTGGTGTAATCATCCATGTCTCAGTTGACGGTCGGCCAGAAGTATCCGTAGTGAATAATCCTCTTTGCTAAGGTTTGTCCCCTAGTGTGGTCACTGCAAGCCCCTCCATGTACCTCCATCAGGAGCGCTTATCTTCATCATTGGCGACATACAAAAGCAATGGGATCGAGAATCCTTTTCTATATAGCACTCCTTCCTGCATGAAAATTTTTGAGGCTTTGTCAAGGAGATGTCGCTGCTCGTTCTACCTGTCAAAAAGGATTCCCTTCTGTAGATAATTCTTGACTGGAGTCATCCACGACTCACACTCGGCCTCCAAGATCCAATTGATATCCATCTGGTCGATGCGTGGAGCTAATATTACCTCCATAGGGATCAAGCCCATGAGTTGCGCATCTCCTGAGCTAGCCAACTGGCTGCAAATCAGCCTTCGCATTCTCCTTTTTGGGAATATGCATTAAAGTGTAATACTCGATATCATTAAGCAACTCAAGAGCTCTTTTTAGATAAGGAGCTAGCCTCACCCCTTTCGCCTGAAACTCTTTTATCACCTAGCACACCATTAGTTGGGAGTCGCAAAAGATGTGTAAAGTTTTAACTCCCAACTCCTTCGCTATCTTAAGTTTTGCGATCAAGGCTTCATACTCTGTCTCATTGTTCATTGTGGGAAATCGAGTTTCAAGGCATAACAGATTGAATGTTCCTCAGGGGTTACCATTACAACACCTACCCTAGGATAATGCTCATTGGATGCACCATCGATATACATCTTCCATCCAGCGTGATGCTCTCCGAAGTATCATCTTGTGCAGTGTATTCGGCAATGAAATCTGCCAATGCTTGGCCATGATTGCTCTTCGAGGGTGATATGTTATGTCATATTGTCTCAATTCAATGTTCCATTTCACCAGCCATCTAGAAGTCTCAGGTCATTGCAAGACCTGTCTCAAAGGCTGGTCAGTTAAAACTTTGATCAAGTGGACCTGGAAGTATGGATGGAGTTTCCTAGAAGCGATCAACAGGAAATACGCCAGCTTTTCTAGCTTTGGGTAGTTCATATCTACGCCCGTCAATAATTTGCTTATGTAGTGCAATGATCTCTGGATTCGGGACCCCTCAAGCACAAGCGCGATGCTCGATCGTGCACCGATACTACCAAGTAAACAAACAAGTCCTCATATTCTAGCTGCTTTGATAGGATGGGAGGTCTCTCTAAGTGATCTACAAAGCATGAAAAGCATATTTGCACTCCTTCGTCCAATCGAAGTTCCTTTTTCCATTCTTGAGGATGTCAAAGAAAGGGATGTACTTATTTATGGCTCTTAAAATAAACCATCTTAGAGCAACAACTTTTCCATTCAGGCTCTAAACTTCTTTTATTGACTTCGAGGCTTCGATGCTCCATAACGTCGCTCTTTTCTCCAAATTATCTTCTATTCCTTTTGAGTTCACCATGAAACCCAAGAACTTCCTCGATGCAACTCCAAATAAGCAAATTTAAAGGGTTGAGATTCATTCTGTTTTTCGAAGTATATAAAACATCTCTACCAAAACCTCCATATATTAGTCGACCGTCGTGACTTTACCAGCATATCATCGATATACACTTCCATCGAATGTCTAATTTGCTCTCTAAACATAGAATTAACCAGTCTTTGGTATGTTGCTCCTGAATACTTCAAACTAAAAGGCATGACGAGATAATAATACAATCTCGGGTTAGTTATGAATCCGGTGTGCTCCTGGTTTGGGACATGCATTAGAATCTTGTGGTGGCTAGAGTAGGCATTCATGAATGATAACAGTTCATGCCCAACGGTTGAATCTACCAATTGATCAATCTTCAGAAGCGGGAAGCTTTCCTTCGGGCGTGCCTTATTCACATTGGAATAGTCGGTGCACGTCCTCTACATCCCATTGGAATTCTTAACCAAAACTGGATTAGATACTCATTCCAGGTACAGAGTGTTATGGATGAAGTTGTTGTTTTTCAGCTTATCCATCTCCTCCTTAAGTACAGTGGATCGCTTCTGATCCAAGCTGCAGCATTTCTGTTTCACAGGAACACATTTAGGGTTTACATTCAATGCGTGTCACACTATCTCTGGCAATATTCCACACAAGTTAGGATGTGTCCAGGCGAACATATCCAGTTTCTCCCGAAGAAATTGGATGTGTTAATTCATCATACTCATGTTGAGTTAAGATTCGATCTTCAGGACCTATGTAGGATCATCCCAACAGACCGGGATATTGATCGCCAACTCCATAGGGGCCGCCCTCTCATCCTTTGGCTCCTTCCTTGGGTCCATATCCTTATGGAACTTGCTATGCTGCCCCAAGTCAGGGCTTAGGCGGTGGTTGTCATGCGTCCAATGACTTGACGTAGAGAATCATCTCCATAGCTTTTCCCTTCTCACATCGCTTCACCTTTTCAGCTCTGCAATGTAGCGCTCATTTTAGATCACGTAGTCTTACTAGATAACTCGTACTCCATTATCTGTATGAAATTCATCATCAAGCACCACGGGCGATGACTTCTCGGAACTGGCTAGGGTTGGCCAGCCTAGAAAAGAATTATAAGTAGAGAATATATCCAATGCACGAAGGTCGCAACCCGCACTCTCTTGCAGTCGCCTTCTCTTAATACCACTAGTGTATCTATACCTATGTAGTTAAAGCCACACTATATCCCCGCAAAATCCCTGCTATAACGCATAACACTCTTTGACCGCCGCATTTGTTCAATTTAGCACTATTAAACGGTAGAGCCACTTTAAGTCCTTCTACTTACCGCTACACCCGCTAAATCAAGGCTTTTAAGCGTCCTCTTTAGCAATATTAATACAAGAATGTTGGTTTGACAAATTCTCTTTTAAATCAAATCAACAAAGTTAGAGTAAAGACCTAATTTTAAAGCACAAGCGCTCAATGTAAGGTAGAAATCTATTATAGTCAACAAATCTGGACTGCATAATTCATAATATTCCTCAATTTTGTTATATTAGATTGAAAAATATTTCTTTGTCCTACACAAATGATGTGAGAATGAAAATAAATTAGCTTTAAATATTTGGTTTTATATCGAATGAAGTTTTTTACACTTCCGCTATTTTCCACTATATCCCTGCTATAACTTTTTGCACTTTCATCGCTATAGAATTGCTAAGTACTTTAACTACGTAGGTTGTAACCGTGAGTAATTTATCACAATGAAAATAAATATACCATTTTAAATATTTTTTGTGAATATGTATCAAGACTGGATATCGATACATCTATTAAGACTAGACTACGCAACGCTCTCCAAATGTTGGATTGTGTATTGCTCATAGCCGTTGGGGACACCAATAGGTTACGTACTGATAGTTATTGGATAACTATGGAACGACTTACTTTATAATTTTCTATTGGTTAATATAACTAAGGTCAAATGGAAAATATCGGTTTAACAAAACTATACAGTTCTCTTAATTCGAGAATACCGTTGATCTTCAATGTGTAAGCTCTACTTTGATTATAGATAAATCGGCGCCTATCATCCATCGAACGACTATAGTCGGGTTGAATGAAAGCATTGGAAGAAAAATATTGTTCAAAAGAGGATTCGTCTCCTCGGTTACATGAGGTTAGTATCATGGTCAACTGAAGTTAACTCAAAGTCAAATTCTATGGCAGAGCATTTTAGTTAATAATAATTGTTATTATTGAACAAGGGCATTGTATTTGTACTATAGCATTGTATTTGTACTATAGAGTTGAATTGGGTGGTCTTAGGGTTTTGATTATTACCAAATTCCATAAGTCCAAAGTGATATAGTTTTGATGAAGAGAATTGGTGTAAATAATAGTCACAATTGGATAATGCTTAACAAAGTAAAATTGAATTTTACCAAAACCAAGTAAGTAATAAATTTGGTCAAAATGTCACACTACCTATTAAGTAACGTGTGGACATTAATATTTAAATAGTTCAATATTAATCGCTGACCAAATTTGCACCTAAAGAGTCGCACAGTCGAATCGTTGAATACTTCTTGACCACTTGATTTAATTAGTTTATAATTGTTATAGATTAATTAAATTTGATTAATAATTATGAAATATTGGTTATAAAATTTTATTTTGATTCGATGAATAAATATTAATAAATATGTTTAAAAAAGTTATAAATATATTAATCGATATATTATACCGATACGCGTTTAAATTGGATTTAAATGAATATAATTTATTCATGCTTTGAATGGGTTTGAAGTTAATATGTGGCATATAATATCAACCAAAATAGACCAACAAAGGGGCAGCCATAAGATGGCTGGATGGGCTAGTATTTGAATGGGTATGAGGAAAGAAAGGGTAAGAGAGAAATATAGATCATAATCCTAACATATCTCTTCATTATCTCCTCCATAAAAGCATCTAAACCCACTCTCATCTCATACTTTTTAAAGCCTCCAACTCTGACTGAAAATTAATCCTTCTCTCTCATTTATTTCCAAGCTTAAATCAAATTGAAATAAACACTATTCGATAGTCGGTGGTCTGCAATTCGGAAGATAGCACCTTTAGGATTGGAATTTGATTCAGGAGTTCATTTCAATGCTTTAATGTGTAGTACTCTGGCATTGATGAAAGGTAATTATCCGATTTATGAATATATTCTAATATTTGAATATTTTATATATTATATATTATGTTATAATTAGGTGACGATTTTAGTATATGAGTACCCATCACATTTAGAATGCTTATATATTAATTTTTTTCGTCATATACATGCCTTGATACTCACGGTTTAAGATTATATAAAAAACTAACTTTTTTAATTAATTTGATTTAATATAACTATTTAAATAACATAAACTTTATGATTAAATATTAAACATTATGCTATATAAAATATGTCTTAAAAATTTAATATAAATAGTTTTATGCCAAAACATATTTTTGGCATAAAAGTTAAATTTTAAATATATACTTATATATTATTTAATTCAAATCACTTGAATAAATCTATAAAATAAATAAATATAACATAAAATATAATTTACATTTTATAAAATCTCATGATAAACTTTTGGCTAAAATAAAATAATAATAATTTACACACACACATATATATTAATTATTAATATAACGCCGAAATTAAAAATAAAATTTAAAATTAGTTTTAGATTACGAAATATACATTTAAATATTCAAATTTTAAAAATATCATTTAATTTTTTATAAAATATTAGAACACAAAAGTAAAATTTCTGAAACATATTTTATAATATTATTACTTATTATGTATAGAAATTTAAATCTAATAAATATAATCAGTTTTTCCATGAGCAATTTTAGGTAAGTATTTATATATATATATATATATATATATATATTTCATTCATATATATTTATATAAATACATTCATATTTATTATTAACCTATTTATAAGTATGTTTATATATATGTATGTGTGTATGTATGTTATGAGAAAAAAAATAAAAAAAAATTATTTTCGTCTTTGGCTTTACAATAAAATAAATAATTACATTTTATTATATATTTTAGATATTTTTCATACTTTCATATATATAATTATATATGTGTGTGTGTGTATTTTATAAATTTTACATACATATATATATATATTTATAATTATTCAAAATAATATATATATATATATATGTATGTATGTATGTATATGTAATATTTTGTAAACATAAATTAAAGCATATAAAAATGCATTTGGATGATATATTTGTATACAAGATAAGCTACCATGTCTGTTGCAGTGTAAATCCCAACACTTATACATATGCATGTTAAACTTCACACGGATTACTATGTGACAAATGCATATAGATATATATATATATATTGTGTGTGTGATACACATGTGTGTGTGTATGTTATAATATTAGTTATATAATATAAAACCATGTTATAAATATAAATAAAATAATTATACTATTTTAATGAAATTTAAAAATGTTCTAACTAATTTAGACTTCATAGGCCCAATAAAGATCCAATATGGTAAAAAAAATTGAAATTCAACCATTGCTCCCGTTGTGGGCTGACCCGGTTCCAATAGGGACAAGCAGCATGTAACCTTAATTGCTCTGCAAACTTTCTAACCAACTGGTCAAATGAAGATATAGACCTTAAAAGGAACCAAGTGAACCACATTGTAGTCACTCCTTCAAGAAATATTAGAAAAGGCTTGCATCTCATAACATTTGTTGCTCTGGCACCATCCATGTGTCACTCTGTAACATCCCCTATTTAGAGCTCCAAAATTAAGCGCTACAAATGTTGTAGTCATCTATAGTGTTAGCTTCCAACGACCAAATACGGCTATGTTAATTGTATCAATAATATCAGAAGCACTTGAATATGAAACAAAACACAGATTTCAAAAAACAACTTTTACTTCATTACATTTCAAAACCATTCGTTTCATATTCATAACATGTAATCTCAAATCGTTCCTAGGCATATATCAAATATAATTATTACATAATATGCCAAGAGCAGTACGTGAAGATACCCCCTTGGTTGATCAGAGTCATATTGTCATAATAGACCTAATACAAAATAACACAGTGGAAAATCCAACAAAACATAACAAGAACCGTAACTCCTAAATAGCTACCAGTTTGCCTCCTACATGCCTCCGGTAGCTTATTTGTCATCCTACTAAAACCTGAAAAAGACCTTAACCCCTCAGGCTATTCAAATTAATGTTGAGCACATGAGAATTTAAGGGGAAAACATAAACTTCGAGTCAGACATAAAGCCCGGTGGGAATAATATTATACATCTCAGAATAATTATGTTAAGAGATCACACCACTTAGTGGAAAGTGTTTCCCTTCACTAACATCCTTTTAAAATATATCTTTGCAAAACCTTTCATAAAACCTTATATTGTGCTCCTGCATCCATAATGGTTAAATACTATAAAGATATCATTACGTAAACATACATAAATATCAGGTAATAATGAACTATCTGTTCAAACACACAAGTTTCGGTCGGATAACTTTTAACCTTTGGCTGACTCGGGCCTACCAGACAATACAATCAAAAATTACCTAACACCTGTTAGATATTTTTCTTCGAGATTATCTATCCTTATCTATTAAACATTTCCCATCTAGATATCTGTCCTTAATTATCTGTTAAATACTTCTCTTCTGGATGGTATGTCCCTAACTTAATCATCTCCCAGGTCTTCACGATCCTAATGGTTTTTTCGGCTCACCAATAACCTATCTGTATACAAACATATATACCTTTCGGTATGTAATCATAATTTTAGTCTACCTATGACAAAGCCCTACACACTGGAAATTTAGACAACAATTAGCTAGGGCTATTAGCTAATGTATTGGGCGCGACCACATACTGGTCCCATCTGGTATTCTAATATCTAAGTCATTTTCACTTAAGGATCCCCTCCCATAATTTTCCTTGAAAACATTTTCAAAATGATTTAAACTCTTTAAATCAAACTTAAATAAGGAAAAGTATAGAATCTTTATACTTTACTCAAAATTATATCACCATGTTACACACACATACAGACACACACACAGACACACACACACACACACACATATATAATTTTCTCAAAATTTAGTCAACGAAAACATTTAACCATTTGAAAGAACCTCTTTCTAAACCTATGAAATCATCTCTTTCAAAATCAGTATCAAACCTATAAAATCATTCCTCAAATCTTTCAAAATCATACATCAAACCTTTCGAAACCATTCTTCAAAC
This sequence comes from Allium cepa, assembly GCA_030765085.1. Taxonomy (NCBI): domain Eukaryota; kingdom Viridiplantae; phylum Streptophyta; class Magnoliopsida; order Asparagales; family Amaryllidaceae; genus Allium; species Allium cepa. Next base: position 527,675,291 of record CM060939.1, on the reverse strand, counting down.
CTTTCAAACCCATTGAAAAGCAAAGCATTCGAAAGTTATAAGAATTTAGACATCCTTCTTTAAAATCACATTAAAACATTGCCTTAAAAAACCTTGGAAAACCTTCTGTTTAAACCTTTCGAATCTATTGAATTAAACCTTTCGGAATCATTCAACTAAAATCTTTCGAAACCATTCAATAAACCTTTCGAAACCACTGAATCAAACCTTTCTAAATCATTCAACTAAAACCTTTCGAAACCATTAGAAGCTACCTTCAACTTTGTCGAAAGTTCTGCTTCGAAAGCTTTAAACATATCCTGTAAAACAACTCTTTCGTAAGCTTTGGGTTTTACTTCAATTTATAAAAGAAGGGTGAATCACCTAAGTCAAAAGCCTCCTTTCGAAAGCATGGAGAAGCGTTAGTTTTTAAAACAAGCAATTCTTTCATCTTTGTTGAAAGATTCAAAAAAACACATTTATAAAACGGTAGTAACCTTTCGACTATGTTGGAAGGTTTCAAAATAAAGTAGTAATAAGGTAGCGATAACTTATCGACTATGTCGAAGGATTTAAAACCTTTCTTTTAAATATCTTGACCTGGTCAAAAAGAGCCAAGTCGAAAGCTCTTATTCGAAAGCAAAGCAGGTGAAATCTTTTGGTTTATAAAACAAACATACCCCAACCTATTTAACCATCAACCTTTCAACTTAGAACCCTTCGGCTCTATCCAATCCATCATCGTAACAAGTAGCTTGATACCATATGCGTTGGTTTGACCTTGTCGAAAGCGTAGAACCTCTGGACCTTGTCGGAAGGTCTAGTCCAGAAGATTTGTTGCCGCAAAGGCTGAAACATGCTAAAAGTATGTTTTTAACTTAAAAAGGATAACTTTTCAACTAACCATCCATTGTTTGTCAAATTTTCATTGGTTAACAAATTATTTTCAGAAAAATGCTGCCACTATTTTCAGAATTGAATAATAATTTCATTTTATAAAATGCCCTTCTCCTTAATTAAATATATAAAACATTTAAGTCCCATACCTTAAATAATTTTATAAATTCATCAATAACTTAGAAAAAATATAGAAAAATCTCAAAAAATCTATTTTAATATGTTTTCCAACATATAAAAATTTCAAACTCAAATAATCGTTATTTTAGCCGTAAATAATTTATAACCCAATAAAAAAAATTCTTCACTAGAAAATTAATATAAAATCCATATTAATTCAGAAAATTATGAAAATTGAAATCCATATCTAAAACATCATTTTTGACCTATATTCAAATTTAATGCATTTAGATGTCATTAAATAGGGTTTTCATTTCAAACATATCATAAAAACTAACATGAACATGTATAATCCATCAACAACATACATATATATAATCATCAAAACATGGAATATACTTTTAAAATCATTTTGGGTCTAATATTAAAACAAAAAAATAGAAGAAATTGGGATTAATTAGGCACCTTAGCTTTGAGATTATAGATAGGAGATTTGATGTTGATTTAGTTGATTTTCTTCCTTCTTTTTGAATCCTACTTTAATCTTCTTCTTGACAATAATAATGGTGGCCGGCCTTAGGAAATTTTAGTTTGAATGAAATGAAAATGAGCATGAGTTCCATTCCTAAGGGTTTAGGATATAAATCTTACCTATTTCTCATATTGCCCTTCTCATATCCTAATACATTACTTAGGTTATTTCATTTTAATTAACACATTAACATGGCATGACTATCTTTTGTTAATCAAATCTTAACCTTTTAATCTTAACATTATTTTTTTAATTTACCCAATTAATTATTCGAAATGTTATAAAAATATGGGGTGTTACAGACTCCCCACCTTAAAGAATTTCGTCCTCGAAATTATGGTAAGTACACAATCAAAACAACCAAAGGCAAAACATACCATCAAACAAATCAGGATAAGCATCTCTAACTCCGCTCTCAGTCTCCCAAGTACAGTTTCTAGCATCGTCACTCCACTGAACCTTTACTAACTTGACTATCTTAATCCTCAACTTCTTCTCATCTCTAGCCATAACCTAAATCTTCTTTCTAACTATAGCTGCTTTCTAACTATAGTCAAATCCGGTTCCATTACTAAATCTTCTAACACTGTAGGTGCTATGGTAGTCTCTGAGTTTCTAACACATTTCCTAAGATGAGAAACATGGAAAACATCATGGATTCCAGTCAAACTACTCGATAACTCTACTATATAAGTGAGTTCCCCGATTTTCTCAACAATACAGAAAGGTCCAACAAATCTAGGTGCTAACTTCCCTGACTTCCCGAATCTCATCATACCTTTCATCAGTGAAACCTTAATGAACACATAGTCTCCAATAGAAAATTCCAAATCTTTCATTCTTCTATCAGCATAACTTTTCTACCTTAGAATGAACTTCCTTCATCCTAACATGAATCAACTCAATCTTCTTTGCAGCTTCCTTCACCAAATCCGGACCGAGAACCAATCTATCCCCGGTCTCTAACCAACATACGTGAGACTTACATGGTCTTGCATACAAAGCTTTAAACGGTGCCATCCCAATACTAGTCTAATAACTATTGTTATATGAGAACTCGAGTAGATGATGATGGTCCTCCCATGTTCCACCGAAATCCAATACACAAGCTCTTAATAAATCCTCCAAGGTTTTGTTAACTCTTTCCCCTTGCCCATCAGTCTGTGGATGGTAAGCGGTACTCATGTTGAGCTTGGTTCCTAATGCTTCCTATAGACTTTTCCACAACTCACTAATAAACAAAGAATCTCTATCACTGATAATACTACTTGGAATCCCGTGCTATCTAACTACATTCTTCATAAATAACTTCACCAAAATAAGTGTCATCCTAGTTGACTTTACCAGAATGAAATGGGGATTCTTAGTTAATCTATCTACTATGACCCAATTGCTTTCATTTCCTCAACTAGACCTTAGAAACCCATTAATAAAATCCATAGAGATAGAATCCCATTTCCATAACAGAACTTTTAACGTCTGAAGCAATCCACTAGGCTTCTGGTGTTCAGCCTTTGCCTATTAGCAATTCAAGCACTGCTTAACACACAAACCAACTCCTGTTTCATACCTTCTCAGAAGAAACTTCTCTTCATATCCTGACACATCTTCGTTCCTCTTGGATGGATAGTGAACTTCGAACGATGACACTCACCAAAACTTCCTTTCTCATGTCTCCTACATTAGGTACACACAACCTTCCTTTTTCCTCAACCACCAATTTTGGTCAAGGATGAAATCCTTTAGGTCCTCTCTGTTCCTTCCCTTGAACTTTTGATTTGTTTAGCCAAAACTGGATCCTCCTCTTATTTAGAAGCTATCTTCTCAATCATTACTGGTCGAACTTCTAAACAAGACAGCCTAGCACTTCTTGCACTTGAACCTACTTCGGATCTAAATTGCACGGTACAAGCTGATAGTGCTTCCAAATCTTTCTACCCAGCAATCAAAATCAATATTGCATTCTGATGTTTTTGGATGAGGGCATCCACCAACTTGTTTCCTTTTTCGGGTGTGTACTCAATTCCAAAATCATAAGCGGCGATAAACTCCAACCACCTCTGTTGTCTCATGTTCAACTCCTTTTAAGAGAACAAGCACTTCAATGACTTATGATCAGTGTAAGGCTCAAATCGCTCTCCCAAAAAGATAATGCCTCCACACCTTCAACGCAAATATAACTGCAGCTAACTCCAAATTATGCATAGGGTACCTAACTTCATGTGATCCGAGCTGTCTAGAAGCATAAGCAAACACTTTACCTCTTTGCATCGACACGGCTCCCAATCCAGTTCTACACACATTAGTATAAACAAACAACTAAATCTTGATTCCCCTTCGGAACCACTAACACCGGTGCGTGGGTCAATAAATGTTTCGATTCTGAAAAAGCTTCCTCACACTTATCATTCCATACGAACTTCAAATCCTTTTGCATAAGCTTAGTCATCGGTGCAGCTATCCATGAAAAATCCTTTATAAACCTTCGATAATATCCAGCCAATCCAAGAAAGCTCTTAATCTTAATCACCGTCTCGGGTCTCTTTAAATTATTCGCTACCTCAATCTTAGTCGGATCTACAGACAGCCCTTTCTCTGAGACGATATGACCAAGGAACTTCACTTCCTTCTTCCAAAAATGGCACTTTGAAAACTTAACCTTCAACTGATGCTTTCTCAACCTTTCCAGCACAACTCAAAGATGAACTTCATGCTCCTTGCATCCTTAGAGTAAATTAAAGTGTCATATATGAAGACCAACACAAATCTATCCAAGTGCTCTTGGAAAATTATATTCATCAAACCTACAAAGAATGCTGACGCATTAGTTAGTCCAAAAGGCATAACTAACCATTCGTACGATCCATACCTTGTCCTAAACGTCATCAAAGGAATGCTATCCTCTACCACTCTAAGCTGATGAAATCCCATCGCCATATCTAGCTGAGAGAATACCTTGGCTCCACTTAATTGATCGAACAAATCGTTAATTCTCGGCAATGGATATTAGTTCTTTATTGTCTTCTCATTCAACTTACGATAATCAATACACAGCCTCAACGATCCGTCCGGCTTTTTAGCAAACATCGTGGCAACCCTAGTGGTGAACTACTTGGTCAGATAAAACTCTTGCCTTTTAAATCCACCAACTACTGCTTCAACTCCTTCATCTCTGTAAGTGTCATCCTACTCGATGGCCTACACACTGGATCAGCTCCAGGCACCAAATCAATCCGAAACTCTATGTCTCGTTTCAGTCGCAGTCCAACTACCGGCTCAAATACATCACAAATTCTCTAACTATAAAGACTGATGCAACTCATCCTCCAACTCCATAATACCCAATAAAGCATTCACTTCACAACTAGGGTTCTCAGTGATATAAACTATTCGATCACTACAATCCCCATGACTAAGCGATATTTTTCTATGATGGAAAAATATCCTAGCATTGTATTTACTTAACCATTCCATCCCAAGGATAATCCCAAATCCCACAAAGTCAAACACATGCAAATAGCAATCAAAAGTATGGCCTAGTAAATCAAATTCTAAATGGTCACACCTCATCCCAAGAGTTGCATACCCTCCTATGGGATTTGCAACCCTTAAGGAAGTAACTAAGTATAAAGGTGCTAGGTTAAACATATCTACCAAACATCGAGAAATAAAAGAATGAGATGCTTCAGTATCAAATAGAATGCTAACAGACATATTGTGAATCTACAGCGAGCCTCCCAGAACATCTTTCCCTTTTCCTGCACAACCGGCCTTGGAATTGCAGGCTCCAGTAAATACATCTGTCCCTTTCTATCTCTAGCAGGCTCAGAGCATTTGTTCTTATAATGCCCGATCTGATCATAATTAAAACATACGACATTCTTCTTTCCAATATCTTCTTTCTCTTTTCCTTTTCCATTCCCGGTATGACACTCATTAGCATAGTGTCCCTTCTTATTGCATTTGTAGCAAACCACTTCAGCCTTTCCTTTCTTCCGTGCTCCCCTTTTTTTAGCATTATTTTTCTAGAAGAACTTCCTTTTCTGGCCCTCTCCCATCTAGGCCTCCTCCTCCTTCTTCTTCTTCAAGCAAGCCAACGCCTCTTCTTGTCTTAATGTTATTTCAACCACTCTGGGATCTCTTAGATGTGGTAAAGTGGCACTTATCAACTCTAGCCTCAAGCCCCTTATAAACTTTTCATTCCTCCTGATCATAGTATCCACCAAAGCATACCAGTATTGGGCCAACTCCTCAAACTTCCTCGAATACTCCAAGACGGGCATATCTCCTTGTTCGAACTCTGCAAACTTCCTTACCAACACCGACTGCGCCATAACAGACATCAATCTTTCTGAAAACCTTCTTCTAAACTCCTCGCAAGTTATAGTTTCCTCATCAACTCCAATAGTAACAGTATTCCACCAAAATAGAGCAGCTCCCTGTAGTTGCCTCGATGCCAGTCTCCTCTTCAGTGCATCATTCAATCCTAAGTCAGCAAAAATTCTCTCACAATGAAAAAGCCAATTTTCCACCTTGATTGCATCTTCGGTACCAATAAACGTCTTTCCTCCAAGCCTGATGTAATCCCTGCTCAAGTTAGTGTACTGATTGACCATTGGAACTTCCTGAGCTCCACCTCCAGCAGCATTTCCTCCGACAACTCCGGCTGCTATTCAACTTGCATCATGTTTACAAAGAACTGATATATTGCTTCCATGCCCATCTGGGGAACTCCTACACCAATAGTTTCAGCTTGAGCCTGACCGAGACCTCTCCTAATGTTTGGTCGGGCATTTCCATTAGTGGTGGTGTTGTCTCCTCCCAGATTTACTCTGCCGCTTCTTCCTTCCATATTTGTATTCAAACTTGTGAAATACGGATGAATAGCCTAACTAAAATAGGAGTCTAGAAAGATAGCGTATACTTATATATAACAAATATAAGTACTTTACTATAGCGTTATCCCATACCTCAATCTTAACTCTAATTTTTAAGGATTATGTTTTCAAAAAATCACTTTTAATTAAAGTATTTCATAAACCATGCTCTGATACCAAGTTGTAACATCCCCTATGTAGAGCCCAAAACTAAGAGCTATAGATGCTGTTGTCATCTATAGTATTAGCTTCCATCGATTAAATACGGCTTTGTTAATGTATCAATAATATTAGAAACACTTGAATATGAAACAAAATAACAGATTTCAAAAAACAACTTTTACTTCATTACATTTGAAAACCAATTGTTTCACATTCACAACACATAATCCCAAATCGTTCCCAGCCATAGATCAAATATAATTACTACAAAATACGCCAAGAGCGGTATACGAAGATACCTCCTTGGTTGATCAGAGTCATATGGTCATAATAGACCTAGTACAAAACAACACAACGGAAAATCTAACAAAACATAACAAGAACTGTAACTCCTAAATAGCTATCCGTTTGCCTCCTACATGCCTCCAGTAGCTTATTCTTCATCCTACTAAAATCTAAAAAAGACCTTAATCCCTCAGCCTACACAAACTAATTTTGAGAAAAAGGAAAAACATAAACTTCGAGTCAGATATAAAACCTGGTGTGAATAATATTATACATCCCGGAATAATTATGTTAAGTGAGATCACGCCGCTTAGCGGAAAGAATTGCCCTTCACTAACATCCTTTTAAAATATATCTTTGCATAACCTTTCATAAAACCATATATTGTGCTCCTGCATCCACAATGGTTAAATACGGTAGCAATCATTATGTAAACATACATAAATATCAAGTAATAATAAACTATATGTTCAAACACACAGGTTTTGTTTGGATAACTTTTAACCTTTGGTTGACTCGGGCCTACAGATAATACAATCAAAATTAACCTAACACCTATTAGATTTTATTCTTCGGGATTATCTATCTTTAACTATCTATTAAACATTTCCCGTCTGGACAGTTTATCCTTAATTATATGTTAAATACTTCTCTTCTGGATGGTCTGTCCCTAACTTAACCATCTCCCAGGTTTTCCCGATCCTAATTGTTTTTCGGGCTCACCAATAACCTATCTGTATACAGTTATGTATTCCTTTCAGTGTGTAATCATAATTTTACTCTACTTGTGACAAAGCCCTACACATTGGAATTTTGATAACAATTAGCTGGGGCTATTAGCTAATGTATAAGGCGCGATCCTATACTGGTCCCATGTGGTATTCTAATATCCGAGTCATTTTCACTTAAGGATCCCCTCCTATAATTTTCCTTAAAAACATTTTCAAAATGATTTAAAGCCTTTAAATCAAACTTAAACAAAGAAAAGTATATAATCTTTATACTTTACTCAAAATCATGTCACCGCGTCATATATCAAACCTTAGGGAATCATCTCTTTCAAAACCAATATCAAACCTCTGAAATCATTCCTCAAATCTTTCAAAATCACACATCAAACCTTTCGAAACCATTCTCCAAACCTTTCAAACCCATTGAGAAGCAAACCTTTCGAAAGCTATAAAACTTTGGACATTCTTCTTTAAAATCACTTTAGAAAACCTTGGAGAACCTTCCGTTTAAATCTTTCGAATCCATTAAATTAAATCTTTCGCAATCATTCAACTAAAACCTTTTGCAACCATTGAATCAAACCTTTCGAAATCATTCAACTAAAACCTTTTGAAACCATTAGAAGCTACCTTTCGACTTTGTCGAAAGTTCTGCTTTGAAAGCTTTAAACATGTCCTTTAAAACAACTCTTTCGAAAGCTTTGGGTTTTACTTCAATTTATAAAACAAGGGTGAATCACCTAAGTCAAAAGCTTCCTTTCGAAAGCATGGAGAAACGACTAGTTTTTAAAATAAGTAAACTTTTCATCTTTGTCGAATGTTTCAAAACAAAACATTTATAAAGCGGCAGTAACCTTTTGACTATGTTGGAAGGTTTCAAAACAAACTAGTAATAAAGCAGTCGTAACCTTTCGACCGTGTCAAAGGGTTTATGTAACGACCCGTAAATTTTGACGAATAAATTTGGTTAATTTAATTAAATTTTGTAATTAAATTTAGAAAGAAATAAAATTTTATAATTTATATTGAAATAAAAGTTAAGAATGAATTGAAGCAATGGTTTAATAAATAAATAAATAAAACCCAAGTGTTGACAATTGAAGTAAAATCAATAAAAGTGAAATAGCGTAAGTTGTGCACTTGTGTATAAAATTTAAAATAAGTAAATAAGTGTAAAAGTGGTGTAAATTAAAGGATTTGTATATAATTTATAGTAATTGAATGAATTCGGTATTATGTAGGTAATTATAATAATTGGTTGAAGTAGGATAAACTTAAGCGTAACCTTGGCTTGTAAATAATTACTATAAGTTACCTGTTAATTAGTTAATGAATTGGAAATAAATTTTAATAAAAATAAATAAATGTTACATTTATGGGGAATGTAATACAATGTTAGGAGTTGTCAAATTTGAGTATAGTAAGGTAATGAAAGGTTAAACAAAGGTTAACCAGATTATATAGTAGTAATGGACTCAATAAAAGGATAGGAATTGAAACAAGCCAATTTATTGAAATTTAATTTTTAATATATGGAAATTTGGTAGCAAATGAAATTCAATACTACGATGATTAGAACTAAGAAAAATTGTGTAACATTTAAGGTAAATAGGTGACAATTAGCATATGTTATCTATTTATTTAGAGTGTTAAATGAAATTGGTAATCAAAATTTCAATTTAAGGCAATAATGTTAATTTTATCTATTTGGTAATAATGGATTAATAACGGGAATGAAATATAGGAATGTTAATGCAAGGTAATAAATAAATAATTAATCCAATGCAACCCCAATTGATTGAAACAACTGTAGGGTTATAATTGATTGAAAATAGGAATATTTGGTAATAAATTGAATATAAGAAGAAAAAAAGGCAAATAGTGAATTAATTAATGAATTAATAATAATAATAAATAGTGAATGAATAAATTCAATGTTATATTAATATAAAATTTAGGGAGATAACTAGAAATAAGGCCAATCTTATTTATAATATAACAATTGGTTGAATAAAAGGAATGGAAATAAAGTTTTATCAATATATTGGAATTTAATTTATGATAATTGAATTAATTGCAAATAAATGAAATTTAACATACAATTATTACGTTAATAGAAATTAAGATGGAAGGTGAGAATATTAATGTGATAAGTTTTGAATCCAATGTTAAACCCTTTTATTTGACAATGATAAATGGAATAATTATTAATTTATTTAATTAAATGGAACTATTGGAAATTATATTTATAATTTTTGAATAAAATGAAATTGAAACTTAATGTTGAAATTGAAGGATGAAACAATGTTAAATTAACATCTAAATTTGTCTAAATCACTGTAATTGTTTAAAAAGATCAAAAATGATAAGATTGGTTAAGTATGGAATTGAAATTTGAAAAGTGATTTAATTTAATAATTATTAAATTATTTAATTAATGTAAAAATAGCCATTTCAGCCACTGACTCGGATTTCGACGAAACTAGTTTCATCGGATCCATAACGGTGAATTATTGTACGGTTTCAAGTTTCGTAGCGATCGGACTTGTCGTTTGATCGTACGGACTCGAAACACCTTGAAATCAGTGAAATTGAAATCAAGTTGAAAAATATTGATTTTAGCATAACTTCTTCGTACGATGGAATTTGGACTTGAAACCTTTTCCATTGCGTTTAAAATATTTTAAAACATCTATTTTGATATATGGGTTGACCCAGTTTCATTCCGGAGTCGAAACGGGCTTTTTGGACCACTTTGTCGTTAGCGCGTATATTCAATCCGATCCATCTATTCTAATTTTAACTCTGCCTATAAATATCCTGTTATAAACCCTAATTACTTCTCAATATCATTTGTCTGTACGTACAATTTCTTTCACCTCCTCATTTCAATGGCAGACAATTCCAAACCCAATTGCAATTCAAAAATCAAAGTGAAATTTCAAACTCCTCAAAAAAATTCAAAAAAATTATATATCGAAGCTCTTGGTGAGCGCAAGTCAGATATGCAGTCCGTCTCTCGATCGGAGTTTTTGGGCGGCCAAAAATTGAGGTTCAATTCACGGTCGTTCATCGCGTGTCAATGAACGTTGTCGGATCGTCAAACCATTTTAAGTTCATCGGTATGCTTCGTTTCGCGAATTGATGGTTGGATGGTCACGTACAATTCAGCTAGGGTTTCCCCTTTTCGGTGGCGGCTGTGCGTTTGAGGGGGTGTGTGTGGACGGTCGTCGCGGCCTTGGGAGAAGCCGGGGAGGGGGCAGCGGGCGATGTCTGGGGAAGCAGCGTGGCGGCTAGGTCACGTTATCATACATTGGGTTCGATTCTGGGTACTGTTGCATTGCGTATTCCTGCAAATTGAGGGCGTGAGTGGAAGATGATGAAGTGACGTGGCTTTGTTTTAGGAAAGGTGAGTTGTTTATTTTGTTCTAATTTAAGTTTTGTTTTCAAATGATCTAACTGATATAACTTTCGCTTACGAACTCCGTTTCACGCACGGTTTTCTCCACTAGGTTCGTATTGGTATTTCAGACATTTTGGCGCTGGTTTGGATGAATTCTAAGACAGTTCAATTTTTGGGTTTAAATTGGATTTAAATTCAATTTAAATTCAAAAGGTGAGTGTTTTAACCCACTCACAACTTATAAAATTTCTTATGTGTGTTAAATTGATATATGATGTGATTTGAAATTTATTTATGATTGTTTGGCATATTTTTAATCATCATCTCAGTTAAATTTAATTTACTAAATTAAATTGTTATTCAATTTATTATTGCAAATAAACTGCCAGTTAAATTAATTTATTATTGTACATAAACTGTCAGTAATTACCTCTTACTTATTATATGCTCTATATTAATGTTATTTTTTGAATTGGATGATGATTGTGATTAATGATTGATGATTGATATTGGATGAATGTATATTGTATTTCATATTGTTTAAACTGCAAATTGTTATGCGCTTTATTTCATTCGGGCTTATGGTTTGAAATGATATATAACCATATTTTTATTTTAAATTGCGGATTGAAATGATAAATATCCGTATCACTTGACCATAAGATATAAAATTATATACAGACACCGTCGGTCTATATATATAAATATTTTGAAAATGATTTCTATGGTTTTGGATAGAATTATACGGGTTAAATAAATATTGATTCTTTTTGATATCATATAAAAATATTATATATATATATATAGTTAAATTCATGTATTTAAGCTATGTATAAATCTATTTACTGACAATAAGTTAAAAAAATGGAGTTTGATTTATTAAAATAAAAATGGTTAAGTATTTAAATCATATTTTTTTATATAGATGTTATGATGATTTAAATAAATTAAGATTTGGAAGATAAAATATGAAATGGATGTGAATTAAATTATTTAAGAATTTTACTCGAATAAAATTTGATTTGAAATTTAGATAAATTTGAGATTTTATGAAATTGAATTTATTTAAGAATTAAACCAACATGGTTGATGTGAAATTTATTAAATTGGAAATTTTAAAAGGTATAATTATTATAACTCGATTTTTGGGTCTAGGTGAATTAAATGATTATTTCAAGTATAATGAATTGAAGGTAATATCTAGTTATTTGTAATTTGAGTTTTATTTAAATAATAAGGGGTTTATTATATAAAATATTTCAAAACCAAATAATAGGAAATTTAATTTTTGAATCGAAATTATCAAATCTAGTTTTGAAATTTTGGAATATTTAAAGACTTGAAATATATCGAAATTGAAATGTTTATAGAAATTGAAATTTTCGAAGTTATGAATTTCAAAGCATTATGTTTAAAGGTGTTAAAATTTCAAATGTTTGGTTTTGAAGTATAAAATTTGGAAGTGCTATGATTTTTGAAAAGGGATATATTTGAAATAAAATGATATTATATTGATTTGAAATAAAAGGAATATCATATTGATTTGGTTTTTAAATTGGAAATGATATCGTATTTATATGGTTTTGAAATAAATATTTCATCCTGGTTTTGTAGTATAAATTATTTTGAAATGACCGCGGTGCTATAATAACATTGAGTTGTTAAAGAGACCGGGATCGTAAGTTGTCATACTCTCTGTTAACTCTGAAAACCACTTTAACAACCGTGTACGCGGTGGAGATTCCATAATGAAGTAGGATGGTGGCAGCGTTTCCTTTGAGGTAAATACGTGGACCCGACTCCCGTGAGTTGGCATAAGGTGGCTAAAATAGGAGCGATTGACGGGCTAATGAGGTAGCTCCTTTGATCGAACACATCACTTCGATTTTATACTCTGACTTTTGGATTGATTCGATGACCACTTTTGATATTCTTTTTTGAGGGTATGGCTCGAGGTGGGCGGCAGCTGCGCGCTACGCGTTACCACCAGCCCGAAAGCGTAATTGGTATATCTACCCTGGCATTGCCTAGTTGTGCCATGTCACCTACCCTAACGCGCCTTGTGCGAGTTTGGTTTTCTCCCATAGCCCGTGTGGTATACTCTGGTGGCTTCCCGATCAGGAGGGACAATGATATTGGATGGACTATTGGGACTATTACGTGTTAAGGGCTACATGGGTAACCCTTTAATGCTATTAAAAAAGTAAGTTTATTTTACTATAGACATTATTATAATAGCGAAATATTACTACATAGTAAATAGTTTAACAGATCCTTAGGAGATGTGAATCCCGAGCATCTCTTGAGTTACTTCACTCACGTTAGACACTGGATAGGAGATGTCAAATCTCGTAAACATCTCTGACGCCATTCAACTCATATTGTTTATTGTTGATTTAACTCACATAAGATCTTTTAGTTCTGACTCGAGTGTTTTGTCTTTTCAATTCGCTCGGGTCAGTCTGAGCATTTCAGGATTCGAAGGCTTTATTTCTGGAGGACGAAGACGAAGAGTGTATTACTGTTATCTATTATATTCCACTACACTATTGTATTTCACTACATTATTAATATTCTCTGGTATGTATAACTCTGATATATATGGTATAAGTATAATCAAATGTTTTGTAAAACAGCTCCATGAATTGTTTAATTGATTATTATATTTTATCGTTCCGCGGCAAGATTCTATTTTGTTTTTCTCTTTCTCTGCTTTTTCTTATTTACCCCATAACAATCCACCCTTCTGTATGGTTTAAGTCTGACATGTGTGGTTTATCGTCGATTTAAATCGTACGAAAAGGCATGGCGTTACATCTGGTATCAGAGCGAGGTTTAGCGATAAACCTTGGCTTTGTGGGGTCTGACTCTTTATTAATAGGGTAGTAATACCCTATGATGAGTTGCTGAGTGTATATATACGAGAGAGCGTATTTGTTAGTGTTATAAAAGGTTTTAATATTGTGTTAATTTGTTTTGTTTTGTATTTATAAATTCTGGTTGGTGCATGGGACGCTATGACATCAATAGGGATTTCTAAACACTTAATAGGACAGACTGACATAATATTTGTTTTTAATGTAGGTGAATGAAATAATTTTGCCTATTATATTTTCTATATATAAAATAAATTTTTATAAATGATATATATATATATATTTGGTTGCAATATATTGGTTGTTTGGTAATGAAATTTATAAATAATAGTTGGAATAAGATTGAAAATAAAATAAATGAAAACTGGAAATTTAGAACTTAAGTTCCGGGCCTTTGAAACTTTCTTTTCTTTTGAATGATTTTGAAATATAATAATAATATTTTAGAAGTATTTTCTAATATAAATATTTCTATATATATGAAAGAATTACTTTAAAGAAACTCTGAAAAGAAATAAGTTGTACTTCCCTCTCTGTCGCTGGAAAATAATTTTGGTGATGAGTGCACGTGTGACGCCCCACCTCTATACCCACGCTAGCCAAGAACATTACGGTGAATGCTGTCAACTAGCACGGAGAATAAGGCTGTTGAGGAGCGACCATCCGTGTAATTGCTTTGTGCGAGCATCGATATGTCAGATAGTATAGCATGCAATCCTTTTCAAGTGGAAATCCGACATGCCGACACAAATTCAAAGCTACTACACGGTGGCAATATAAATCCTTCGGAAAACAAATATAGAAATAAACATAACACAAATCAGTCACAGATAATTCATATCACAAAGGCGGAAATAGATATGAATATTCCACAATATAGTGTATATTAGAGTAGTGGTCTAACAAGATCCACACTATCACAAAATAATAGCGACATGTGCTATACAAAAGAATACATCAATGAGTCAATATCTCAAGAGTATACAACAAAAACTACTAATCTAAGTAGTAAGCAAAAGGTCAGAGTAATGGATCCCTGGAGTGAAGTCAAGTCGAAGCACCTGCAACATCTCGGTCTGACCCGAGTATTATTTATAAGAAAATAATAAACGGATCAGTCTAGCTATAAATATCAGATAACATGATATAGAACGAAAGACATGGCATAGACGTATAATATCCATAATGGCATACTACTATAAGTATGAAAATGATAATCAACAAACGATTAATCAATATCAAAGAATCTTCTCAAAGATCCAAAAAGGGTATCATACCCAAAACTTGTACTCGCAACAAGTTAATGACACACAAATTCACCAATGCACAAATATTGATAAAACTTATGGAAATCACGAAAATTGGTGAAGCACAAATTCTAGAAATCATCTCAAGAAATCCAGTCAATGACACACGAAATCACCTATGCACAAAAATTGATAAATCATATCAATAGAAATCACAAAAATAGGTGAAGAAGAAAATTCCAGAATTCGACACACGGAATCCAGAAATCACACAAAATAGGGGGGAGGCCTATCACACGAACGGGAGCATGAAAACTCACCAACATATGTATCACACGAACGAGACGCTATCTCATGGTAGCTAGCCATTAATTTTTGACACACGAATGACCCGAAGACCATGGGGCGCTACCCCATAAATTTGAGTCGAAACTCCACAAAACGGGGTTTAGTTTCCCTCGCAGACAAACATACATCGCACATTGCTAGTCTAAATCACAAAAATGATCGTCATGATCATCAAGAAGTGTCAATTACAGTAAGCTAGTAAATATATGAGCTTAGCTTCATGTCCCATAACCACTAGCTTAACTTAAATATTTACGAACAAATTGTAGATCTCCACTAGAAAATTGTCACAAGAGATTCAATCGAACAAGTCCAAGAATTAACCGACGAAGTAAACGCAAGCGTTTCATACCACTTGTTTTACTAAGTCGTTTAATTAGATTTCTCATACGAGTGAGGTAAAGGTTTGTATATACTAATAGATTGGAAAAAGGTTTTAGAAACGAGCTTTGTAATTAAAATAGTATTAAAATCGTTTGAGGAAAGAGTTTTGATATTTACTACTAGTATAGAAAACCTTTATATTTTTAAAGTGACAAGTCACAAAGAAGATTGTAAGAACAATCAATCACTAAAATTCACATTCGAAGACGTGAATAAATTCCAAAGAAACCGATAAAGAATCCATCGAAATGGATATTCAAAAATCCCTAAAAAGAGTCATCAAAGTCATAATAAATGATAACAACAAATAGGATTATCACGAATCGATTTAAATTGGAATTCTCAAACAAAAAGGCAAGAAGGCAAAATCACAACAGTTTCAGACGTCTGAAACAAGTGGTTCAGACGTCTGAATTTGAAAATATAAAAATTTCCAGAACACGATTCAGACGTCTGAACCAAATGTTTCAGACGTCTGAAATAGGCATATTTTAGCCTATTTTCTTTCTGTTTGAAAATAAGCCAATTCAGACGTCTGAAATCCCAAATTCAGACGTCTGAATCCGGGAATAGAAAACTTCCCAGACAATATTCAGACGTCTGAATATCACGTTTCAGACGTCTGAATGAAGGGTTCAGGGCATTCGCTGAACCTAGGCCAAAAAGGGCCAAACGAATATCGAAATCGATCGAACGAGCAAATGGCGATGACTGAGGAATTACGTCGAACGACAACCCAGCCTAAACGGCTCTTCGATACGCCTCAAATATCAATGTCCAAATATCCATAATAGGATTTTCATAAATTAGACCAAATCACCAAAAATTGGAATACACGCGAAATCGATCCAAACCAAAATCAATTGCACACGAATAAACGTTAGGAATTCATACCTGACAATCGAAGATAATTATAGACAAAGATGTGAGATAAAAATCTCACCTGTTTACCAAAATCAAACAAGAAGAAGCTTGAAAGCAAATGGAGAATCAACCTCTCTTCAACATAACCCAAATGAGCTTGAATCTATGCTCAAAAATAAGAACATTCCCAAAATTAGGTTTAGGAATTTCTGAAATTGGTAAGAGAACAAGTTGGAGAAGAAGAAGAGAAGCTTACCAATGGGTTCTTCTTGAGTTTGGAGCTAGGAATTTGATTTGCAAGAGAAACTAGGGTTTTGGAGTTTTAATTTCCAATCTCTCCCACCATTAATGCTAAGAAGACTAAAATGAGAAGAGAATGAGGGTGAGTGGGGAAGAGTGGCTCAGATTTGAGCATAAGTTAACATAGGGCCGAGCCCAAACCAAACCCAAAGTGAAAAGTAGCAAAAATCAACTTTCTCCAAACATATCGAAGCTTATACTCAAAAAGGTCGCAAACGGCATTTTAAACTCAATGGGAGTGGTCCCGAGTCCTAATTCGACCGTATGCAAAAAGTAGCTTTTCGGACTAAAATCCGACTAACGATAAAATATTTAAATAAAATATTTAAATATAAAATCGATAAATATGCGGGTTGTTACAGACTCCCCTCCTTAAAGAAATTGCGTCCTCGCAATATTACAAGAAGAAGATATATAGTAACAACCATAAAAGCATATTCAACACAAAAGAAGTTTGAAATAAGAAGTTCACCTCAAAGAGCACGAGAAAGTAAGTCCGGATGTGTTCGCTCGATGTACTCTCTAGATTCCCAAGAACAATCCTTAGTATTTGAAGACCATTGAACTTTAACAAGCGGAACATCTTTATTTCGAAGTCGTTTGACTTCCGAAGCAATGATACGAATAGGATGTTGCTCATAAGTTAAATTAGGCGAAACTTCAATCTCTTCCACAACACCGGGCTCAAGAATAGAATCGGAATCTCGAAGACATTTCCGAAGTTGAGAAACGTGAAACACGTCATGCATAGCAGAAAACTGAGCCGGTAATAAAAGGCGATAAGCCATGGAACCAATACGTTCGGTGATAGGAAATGGCCCAATATATCGAGGCGCTAGTTTTCCCGATCGACTGAAACGTACAAGACCTTTCATAGGTGAAACACGAATGAACACAAGATCTCCCACAGAAAATTCTAATTTCCTTCTCCGGTTATCGGCATAGGATTTTTGTCTACTCTGGGCTTCTTTCATCCTATGTCGAATAAGTTCAATTTTCTCTGTGGAATCACGAATAAAATCTGGACCTAAAACCAGCTTCTCACCGGCCTCAAGCCAACAAGAAGGAGATCGGCATGGCCTTCCGTAGAGTGCCTCAAAAGGTGCCATACCAATACTAGATTGGAAGCTATTATTGTAGGAAAATTCAACAAGTGAAATGTGATCTTCCCAACTTCCACCAAAATCAAGAACACAAGCACGAAGAAGATCTTTAAGAGTTTGATTCACACGCTCAGTTTGTCCATCGGACTGGGGGTGATAAGCGGTGCTAAAATTAAGCTTCGTTCCTAAACCTTTTTGAAGACTCTTCCAAAATCCACTAGTAAACAATGGATCACGATCACCAACAATAGAAGTAGGAACACCATGTAATTTAACAATCTCTTTAACAAAGAGTTTGGCCAAAAGAGGAACGGTTCGGTTAGACCGAACGGGAATAAAATGGGCAGATTTAGTAAGTCTATCAACGATCACCCATAAGCTATCATGACCCGAACGAGAACGGGGAAGGCCATCTATAAAATCCATGGAAATTTGGTCCCACTTCTAAATTGGAATTTTTAAAGGTTGCAATAACCCACCGGGCCTTTGATGTTCGGCCTTAACGAGTTGGCAAGTCATGCAACGCTTAACGAAGTTAGCGATGTCAAATTTCATTCCCTCCCAATAATAAAGTCGCTTCATATCTGCGTACATTTTACTACTACCGGGATGAATGGTGAATTTAGAACGATGAGAATCTTCTAAAATATCCTTACGAAGATTAATAATATTTGGTACGATAAGTCTACCAAATTTTCGAATGCCGCCACGAGAATCGATATCAAAGTCTTTCAAACCTTCAATATCAATTTTATCCCTAATATTCTGGCCAAGAAGAGCCATTTCGGGATCTAGCCTTTGAGCTTCAAGTATGCGGTCTAAAAGAGAAGGATGAGCCTCAAGGATACATAACACAAGTGATGAAAATAAATCGGAGACACGGTCTCGAATCTCACAAGAAGATAAAATCTCGAGATCGTTCCATTCGGATATCATCATAGAAACAACAGCTTGTTGTTTACGGCTAAGAGCATCGGCGACACGATTACCCTTACTGGGAGTATAAAGAATATCAAGATCATATGGTGCAAGAAATTCGAGCCAACGCTGTTGACGCAAATTAAGTTCCTTTTGAGAGAATAAATACTTCAAGGATTTATGATTGGTATAAAGAACAAATTTCTCTCCTAAAAGATAATGACGCCAAATCCGAAGAGCAAAAACAATAGCCGCGAGCTCTAAATCATGAGTGGCATATCTAGTCTCAGCAGGCTTCAATTGCCTAGAAGCATAAGCAATAACACGTTCTTTTTGCATAAGAACGGCACCCAAACCAACGCGACTAGCATCGGTATAAACAACGAAATCTTGATTCCCCTCGGGAATAATGAGAATAGGAGCATCAGAAAGAAGTTCTTTTAATTTCTGAAAAGAAACTTCACATTTGTCCGACCAAATGTATTTAACACCCTTCTTCGTCAAGCTAGTGAGAGGCACAACAATCTTAGAAAAGTCTTTGATAAATCGGCGGTAATAACCTGCCAATCCCAGAAAGCTACGGATTTCTGTCACACTCTCCGGTCTCTTCCAATTCTGAATCGCTTCAATCTTTGAAGGATCCACTGATATTCCGGGCTCGGAAATAATATGGCCTAGAAACTTCACATGAGATTGCCAAAAGTGGCATTTAGAAAATTTTGCCTTTAATTGATTACTCCTAAGAGTTTCCAACACAATCCGAAGATGTTTTTCATGCTCCTCCTCGGTTTTAGAATACACAAGAATATCATCAATAAAGATGAGAACAAATCGATCGAGGAAGTCTTTAAAAACTCGATTCATTAAGTCAACGAAATAAGCCGGGGCATTCGTTAACCCAAATGGCATAACAAGCCATTCATAAGATCCATACCGAGTACGGAACGATGTCAAAGGAATGCTATCCTCTGCAATACGAAGCTGATGAAAACCGGTAGCCAAGTCCAATTGTGGAAAGACTCTAGCACCACTAAGTTGATCGAATAGATCATCAATCCGAGGTAAAGGATATTTATTTTTGATAGTAAGATCATTAAGCTTGCGGTAGTCAACGCAAAGCCTAAGTGTACCATCGAATTTCTTCACAAAAATAGCTGAAGCTCCCCAAGGCGAGGAACTAGAGCGAATAAATTGCTTCGTTTCTAATTCAGATAATTGTTTACGCATCTCCTCGTTTTCTTTATTGGACATACGATAAGGAGGACGAGTGATAGGTTGAGCTCCAGGAATAAGATTAATTCTGAACTCAATTGCTCGCTTAGGTGGTAATCCTAAAACGGGCTCGAATATGTCGGAAAATTCACCAACGACGTGAATAAGAGAAATAATATCACCCTCATCATCGTCGTCGTCGTCATCACGAGGATTTAAAGAATATAAAGATGCAACCAAAGCAGAATCTGAATCTTTAAGAATAACAGAAACCTGATTAACAGATTGAGGATGTCAAAGATGAATAGTCCGCTCAGGACATAGGATATGAGCTTCATAACGGTTAAGCCAATCCATTCCCAAAATCATTCCAAAGCCTAAATAACGCATGACGTGCAAATCGGCTCGGAAAGAAAAATCACACAAAATAATCTCGACATCTTTACACAATAAACTGATTGTTGCGGATCCACCAACCGGATTCGCAATTCTCAAAGAAGTCATTAAACACAAAACATCCAAAGAAAAAGCATCAACAAGTTCTTTTGATATAAAAGAATGGGACGCACCCGTATCAAAAAGAACTCGAATAGGATGATCACGAAATAAAATAATTCCATCTAGAATAGAATGAGAAATACCTTAGCCACGAGATGTGTTGCCAGGGGCTTGAGCAACATTAAGCTTTCCCTCCTTTCTATTTTGAAGTTTGGGACATACATGCATAAAATGGTCCGGGCTTTTACAATAGCGACAAGTACGAGGCTTTGAACACTTGTTCGCAAAATGGTCTCTGGAACCACAGTTAAAGCATTTCCCTTCAGTAGAGGAAAAGGTCTTTGCAGCAGGAGTTGCTTGCCTCCCTTTCTTATTGGGATAAGGACCTTTGAATTTGCTTGGCCTTTTATTGTTGTTGAAGTTTGGTTTGGAACCCACCACTTCAACATCGTTCTCCCTATCCGCCTCTTCAAGACGAAGAGCGATATCAACAAGTTGGTCGAAAGAAACTTTTAATTTTAGAAGCAATGGTTTCTTGAGACTTTTGTTTAAGCCATAGACGAACCTCTGGTTCTTCTTTAAAGGGGTGTTGATGTATTCAACCCCATATTTGGAAAGCGACTCGAAGGAGGCGACGTAATCAGTCACGGATGACTCACCTTGAACAAGGTCTATAAATCGTCGAGCCAATGTCACTTTTTCTGCTTCTGGTACAAATTTCAACTCGAAGCGTTCTCGGAATTTCTCCCAAGTGAGATCCGCTTCATTAGTTTCAGAAATAAGAAGCTCGTACCAGTCCAATGCTCTTTCTCGGAGCATACTAGAGGCCACCTGAACTCGGTGAAGGTCAATAAGATTCATGCGAGAAAAGATTCGATCGCATGACCTTAGCCAAGCCTGTACTTCAATAACAGTTTCGGAACCTTTGAATGGCTCCCCACCCAAATTAGTGTAATCGCTGCACAAGCGTGCAAATCCCGACTTTGGGTGAGTAGGTTCCGGGTTAGCTCCAGCTGCTTGAGCATTCGTCACTAAATCAAGAAGCTGTTGAGCAGTCATAAAAACTCCATCCTGGGGTGGAGTGCTAGATGGCACGGCTCTGGGGCGGCCAGGTCTAGACATTTCTCTTCCTTTAGAAAGAAAGAAGATGAAGAAAAAGGTTATTCACCAAATTGAATATCAAGCAATATTGATAGACAAAACAAGGAATCATAAAAGAAAATAGGATAGAACGGTACGTAGACCCGAATAAAATCCTAAAGCACGACTCCTAAGGAGAACTTAGGACGATGATCCTTGTTATAATATTCCATATTGTTCCGAAGTTTGGCTCTGATACCAAGCTATGACTCCCCACCTCTATACCCACGCTAGCCAAGAACATTACGGTGAATGCTGTCAACTAGCACGGAGAATAAGGCTGTTGAGGAGCGACCATCCGTGTAATTGCTTTGTGCGAGCATCGATATGTCAGATAATATAGCATGCAATCCTTTTCAAGTGGAAATCCGACATGCCGACACAAACTCAAAGCTACTACACGGTGGCTATATAAATCCTTCGGAAAACAAATATAGAAATAAACATAACACAAATCAGTCACAGATAATTCATATCACAAAGGCGGAAATAGATATGAATATTCCACAAGATAGTGTATATTAGAGTAGTGGTCTAACAAGATCCACACTATCACAAAATAATAGCGACATGTGCTATACAAAAGAATACATCAATGAGTCAATATCTCAAGAGTATACAACAAAAACTACTAATCTAAGTAGTAAGCAAGAGGTCAGAGTAATGGATCCCTGGAGAGAAGTCAAGTCGAAGCACCTGCAACATCTCGGTCTGACCCGAGTATTATTTATAAGAAAATAATGAACGGATCAGTCTAGCTATAAATATCAGATAACATGATATAGAACGAAAGACATGGCATAGACGTATAATATCCATAATGGCATACTACTATAAGTATGAAAATGATAATCAACAAATGATTAATCAATATCAAAGAATCTTCTCAAAGATCCAAAAAGGGTATCATACCCAAAACTTGTACTCGCAACAAGTTAATGACACACAAATTCACCAATGCACAAATATTGATAAAACTTATCAATGGAAATCACGAAAATTGGTGAAGCACAAATTCCAGAAATCATCTCAAGAAATCCAGTCAATGACACACGAATTCACCTATGCACAAAAATTGATAAATCATATCAATAGAAATCACAAAAATAGGAGAAGAAGAAAATTCCAGAATTCGACACACGGAATCCAGAAATCACACAAAATAGGGGGGAGGCCTATCACACGAACGGGAGCATGAAAACTCACCAACATATGTATCACACGAACGAGACGCTATCTCATGGTAGCTAGCCATTAATTTTTGACACACGAACGGCCCGAAGACCATGGGGCGCTACCCCATAAATTTGAGTCGAAACTCCACAAAACGGGGTTTAGTCTCCCTCGCAGACAAACAGACATCGCACATTGCTAGTCTAAATCACAAAAATGATCGTCATGATCATCAAGAAGTGTCAATTACAGTAAGCTAGTAAATATATGAGCTTAGCTTCATGTCCCATAACCACTAGCTTAACTTAAATATTTACGAACAAATTGTAGATCTCCACTAGAAAATTGTCACAAGAGATTCAATCGAACAAGTCCAAGAATTAACTGACGAAGTAAACGCAAGCGTTTCATACCACTCGTTTTACTAAGTCGTTTAATTAAATTTCTCATACGAGTGAGGTAAAGGTTTGTATATACTAATAGATTGGAAAAAGGTTTTAGAAACGAGCTTTGTAATTAAAATAGTATTAAAATCGTTTGAGGAAGGAGTTTTGATATTTACTACTAGTATAGAAAACCTTTATATTTTTAAAGTGACAAGTCACAAAGAAGATTGTAAGAACAATCAATCACTAAAATTCACATTCGAAGACGTGAATAAATTCCAAAGAAACCGATAAAGAATCCATCGAAATGGATATTCAAAAATCCCTAAAAAGAGTCATCAAAGTCATAATAAATGATAACAACAAATAGGATTATCACGAATCGATTTGAATTGGAATTCTCAAATAAAAAGGCAAGAAGGCAAAATCACAACAGTTTCAGACGTCTGAAACAAGTGGTTCAGACGTCTGAATATGGAAATATAAAAATTTCCAGAACACGATTCAGACGCCTGAACCAAATGTTTCAGACGTAAATAGGCATATTTTAGCCTATTTTCTTTCTGTTTGAAAATAAGCCAATTCAGACGTCTGAAATCCCAAATTCAGACGTCTGAATCTGGGAATAGAAAACTTCCCAGACAATATTCAGACGTCTGAATATCACGTTTCAGACGTCTGAATGAAGGGTTCAGGGCATTCCCTGAACCTAGGCCAAAAATGGCCAAACGAATATCGAAATCGATCGAACGAGCAAATGGCGATGACTGAGGAATTACGTCGAACGACAACCCAGCCTAAACGGCTCTTCGATACGCCTCAAATATCAATGTCCAAATATCCATAATAGGATTTTCATAAATTAGACCAAATCACCAAAAATTGGAATACACACGAAATCGATCCAAACCAAAATCAATTGCACACGAATAAACGTTAGGAATTCATACCTAACAATCGAAGATAATTATAGACAAAGATGTGAGATAAAAATCTCACCTTTTTACCAAAATCAAACAAGAAGAAGCTTGAAAGCAAATGGAGAATCAACCTCTCTTCAACACAACCCAAATGAGCTTGAATCTATGCTCAAAAATAAGAACATTCCCAAAATTAGGTTTAGGAATTTCTGAAATTGGTAAGAGAACAAGTTGAAGAAGAAGAAGAGAAGCTTACCAATGGGTTCTTCTTGAGTTTGGAGCTAGGAATTTGATTTGCAAGAGAAACTAGGGTTTTGGAGTTTTAATTTCCAATCTCTCCCACCATTAATGCTAAGAAGACTGAAATGAGAAGAGAATGAGGGTGAGTGGGGAAGAGTGGCTCAGATTTGAGCATAAGTTAACATAGGGCTGAGCCCAAACCAAACCCAAAGTGAAAAGTAGCAAAAATCAACTTTCTCCAAACATATCGAAGCTTATACTCAAAAAGGTCGCAAACAGCATTTTAAACTCAATGGGAGTGGTCCCGAGTCCTAATTCGACCGTATGCAAAAAGTAGCTTTTCGGACTAAAATCCGACTAACGATAAAATATTTAAATAAAATATTTAAATATAAAATCGATAAATATGCGGGTTGTTACAGCATGCATCATCGACGTTCATTTCCGAGTTTCTTAGTGGGAAGGCCACTGTAGTAGTTTTACTGCAGATTTATTTTGATAAACAAATGTAAATTTTAAATTGTTTTAAATATAATTGGATATATAAATACATTTATCTATTATTTTAAAATGATTTGAAATTCAACCCGGTATTTAGTTCTTAAGTTTTCATTTATTAATAGTTTCAGTTATTGTAGTGAATTAGAACGTATGTAATTAATAATTGAAACCTCTAAAGGAAATAAGAGATTTAATGCTAAGTTATAAATTAAACAAAAAAAAATTTAAAATTTGTAAAATATAAAACAAAGGATATTATTATTGAACATTTAATTAATTAAAAGAATTGGAAAAAACTTGTATAACTTTCAATTACAGTCTTAGAGCATATATATAACTTACCAACTATAAAAAGTTTAAATGTTATAAGAAAATGTGATGAAAAATTGTACAAGAAAACTTATATAATGAAAAGGTTCAATGATTCACCTTAATAAATGAGAACTTGGTGTTGCAGTATGCTTAAGTATAATTGAAAATGTTACTACGAGTAAATATAATAGAAAGATAAGGATTTTAAATAAATGATTACAAACTTAAGTGAATAAATTGAAATGCTGAGAAATTGAATAATTGTAAGAAATAAGCAAGAAAAAAATGGAAATTAAAAAGATAAATCACTATATGAAAGAAAATAAATCAAACAACAAATATTATGAAATGAAATAAATAAGAATGAATTTGATTTATTTTCTGAAATTGTTGGTTGTTTGTTTGGTTTATGGTTGTTTGGGCAATGATACCTTGAATTTGTTTGGATGTATGAATTAGTTTCATCAAAGACTGTTGAGTAAATGGTGCACTTGATAGTTTATTTTTCATTCTGTACAATTTAAAGTTTTGAACCGGACAACTATTCGTTTTGTCTGATATGGATTAGTAGTTGAATTGTGTTGATTCTATATGATGGTTATATGCTGTTGTTGCAAGTAATTGTTGTTTGTATTGATTTGTTTGGTAATGAATGAAATAACTTTAATATTTCTTTTATATAATTATTAACTCTTTTTAGACTATATAAGTGAAATGCAGGTTATGGAAGCAATTGCTATTGCTTTTGGTTTCATAATTAAGCGTTAATCGCCCGACAAATAGGTACGTTCTCGGATTATGGTTTTATAACGTTATTATATTATTTTTCCCGTGTTGGGATATATATTATTTGGAAAAATATATGTTGTATATTGTTATATTTGATATTATATTTTCTCCCAAGCCACTCCGTACAAAGGAGACTCTGCCAAAAAAATTCGTAAAATTTGGACTTAGAAAGTTTTAAAATGTTTTCCCAACTTTATAAATTTGAATATAAAAAGACTTAATTGTTTATAAATCTATATATTTTATTTAAATTATCCAATTCTGTAAACTTATTGTTATGAATATAATGTTTTGAATAATAGATATTAATTTATAAGTTCATCTTTTCCCTTCTTTTTCTTTTCGGGGATGAAAAGTTTTGAGTAGGGGAGAGTGTAGCGACCCGTAAATTTTGATGAATAAATTTGGTTAATTTAATTAAAGTTTGTAATTAAATTTAGAAAGAAATAAAATTTTATAATTTATATTGAAATAAAAGTTTAAGAATGAATTGAAGCAATGGTTTAATAAATTAAAAAAAACCCAAGTGTTGACAATTGAAGTAAAATCAATAAAAGTGAAATAACGTAAATTGTGCACTTGTGTATAAAATTTAAAATAATTAAATAAGTGTAAAAGTGGTGTAAATTAAAGGATTTGAATGAACTCGGTATTATGTAGGAAATTATAATAATTGGTTGAAGTAGAATAAACTTAAGTGTAACCTTGACTTGTAAATAATTACTATAAGTTACCTGTTAATTAGTTAGTGGAATTGGAAATAAATTTTAATAAAAATAAATAAATGTTACATTTATGGGGAATGTAATACAATGTTAGGAGTTGTCAAATTTGAGTATAGTAAGGTAATAAAAGGTTAAACAACGGTTAACCAGATTATATAGTAGTAATGGACTTAATAAAAGGATAGGAATTGAAACAAGCCAATTTATTGAAATTTAATTTCTAATAGATGGAAATTTGGTAGCAAATGAAATTCAATACTACGATGATTAGAACTAAGAAAAATTGTGTAACATTTAAGGTAAATAGGTGACAATTAGTTATATGTTATCTATTTATTTAGAGTGTTAAATGAAATTGGTAATCAAAATTTCAATTTAAGGCAATAATGCTAATTTTATCTATTTGGCAATAATGGATTAATAACGGAAACGAAATATAGGAATGTTAATGCAAGGTAATAAATAAATAATTAATCCAATACAACCCCAATTGATTGAAACAACTGTAGGGTTATAATTGATTGAAAATATGAATATTTGGTAATAAATTGAATATAAGAAAACAAAGGCAAATAGTGAATTAATTAATGAATTAATAATAATAAATAGCGATTAAATAAATTCAATGTTATATTAATATAAAATTTAGGGAGATAATTGGAAATAAGGCCAATCTTATTTATAATATAACAGTTGGTTGAATAAAAGGAATGGAAATAAAGTTTTATCAATATATTGGAATTTAATTTATGATAATTGAATTAATTGCAAATAAATAAAATTAACATATAATTATTACGTTGATAGAAATTAAGATGGAAGGTGAGAATATTAATGTGATAAGTTTTGAATCCAACGTTAAACCCTTTTATTTGACAATAATAAATGGAATAATTATTAATTTATTCAATTAAATGGAACTATTGGAAATTATATTTATAATTTTTGAATAAAATGAAATTGAAACTTAACGCTGAAATTGAAGGATGAATCAATGTTAAATTAACATCTAAATTTGTTTAAATCACTGTAATTGTTTAAAGAGATCAAAAATGATAGGATTGGTTAAGTATGGAATTGAAATTTGAAAAGTGATTTAATTTATTAATTATTAAATTATTTAATTAATGTAAAAATAGCAATTTTTGGCCACTGACTCGGATTTCAACGAAACCAGTTTGAGCGGATCCGTAATAGTGAATTATTGTAGGGTTTCAAGTTTCGTAGCGGTCAGACTTGTCGTTTGATCGAACGGACTCGAAACGCCTTAAAATCAATTGAAATCAATTTGAAAATTATTGATTTTGGCATAACTTCTTCATACAATGGAATTTGGACTCGAAACCTTTTCCACTACGCTTAAAATATTTTAAAACATCTATTTTGATATATGGGTTGACCCGATTTCATTCCGGAGTCGAAACGGGCTTTTTGGGCCACTTTGTCGTTAGCGCGTATATTCAATCCGATCCGTCTATTCTAATTTCAACTCTGCTTATGAATACCCTGTTATAAACCCTAATTACTTCTCAATATCATTTGTCTGTACGTACAATTTCTTTCACCTTCTCATTTCAATGGCAGACAATTCCAAACCCAATTGCAATTCAAAAATCAAAGTGAAATTTCAAACTCCTCAAAAAAATTCAGAAAAATTATATATCGAAGCTCTCGATGAGCGCAAGTCTGATCTGCAGTCTGTTTCTCGATCTGAGTTTTTGGGTGGCTATAAATTGAGGTTCAATTCACGGCCGTTCGTCGTGCGTCGATGAACGTTGCCGGATCATCAAACCATTTTTGGGTATTGTAGAGTGGATGATGGGGAGTTCATCGGTATGCTTCATTTCGCGAATTGATGGTTGGATGGTCGCGTAAAATTCAGTTAGGGTTTCTCCTTTTCGGTGGCGGCTGTGCGTTTATCGAGAGGGGGGGTGTGGACGGTCGTCGTGACGTTGGGAGAAGCCGGGGAGGGGGCAGCGCGGCGATGTCTGGGGAAGCGGCATGAGGCACAGCGTGGCGGCTAGGTCACGTTATCATACGTTGGGTTCGGTTTTGGGTACTGTTGCGTTGCGTATTCCTGCAAATTGAGGGCGTGAGTGGAAGATGATGAAGTGACGTGGCTTTGTTTTAGGAAAGGTGAGTTGTTTATTTTGTTTTAATTTAAGTTTTGTTTTCAAATGATCTAACTGATACAACTTTCGCTTACGAACTCCGTTTCACGTGCGGTTTTCTCCGCTAGGTTTGTATTGGTATTCCGGACATTTTGGCACTAGTTTGGATGAATTCTGAGATGGTTTAATTTTTGGGTTTAAATTGGATTTAAATTCAATTTAAATTCAAAAGGTGAGTGTTTTAACCCACTCACAACTTATAAAATTGCTTATGTGTGTTAAATTGATATATGATGTGATTTGAAATTTATTTACGATTGCTTGGCATATTTTTAATCATCATCTCAGTTAAATTTAATTTACTAAATTAAATTGTTATTCATTTTATTATTGCAAATAAACTGCCAGTTAAATTAATTTATTATTGTATATAAACTGTCAGTAATTACCTGTTACTTATTATATGCTCTATATTGATGTTATTGTTTGAATTGGATGATGATTGTGATTAATGGTTGATGATTGATATTGGATGAATGGATGTTGTATTTCATATTGTTTAAACTACAAATTTGTTATGCACTTTATTTCATTCAGGATTGCGGTTTGAAATGATATATAACCGTATTTTTATTTTTAAATTGCGGATTGAAATGATAAATATCCGTATCACTTGACCATAGGATAGAAAATTATATACAGACACCGTCGGTCTATATATATAAATATTTTGAAAATGATTTCTATGGGTTTGGATAGAATTATACGGGT
Organism: Allium cepa; assembly: GCA_030765085.1. Taxonomy (NCBI): domain Eukaryota; kingdom Viridiplantae; phylum Streptophyta; class Magnoliopsida; order Asparagales; family Amaryllidaceae; genus Allium; species Allium cepa. Next base: position 527,645,487 of record CM060939.1, on the reverse strand, counting down.
TAAATAAATATTAATTCTTTTTGATATTATATAAAAATATTATATATATAGTCAAATTCATGTATTTAAGCTACGTATAAATCTGTTTAATGACAATAAGTTAAAAAAAATGGAGTTTGATTTATTAAAATAAATATGGTTAAGTATTTAATCATATTTTTTTATATAGAGGTTATAATGATTTAAATAAATTAAGATTTGGAAGGTAAAATATGAAATGGATGTGAATTAAATTATTTAAGAATTTTACTCGAATAAAATTTGATTTGAAATTTAGATAAATTTGAGATTTTATGAAATTGAATTTATTTAGGAATTAAACCAACATGGTTGATGTGAAATTTATTAAATTGGAAATTTTAAAAGGTATAATTATTATAACTCGATTTTTGGGTCTAGGTGAATTAAATGATTATTTTAAGTATAATGAATTGAAGGCAATATCTAGTTATTTGTAATTTGAGTTTTATTTAAATAATAAGGGGTTTATTATATAAAATATTTCAAAATTAAATAATAGGAAATTTAATTGTTGAATCGAAATTATCAAATCTAGTTTTGAAATTTTGAAATATTTAAAGACTTGAAATATATCGAAATTGAAATGTTTATAGAAATTGAAATGTACGAAGTTATGAATTTCAAAGCATTATGTTTAAAGGTGTTAAAATTTCAAATGTTTGGTTTTGAAGTATAAAATTTGGAAGTGCTATGATTTTTGAAAAGGGATATATTTGAAATAAAATGATATTATATTGATTTGAAATAAAAGGGATATCATATTGATTTGGTTTTCAAATTGGAAATGATATCGTATTTATATGGTTTTGAAATAAATATTTTATCCTGGTTTTGTAGTATAAATTATTTTGAAATGACCGCGGTGTTATAATAACGTTGGGTTGTTAAAGAGACTGGGATCAGAAGTTGTCATACTCTCTGCCAACTCCGAAAACCACTTTAACAACCGTGTACGTGGTTGAGATTCAGAATGAAATAGGATGGCGGCGGCGTTTCTTTTGAGGTAAATACGTGGACCCGACTTCCGTGAGTTGGCATAAGGTGGCTAAAACGGGAGCGATTGATGGGCTAATGAGGTAGCTCCTTTGATCAGACACATCCTTTCGATATTATACTCTGACTTTTGGATTGATTCGGTGACCACTTTTGATTTTCTTTTTTGGCAGTGTGGCTCGAGGTGGGTGGTAGCTGCGCGCTACGCGTTACCACCGGCCCAGAAGCGTAATTGGTATATCTACCCTGGCATTGCCTAGTTGTGCCGTGTCACCTACCCTAGCGCGCCTTGTACGAATTTGGTTTTCTCCCATAGCCCGTGTGGTATCCTCTGGTGGCTTTCCAATCAGGAAGGACTATGATATTGGATGGACTATTCGGACTATTACGTGTTAAGGGCTATATGGGTAACCCCTTAATGCTATGAAAAAAGTAAATTTATTTTACTATAGGCATTATTATAATAGTGAAATATTACTACATAGTAAATAGTTTAACGGATCCTTAGGATATGTGAATCCCGAGCATCTCTTGAGTTACCGCACTCACGTCAGACACTGAATAGGAGATGTCAAATCCCGTAAATAACTCTGACGCCGTTCCACTCATATTGTTTATTGTTGATTTAACTCAGATAAGATCTTTTAGTTCTGACTCGAGTGTTTTGTCTTTTTAATTCGCTCGGATCAGTCTGAGCATTTCAGGATTCGAAGGCTTTATTTCTGTAGGACGAAGACGAGGAGTGTATTACTATTATCTATTATATTCCACTCACTATTGTATTCCGCTGCATTGTTAATATTCTCTGGTATGTGTAACTCTGATATATATGGTATAAGTATAATCAAATGTTTTGTAAAACAGCTTCATGAACTGTTTAATTGATTATTATATTTCATCGTTCCACTGCAAGATTCTATTTTGTTTTTTCTTTCTCTGCTTTTTCTTATTTACCCCATAACAATCCACCCTTCTGTACGGTTTAAGTCTGACGTGTGTGGTTTATCGTCGATTTAAAGCGTACGAAAAGGCGGGGTGTTACAGTTTAAAACCTTTCTTTTAAATATCTTGACTAGGTCGAAAACAACTAAGTCGAATACTTGAAAGCAAAGCAAGTGAAAGCTTTTGGTTTATAAAACAAACATACCCCGACCTCTTTGGCCATCAACCTTTCGACTTAGAACCCTTCGACTCTGTCCAATTCATTGCGTACCAAGTAGGTTGATACCATATGCATTGGTTTGACCTTGTCGAAAGCTTAAAACCTCTCGACCTTGTTGGAAGGTCTAGGTTGGAAGGTTTGTCGCCGCAAAGGCTGAAACATGCTAAAAGTATGTTTTCTTTGTTTTTAACTTAAAAAGGATAATTTTTCAACTAACCTACCTTTGTTTGTCAAATTTTCTTTGGTTGGCAAATTTTTTTCATAAATATGCTGCCATTATTTTCAGAATTGAATAATAATTTCATTTTAAAAAATGCCCATCCTCCTTAATTAAATATATAAAACATTTAAGTTCTCATATCTTAAATAATTTTATATATTCATGAAATAATTTAGGAAAAATCTGGAAAAACCCCAGAAAATCTATTTTAATATATTTTCTAGTATATAAAAATTTCAAACCCAAATAATCATTATTTTAGCCGTAAATAATTTATAACCCAATAAATAATTTCTTTCACCAGAAAATTAATATAAATCCATATTAATCCAGACAATTACGAATATTGAATTCCATCTCTAAAATATTATTTCTGACCTATATTTAAATTTTTGCGGAATTTGGATGTCATTAAATAGGGTTTTCATGTCAAACATATCATAAAAAATAACATAAACATATATAATCCATCAACAACACATACATACATACACACACATAAACATACATACATACATATGTATATATAACTTTAATCATCAAAATATGGCATATACTTGCAAAATCATTTCGAGTCTAATCTTAAAATTGAAAACTAAAAGAAATTAGGATGTAGTAATTATTCACCTTAGCTTTGAGATTATAAATATGGGATTTGATGTTGATTTAGTTGATTTTCTTCCTTCTTTTGAATTCTAGTTTTAATCTTCTTCTTTACAATAATAATGGTGGCTGGCCTTAGTAAAATTTAATTTGAATGAAATGAAAATGAACGTGAGTTCCATTCCTAAGGATTTAGGGTATAAACCTTACCTATTTCCCATATTTCCCTTCTCATATCCTAACACATTAACTTAGGTTATTTCATTTTACTTAACACATTAACATGACACAGCTACCCTTTTTTAATCAAATCTCAACCTTTAATCTTCACATTATTTTATTTAATTTACCCAATTAATTATTCTAAATAATGTTATAAAAGTATAGGGTGTTACAAACTCATACTTGATGCTGTCTCGGATCAGACGTTCCTTTATAAGATGACGTCGTGGGCATTACGGATCTCTTGGGATGCTCCTTCCATAAAATCTCCTTAGTGAGTGTGTTCCTACCGAGAGAAGAATCCCGTCATCGTTATTTCTATGCTGGTTCTCATTCGCTGGCTTCGTCACTATATCAGCCAACAGTTCCGATTCAATCAAATCGACCAAATGGAGATCATCAAGGCCCCTTAGTGTTTGACTCCACAAATATTCTCGGTCAGTTCCATGATATCTGGATTATCCTGTCTTTGGGAGAACCATTCGTCCAGTCATCCAACTTCTACATCATCTATGCAATGGATTAATAGTTATCGTCTGAACTCCATCGCTCTAGCCCCCAATACCATGATTCAACATCATCTTGAAACTCAACATGCATGTCACCATCGATGACTCGGGCCCTTGGATCAGTATCGACTTGTAATATTGGGTCGGTGCCGAGTTGACCCTTGTCAACTTGGGTTTTTCAGTTCCAACTTTTGAAGTCCCAGCTTCCTTCCTCTTTATCTTCACTTACCCATTTACATGGTTTCTGTCCGACAAGTGGAACTTTCTTCTTGCGAATCAGAAGATGATAACTTCTTTCTACTCCTACGTCTCCAAGACAACTGGGTTGATAAATCCACGTTCTTCTTTATTACTTTATCATAACGTTCCGACTCTCTATTAACTTTCTGTTCATCTTCATCGTCGTCATGCTAAAATCAACATTAGTTACCATTTTTGATGCATTCTGAATTTCTACAACACTAGGTTAATTGATCTCTTCTTTATGTTGCAAGATGATACCCTACAACACTTCCTACAAAAAAGGTCACATAACAAAATTAGTAGTCCTCTTTTAATTTGTTTTCTTTCTAAAATGTATTCTAATCTTTATTTTGAGCTGGACAAGAAAATCCATGGGTCGGTCTGCCCCCATTGTAGTCCAAGTTTATGTAAATACCCACGGCCAGGGGTTGTTTGATGGTTTAGCCGTTTCTGGTGTTTCCGAGATCGGAAACGTTGCAACTGCTCCAATGCTTTTAGATTCCACAAACAATCCTACGTTTTATTCAGAGCAAAACAGCGAATCAAAGACTGTTACACCATTTTACCATATTGCTGTCACCCATCTAAATCAAGTATTATACTAAATTCGTCTAAAGCAGTGGAACCCACTTAAAGCAGCCATTACTGTACCACCGCGTCACCATTCTAAGTAAAAACCTAACATTAACTAGAAAATAGACCTCCATATTCTTTTCTTTCCAAAATCCCACATTCTTCTCTCAAATTCCCCTTTCCCTTTTTCTCTCTCCGTAGATATAGAAGAAAATCTCCTGCAAATTAACTAAAAATCCTTAAAAATTTATAATTTACTTTTGCACTTCGGCGCTCATTCCTGAATTCAAGGTCTCGTCCCGAATCTGATGAGTTTCTCCCATCATCGGAAATGGCTCTCGCTTCCATAACAACCTTATTACTCTTCTTACTTTTTGCTCTGGAGCCTAGTTTTTCGCAGTTGGAAGATGATTTCTCGGTTCTGACTTGGCACGACTACTATCCGCCGTCTCCACCGTCCCCGCCTCCGCCGTTTGACTTTCCATCTTGCTCTTGCCATGATGATTTGGGAGGCGCTGGAGACTTTAACACTCTTTGCGTGTTGAATACGAGCTTTAATGTGTCGAAGGATTTGTATATAGAAGGAAAAGGGAGCTTGTCGATTCTGGATGGGGTCACTTTAGCTTGCCCTAATCCTGGATGTTTTATAGCGGCTAATTTGTCTGGATCGATTAAATTTGGCAACGGATCTAAGATGGTAGCAGGTAGAGTTTACTTGATAGCCAGTAATTTGACATTGTTGGAAAATTCGATTGTGAATGTGACTGGTTTGGCGGGGGACCCGCCTCCACAGACGAGTGGGTCTCCAAGTGAATATCATGGAGATGGTGGAGGACATGGAGGACGAGGAGCTAGATGTTTTGTTAAGGAAGGGCAGAGGCCGGAGGATGCTTGGGGAGGAGATGCTTATGCTTGGAATGATTTGGAGGTGCCTGATAGTTATGGGAGTAAAGGTGGGTCGACCAGTAAGGAGGTGGATTATGGTGGCGGAGGTGGGGGTAGGATTTGGTTGAATGTGAAGGATACAATCGAGCTTGATGGAGCAGTTTGTGCGGATGGAGGGGACGGTGGGGGTAATGGAGGTGGTGGCTCTGGTGGTAGCGTCTATATTGTTGGATCAAAAATGTAATCAGTGCGGTACCTTTATGTGTTCTTGTTTTTTTTTTTTTTTGGTGCATGTGCATCGAATGTTGAGTTTTGGCATAAAATGCTTATGCTTGTAGCAGTTAATGTACCTTGGGGCCAAAATTTTTAGGTAGTTGTTCATTGTTAGGCCCAACAATCACGGGATAAGCTACACACCCATTCACTTTCCTCGTTACCCACTACAATATTTTCCTGCATTAGCTTTAGTTATGGCATGCTTTCATGATTTTTTGGTAAGGATATTTAGTTTGGTATCAATTATGTTCTTAATTGGAAGATAATTATGTCAATTAGCCATTCAATCTTACACCCTGATCATGGTTTACCAATTGAGTGTCAAGTTTAACGGAGTTACACACTCCACATTAGTCATTATGAATTTCCGATTTTTAGTATCTCTTTTTGATATTCCATTCACTCTTAAGAGGGTGCATGTATATGATATTTCATATCACATTTGGATTATCGTACTATGAGACTTTGGTTTTTTTGTTTATCATGTAGTTGCGTAGTTAGGTTACTCTTGCATGGGCATATTCTCAAAGCAGCGATGAGTGTTATTTTCTTTTTACTAAAGGAACTAAGTTACTAATGGTTAGGTCAAATGGCGGTACCTTTATTTAGCAGATAGGTATAGATGGTGATTTATTGCAGATCTTTTCCATTTGAACTTGGCTTTTGAAACATGCTTAAAGAAAACAAATCCAAGAACTTTGGCTACTCAACCAAATTTTTTACCATTTTAGCTGGTGGTTATTGACAGGTAAATTAAACTTAGCTTACTTATTTAGTGAATAGAAGGTTGTTAAAAGTCACAAAAAGGCGGGAAGAAGGATTAGTTTCTTAAGTAAATGTATCTACACAGTGAATCCAAATTAATATTGTAGATTCTTTGGGTGTCCAAAAAATGATTTGTGATTATTTTGGAGTTAATAATTGAGACATACGTTCACTTCATTTTTGGGTGAATAACATGAAATATGTGACTGGTTGTTCATTGTAATAATATTGGGTCTTAGAGCTACCGTTTTTGCTCCTAGTCAATGGATAAAAAACAGTTTGCCATTCATGAAGTTTTTTTGTCAAACAAATTAATAATGATAGGCTTATACGGCATGTCCACATTATATGAGATACTTAAATGATAACGGATTTCTCCTTATCCATAGAAATCTGTACAAGTTTTTTTCCATCCTCTTCCCATGAGTTGTTTATGATTTATAACGTAAAGTAGGACTTTGCATTAATATAAAGAGTTGAGCAAGATAAAAACTTAAAAACCAGCAACATGTGAAATATTGTCTTCTGTCTAGTCTCTAGAGTCCCTTGCAAAGATATTTATATTGATGTGGAAGACCCTTTCTGTTCTATTTGGTTTGGATTCAAGTGAATAATAGTCAATGAGTGTAATTATTTTTAGTGACAAATCTAGCATGAAAATAGTATAGCTGAAGCAAGAACTTAAGTCGGATTTTGAGTGAAATAAACAAAATAGTGGGGTTTGAAGTAGCTAAGATCATCACAACGTTGGATTGAAATTATACTGCTATTTTGAGTATGAATATAACTATTTAACAAACAATTTATGCTTGTTATTGTAACACAAAATGATTAGCTGCATTGGTTTGTTTGTTTAAGATCTGTGCTTAAGTGGCTTACATTTTGTGGACTATAATGTTGCTGTATGTCTTTCACATTGTGTTAAGGTGCTCATTGCGCTCTGCTATCCATCTTTTATTAATTTGCATCTTCTATATTCCTAATCCAATATATGTCTTGCTATAGGAAAGGAGGTGGAATTATTAGTGCTTTAGGAGGAAATGGTTTGGCTGGTGGTGGGGGCGGGCGAGTTTCTATCGATGTTTTCAGCAGGCATGACACTCCCAAAATTTATGTTCATGGTTAGTTTCGTCGTTTCTTCTTTGAGCTTCTGCCTGTTTCTTTAGTTAAATTGATGGTACATTGCTGAACATGATTCATATATTCATATTTTTTTATGTGAAATGTGGCTAGATGTTAATAATCAGTTATAACAATGATTGGTAAGAATCTCTTTACCAGTTGTCTTTATCGTTTGCCGTAGGCAAACCAATTTTTTTTTTTATCATTTAACTGCTATACTCCCAAACTTGAAATAGTTTATGTTTTGTATAATTTAGAGCTTGGATGCTAGTTTCTGGTCTCTCATATGTTCTACTGGGCAGTCATTGTTTAAATATTCCTCTTTTAGTCATCATCATTTAGATGACTATTGTCATTTAATTTTGCTATGGCTATTGTTTTCCTGTACCATACGTGATGAAATCAAGATCTCATGTATTGGTGCAACCCTTTTTGTATAGTTATTGTTTTTGTATGTTAAAAATGATGAAATTAAGTTCTCTTGTACTCATACTTTGTTTTGTTGTTCAAACCACACGAGTGTTACCATGATGGCAACGTGCCACTTCTCCATCCTATGATAAAAGCACCTTTATGCTTGAATATTACAGTTAGCATGTCATTGTGATGATTTATTAGTAAGTTAAATTCCTGTAGGTCAGATATCATAACATGCAAACTGTATATTATTAACATGCAAACTGTATATTATCTCATGCTGCATTTCGTGTACGTGATTTGTATGAAGTGCAAAACTGGTTTGTATTAATATGTTGTTTAATGCACAGGAGGTAAGAGTCTTGGCTGCCCAGAAAACAATGGCGCTGCAGGAACCCTATTTGATGCAGTCCCTCGTAGCCTTATTGTCGACAACTATAATTTATCAACGGTGACCGATACCCTTCTTCTGGAGTTCCCTTATAACCCTCTATGGACAAATGTCATTGTTAAAAATCATGCCAAAGTAGTTGTTCCTTTATTGTGGAGCCGTGTCCAGGTAATAACTGTATCAGAAATTAACGTAGTTGTCACTCTGTTGCCACTTTGTCACCAGTTTGTTGCATCCTACCATCTTTCTTACTACCTGGTTTTATGCACATGCAGTTTTCTTTATTTAATGGAATATTTTAGGAAATAATTTCAACTCTTTCATTTCTAGAATAAGTGTAGACAGGGATAAGGATTGTATGTGTAAATGGCAATTTACCGATTTGAATTCTTCATCAAACCAATATAAGCTTTCTCGATTATGAATATCATGGAGGATGCAAAAAGATGAGGTAGGTATTTAGAGGTATTTGTTGAATTGTAAGTGTGAAGGAAGGGTTTTAGTTATTCAAATCTCTCGTGTATATATGTACACTCACATAGATACACAACCCACACATATAAATGCGTATGTAAGTGCGTGTGCGGGTGGAAAATTAGTGATAATTATAGGTTGGTCTATGACTACAGTTACTACACATCTAAAGGCAACAAGTGGTTATTTTTCTGTGTGTGCATATATGAAAATATATCCGTTAGAATTCACCACATGAGGAGTACAATATATCTGTATACCAGTACATATGCATGGGGAAAATAGTGAATATCTTTATTGGTTAAATTTTTTAATTGTCATTAATCATGTTTTTGGAAGTAATTTTTATTGTAATGGACGGTTATACGAGTACTGCAAAACATGTATTATTTGTTATGTACATTGTTTTGAATTATATTAATTGCTAAGTATGAACATTTTAGGTACCTAAAGAAAACTCATTAGGATGAAATATTTCCTTCAAAATAGATATATTCTTAAAATCAATAGATATATTCTTAAAATCACCACACCAAGTATTACTACAAAATACGTGATTTGAAAAAAAAAGTGATGCAAAAAAGAAAGATGTAATGTTTTTTTATAAATAATAATTCAAAACCATAAATGCCTAAATGTAGTGCATATATGTCACATATTAGTTTTGAAGAATTAATGTAAAACAATTATAAGATTTGTATAAGGAATAGCTAATAAATATATGTAGGGCTCTTACGGTAATGATAAATTTACCATTATCATACCAATAACAAACAATTGGTAAACAATATTGAGCTCTATCGGTATACCAATGTTATCGGTATGATAACAGTTAATTTACCATTGCTAATGATTAATGTAGCCGTGCGCCAAAATCAGTGGCAACGGTAAATTTACTAATCATTTTTTTATACTATTTTAGTTAATGCTAGCTATGAAAACTTTTGAAGGTTTATCAGGTTTAACCAGATCCTTGTAGTTTTATTTATGATGTTTCTTTTTGTTTTTTTAACTCAAAAGTTTAATATTAACAAAATTATTATTTTATGTTGTATATAGTTGGTGATGAATCAAATTTTTTTTTGTGTCAACTAAAATAAGTCACAATATTTATATAAGCATTAATGGAGTTAGAATCAATAACACAATATTTACTTTTTTATCATTATCAAAATTTTAACGGATTCATGTATTGGTAAATTTACCGTTATGAATCAACCGTTTACCCGTTTATACTAATGAACATTTCACCAGTGGGAACGATAAAATATCGGTAGTCATTTTTAACTTATCAATACTATCAGTACGATAACCGTTTTCTCGTATGGTAACGGCTACTCTTATCATAACAGTCTTATATATACATACACACACACACATATATATATAATTCTAGAAGATACTTGTAAAATATATGTTTTATTATCCTAGGAATTGGGTGTGAACTTAAACGGCAATTCTATAAGGCTTGAAATATGTGCGAACAAATCTCCATCATCAAATCACCCACCTTCCCCAGAATTCCACCCTTAGATTCAAAATTCGCACATTTCGTACTTCATCTTTTCGGGCCCTCTAGCATTGCTCGAACTTAAATTATTAGCTTAACAAAAATATACTTGTTGTAGCTACAATTTTTCTTGTGAGGCGGTGAAGGTGTTTAAGAAATATAAATTGCATGGTGACAACGAAATAACCAAGTATTTGAATAATATGAATCATGAATATGTGGAACACTTATACTTACATTGATTACAAGTAAAAATATAAACTGTATGATAATTAATTGGGGATGGTACTATTTACACTCACCTAAACTCTAATCCATTTATCCTTTCATCAAATCAAATACTCCACCCATCCATCCATCTTTTCGTAACTTTTTTATTTTCTCAAAATCATAACTGTGCTTCCCCTCTCTCACTTCATATCACGGAATCAAAAAAATTTCATTCAATTTCTCTATAGTCAATATTTTGGGTCTAATGTTTCATTAATATATACATATACACATATATATACACATATATATATACATACACACACACATACACACACACACATATATGAATTCAAATGACTTTGCTACGACTAAATTTTACCGACTTTATTTGTAAGTAGATTTTCCATTTTTTTTGTAAATTGTTAACACAAATTAAGATTAACATAGTAAAGAAAATTCGCACATCATAATTTGCTATTATTGGTAGAACATAATAAAGAACCTTCATTACTGCGATAAAAAATATTCAATTATTTTTACTTTGTTATTTCAATAAGAAAATAAAAAAAGAACGATGTTACCAATTGTAATAAGAAACAATATGATATAGTCAAATGTAACAGTTATCATTTAATCTTTCCCTAGAAAATACCGGTTTACATGCATATTTTGTAAATAATTATCTTAATTCATCAGTTTTTAATCTGAAATTGATAAAATATTTTTACTTACATTGTTTATCTTATTTTTTTCTACCATCAATGGTTGATAAGATTGAAAATAATTATGATTGAGGATTAAATTTCATTAAATTTGTACATTGCTTGATTATGCAAAACCGTTCGCATTTACTTCTAGATCATCTTTTAATTTTAAGATGAGTTTTTGAAGCAGTTTTTATGATTCAATTGAATTAGTGATGATATATTTGTATAGCGTACAAAATTTATGTTTGTACTAAGGTATAAGAGGATACATATATGTGTGCGCGCGTGAATCATTGGGTATTTGGTTGTATTTTCTCTTCCTAGCGGCTAATTAGTAAGGTTTTGCTATTTACTGATAAATGTAAAGATAACCAAGTTATAAGTCATCATAAATATAAAATTGGTTTGATGTGTAAATATTAAAAGATATAGGTGGACTATAAAATTGTAAAGTACATCATATTCAGTTTATATTATTCTCTTTAGATTAGTTCTAGACTGAACATTGTTAATTCACATTTTTTGTATATATATGATTAGAGACCTTTTTCCAAACTCTTCAGCCCGAAGATTTTGGGGTAAGCTGAAAGTATCTAAAACATTGTTGTCAAAAATCTTAAAATTTTATGATTTAAATCCTGTTTCAAATTGGATCCATCTCTTTACAATTCGATTTATATTCCAATTCAAAATGAGTTCAAACTACAATTTAGAAAAATAATTCAATCAATATTGATGTATTCAAAATACTTAGTTGGATTCAGAATTGCATCCTAATGTATTCTAAACAAAATAAAAACGGAACAAAAGAGAATTGAGTTTTAGGTTCAAATGTAAAATTTCAAACATCAATATCAATTTCAATGTGTGTTCAAACCTTAAAATATGGATCATTTCAATCTATGATAGACGATTTAAATCCATTCTTGTTTCGATGTAAAATTTGAACTTTAAGATTTACGATTTGAATCTTAATTTGAAATCTTGATTCAAAATACACTATTTGCTTCAACCTTTTGAGAAAGCAAATATAAATATTTATCAAGCTTGACTATTACATCGTTATTATTAAGTTGTGCATACGATAGGATGTGGATACCCCCATGAGAGGAGCCATATAAGTGAACAAATCCACAAATCATTTTAACAGCAAAAATATATAAAGAGGTCAATTCAGATGCTGACAATTGTTTTTTTATTGTTGAATAATGATCATTGACACGGGAGTATGTTAATTTACAAATCCAATAAACTCACCGTAATAGTAGAATGAGTGTTTTTTTTTAGAATTTGAAATGAACCATCATTATGGATTTTGGTGTGCCCCCTGCTTTTAATTTAAGCATAAATGCTGTATATATCATATAACTTTGTATGCTATTTGTATTTATGTTCGTTTGATTATGTTTTATCTGGATTGTGTTTTAAGAATCTTGATGATAATCTTGAATTACTGATGTTATATTATTATGACTAAAACTATAGCATGTTGATAACTTGATATAATATAAGTTGATATTCATATCCAACATAATTACGGAATACCAATATGTTAGGATTAGTAAAAATCTTCAGTTTCCTTTTTGGTTATCTTTTATTGATAAATTATAACATCGACACTAATGCATTTTTCATTAAACTGAGGTCATACTTTCTCTACTACAGATGGAGCTCCTACATTAGACGTTAGCGTTTGATTCTGATGTGCAATTTCTTAGCAACTTTACATCTAACCTTCATATTATAATGTGATGTGAAGTATAGGATAAAAGTCTTTCTCCCATTTTTTGAAATTAAGTTAATACCAGCCACTCAGAAAGTCAAGAATGCCGTCTTCTTTCAATATTTCTATGCTAGCCATTTGGATACATTTTAGGTGTTATTGTTAATACAGTTTAGGCCTTAACATTGGTCAGACCATATTGTAGGTAACCGGCTCGTATATCTTTTATTGTATGCAAGTTATAAATATCTGTATGTGTTATGTGTTGGTGTAGTGATGTGTGTGATGTGTTATTATTTTATCCAGCTAAAATTATGATTACCATTTAAAAATTCATTCTGTTAATGTTTATAGGAAACTAATTTGTTTGTAGAAGCCATGATGCTAAAACTTATAGGAAATTAATTTGTTATTCAGGATTATTGATTGTCTTTTTAAGCGACCGTTATTCCTTTTCGTTGCATTGGTAGGTTCAAGGGCAGCTTAGACTGATGTGTGGTGGTTTGATGACTTTTGGTCTTCACAATTATCCCACATCTGAATTTGAACTTATGGCTGAAGAACTTCTAATGAGCGACTCGATTATTAAGGTAGATTTTGCTCATTAATATTTTTTCTATCTATTGCTTCATTGCCCTATAATAGTGCTGCAGAGAGCAGTCTCCAGTTGCCTATAATTAACAATTAGGTTAAGCTTTGAAATTAGGGTTGATGCTATTCTTGTGTTTTGTTCTACCTGTGTAGCTTTATAGTATTTCATTCGTTGATTGAAATGCATAATGTGGAAACCGTCTGTCAATCGGTGTAACAATGCATTGCTTGTGATTTTTCTTTGTCATTAGTAATTTTCCATCCCAAATTGGTGTAATTTGCTACTGTGTTGTTTTCTTACAAATACAAAGTTACAACAAGATGAAAATAAACAACAGGAGTTTTCCTTTTATTCAAGGTTATTATTTGTGTCAAATTATGTTATTTCCTTTCACAGTTGTAAATTTTAATCATACAGTAATTTTTTTCTTTTGTTTTTATATCATATTGAGCTACAATGTTGTAAAATATAAGGTGCTCGACTATTTCATGAACAGTGTCCATATAACTTAAAAAGCTATACTATGTTATTTTTGGTACATATCCATATATAAGAGTTATCGTATATAATGTCACAAACCCCACTGTGCTTGCAAACGTCTAATTTATAGGCTGCATAAACAGTATGGACTCTCAGCATCAGTAGAATTCATTTCCATCATGCCACATTCTGCTGTAGTTTAATGCACATTTTTATTCAAGCTATTTTATGTATTGTATATTTTAGGTATCTGGAGCACTTCGGATGTCTGTAAAAGTGTTCCTGATGTGGAATTCCAGAATGATTATAGATGGGAGTGGTGATGTTTCAACTTCTGCACTTGAGGCTAGTAATTTAATCGTTCTGCGGGTAATCTGCTGCTCATCAAATTGCCAATTTATTGCTTCTAATTTGACCACAAATACATTCTGATGTTGTCATTGTTATCTTGTATCAATTATAGGAATCTTCTGTTATACACTCAACGGCTAACCTTGGGGTACATGGACAAGGCCTTCTGAATTTAACTGGAATTGGGGATATGATTGAAGCACAACGCCTGTTCTTGTCTCTATTTTATAGCATCAATGTAAGCTGCACTGTTTTGTAAAACTATAAATGATCATTTTAAGGTCTATGCTTTCTGTTCCTTTTATATAAAGATTATGTTGTAAGATAATTAACTAGTATATTTTTAATAATAATAATAATAAATTAATGCAGGCAGCTATTTGTCATAGATTTCTGAAAGCCATTTTACCCCTTTAAATTCATCTTTTTCTTTTTTGTTCAATCGAAACTATACTGGATGTTAATTGTTGTGGTTTGTTTCTTCGAATGCATTTATAAATCGAGATTTTTTTTATGGATCTTCTTATCTTCAATTTTCTATTTAAATATATTACCTTTGGTGTTTCCTCTTCTTTTACACACCTTTTAGTTTTTAGTGCCACAAATTTTCTGTTACACTTTCCAAACCGTTTTTTTCATCATCTTTTTCCTAGTTATATGCTGCTCTAATGACACTTCATATACTAAATTTATTTAATATAGCTTATAAGCTTCTGTGCACTTGTTTCTACTTGTTTTTATCATGTTCCAAACCTTGTATTTTGTAGGTTGGCCCTGGATCCATTCTACGTGGTCCGCTCATAAATGCTTCAAATGATGACATGTAAGCAATGAGTAGCATGAAATGTTTCTTACGCGCACGCACACACGCACACGCACGCGCACACACACTCGCGTATGTATCCATTTTAGCTATTTTTTCCCTGCTAACTGATGTATCACTATTGGTAACAGGGCCCCTAAGCTTAACTGTGAACTCCAGGACTGTCCATTAGAGTTAATTCATCCACCTGATGATTGTAATGTTAACTCTACATTATTTTTCACACTTCAGGTGATTGTTTTTTCAGTCGAACTCTGATTCAGTTATATGATATGATTGCTACTATGTCTATAAGAAAATTTAACAACTACTAGTTCATATTCTTAACTAAGAACATTATGTGTTTGTTTGGACAGATTTGTCGAGTCGAAGATATCGGCGTTGAAGGACTTATTCAAGGAACTGTCATTCATATTCACAAAGCAAGAACTGTTGTGGTGCACCCGTCTGGCACCATTACTGCATCTGCATTAGGTAAATTTATGCGTTAAAATTTCCATTTCTACAAAGTTTGAGACATACACACAGATATGTGTGTGTGCATGCACCTGCCTGCGTGTATGTTAATGAAAATGTTAGAAAAAATCATTGTACCTTTTTTTTTTCCTTCCATGGTTTAATGTTTATACGAGTTAAATGATTCCGAGAGACTAAATGCAGGTTGTAGAGGTGGCATGGGCAAAGGAAATTTTTTACATAATGGCATTGGTGGTGGTGGGGGACATGGTGGTAGAGGTGGTGATGGCTTCTTTAATGGTTCTTTGGTGAAAGGTGGCCCTAGCTATGGAAGTTCTGACTTGCCTTGTGAGCTTGGTAGCGGGAGCGGTAATGATAGCTCGATGGCTTCAACTGCTGGTGGTGGTATTATAGGTATGTATTCAACTTCAACGTCACTTAGTTGTATTGATTTAAATTTGCCACCTATTCAATTTCCTTGACATAATCCAAATTAGAGCAACATCGGGATTCAAAGGGTATTGTTATATGAGATCTACTGATCTTAGTGGTATCTTATTTTCTCTTATGATCTTGCAACTGACAGAGTATTACATGAATCAGATCACCCTATACGTCATAACTTGAGGTTTCCTCATTGATTTTTCCCTTTCTACCTGCATGTATGATGCATTTGATTCTATTTTTCTCTTTACATCTTCCTTTCAATTGAGATTTTGGTCGCACCAATCTTGGAATCTTTCTTTATCTCTATCAGTAAATTTACCCATGCCACTCTCAACTCAGCCAAGCTGCTTGTATCTTGCAAATAGCATGTCATGATTACTATTTTCTTTTCAGTCATGGGTTCAATGGAATATGCCTTGTCAAGTTTGTTAGTGTATGGTTCAGTCAAAGCAGATGGTGAAAGTTCTGGTGAACACGATCAGTTTCTTGATTATGCCTCGAATTATGGAGGTACTGGTGGTGGATCTGGGGGCACAATTCTTTTATTCTTGCGTACGCTGATAATCAACAAAGAATCAATTATTTCAAGCATTGGGGGTCTCGGAAGTCTTAAAGGAGGAGGAGGTGGTGGAGGTGGAAGGATTCATTTTCATTGGTCTGATATTCCAACAGGAGACGAATATTTTCCACTGGCCAGTGTGAAGGGAAATATAAGCTCAAATGGAGGCAGTAGCATGGGTCAGGGACATGCAGGCGAAAGTGGAACAATTACAGGAAAAGATTGCCCAAAAGGGCTTTATGGCATATTTTGTGCGGAATGTCCTTTAGGAACCTTCAAGAATGTTACTGGATCAGATGCTTCTCTTTGTCATAAATGCCCTCCTAATGATCTTCCACATCGTGCCACTTATACCAGTGTTCGAGGTAAAAACCACAGTCAACACTTTTAAATAAACAGCAGAAATAAATATTTATGTGCAGTCATGATTTGACAGGTGGTGTTGCCGAAGCCCCTTGTCCATATAAGTGTGTATCTGAAAGGTATCACATGCCACACTGTTACACAGCCCTAGAAGAATTGATATATACTTTTGGTGGACCCTGGATATTTGGTCTCCTCCTATTTGGTCTACTTTTATTATTAGCTGTGGTATTAAGTGTTGCTAGGATGAAATTTGTTGGCATGGATGAATTGCCAGGGCCTACTCCATCCCAGCAAAGTTCACAAATTGATCATTCCTTCCCATTCTTGGAATCATTGAATGAGGTATCTTAGTGTTCAACCTGTATCTATCTGACTTGGCATTATTAGTGATCATTTAACGATACCTTGCAATGTTCAATTCAGGTACTGGAGACTAATAGGGCAGAGGAGTCTCAGAACCATGTACACAGAATGTATTTTATGGGTCCAAACACATTTAGTGAACCATGGCATCTTCCACATTCTCCACCCGATGAAGTGATGGAGATTGTGTAAGTTTTCTGTTTCCCCCTTTTCATTGTAGCCGTTTCAAGTATATTTTTTGACCGCCACTTCATTTTTCCTTCATTGCAACTTTTATGTCTTTCTGTTGTAAACCGTTACTTTGGAAAGTTGTATGAGCTGAGATTATATATATTGAATGTCAGGTACGAGGATGCATTTAACAGATTTGTTGATGAGATCAATGCCTTAGCCAGTTATCAATGGTGGGAAGGATCAATTTACAACATGCTGTTTATTCTTGCATACCCCCTTGCATTATCTTGGCAACAGTGGCGCAGGAGAAAGAAACTACAACAACTACGTGAATTTGTGCGATCGGAATATGATCATGCATGCTTAAGATCATGTCGCTCCCGTGCTCTGTACGAAGGGATTAAGGTATCAGTATAGTACTTTTATATTGCTGTATACCAGAGGAAATTTTCTGTTCTCACCGCTCCACGTTCTTGCTGTGTTCAATAGGTGGCAGCAACCCCTGATTTGATGTTAGCATATGTTGACTTTTATCTTGGCGGGGATGAAAAAAGAGCCGATCTTCCTCCTCGTCTGCACCAAAGGTTTCCCATGTGTTTGCTATTTGGAGGTGATGGAAGTTACATGTCTCCTCTTACGCTTCATAGCGACAATTTACTTACTTCCCTCATGAGTCAGGTTAGCAACCATTCCAAATATTACATGGACAAAAGGTATTTTCCCCATTTTAACTCACCTTTTGCACATACGGAAATGTTATCTATATTGCAGTCAGTACCTCCAACTACGTGGTACCGTCTTGTTGCTGGACTAAATGCACAACTACGTCTAGTGCGCAAGGGCAGGCTTAAAACAACTCTTTTACCTGTAATAAACTGGCTAAAAACACATGCAAATCCATTTCTTAGCACACATGGCATTTTGGTTAATCTTGCTTGGTTCCAAGCTACTTCTACCGGTTACTGCCAGCTTGGCCTCGTTGTTTATGCTGCACGTGAGGCTACTATGGTAGTTGATGGTGTTATGAGAAGTACGAAATCAGAACTTTCACCAAGGTCTTTTTCTGACATAGAACAATTGTATTAAGGTTAAATTTCATATATGATTATAAGGCTTTGTTTTTCCTTTACCAACTATTTAAAAAATATCACCAAGGCTTCTAGCTAAACATAGTATCAGATTCTCTTAATGTCATATGATTTGCAAGTGGTGGGCTTAGTTTTTTTCAGATGTCAAACAAACGTATTGCCACCCAAAGCAAGTCTTGACTCTTGAACACAGCTTCCAAGAAGATCCTTTCCAGATACTCTGTTAATGGGTAGTTTGTCCATTAAGCTCCTATGTTTGTGTCACATGATTTATGTACAGAAAAGGTTTACCATTTTCAGGAAATGAAAAATAAATAAATAATTGCAGTAATATGTCAGTTTGAAAATTTCAATTAATTGTTCGGGACTATTTTAGAAGCTTTATTGTAGTTTGGCGCCAAACGCTGGATCATGTTAGTCTTAATGTAATTTATCCTTTTAAATAACCGTCATTTTTTCGCCGATGTAATCTAGTGTGGTGTAACCTTGCAAATTATTGTGCAGACTTCCTGTCAATCATGGATTTAGAGAAGAAGAGCATATGAATAACAGGGAGCCTCCAGTGATACGTATTAGGATAAATGGTGATGTTCTCCATAGTTATAATTTAACCAGTTTGAAAGATGCAAAAGATTTATTCTTCCCCTTTTCACTTATTGTTCATAACACCAAGCCTGTTGGTCACCAGGTACATCTGATGATAAACATTTATTTTACAATAATACAAACTTATGTATACTCAACGTGTGTTTCTAACTTCACTCTGCGTTCTCTCTAGGACCTTGTTGGCTTGCTTATATCAATACTTCTCCTGGGAGATTTCAGTCTAGTTTTGCTTACTTTGCTTCAGCTCTATTCATTTTCTCTGGTGGACGTATTACTGGTTTTGTTTGTAGTTCCTCTTGGCATATTATCACCATTTCCTGCTGGAATTAACGCTCTTTTTAGTCATGGACCTAGAAAATCAGCTGGTCTGGCACGTATTTACGCATTATGGAACACCACATCCTTAATTAATGTTGTAAGTTGCACGTTCCTGACATTTTTCTTATGTGTTTTGATCAGTACCGCCAATGAATCTTTATGTGTTCTTGTCATTTATTCTGGGCACCATCAGTTTATTTTCTTCAAATCTTTATATTATTATTAAAATGTAAGTGAAAAGTACAGAGTTGTATTTAGGATTCCATTGTATCAGATCCTGAATTATCCACTGCTTTCTTGTTCTTAAAGTGCATATTACCACCAGATTATTAACCCAATGATCAATATATGAGATGTCAGTGATAATAGGCTGATATATCTTCGATTAACTATTTATATGGATATTGATATTATTAGATTGCTATAAAGTTAATTCATCATCTGGACATGTACAACCTAGAAAAATCAAACTGACATTTATTGTACATATGAATTGAGGATAAGCTGAAAGCTTCTGATTTACCAGGTTGTGGCATTTATGTGCGGGTTTGTACATTACAAGTCATCTACTTCTCGAAAGCACCAGAGTTTACAACCTTGGAATTTTGGGGCGTAAGTACATTCACCCTTTTTTACCCTACGATAATTGATGGAGTTTATTTTGTTAAAATACATGGAGAACCTAAGATTCCATGTAAACATATCAAATTGCAAGAGCCAACTCTGAACTCTAGTATTCTTTTGAATTCTACTCTGGAACTGGCAAAGAAAGTAGCAGTGTTAACTCAATATTATAACGTTAATATAAAACGTTGTTCTCAGTTTGTATTAAGACAAGCTAAAATAGTTTGAATCGGTGGTTAACTTATGCTTCAAATTTAATTTGTGTAGAGATGAGAGTGGATGGTGGTTGTTTCCAGTTGCACTTGTGGTGTGCAAATGCATTCAAGCGCGACTTATTGACTGTCATGTTGCCAATTTAGAAATTCAAGATCGCACATTGTACAGCAAGGAAGGCAATGTATTTTGGCAATCATGATATTGTTGTTAGTGTGACAAACATAATCCGCGTTAGTTGCAGGAACAGCTTCTCCTTTTAGGTATTACTATTGAACTTTATTCAGAGGGAGAGGCTTGGATGGCCTTATTTTTATTCATCAGGCCATCTGTTTGTAAGCTGACTACTATGGTGTATCTAGATAAATCACAGTTTTTGTCATAGATTGTAAATATAAAATGTGATTCTCATCCTTTATCATATTAATATTATTGTTTTTATAGTGTGTATGCCAAATGTGTGCCTCTTCAAAACCTAGAGAAGAAAATTTATGGGTGCTCTGGTAGAAAAAATATAAAAATATATGAAGCGACATCTAACGCTAACAAAAAAAGAAAGTGGTCTGCTAGCTCATAAATGTTGTAAATTGAGCAATGTATGCATATAGAAGTAGGTCTGTGGATACTTTTGGATAAAGATTGTCATATCCATATCCGAAATCATTTTTGGGTATCGGATATCTGTATCCGTGAATGTGGATGAATACAAATATCGAATATTATATATTCTTCGATCAATCCACAACCAATAAATCTAAGCAAATGTATAGGAAATTATAATTTATTATAAATTCATTTTTGTACTAAATATATAAAAAATAATAAATACATTAAGAAAAATACTTTTAAATGGTAAAAATCGATTTTTTTTGTACATATTAATTTTTTTCTCTAGATAAAATAAATAAAAAATTAACTATAATCTTGATAAAAACCGGACATATAATTATGGGATACGAATATGACCATATTCGTATTTCAGATATCGAATAATTTTTCATATTTCAAATATGGATATCGATGGATTTTAGATTTTTTGGGTAATGGTTGATATACAAGGAAAGAGAGATAAATACTTTTTTAAGAAAATTTATTAGAAGAAATAAAAGTACGTGCTTTATTTATGCACAAATCTTCGACCACGAGGCAGCAAAATCTTAATGACAAAACCCTAACGAAGATCTCAGTATAGCCTAACAAAATACACGGCGATTGCCGATGCATGTGAGAAATGCAGCAACTCCATTTGAGTGATGTCAAAACGTTTCATAAACTTGGTTATTAACTCTTGTGAACAAGAATGAAATCCTCGTACACAATGGGTAGTACAGTGATAAACACAAGAAACCGCTTGATAGTTGATACGAGTTTATATCACCGTCGCTTGATCCCATTTGCTTTGTTGTTTGTATTGTGGGGGTTAGTGCATGATGTTACAAATTGATATCTTTTTTATTGTGAGTATAAATAATAATAATAGTAATAATGATGACGAAGAAATTCTTATGTGCTGGTTTGTTAATGTTTTCCTGCTGCTCCGTGAAAGAAAGATTGTTCCTAATGCAATAGATACTTTCAATGTATGTAGCATGAGATTAGTTGAATAATACACTCCTTGGAGCATTCAAGTTCAAAATTATTTTCAACAATCGGTTATTGAGCGTAACAAAAATTATTTTCAACAATCGGTTATGGAGCGTAATACTGTGCAATTAAAACGTTTAGCGGTTGTATAGTGGTGAAAGTGCAAAAAGATATAGCAAAGATAAGAAAATAGCGGAGGTGTAAAAAGCTTCATTAGATATAAAATCAAATATTTAAAATTAATTTATTATCATTCTTACATTATTTTGTGTTGGAAAAAAATATATTGTGTTTAACCTTATATAACAAAACCGAAGAATATCATAATTTATGCGGACTAGATTTGATGATTAAAATAGATTTCTATCTTATATTGAACAGTTATGTTTTAAATTTAGGTCTTTACTCTAACTTTGTTGATTTGCTTTTGAGGAAAAATAATAAAATCAACGTTGTATATTAATGTTGCTAAAGCGGTACTAAAAAACTTTGTTTAACGGGTGTAGTAAAACATAATGGAGCTTAAATTGAAGCTAATATTTAATAGCGCTAAATTGAAATAACGTAGCCGTCGAATAGTGCTACGTGCTATAGCGGAGATTTGTTGGGTTTTAACGGGACATTAACTACAAGGGTAATATTACAAAATTTAAGTGTCTGCTTCAATTTTTATTTAGGCACATGTTCAACATCCATCCAAATTATGATTCGTTTAAATTAGAGGTGAAATCTCGTTTTCTTCTGTAATAATGCAGATCCGTAATTGTGATTGTAACCATCTTTTGAAGATGCTCTAACAAACGTTGATTTTTTGAATATTGTTTTAACTAAAGGCTGTATTTTAAATTTTTCAGTAAGAAAACAATATCCTTTGGAAGAATTTTTTCTCCGACTTCTCGTGAAATTTGTTTGTGTTGTGTTGTTTTTTTGTCTAGAGGGATGTTCGGTACTTATTCTTATAATACTTTTCTGAGATTTCTAAATCATCTCAAAGTAAATACTCATTGTCTTCAAGAAATCCTTTCACCATTTGCCTTTATGGTAACTTTATTTTTTTGTATTCTCTTTCATGTCTCGCTAATATAAGAAGAGATGCTACTACAGTCATTGGTAAAGCTTTAGATGATTTTCGTTAAAGAAAACTAGGATTTGTTCTTCTAAGTTTGAATGGTAATGCTTTGCAAAAACCATTTGTTTGATACTATTCCTCATTTGGATATGGGGGTAATGTAACAACCACATATCACGTCCCATGCTTTGTCTATATCGGATTTAAAAAAGAATTCCCTTTGCTACCTTTACAAATCAAAATTCAAAATAGGCAACAAGCATCATCTCGAGCCTATATTCCATGAAACTGTTAATCCAATCCTCATAGCTAGAAAGGGGTTTGTTCGAGGTAATGAAGTAAGTTTTGTAGTTAATGACTTATTATGCGAAGTTTATTCATATCGTCTCATGTAGCTAAGAAGCGTTGAAAGGAGTTAAATCTCTTTTTAAGGATATCATAATATATTCTATATAAGATAAAGATGAGACCAATGGACGTATATTGAGAATAGTAAATCTACTTATCTCCTTTCTCACTCATGTGTGTCTATTGGGAAATTCCACTACAATGATGAAGACTAATAAGATTCCGCTACAATGATGAAAACTAATAACGAAAGCGGATCCATCGATCATACACACTCTTAAATATGAAAAATCCATTTGAAGTACAACTGATAAAAATGAAATACTGGCAACGTATCTGCAAGTGTCTTTGAGAGTTTGTAAGAACCCTTAGCACGAAGAGCCAAGATGTCATATGCTAGCTAGCTTATGGAAATGTATGTTCCTCCGATATTCTTCTTTATTTATGAAATAAACTTGTGGGTTAAGATGGTATTGTCAATAATCAGTCTATCTTCAATAAAGCTTATATAGGATGTGGAAATGGTTCTTCATCGTTGGATTCCAGCGAATCTGACCACTTTTGGCATGATTGAACCATGCTGATTAGCTTCTTTCAGCCTCCTCCATAATCCGGTACCCTCCTATTGCCCTATTGTCATTGTCTCACTGTTGAATTAAAATTGGTCAAATGGACGGTCCATATTAATCAAACTTTCTGTAACGACCCGAAATTTTCAAACCCGAAAATTCCAGATAGTTATGAAAAAAAGAAAGAGATAGAAGAAGGAAAGAACAGAAACATTAACATCTCACATTCGCAGCGGATAAAATATAATAATAAATAATAACAGTTTACAAAAGAATACTATATTTGTCGATTACATTTAATATACATCTGAGATTCACATATATACAGTCACTGAATATTTACAATTATCATGTCTCAGATTAACAATAATATAAATACAGCGGAAATACTATATACGCTCCTGCCATCCAGCTCGCCTCCTGAGCTTCAGAACGTACCTACCTGAAAATCTGTAATACTCGGTCTGACCCGAGCATTACACCAAAGTAACACCCGGGTCAGGCTGGAAACCAGCGTGAGTAAACCCAACTAACATGGAATACCAAAGAAATCAACTTATTTAAACCCGGGGTGACATATATCAATTAAACACATTCACAGTTTACTAAAGACAACACTTATCCCACTCGTTAATTTCTAAGTACCAAACCTAGATAAATAATCCAATTCACTTAAATCATTTCATCATATTGATTTCACAAATAAATTTATAAAAGATTCGAAGTGGTTTTCGGGTATTTCCTAATACTCGACCCCGGCCTCTTCGAAACTCATGTTATCCCGTCCCAAATTATTCAAATGAAATACACAACATTTCATAACAGAGATATCAACCCATTCAAAACATCCAATACTATGCAATTATCCATAACAAAGCTTAATCACATACAAATCAATTCAATTGATTCTAATTGAATTTCAAACCTCAATCACTTAGATTCTTTTATCAATTAATTCCAAATCAATTAATCAATCAACTATTCCATATCCATTCATCTTAATTAATCACCCTGGATTAATTATCTTTCAATTTCATTCAAGAAATTATCCTTGATTAGTTTCACGATATTAATTATTCTTAACCAAAATCAATAAGAAATCTTAATTAGTTCATCAATTTATTAATTATATTGATTACATTAATTCTTAATTACTTTTCTTACTTAATTTCTGATAAGTCACTTATTATGGATAAATTAGCTTAATTAATCCGATCTTTAATTACATCATTTATTATATAAATTATTGATTTCCCAATTATATTTCAATTTATCTTGATCTGAACTAATTATATTAATTAAACCACAGTATTAACCATACTTGATTTATCTCCACCTGAAATTATCTACCTTTTTATTTACTTCATTAAATAGATTAATTCTCCTTAATTAATTATCTTAATTTGTCTCTTGATTAATTACACAAAGTAATTATATTTTATTAATTTCATTAAGTAATTACCTATTAAACCACCCAATTAATTTAAACTTGATTAATTAACTCAAATCATTAATTAATTTGATTAATCAATTATCCATTTAAATTATCCTACCTATCTAATGAATCACTAATTCATTAAATCCTTATTAATTTTAAAATAGACATTTCCCTATTTATGATTTAAGTTTTAAACAATTTAAAATCCAATGCTTCGAGTCAATCAACATTTAACTTGAAAATCAACCAAAACAAAAATCACCGAATCATCAGTGCACATCCAAACAATTCAATCAATCATCCAATTGTCTAAATTTAACCATTTAAATTTAAACAAAAGTCCAACAAAGTGATATTTACTCACTTTCAATTTTTAGCTTTGAAATCCCCTTCAATCCCGACTATTTTCTTCACAATAAATGGACCTTGTAAAGACATTAGGTAATTATTAATACTTGACTTATCCAACAAAAAATCAATTTCCCTTAAATAAATTTTATTAACCCAAAAATTCATTCAAACCAATTTTGTTTTCCTTAAATAAATAAATTTTAGGTTCCAAAATTTCGAACAAATATATTATCTTAAAATTAAAACCAGGAAATAAATAAAATATGTATGTGTAAATATATTTCTCTTATTTTCAAAATAAATTATATAGGTTTAAAAATCCATTTTTTTTTCTCCCAGTAAAGCTCAAACTCTGTGTTATATATATTTCACTGCAATAAAATAAATTTTCTTCTTTGTATAAACTTATATATATATTATTACAATTAAATTAAAATCCTATACCTCCAAGATCTTGACTTCCCAGGCGATAGCACCTCACCAGAACCCTGCCACGCACAACCCACGGCGACTCGAACTCCCCCCTAGCTGCCGAGCATCTAAAACGAACAAGCACTACCCAATCGAAGTAGCCTCGCCAAAACAACCATCGCGTGCAGCGATTTACCCAAACAACCGAAACCCTAAACCCCTCCTTCGAGCAATCGCGACTCTGCCCCATCCTCCCCAGCTCGAGTTCGAGCCTGAATGTGCCCGTGTCGCCATGCTTCGGCCATTCTATTATTATTATCTTTTTTTTAGATTTGGTTTAACTGTAGGTAGATTCGAAACATCGAGGTTTGGTGAAGGAAGGAAGAAATGGGAGCGGTCGATTGAAAAAAAAGGAAGCCATTTTCTCTGAAGATTTTTTTTTTCTGATCTTTTTTTGCCTTAAGAAAAGAGAGGAGGGAACGTGAATAAAATAGAGGAGGGTGGAAAGCTTCTTGGACACGACACTGAAAAGGAAAATATCTTGCTAGCTAAATTTAATTATATTATAAACTTCAAAACGTCTCGTTAACGCTAGCTAAAAACTGAACTCCTCTAAGGAATGCTACGAGGCGATTATAAGGTTTTACCCGCGTCCCGAACACAATGGAACGTGTTTCGAAAGCTAACTCGATCATATGCGCGAGTTACGGAAGTAAACGATCAATTTTAAATTAAATCGATTAAAATAGTTCTAAGCGTTTTGAGCTGACAGGGTCAAACGACAACTCCAAATGCTACGAAAATTGAAATTCGATAATAACTAACTATTACGGATCCAATGAGACTGGTTTCGTCGAATTCCGAGACTGTGCCTCAGAAGGCTATTTTTAAATATCGATTTAAACGATATATTTTCAAAATTGAACAAACCACCTTTAAATTGAATTCCAATCATTCTATTATCTCCAGTATTATCATTATAAATTTTATAAGCCTTCAAATTATTTAAACAGGCTTAGAAATTTCAGATTCAACAATTTACCCAATTTCAATTATTAAATTCAATATTTAAGCTATATAATTCAATAATTTAATTACCATGTAAATAGTTATATCTTGAATTCAAGTTAAAATTAAATTTTGAATATTTTAAAATCTATTAACAATTCAAATTTAAATTGTTAAAATTTCCGGGTCATCACATTACTCTCCCCTTAAAAGAATTTCGTCCTCGAAATTATCAGTTAGGAAGAATGGGAGCATACCCGTTTACCTTTCCTCCAAAACCAACAGTTTTATCAACTTGTCACAATATCTTTTATTAAAGATTCACTATTACCACAACTAATTTCCAAAACTTTCCATGGTTTCCAACAATCCTTTTTTATTCAATCGTTTAAATTTCAATTTAAAACCAAATTAATTATCAAAATTTTCTCAAAAATTTTCTAACTCTCTAAATTTTTGAAATTTTTTGCCAGCGTCTTATTTGCGCGGCTAGCTCGGTACAACTACAAAAGGCCTCTACGGGCTCCCGAATTCCAAAGAAAACAAAAGCCAAGTGGCTACATCAAAAACCCAATTCAATTTCATACCGAAATTAAATGCATACCTTTTGTCGGGCAATTCACATTTATCTTTTGGAATCAAATCCAATTTTCTTTTCCTCCTTTTAATATACCTACTTAGCAATAATATCCCATCATAGCCCTTTTAAATCTTTACATACTTTTCCTTACAGAAGTTTTCATTTTTTTTATCAATTTTAATTTGGTTGTATTTCTATTTCTACTTAATTTAATTCCACTTCAAGACTTCAGTTTGGTTGTATTATATTACTTCTAAATTTTAAATTTCAATAATTAACAACCAATCACCTTAATATTTATTAGAAGAAAATATTACTTTGTATATCAAAATATATATTTTATATAAAATCATTTAAAACCTTTATATAAGAAAATAACAAGTACGCTCTCATATATATATATATACTAAACTCATTCTAGAGTACTTCGGATTCTATTAAATGAGTAATCCCCATTAGAGCCAAGGTTCTCGCTTAACCTCGCTCTGATACCAAATGTAGCGACCCGAAATTTTCAAACCCGAAAATTCCAGATAGTTATGAAAAGAAGAAAGAGATAGAAGAAGGAAAGAACAGAAACATTAACATCTCACATTCGCAGCGGATAAAATATAATAATAAATAATAACAATTTACAAAAGAATACTATATTTGTCGATTACATTTAATATACATATGAGATTCACATATATACAGTCACTAAATATTTACAATTATCATGTCTCAGATTAACAATAATATAAATATAGCGGAAATACTATATACGCTCCTGCCATCCATCTCGCCTCCTGAGCTCCAGAACGTACCTACCTGAAAATCTGTAATACTCAGTCTGACCCGAGCATTACACCAAAGTAACACCCGGGTCAGGCTGGAAACCAGCGTGAGTAAACCCAACTAACATGAAATACCAAAGAAATCAACTTATTTAAACCCGGGGTGACATATATTAATTTAACACATTCACAATTTACTAAAGACAACACTTATCCCACTCGTTAATTTCTAAGTACCAAACCTAGATAAATAATCCAATTCACTTAAATCATTTCATCATATTGATGTCACAAATAAATTTATAAAAGATTCGAAGTGGTTTTCGGGTATTTCCTAATACCCGACCCCGGCCTCTTTGAAACTCATGTTATCCCATCCTAAATTATTCAAATGAAATACACAACATTTCATAACAGAGTTATCAACCCATTCAAAACATCCAATACTATGCAATTATCCATAACAAAGCTTAATCACATACAAATCAATTCAATTGATTCTAATTGAATTTCAAACCTCAATCATCTAGATTCTTTTGTCATTAATTCCAAATCAATTAATCAATCAACCATTCCATATCCATTCATCTTAATTAATCACCCTGGATTAATTATCTTTCAATTTCATTCAAGAAATTATCCTTGATTAGTTTCACGATATTAATTATTCTTAACCAAAATCAATAAGAAATCTTAATTACTTCATCAATTTATTAACTATATTGATTACACTAATTAATGATAATTTAAAATTAGTTAACCCTTTTTAATGAATGACTTTTAAAAGTTAATAAATCTGTTTAACCTTGAATTAATGTTTTCTAAAATAAAGTTTAAATTATTTTTCACTTTTAAATAATGATATTTAATTTTTATTTAATTATTTAATTATTGATTAAATAAATTAATGATGTTTTAAAGGAGAATAACTACTTTTTAATTAAAGGTTATTGAAGTAAATTAATTAACTAGTTAACAAAGTTTTAAAGTTAATTAATCGATGTATAACAATGTTTTAAGTTGTTAAATCCTTTTCATAATGATGTTTTAAGGTTAGTAAACTCTTTGACAAAGTGTTTTAAAGCTAATACTTATAACGTGAAGCCAAGTACGAATCCAGGTTTTTAAAAGAAAAGTTTGAATTGTTTATGGAAATGAATTAATTTCCATAAAGCGATTCACTTGGATGGAAATTGTATAATTAGCACTAAACATCAAAGAAGTAGGTTTTTTGAAAGTTAAGAATAATCGTGAGACATGAATTTGAGGTAACACTACCTTAACTTGTGCGGTATTATTGTTAACCAGAGATAGTACATGTTTAAACTCGATGAGTGGTGATAAGTATACAAGATTTAATTTCCATATACGATCATTTTATATCCTCGGTAGTTGGTTCCTTAGCTATCGGTTACTTTAGCTTCTTTATTATCGTCATTCTAAAATGATTTGTTGCTCGGTTGAGCTTGTTAACCCTTTGTCAGTAAATGATTTAACCCAACGCATGAAAGGATGTCCAACTATGTGGGGTTTCTACCATTAGGTATTTTCACATCTCACCTAGATCGGATTCATTTGTGCATTTAGATGTGAAGTATTCAGATACTTGGTAAGGTTTGGCGGGGTCTGGCCGGTACATTTCCAAGAAGTTTCACAGAGTAAATGAGCTTCTCAAAAATATATTACTAGAGGTACACTTCAAGGGTGGTGCATCTTCCTACTCATTTGTTGGAGATTTTTCTTTTCTTATTAATTCGAACTTTTAAATTTATCTCCTTATTTACACCAGAAAGAATCAACCATTCTTCAGATTGTTAATTATTTATCCATTCTTTACATTTGGATATTGATTTATGTGAGAGTAAACCGTTCCGTGCTAAGCAGTGTGGTCCCACATGCTTGTGTTTAATTACATACCTTTGTTTAAAGTTTTACTCACACCGGACATATCGTCTGACCTGAGTTGTTTGCTACCATAAACTCTCGGATACTCATTTTTATTTGAGTAGTCTGAGAGTAGCAGGTCTTTGTTGGGCTCTTTTGAAGATGGCATCTAAGCATGAGGCTTTTTCATCTTCTTAGTTATCTATTCCGCCGTATTATCTAATTTGTGTAAGTGTATTTTGTTTTAGCATATGTAAAGGTAGGATGTTATAACTGCCTAAGCTGATTTGTAATACTTTTGTGTAACTCTGATAACTCCCTATTAAGGAGTACCCTGATGTACTATTTACTCTTATGTTTTATTTAGCAGTTTCGTTATGAGGTTTTCTATTCTGTTCTTTATTTCACCCCATGAAGATTCATCTTTTTGATGCTTAGGTAACGACACACAAACACCGAGGATGTGTAAAGTGTCATTCCTAGTGGTTAGTAAGATGGGTCATCATAGTTGGTATCAGAGCTTCGGTTGAGCAAATACCATTGCCTGATTGGGGTACAACTCAATAGAGATAAGGCGGGTACAGCCCTAGAATGAGTTAATCTTGATAGAGCGTTTCCTTTTATCTTCTAAAAGCCTGGTTTTAGATCCTATATTGCAATTTTCCCTATTATAATTTTTGACCCTATCTTTGTATTTTAATGATTACTGTCATTTATCCATGGTATTGAAAATGAGTACAATAGGAAGAAGAGGGAGGGGATATGGAACTAGCATGAATACAAATGGCAGAGCTCTTAGAAATGAGACAGTTGTAGATCCGATAGTAGAAGCAGTAATGCAAATTCAGCCGCCTCAGAACTTTACGACCTTGGGCAAGAATTACACTACTTTAGGCGGTGAGCCTCTTTATGGAACTGAATATATTTTGGGAGTTCAGACATGGCTCCTCTCTTATGAAAGGATATTCAAGAATTTTCAGTTGGGAGATGCTGGAAAGAGATTGTTGGCATCACGTCAGCTTCAGAAAGCAGCAATGGATTGGTGGGATTCAGTCACAATGAATACACCAGAAGAAGATTTCTCTGGGGTATAGTTTAAGGAAGTTATCGAAGCTCAATTTATCCTAGAGGTATGAAGGACTAGTTGTTTAGAAGTTTCATGGATTAGAACAAGGTGAGATGATAGTGGCACAGTATGAGCATAGGTTCAATACATTATCTCGCTTTGGATCAGGATCGATTGATATGCCGCTTAAAGAGATTGAGATGTCCATAAAAGGAATGCGTCCAAAGTTCCATTGGGAAATTCCTAATCATCTCAATGGTGCATTTACCAATCTAATCAGTATGGCTTTGAGATTTGAAGCTCTTGATATTGAGCAAGGAGTTTAAAAGGGGATAGTGCCGGCAGTTAATGCCCAACCTTTATAAATTATTCTAGTTGCTAATAAACGTTTTTCAAGCGTAAAGGGAAGAAGAAGTTGTCGAGAAAGAAGCTTGAAGGTGGAACTCTATCTTAGATTAAGTAGTTGTAACGATCCCGGTTTTAAGTTAAAATTAATTTGGTAATTAATAATTTTTTTTGTATTGAATTGTAAATTAATTTGAATTTTTCCAAATAAAATAAGATATTTGTTTGTTTGTATATATATATATTGATTTTAAATTGAATTGTGGGTTTGAATTTCATAAATAAATATCTTATGAATATATTGGATTTGAAAAACATTTTATTTTAAACTAATAGAAATTTGTTTTCAAATTTTGATATATATATATATATATATATATATAGATATATGCATTTTAACTTGAAAGTTATGATTTAAATAAATTGGATTTAAAACTTTATAATTAAAGAAACTAATATATATTTATATATATGAGTATATGATTATTTGTAGTGTATAATTAAGTTTAAAATCATTTTCTTTAAAAAGCTATATAAGTATAAATATAGAAAATGCATGAATAAAATATAAAAACATATTTGTAAAAACATATTACATAATTGATAATAACATAAGGGTTTAAAACAAAGTTTACAAATTAAATAAAGTAGGGGTTTAAACACCAAATGCTCATGTTTTAACAAGTATAAATATTTTAAAAATGTATTAAAACATTTGTAAGCCATGTATGCCATAAATTAACAAGTGGCAAAATAGTTTTTTCTTTTAATTTTAAGTATATAATGAATATTTAGTAAGAAAACCAGGCTTCATTGATTTTCCTTCTATCTCCATTTTCTAAAACCAAAACCTAGCAAACAAAAAATCACAAACCAGATCAAAAGAAAAACTCAAAAGCATTTCAATAGCCTGAATCAAGCAAGGATTAAAATCAATAATTAAAACAAAAACAACAATTTCAAAAGCCTGTAGCAAATTCACCAAGGATTCAACTAAAAACTTGAAACAAAAGATCCTGATACAACAACAAGTAGATCAACATCAAATTCAACCTGGAAATGAAAACCAAAGTAAAAAGCAGTTTCAAAAATATCGAGCAGTGGATCAAATTTAAACTCAACAAGAATTCAAATCAAACAAAGCAAGATTTAAGCTTCACTTCAAGTTCAGTTCCGGATCATCTTAGCTAAATCAAGCATGCAAGTACAAGCAACTCAACATAAATCAAAATCTATTTCTAGTGTTCAAAATATTCCAGGCTTTGGTTCTTTGTTCAAAACCATCCAGGTGAGCAAACTAGCCCATTAAAGTTGAATTTGTTTTAATCTTGATATCTGTGATTGATGCTTGAAGTTAAGTTGTGAAAAATGATGTGCATAAATGTTTTTTCCACTGAAAATAGTTGAACTTCCCTACATATATGATGTGCATGTCTGTGTTTGTCAAAACAGGCTCTGTTCTTAGTTTACAGGATACAAAATCAAGATTAAAAATTCAACACCTCTTCATATAATCAATGTTAGTCCATAATCCTTAAAGAAAATTTGTTTATGTTAACCTAATGCTATTTAAAAAAAATATTTACGAGTAAAATCAGTAAGACATTTTACTAGAAAGAAAGATGGTATTTACGAGTTTGGTGATAAAATTATGACTTTTAAGTTTGAAATTGATGGTATTTACGAGTTGATCAATATGGGGAGTTTTGGCATTTTCTTGTGATCGACAACGAACTGGGTGGCGCGGTTAATGATGGTGGTGGTCAGGGGATTAGTGGTCATCAGAAAAATAACTGGAGAATTTATAATTCGCCGTTGCGAATGATTGATGATGAAATAGGGTTTAAGGTTGGGTTTGGTCATCGATCGGTTGAGTGGTCATTTCGTCGTCATTGGTGAAATTAAGAGGATCGGACCAAGGGGACAAGGAGAAGGATGGATTTGCGAGTCTCCAGGCATAGAGGGGTGAACTTTGGTGGTTAGGAGGGTCGGCATGACATGGTTGTTGATGATCGAATTGTTCCAAAGGATGGTCGAGGATACTTGAAATTCGATTTCGTACTCGATCAAGGTTTTGGGTGATCAGGATTTAAGGGGAAGTCAACGTCGACTCATCGGTGATGATAGTGATGGTCAAAACGTCGTCGTGGATCTGTGCATGTGCACGTATATATGTGATATTAGTTTTTGCTTTGAGAGGGTTTTCTCGAGTTTTTCTCGGGGGAAGGAAGGTTTTGCTCGAGCTTGTCTTTGGGGTTTCACGTGAGTGTTTCAACATGCAGCTAAATTTAAAATTAAATAAAGCATAAAAAAAAAGAACTCGAGCGAAGGATCAGGTATTTTGGGGTTTTACGCGAAGTTGGGCTGGGGTAGTTTGAAGTCGTCTCGGTTTTGTATTAAAAACAGTTTTTGGTTTTTAAGATAAACAAGTTTTTTAAGTATTAAAATCTAATCAAATTTTAAACACTTTCTAAATTAAAAATGTCACGGCCCGTCTTTCTATCTCCAGAAAAACACATCATGATTTAAGAAAGAAAGGGATAGAAGAAGAAAAGATAAGGAAAGAAGAAAACTCAACAATAACAGATACTCACAGCGGAACGAATAAAATATAACATATCACATAAAATATTACATAGTATCATATTACATCAGAGTTACACAATCTATACAACACATATTAGACAGTTATAAACATCTGTCTAACTATACGACTCAAGATATCGCAAGATACAGACACAACTTAAACACAGCAGAACAATAATATATCTACACGCTGAAGCCTCCTGCTCCAAATCTCCTTCAGAATTCGTCAAGCAAACCTGAATCCCTCGACTACTCATATATAATATGAGTACACAAGAGTTTAATAAAACAAAAAATAAACACTCGGGTCAGACAGGGGTCTGGTGTGAGTAAACGGGTTAAAATTTCTTAACTTTAGAAAATCCTTTGAAAAGAAAAGGTTTCACGTAAGACTTACCACACATAAACATGGAAAAGTTTTTACCTTACGCTAACCAAAACATTTGATAGGAAATCCAGTGATATTATAATAGTGTCTAGGGTTTTCAAGTAAATAAGAAATAGCTGAAATTGTTACATTCATTAAATTCCAGCTACTAGCCACAAAAGTGGGTAATACAATCAAAATCATAGGGTCTCTTAGGAAGAATGAGTTTCCATCAATGGCAGGGCTACTGGGGTACCGCCCGTCACAGTACGTGGCCTAGATTACCATACCGAGGATCACTCCCAATCCCCTGCAACACAAAGCCGGAACCATCCTTACTGCACAGTCCCGAGTAAGATCACCCCGTAGTTGGCGCGACCAACCACCCACTAAGTCGAAATAAAAAGGGACATCTAGACATGGATGACCTCACCCTGAAATAGGTGCTACCCACCTAGCCTTGCTGCACCTTCCTTGTTTTAGCCATTTCCGGTTGATGAGGCTTGAGGCTGCGATTACCTTAATAGAACACATCTATCTTAGGATTCTCATCATCCACCTTACGATGTTTTGAACGCAGTCAATCCATACAAGTTCGTTCCGGGTTCGAACGAAACCGAAGGCACTATCTCGTTGCACTCATTTTGGAATCACCCTCAGAGTCAACGACCATAGCCCTTGCACTCTGAGCCACTATCTCGAACCTGAATGTACTATCTCCGTCAGACTCATCACGAAATCACCCCCAGAGTTATACTGACTAATAGTTCTTACACTTCGAGTCTTCACTTGCACTCCACTTGGATTCACGACCTAACGTTTATTTTAGATCGATGTGGTTTTTGGATATCCAAATATGGAAACCCGATCCCGGTCTCACCGAAATCCAAACGCCATTTTAAATGTCCAAGTTGTTTAAGGGTTTTAAACAATTTTAAACTTATATTCAGCATAATATAAATAGATAGATGAATCACATTATCACAATAGATAATTCATATAAATAATCATCTCATAAAGCAGCATATCACATATCAGAGATATCACACCCAAATCATCTAACATCATTCAAACATCCAATATCAATCATCCAATAGCAGGTTTGATTAACACTTAATCAATTTAATTAACCTTTAATTAACTTAATTACTATCCTTTAATCACTTGGATTATGTTAATCTTGCTTCATTAATAAATTAATCATCTCTTAATTATCTTCCTTAATTAATTATCCTTCAATTACATTCAAGTAATTAGCGTTTTAATTTCTTTAATTAATTTCACAAATTAATTATCCTTAACCATATACAGTAATTAACCTTTAATTACGATCATTGATTACGTTAATTAATGATCCTTCATTTACTTCCATTAATTAATTAACTATAATTATTTCCATTAATCCTCAATTAATTACAATAATCACTTTTATTAATCAACCTTGATTGATTCATTAATTATATTAACTAATGATCCTTATTAATTAATAATCCCTTTAATTAATTAAATAATTAACCTGTAATTAATCATCTGATTAATTAGTCTTAATTAATCATAAACAGTAATTAACAACCTATAATTACTTGTCTTAATTACTTAACTTCTTAATAATTATATTAATCCTTTGATTAATTATACTAATTAATTAATCTTTAATTACTTCATTAAGTAATTATTAAGTAATTACATCAATTAATAATCCTTAATTAATTACTTTAATAATTAATTACATTTTTAATAAATTACACTTAGTAATTAACCTTAAATTAATCAAATTCATTAATTAATTAATCACATTAATTAATTAACTAAATTAACTCTTAATTACTTACATAAGTAATTATCTTCTAATTACTTTCATTAGTTAATTACCCTCTAGATTAATTACCTTAACAAGTAATTAATCACATCATTAATTAATCCTTAATTCTTTAATTAATTAATCAGTCTATAATTAATTAGCTTCAAATCCATTAATTTAACTAATCCTTAGATTAATAACATCAAGTGATTAACCCTTAATCACTTCACTAAATTACTTCCATAAGTAATTTTCTCTTTCTAATTACTTTAAGTAATTAACCTTCATTAAATAATTACACTTAATTGATTCATAGTTAATTGATTATTTAAAATTAAACAAACAATTAACTAACCATTTAAAATTAATTAAATAATTAGTTAACTTATTATATTTAAAAATCCTTAATTAATTAAGAAAATCGTTTATCTTAATTAATCTTTTACTCGTTAACAAATCATATTTTATTAAGTATTCTTAAGTTCAAAACAATAATAAATTAACCTTAATTATCCTCACAAATTAATTATTTGAATTAATCAAATCTTAATAACTTAAAAATAAACTATTTTATGGGTTTACAAATTTATAATAATAACCTTATTGAAAATAAACATTTAGAAATCAATTTGAAATTTAAAATAATTTAATCACCAAATTTAAACTTATTCATTTTCAATATAATTTGAAAACTTTGTTTTTAAAACATTACTTTAAAATTTACTTAAAACTTTGATTTAATACTTTAAATTCAAAAAACTCTTTTTAAATTAAAATTCAAAATTTTATTAAGATAATTACTTTCAAAAGCAATTATCTTATCATTTTAAATTTGAAATTATAATCAATTAACACCTTTGATAGTTTGATTAACATTTCTTCACAAGAACAAGTTTTTAACTTTGTAAATTTATTTTCTTTTGTAAAAAACTAAAGCTTTAAATTAGCACATGAGAACGTCTCGGGTCAGACCCGAGTGGAACTCACCAAAAACCCGAGCAAGTCTCGAGTCACACTCCAACCTATCTGCTTCGAGACTAACCCTACACTTGCACGTACCATAACCCGAGAATACACCTTCTTCCCAAACACCACTATTTCCAGTGCACAAACGTACACGTGTGCACATACCCCAAAGGCTCCGACCACCGTAGGTCATCGCGACCATCAATGACAATCATACGAACCCACGCGACCTCGACCGAGCACCCAGATCGAACAACAAACATGCGAATCAAAGTCGACCCCTTTGCTCGAAAAACTGCAGCAACACAATCCCCAAAACCAATCGCCTCTGATGATCGCCACTACCAGAAACTCCAGCAACCCTTCCAAAGCACCGCCGTATCACCACGCCTCCATCCCCCATCTCGCGATCGACTCCATTTAATCCACGACGCCGCAAAACTCAGTGATGCGTCACCTTCAAAAACAGGAAACAAAACCCTACTTCGATCGAATCTGCACAATTCGGCCATAGGAAAAATTCAACAGCATTTTTCCCTTCATCAACATCATGAAAACTAGCTTCGACCAAGAATTCAACTCCCATCATCGAGTTGATCGTTGACAATCCATCGAATAGCCGAAAACGTTCAACCCAAAATTCCAAATTGAATATCAAATTAAAAATTCTGAAATGCATGTTAAAAATCATAATTTTTAACTACTAATCCATCTATATAATCCAAAGCAGGAATTAAAGTTATCGATTTTTGACATGAATCAAAAATTTACTGTTATTCCTAAATTTTAAACTTATTTGCTGAAATAAAAATCCTGAAATGATTTTAAAAACAATCATCATCCATTAACAAATAACTTTCATTTAATTATCAAAGCTAAATAATGATATTGTTGGGAGATTTGAATTAAATTGATTGATCAAAACCTGTAAACAACAGAGCATATTCATTCAGTCACCATACATACATATCATCTTTGTATACAAACATGCAATCATCTTCACAACACATTTGTAACTAAAGTATTGTATAAATCATCACACATGTCTAGGTTTAATAACAGGTTCAAATCTGTTTTTAAAGTGAAGACTTACTCACCACTTTGAAAAGGCAGAGCAGGTTCTACATCTGTTTTTTAGGTTTTGAAATTTTGTCTGGAAAATGCCTCTGATTGCCTTGTTGTTGAAATTGAATCCTTTGCATGCCCCAAAAATTTTGATTTTAAACGCTGAAACTTGCTGTTGATCTTCATTTGAGTTACAGGTTTGCAAATTTGAATTTCAGATTTGATTATTGCCTTTGGTTTCCAATTTCAGGTTTGAAAATGGTTTCTGGTTTGCCATTAATTTTTTTGAAGGAAAGAAGGAAGAAAAGAAATTGAGAAGAAGAAAGTTTTGAATCGGAAGAGGAAAAACAAGTTTCTTTTAAACATTTTCTTTATATGTTTAAATTTCAATAAAAGAAATGAAGGCCACTTGTTCATTACTTCAAACAAATGTCATCATACTTTTATTTTAGCTTACAAGTGTTGAAGATGCATTATCTATGTTTTACAAGTGTTAGCTTCATTTAATTAAATCATTTAAATTATATATATGCATTTATGATATATTTTTATAATAATAAGCTTTTGAATTTAAATAAATATACAAGTATGAAATCTTTGTAAACATTTATTTTATAATTAGCTTATGTTTTGAATCAAATAGATGTATTATATGTCTTCCTTTAAATTGTGAAACATGATATGTAAATGTGAATCTAGTAATTTATTTATTTACTTATGTTTTACAAATTATTCTAATTTAAGAGATTATTTTTAAAAATAAAGCTTATTTAAAACTATATATATACATAACCATTTTAATTTAAGCGTTTAAAAATAAATAAAAATAAACTTTGATTAAATCTTAGTTAAACTATCACATTTAAAAATAAATAATTATCTTATACTTTGAAAATAATTGAATTAAACTTAAATTAACTTTTGAAAAAAAATATTAGTTTTAAAACAAAGCTTCAAATTACAATATATTCATACATATATATTATTAATAAGTTATATTAAATTTTAAAACAACTCCAAATTATAACATATACATACATATATATTACAATTTGAAAAATTCATCTTTAATTTAAAAGAAAAGATTTTCTATTCACAATATATATACCAAATATATATACATTATAAATAGAATATAAATCTTATTAGTTTTGAAAGATAAATCCTTTTCAATTTTAAATTGTTAGAAAGATATTGATCAATATTGTCAGATTAGATATTTATTAACCTTTAAAAGATTAAATTTACCAATTTAAATTAAAATTATAAAGAAAAATTATCAAATCAATTTAATTATTAATACAGATTATTAATTGATATTGCCTAAAATTCCGGGTCGTCACATTCCTCCCCCCTTAAAAGAATTTCGTCCCCCAAATTTAAAAGTAAAGATAATTTAATAACCCAGCAAATATTTTAATTTCAATCAGCAAAGCATTCCTATCAACCAGTTACTAACAACCATAGCAATCAATCAAGCAAACAAACCTAACTAATTATCCTAACACAAATCAGGATAGGTCTTCTAATACTATCTAGAGTTTCCCAAGTATAAATTACTGGGAGACTCGCTCTACAGAAGCACAACTAACTACACCACTAGAATCCCGAGCTCCTCTCATTTCTAGATCCACCAATCTGAACAGAACACCAGACTATACTCAAGTCTAGCACAACTTCCAAATCCAACTGGACTGCAGGTTCTACAACCAACAATGAATCATACACGTACTACCTCAGAGACACATGAAATACAATGAATCCCAGCTATCCAAACTGGCAATTCAATCTTATAGACAAAAGAACTTATCCTATCAAAATCACAGATAAGAAATCCCAAATGTCTCAGAACTAGCCATCCAATCTTACCCAATCATACTATTCTCTTAACCAGAGAAATCTTAACAACAATGAAGTCTCCAACTTCGAATTTCTAGATTCTTTATCTCAAATCTGCATAACTCAACAGACAATCCTGGGCTGCCAATCTTCTTCCTGATCAGCTCAACCTATGCTGATGCTTCCAGAAACAACTAGACCAAAGCAAACCAGTTTCTGGATCATATCCAACAGAAAGGTCTTCCAAGATCCGTCGAAATCCAGAACACAAGCTCTACTTCGCAAGCAATAGAAAACTGAACTTGCTTCCTTCCTCGCACAGTTGCTACCTCACTTCCACTGCACAACTCTGATTCCGAAATAGATGAGAATACCGTTGATGAACACGAGTACAAACTTATCCAATATATCCGGAAAACTTTGTTCATCAAATTCATAAAATCTTAGTGACTCGTCTGACTCGGTCACACAACCTTATAGTAGAAACCAATTCAGAAACTAGATATGACCAATCCAAATTCCAAAGATTCCTGAGCTGCTACACCACTCTTCTTTCTCCAAGAACCATCCTACTACCAGGCTAACCATCAGTATCGCTTCCGGAACCAATTTAATATGGAACTCAACTCCAGATGTAGACAGACTTCTGATTACTTCTGTAGCTCCTACTTCCACATGAGAACCCTCAGTCTCTAACAAAAGATTGCCCAAGAAAAATTTTCAAATTAATCGCAAGTCACTTTTGCGATCCTACCTAGTTCGGATTCCAATGAAACCGTCCTCTCTTTACCAATTAGAACAGCCCTAAGCTTCTCTAAACAAGGTTGACCCTTCAAGGAAACCTTCACCATCTGCCCGGACTACTGATAGAAAAACCACCAAGATTCCTGAACCGTCGAAGAAATGGACCACACTACTGCTTCCAAACTCTACCTCGATGATACTGCAAAGCCAAAAGATCTTCTTGTCAGCACATCGAACACTTCGAGCTGCACTGCTACCACAGCTAATCAAATACTTCTAATCTAAAGGCTCCTCGAACTCCAAAACCATCAAAAAACCACCCAAAAGACCTTCGAGATGGCAGACATCCTCTCAAGAAATTCGAGCTCCAAACCAAGCATCAACATCTCGCTCTCCTTAAGGGATGACAATGAGACCATGCCGAAGCGAAGCAACTCATAGACCTTAGTCTCATATTCCAAAACAGACAAAACTCCTTGCTACAGATCCAAATAACTTCTACACAAACGAGTCTTTCCTACGGCAGGTAAAGACTGCTCCTCAACTACTTCTAAAACTGCTTCAAGAGAAAACATCACTTACACTAAGATACCATCACTTACTTCTGCACTTCCGACAGATCCAAACTTTAAAAAATCCGCTTACCCGAGCGAAATCCAAACTTACACTTCAAAGATGAACTCCGAATCTTTAAAAAGATTTCCTTCGGAGATCAGAGAAATCCTTACTCCAAACTCCAAATCTTACTCGAGACGGTATTAGGTCTACAGTCTCAACAAATATACTTCCAACCTCAAACATATGGACCTATTCCATTAGTGGTAGTCGTGTTACACACACACCACTACCTTATCTATCTTTATAACTTATACTGGAAAACCCAAACAGGTAACCCAACAAATCAGGTAGATATATAAGTATATAGTTATATATAAAAAATACAAGCATGCTCTCTCAAGAAAGACACCACTCCAGAGCCTAGGTATTCGCTCAACTTATCGCTCTGATACCAGTTGTCACGACCCATCTTTCTATCTCCATAAAAACACATCATGATTTAAGAAAGAATGGGATAGAAGAAGAAAAGATAAGGAAAGAAGAAAAATCAACAACAACAGATACTCACAGCGGAACGAATAAAATATAATATATCACATAAAATATTACATAGTATCATATTACATCAGAGTTACACAATCTATACAACACATATTAGACAGTTATAAACATCTGTCTAACTATACAACTCAAGATATCACAAGATACAGACATAACTTAAACACAGCGGAACAATAATATATCTACACGCTGAAGCCTCGTGCTCCAAATTTCCTTCAGAATTCGTCAAGCTAACCTGAATCCCTCGACTACTCATATATAATATGAGTACCCAAGATTTTAATAAAACAGAAAATAAACACTCGGGTCAGACAAGGGTCTGGTGTGAGTAAACGGGTTAAAATTGCTTAACTTTAGAAAATCCTTTGAAAAGAAAAGGTTTCAAGTAATACTTCCCACTCATAAACATGGAAAAGTTTTTACCTTACACTAACCAAAACATTTGATAGGAAATCCAGTGATATTACAATAGTGTCTAGGGTTTTCAAGTAAATAAGAAATAGCCGAAATTGTTACATTCATTAAATTCCAGCTACTAGCCACAAAAGTGGGTAATACAATCAAAATCGTAGGGTCTCGTAGGAAGAATGGGTTTCCATCAATGACAGGGCTACTGGGGTACCGCCCGTCGCAGTACGTGGCCTAGATCACCATACCGAGGATTACTCCTAATCCCCTCTACAACACAAAGCTGGAACCATCCCTTACTGGACAGTCCCGAGTAAGATCACCCCGTGATTGGCGCGACTAACCACCCACTAAGCCGAAATAAAAAGGGACATCTAGATAAGGATGACCTCACCCCGAAATGGGTGCTACCACCTAGTCTTGCTGCACCTCCCATGTTTTAGCCATTCCCGGTTGATGAGGCTTGAGGCTGCGATTACCTTAATAGAAAACATCTATCTTAGAATGCTCATCGTCCACCTGACGATGTTCTGAAAGCATTCAATTCATACAAGTTCATTCCGGGCTCGAACGAAACCGAAGGCACTATCTCGTTGCACTCATTTTGGAATCACCCTCAGAGTCAACGACCATAGCCCTTGCACTCTGAACCACTATCTCGAACCTAAAAGTACTATCTCCGTCAAACTCATCACGGAATCACCCCCAGAGTTATACTGACTAATAGTTCTTACACTTCGAGTCTTCACTTGCACTCTACTTGGATTCACGACCTAACGTTTATTTTGGATCGATGTGGTTTTCGAATATCCAAATATGGAAACCCAATCCCGGTCTCACCGAAATCCAAACGTCATTTTAAATGTCCAAGTTGTTTAAGGGTTTTAAACAATTTTAAACTTATGTTCATCATAATATAAACAGATAGATGAATCACATTATCACAATAGATAATTCATATAAATCAATCATCTCATAAAGCAGCATATCACATATTAGAGATATCACACCCAAATCATCCAACATCATTCAAACATCCAATATCAATTATCCAATAGCAGGTTTGATTAACACTTAATCAATTTAATTAACCTTTAATTAACTTGATTACTATCCTTTAATCACTCGGATTATTTTCATCCTGCTTCATTAATAAATTAATCATCTCTTAATGCTCTTCCTTAATTAATCTTCCTTGATTAATTATCCTTTAATTACATTCAAGTAATTAGCCTTTAATTTCTTTAATTAATTTCACAAATTAATTATCCTTAACCATATACAGTAATTAAGCTTTAATTACTATCATTGATTACGTTAATTATTGATCCTTCATTTACTTTCATTAATTAATTAACTATAATTATTTGCATTAATCCTCAATTAATTAAAATTAATTAACCACACTTTAATAAATCACTTTTATTAATCAACCTTGATTAATTCATTAATTATATTAACTAATGATCCTTATTAATTAATAATCCCTTTAATTAATTAAATAATTAACTTGTAATTAATCATCTCATTAATTAGTCTTAATTAATCATAAACAGTAATTAACAACTTGTAATTACTTATCTTAATTAGTTAACTTCTTAATTAATTATATTAATCCTTTGATTAATTATACTAATTAACTAATCTTTAATTACTTCATTAAGTAATTATTAATTAATTACATCAATTAATAAACCTTAATTAATTACTTTAATAATTAATTACATTTTTAATAAATTACACTTAGTAATTAATCTTAATTAATCACATTAATTAATTAATTAATCACATTAATTAATTAACTAAATTAACTAAGTAATTAACTCTTAATTACTTACGTAAGTAATTATCTTCTAATTACTTTCATTAGTTAATTACCCTCTAGATTAATTACCTTAACAAGTAATTAATCCCATCTATAATTAATCCTTAATTCTTTAATTAATTAATCAGTCTATAATTAATTAACTTCAAATCCATTAATTTAACTAACCCTTAGATTAATAACATCAAGTGATTAACCCTTAATCAC
The DNA here is from genome assembly GCA_030765085.1 of Allium cepa. NCBI lineage: Eukaryota > Viridiplantae > Streptophyta > Magnoliopsida > Asparagales > Amaryllidaceae > Allium > Allium cepa. Next base: position 527,600,642 of record CM060939.1, on the reverse strand, counting down.
TTCACTAAATTACTTCCATAAGTAATTTTCTCTTTCTAATTACTTTAAGTAATTATCCTTCACTAAATAATTATACTTAATTGATTCATAATTAAGCGACTATTTAAAATTAAATAAACAATTAACTAACCATTTAAAATTAATTAAATAATTAGTTAACTTCTTATATTTAAAAATTCTTAATTAATTAAGAAAATCATTTATCTTAATTAATCTTTTAATTATTAACAAATCATATTTAATCAAGTATTCTTAAGTTCAAAACAATAACAAATTAACCTTAATTATCCTCGCAAATTAATTATTTGAATTAATCAAATCTTATTAACTTAAAAATAAACTATTTTATGGGTTTACAAATTTATAACAATAACCTTATTGAAAATAAACATTTAGAAATCAATTTGAAATTTAAAATAATTTAATCATCAAATTTAAACTTATTCATTTTCAATATAATTTGAAAACTTTGTTTTTTAAAACAGTACTTTAAAACTTACTTAAAACTTTGATTTAATACTTTAAATTCAAAACACTCTTTTTATATTAAAATTCAAAATTTAATTAAGATAATTACTTTCAAAAGCAATTATCTTATCATTTTAAATTTGAAATTATAATCAATTAACACCTTTGATAGTTTGATTAACATTTCTTCACAAGAACAAGTTTTTAACTTTGTAAATTTATTTTCTTCTGTAAAAAACTAAAGCTTTAAATTAGCACATGAGAATGTCTCGGGTCAAACCCGAGTGGAACTCACCAAAAACCCAAGCAAGTCTCGAGTCACACTGCAACCTATCTGCTTCGAGACTAACCCTACGCCTGCCCGTATCAAAACCCGAGAATACACCTTCTTCCCAAACACCACTATTTCCAGTGCGCAAACGTACACGCGTGCACATACCCCAACGGCTCCGACCACCGCAGGTCATCGCGACCATCAACGACAATCATACGAACCCACGCGACCTCGACCGAGCACCCAGATCAAACAACAAACACGTGAATCAAAATCGACCCCTTTACTCGAAAAATTGCAGCAACACGATCCCCAAAACCAATCTCCTCTGATGATCGCCACCACCGGAAACTCCAGCAACCCTTCCAAAGCACCGCCGTATCACCACGCCTCCATCCCCCATCTCGCGATCGACTCCGTTTAATCCATGACGCCGCAAAACTCACTGATGCATCGCCTTCAAAAACAGGAAACAAAATCCTACTTCGATCGAATCTGCACAATTCGTCCATAGGAAAAATTTGACAGCATTTTTCCCTTCATCAACATCACGAAAACTAGTTTCGACCAAGAATTCAACTCCCATCATCGAGTTGATCGTCGGCAATTCATCAAATAGCCGAAACCGTTCAATTCAAAATTCCAAATTGAATATCAAATTAAAAATTCTAAAATGCATGTTAAAAATCATAATTTTTAACTACCAATCCATCTATATAATCCAAAGCAGGAATTAAAGTTATCGATTTTTGATATGAATCAAAAATTTACTGTTATTCCTAAATATTAAACTAATTTACTGAAATAAAATCCTGAAATGATTTAAAAAAAATCATCATCCATTAACAAACAACTTTCATTTAATTATCAAAGCCAAATAATGATGTTGTTGGGAGATTTGAATTAAATTGAATGATCAAAACCTGTAAACAACAGAGCATATTTATACAGTCACCATACATACATATCATCTTTGTATACAAACATGCAATCATCTTCACAACACATTTGTAACTAAACTACTGTATGAATCATCACACATGTCTAGGTTTAATAACAGGTTCAAATCTGTTTTTAAAATGAAGATTTACTCACCACTTTGAAAAAGCAGAGCAGGTTCTACATCTATTTTTCAGGTTTTGAAATTTTGTCTGGAAAATGCCTCTGATTGCCTTGCTGTTGAAATTGAATCCTTTGCATCCCCCAAAACTTTTGATTTTAAATGCTGAAACTTGCTGTTGATCTTCATTTGAGTTACAGGTTTGCAAATTTGAATTTCAGATTTTGGTTTTTGCCTTTGGTTTCCAATTTCAGGTTTGAAAATGGTTTCTGGTTTGCCATTAATTTTTTTGAAGGAAAGAAGGGAGAAAAGAAATTGAGAAGAATAAAGTTTTGAATTGGAAGAGGAAAACAAGTTTCTTTTAAACATTTTCTTTATATGTTTAAATTTCAACAAAAGAAATCAAGGCCACTTGTTCATTACTTCAAACAAATGTCATCACACTTTTATTTTAGCTTACAAGTGTTGAAGATGCATTATCTATGTTTTACAAGTGTAAATTCCATTTAATTAAATCATTTAAATTATATATATGCATTTATGAAATGTTTTTATAATAATAAGCTTTTAAATTTAGATAAATATACAAGTATGAAATCTTTGTAAACATTTATTTTATAAATAACTTATGTTTTGAATCAAATAGATGTATTATATCTCTTCCTTTAAATTGTGAAATATGAATTTGTATTTATATTTATGTAAATGTGAATCTAGTAATTTATTTATTTACTTATGTTTTACAAACTATTCTAATTTAAGAGATTATTTTTAAAAAGAAAGCTTATTTAAAACTATATATATACATAACCATTTTAATTTAAGCATTTTAAAAAGAAAACAAAATAAACTTTGATTAAATCTTTGTTAAACTATCATACTTTGAAAATAATTGAATTAACCTTAAATTAACATTTGAAAAAAAATATTAATTTTAAAACAAAGCTTCCAATTACAATATATTCATACATACATACATATATATATATATATTATTAATAAGTTATATTAAATTTTAAATCAACTCCAAATTATGACATACACACACACACACACACACACACACATATATATGTATGTATTACAATTTGAAAAATTCATCTTTAGTTTAAAAGAAAAGATTTTCTATTCACAATATATATACCAAATATACATACATTATAAATAGAATATAAATCTTATTAGTTTTGAAAGATAAATACTTATCAATTTTAAATTGTTAGAAAGATATTGATCAATATTGTCAGATTAGATATTTATTAACCTTTAAAAGATTAAATTTACTAATTTAAATTAAAATTATAAAGGAGAATTATCAAATCAATTTAATTATTAATACAGATTATTAAATTGATATTGCCTAAAATTTTGGGTCGTCACAAATAATAAATGATTTATACTAGTTTTGGTTAATTAGTTAAAGTTTAAAAATAATCATTTCAAAATTAAATAAGTTCAAATGTTTTACTTCTTCATTTTGAATAAATTCTTTAGTTTATTTTAAATAAACTTAATGTGGTAATTAAGAAGTTAATCGAAAAGATAAAATGATTTTAAAGTTAATTGATGGATAATTACTTTGTGTAATGAAATTAAAACTAATTAGGTTGTGTAATTAAATTAAGGCTAATTAATTATTGTGATTAAATTAAAGTATAATTAATGTAATTTATTAAAGTATTTAATTAATGAAGGGTAATTAATTACTTAGAGGTGATTACTTCATAAAAGTAATTAAAATAATTAACTAATGATTAAAGGTTGATAAATCAAGTGATTAAGAAATAATTAATTAAAGAATAATTAATTAATGTGATTAATTAATAAAGGAAATTAATTTGAGGATAATTAATTAAAAGTAAATTAATTATGAAAGTGATTAGGGATAATCATTTATTATAATTCATTGGGTTAATTAATTAATGGTAATTAATTAAGGGTTAATTAATTAATGGTAATTAACCAAGGGCTAACTAATTAATGTAATTAATTAAGGATAATTAATTAAAGAATAATTAAATAATTAAAGGTTAATTATTTATTGATTAAAGGTTGATTTATTTATTAATTAAGATTGATTAATCGGTAATTAAAGGTTAATTAATTTATCATTAAAAGTTAATTAATAAGTGATTAAAGGATAATTAATCAAATTGATTTGTAATTAATTAATGATAAATTAACCAGGATTAGTAATTTATTCATAAGTAATTAATATGATTTAATTTAATCAGATGACTAATTTATCTTACTTATGGATGTTTGGATTGTATTGAATGCTTTGAATTGAATGATATCCCTGATGTGTGAAGCTTTATGATATGAATTATTTTGATTTGAGATGTGATGAATGTAATTTATTTATCTGTGATGAATTTATATTATTTATCCGTGATTCTGTGAATCTATGAATGAAGATAAGTGTTATAGGATTATACCGCTTATCGATGTTGCTGTGCTTGAATCTGTGATGATTGATGATGTTGCACTATTGTGTAAAACCCCTGGACTACACCACACACACACAAATATGGATTGCGCAAGGAAATCGGTAATGTCACAGATAATTTGAATTTAATATTATTTTATTCAAATGATGTAATAGTTTTAAAAATATGAATTTTAAATCCAAATGGTTTTGGAAATGGAATTGGGTTGAATATGAAAAACATTTGAAAAGGAAGTTTGAAATTGAAATTTAGTTTGAATATAATATATCTTGTTTAAATTTTGAAATTGTTTTGGAAATTTGGTTTGAAAGGTTTATAAAAGTTATATAATATGAATGTTAAAACCATCTTTAAAGTATTTTAAATATATTATTTGAGAATTTGAATTTAACCCAAGTTTATACTTGAAAGGTTTAAACTTGACCAAATGTATTCAGATTTTCCAAAACGAAAAGTATTTGTTTTCAAATGATAATAGCTTTCATATAAAGAAAGGATTTCCGATTTTGAAAGGATTTCAAGTTTGAAATAGTTTTGAAAGCTATGAATGAATCTTTGTGAAAGATTATTGAACTTTGTTTTGAAATTGAAGAGGATCTTAAAGGTGTATCTTTTGTATAAAAGATTTGAAATGGAATTGTTTTACAAGCTATGAATGAATCTTTATGAAAGATTGTTGAACTTTGTTTTGAAATTGAAGAGGATCTTAAAGGTGTATCTTTTGTATAAAAGATTTTAAATGGAATTGTTTTGAAAGCTATGAATGAATCTTTGTGAAAGATTTGGTGGATCTTGTGAATCTTTTATTTTAAAGATTAAAAGTGGGAATTTGTTTAAACCATTTGAAAGAAAGGTTTTGGGCTTTAAGTTGTGACTTAAATAAGATCCCACTATGTCCATATGGTTTTAAAATTAAGCGCTCATTATTCGGTTTAGCCGGGGAGAACTTTGTGTCATAAAACCCATTCCGAATAATGATACGATATAGCATTTGAAGACCGGTGGTAAAGATCGGGTATTTTCAAAAGCGAAAGGATTACGTGTCAAATGTCTCTGCGCCGAATGGCCCCAGTATAGAGATTTGATCACCCTTTGTGATGGGGAGTCCGAACGTGATTAGGGATTATCTGGATTTGCAAGGGTTTCCATTAAAGTGCCTTCGGTTCTGTTCGAACCCAGAACAGATTTGTATGGATGTATGTTTGACGTTACACTTTGAGATGTAAAGCTGGTTTCTATCAAATACATTTCTGTTTGGTGGCGGAGAATTTATCCTCTTAGCTTAACACCCTTCTTTGAGACGTACGAGCTTATAGGTTATGTAGTTGATGGTTACTAGTGATACATTCCCAATTTGGTAATATGGTATCAGAAGTGCTGCTGATCATTTGTTGATCGAAGCATGGCTTTTATGTAAAGCGTAGCTTTGTGGACGTGACCTCGTCGGACCTCACAAACCGGAATGGTCGAAATAGGAAAGATGCGGCAAGGTTATTGGGGTAGCGCCCCTTAGGGTATGTCCATTTCCTTTTGGATAAAAGGTGGTATCATGGTATGGAGCCCGGATATTTAACCTATGTGGCTGCTGCAAACTTATTGCTTTGTGGTTGTTGGTGTTGAGAGCTTTCGGATAAAGGTTGGTAACGACCAGGGGGTGGCATACTCATGTAGTAGTTACTTAGTTACAGAGGTAACCCGGATTTGTGTTGGCAGAGATCCGGTTTGGTTAGGTTCTCGTGGCATACCTCCAGAGGCGTACCCATGTGGCCCAGGAAGTTCCTTAGCCTGTCCATTATTGGAAATCCAATCATCAATACGTGCCTTGTACGATTTTAGTTGTATAACCTGCCACCTCAGGTGGTAGCTATAGCAGACATAATATAATAGTACCTATGCTGGCTATGATTAATATTATACTTTCGAAAGGTTTTCTGCACTATGCACCAATAATAATATCAAAAGGATTTCGCGTATGAAGCATGTTTGACTATCATAAGGAGAAATCTCCTCCAATTGTGTGCTTGCATTGTGTGTATGCGGGGAGGCCTTATGCAAGTTTCATTTTTCAAAAAGCATTGCGGATTTCTTTTATTTCCTTTTTTTCTTTTGTTTAAGATAAACTGTTTTTGTTTGCTCACACCAGTCCCATGACTGACCTGGAATTTATTGTTCTATTTCTAAACTCTGGGTGCCCACAATTTTCCACAAAGGCAGCCTAGAGTCAGGTTATCAGATAGTAGATATAGATGTGGATCTAGAAGTCAATAGTCTTTGGAAGTGCTACGAGTTTGGTTCAAGTTCAGCATGATGGGGTTGAGCTATTTGCTTTGGAGCTTTTGTATTGAACTATTGTTGGTTTAGAGCTATCTTTGGATTGGAGCATTTGAGTTAGAAATGTAGTTTTGGATTCACTCTCTCTTAGAGATCATGATGGAGTTATCTCTTCCACTATTGTTCTTCCGCTCTTATTCTTCTGCTGTTATCTTGCATCTCTCATATGTATTGATATATCATTTGTATCAATGTGTTGTATCGAATATTGTATATCAATGATATATTCATTTTTTTTCTTCCGCTATGTTGTTGTACTTATTGTGTTATAAGCTCCGACGAATCGAATTTCTGCATTTAAATCTACGGCATTCGAATACGAGTGAAGTATGGATGCCGATTTTCGAACGCGAAAATCCAGGTCGTCACATTTGGTATCAGAGCTGAAGGTTGAGTAAGAACTTTAGCTCATAAGTACAACACATTAGGTGACTCATTAGAGATAGGGATTAAAACGCCCTAGAATGAGTATTCCCTAAGATATCTGTTCGTATGCCTCAGTAAATTCTCTTACTATCCACTAATAGTAAGTATGAGTGCAAGAAGAGGACGAGATAAGGGACAGGGGAATACCACTACAAATGGTCAATACCCTGAAACAACATGGAACAATCTTTCTCTATCAAAATCTTTTGATCATCATCCTATATCAGTTCTTCGATGGCTTTGTGGCAGCTCCGGGAAGAAGCATTGGTGTGGCCCTGTGAATCATTGTAGATAAGTTCCCATTTCATATTCTTCCCATCAATTCCAACCATTTCTTAACTTTAATAAATTTGAAATTCTAATTGAAACAAGTTGATTAACAAATATAAAGTTAAATTGGATTGTATCGATAGAACGATTTCGGTCAAAACCAAAATTTGAAATTTTGTCGTAGTTTCTTGTGGGGATTCAAGTCCAAAGAGGGACAAGCTACTTTGGGATATTCTGACCTGAGTTGAGTACCCATTCGTCTATTCTTTGGGGTCCCAATATATTCTACGAATGGTTAATTATCCCTTTGGACTAACCAATGCCTCTGCATATTTCGTAGACTGGATGACTCGAGTATCTTGTGAAGTATTGAATAGATTCGTTCTCGTATTATTGATGATATTCTGATTTGGTAAGCCAAATGCAGAATAGATAATCAGTTAGATCTGTTAAAAACATTCTTCATCTATTCTTTGTTGTCTCCATGTCTAGCAAATTTTGGGGATGAAATTTTCTTAAGGGGGAATCTGTAACGATCCTGGTTTTAAGTTAAAATTAATTTGGTAATTAATATAAAATTTCGGATTGAATTGTAAATTAATTTAAAATTTTCCAAATAAAATAAGATATTTGTTTGTTTATATATATATATATATATTGATTTTACATTGAATTGTGGGTTTGAATTTCATGAATAAATATCTTATGAATATACTGGATTTGAAAAACATTTTATTTTAAACTAATAGAAATTTGTTTTCTAATTTTGATATATATATATATATATGCATTTTAACTTGAAATTTATGATTTAAATAAATTGGATTTAAAAATTTATAATTAAAGAAACTAATATACATTTATATATTCGAGTATATGATTATTTGTAGTGTATAATTAAGTTTAAAATCATTTTCTTTAAAAAGCTATATAAGTATAAATATAGAAAATGTATGAATAAAATATAAAAACATATTTATAAAAACATGTTACATAATTGATAATAACATAAGGGTTTAAAACAAAGTTTACAAATTAAATAAAGTAGGGGTTTAAACACCAAATGCTCATGTTTTAACAAGTGTAAATATTTTAAAAATGTATTAAAACATTTGTAAGCCATGTATGCCATAAATTAACAAGTGGAAAAACAGTTTTTTTTTCCTTTTAATTTGAAGTATATAATGAATGTTTAGTAAGAAAACCAGGCTTCATTAATTTTCCTTCTATCTCCATTTTCTAAAACCAAAACCTAGCAAACAAAAAAAATCACGAACCAGATCAAAAGAAAAACTCAAAAGCATTTCAATAGCCTGAATCAAGCAAGGCTTAAAATCAACAATTAAAACAAAAACTACAATTTCAAAAGCTTATAGCAAATTCAAACCAAGGATTCAACTAAAAACCTGAAACAAAAGATCCTGATACAACAACAAGTAGATCAACATCAAATTCAACCTCGAAATGAAAACCAAAGTAAAAAGCAGTTTCACAAATATCAAGCGGTGGATCAAATTCAAACTCAACAAGAATTCAAATCAAACAAAACAAGATTTAAGCTTCACTTCAAGTTCAGTTCCAGATCATATTAGCTAAATCAAGCATGCAAGTTCAGGCAACTCAACATAAATCAAAATCTATTTCTAGTGTTCAAAATATTCCAGGCTTTGGTTCTCCGTTCAAAACTAACTTGGTGAGCAAACTAGCACATTAAAATTGAATTTGTTTTAATCTGGATATCTGTGATTGATGCTTGAAGTTAAATTGTGAAAAATGATGTGCATGAATGTTTTTTCTACTGGAAATAGTTGAACTTCCCTGTATATATGATGTGCGTGTTTGTGTTTATGAAAACATGCTATATTCTTAGGTTATAAGATACAAAATCAAGATTAGAAATTCAACACCTCTTCATATAATCAATGTTAGTCCATAATCCTTAAAGAAAATTTGTTTATGTTAACCTAATGCTATCTTTAAAATATTTACAAGTAAAATCAGTAAGACATTTTACTGGAAAGAAAGAAAATGACAGTGAACTTTTTAAATCTAAAAAAATCAATGTATAAATTTTCGAGTTTGGATTTTATAGTATGATTCATGTTAGAGAATGATGAATTTTGGTGATAAAATTATGATTTTTAAGTTTGAAATTGATGGGTATTTACGAGTTGATCAATATGAGGAGTTTTGGCATTTTCTGGTGATCGGCAATGAACTGGGTGGCGCGGTTGATGATGGAGGTGGTCGGGGGACTAGTGGTCATCAGAAAAATAACCGGAGAATTTATAATTCGTTGTGGCAAACGATTAACGATGAAATAGGGTTTAAGGTTTGGTTTGGTCATTGATCGGTTGAGTGGTGATTTCGTCGTCGTTGGTGAAATTGAAAGGATCGGACCAGGGGGATTAGGAGAAGGATGGATTGGCAAGTCTCCAGACGCGGAGGGGTAAGGAGGGTCGGCATGACGTGGTTGTTGATGATCGAATTATTCCAGGCAATGGTCGAGGTTATTCGAAATTCGATTTCGTACTCGATCAAGGTTTTAGGTGATCAGGATTTAAGGGGAAGGTCAACGTCGACTCATCGGTGATGATAGTGATGGTGGGAACGTCGCCGTGGGTCTGTGCATGCGCACGTATATCTGTGGTATCAGTTTTTGCTTTGAGAGGTTTTTCTCGGGTTGAAACTCGGGGGAAGAAAGGTTTTGCTCGAGCTTGTCTTCGGGGTTTCGCATGAGTATTTCAACGTGCAGCAGATTTAAATTTAAAATTTAAACAAAGCATAAAAAGAAAAGAAGAACTCGAGGGAAGGATCGAGTATTTTGGGGTATTACGCGAAGTTGGGCTCGGGTAGTTTGAAGTCGTCTCGGGTTTGTATTAAAAACAGTTTTTGGTTTTTAAGATAAAACAAGTTTTTTTTTAAGTTTTAAAATCTAATCGAATTTCAAACACTTTCTAAATTAATAATAAATGATTTATACTAGTTTTGGTTAATTAGTTAAAGTTTAAAAATAATCATTTCAAATTAATTAAGTTCAAATGTTTTACTCCTTCATTTTGAATAATTTTTTTAGTTTATTTTAAATAAGCTTAATGTGGTAATTAAGAAGTTAATCGAAAAGATAAAATGATTTTAAAGTTAATTAATGGATAATTACTTCGTGTAATGAAATTAAAACTAATTACTTTGTGTAATTAAATTAAGACTAATTAATTATTGTGATTAAATTAAAGAATAATTAATGCAATTAATTAATTAAGGGTAATTAATTACTTAGAGATGATTACTTCATGGAAGTAATTAAAAGTAATTAACTAATGATTAAAGGCTTATAAATCAAGTGATTAAGCAATAATTAATTAATGTGATTAATTAATTAAGGAAATTAATTTGAGGATAATTAATTAAAAGTTAATTAATTAATGAAAGTGATTAGGGATAATTACTTATTATAATTAATTAAGGGTTAATTAATGTAATTAATTAAGGATAATTAATCAAAGAATAGTTAAATAATTAAAGGTTAATTATTTATTGATTAAAGGTTGATTTATTTATTAATTAAGACTGATTAATCAATAATTAATGGTTAATTAATTTATCGTTAAAAGTTAATTAATAAGTGATTAAAGGATAATTAATCAAATTGGTTTGTAATTAATTAATGATAAATTAACCAGGATTAGTAATTTATTCATAAGTAATTAATCTGATTAAATTTAATCAGATGACTAATTTATCTTACTTATGGATGTTTGGATTGTATTGAATGTTTTGAATTGTTTGATATCTCTGATGTGTGATGCTTTGTGATATGAATTATTTTGATTTGAGCTGTGATGAATGTAATTTATTTATCTATGATGAATTTATATTATTTATCTGTGAATCTATGAATGAAGATAAGCGTTATAGGATTATACCGCTTATCGATATTGCTATGCTTGAATCTATGATGATTGATGATGTTGCACTATTGTGTAAAACCCTTGGACTACACCACACACACAAATATGGATTGCACGAGGAAATCGGTTAAGTCGCAACTAATTTGAATTCAATATTATTTTATTCAAATGATGTAATGGTTTTAAAACGATGAATTTTGAATCCAAATGGTTTTGGAAATGGAATTGGGTTGAATATGAAAAACTTTTGAAAAGGAAGTTTGAAATTAAATTTAGTTTGAATATAATATATCTTGTTTAAATTTTGAAATTGTTTTGGAAATTTGGTTTGAAAGGTTTATACAAGTTATATAATATGGATGTTAAAACCTAAAGTATTTTAAGTATATTATTTTGAGAATTTGAATTTAACCCAAGTTTATACTTAAAAGGCTTTAACTTGAGCAAATGTAATCGGGTTTTCCAAAACGAAAATATTTGTTCTCAAATGATAATAGCTTTCATATAAAGAAAAGATTTCCAATTTGTGTTGAAAGGATTTCAAGGTTAAAATAGTTTTGAAATCTATGAATGAATCTTTATGAAAGATTGTTGAACTTTGTTTTGAAATTGAAGAGGATCTTAAAGGTGTACCTTTTGAATAAAAGATTTGAAATGGAATTGTTTTGAAAGCTATGAATGATCTTTGTGAAAGATTGTTGAACTTTATTTTGAAATTGAAGAGGATCTTAAAGGTGTATCTTTTATATAAAAGATTTGAAATGGAATTGTTTTAAAAGCTATGAATGAATCTTTGTGAAAGATTCGGTGAATCCTGTGAATCTTTTATTTTGAAGATTAAAAGTGGGAATTTGTTTAAACCATTTGAAAGAAAGGTTTTGGGTTTTAAGAGTTGACTTAACTAAGATCCAACTATATCCATATGGTTTTAAAATTAAGCGCTCATTATTCGGTTTAGTCGAGGGAGGACTTTGTGTCATAAAACCCATTCCGAATAATGATACGACGAAATGGATATCATTGGAAGACCGATGGTGAAGATCGGGTATTTTCGAAAGTGAAAGGATTACCTGTCAAATGTCTTTGCACCGAATGGCTCGGTATAGAGATTTGATCACCCTTTGTGATGGGGTATCTGGACATGATTAGGGATCATTCCAATTTGCAAGGGCTTCTTTTGAAGTGCATTCGGTTCTGTTCGAACCCGGAACAGACTTGTATGGTTATGTCTGACGTTACACTTTGAGATGTAAAGCTGGTTTCTATCAAATACATTTCTGTTTGGTGGCGGAGAATTTATTCTCTAGCTTAACACCCTTCTCTGAGACATACGAGCTCATAGGTTATGTAGTTGATGGTTACTAGTGATACATTCCCAATTTGGTAATGTGGCATACGAAGTGCTGCTGATCATTTGTTGATCAAAGCATGGCTTTTGTGTAAAGCGTAGCTTTGTGGACGACCTCGTCGGACCTCACAAAAAGGAACGGTCGAATAAAGGCTATTGGAAAGATGCGGCAAGGTTATTGGAGGTAATGCCCTTTAGGGTATGTCCATTTCCTTCTAGATAAAAGATGGTATCATGGTATGGAGCCCAGATATTTAACCTATGTGGTTACTGCAAACTTATTGCTTTGTGGTTGTTGTTGTTGAGAGAACTCGAATAAAGGTTGGTAACGACCGAGGGGTGACATACTCGTGTAGTAGTTACCTAATTACAAAGGTAACCCGGCCTTATGTTGGTAGAGATCTGGTTAGGTTCTCGGGGCGTCCCTCCAGAGGTGTACCCATGTGGCCCAGGAAGTTCCTTAGCCTGACCATTGTTGGAAATCCAATCACCAATACGCGCCTTGTATGGTTTTAGTTGTATAACCCGCCACCTCAGGTGGAAGCTATAGCAGGCATAATATAATGGTACCTATGCTGTCTAAGATTAATATTATACTTTCGAAAGATTTTCTGCACTATGCACAAATAATTATATCAAAAGGATTTCGCGTATCAACCATGTTTGACTACAACCATGTTTGACTATCATAAGGAGAAATCTCCTCCAATTGTGCGCTTGCATTGTGTGTGCAGGGAGGCCTTATGGTAGTTTCATTTTCCAAAAAGCATTGCGGATTTTTTTATTTTCCTTTGTTTTATTTTGTTTAAGATAAACTTTTTTTGTTTGCTCACACCAGTCTCATGACTGACCTGGAGTTTATTGTTCCCTTTCTAAACTCTGGACGCCCATAATTTTTCACATAGGCAGCCTAGAGTCAGGTTATCAGATAGTAGATATAGATGTGGATCTAGAAGTCAATAGTCTTTGGAAGTGCTTCGAGTTTGGTTCAAGTTCAGCATGATGGGGTTGAGCTATTTGCTTTGGAGATTTTGTATTGAACTATTGTTGGTTTGGAGCTATCTTTGGATTGGAGCATTGGAGTTACAAATGCAGTTTTGGATTCACTTTCTCTTGGAGATCATGATGGAGTTATTTCTTCCGCTATTGTTCTTCCACTGTTATCTTGTATCTCTCATGTGTATTGATATATCATTTGTATCAATGTGTTGTATCAAATATTGTATATCAATGATATATTCATTTTTTTTCTTCCGTTGTGTTGTTGTACTTAATGTGTTATAAGCTCCGACGAATCGGATTTCAACGTTTGAATCTGCGGTATTCGAATACGAGTGAAGTATGGATGCCAATTTTCGAGCACGAAAATCCGGGTCGTCACAATAGTTATATTTGACCAAGATCTTTTATTATAAGTGCCATAAAATTGGCCACTTTGCGAATAATTGCCCGGAGACTAACCTGCCGGTATGCTACAATTGCAACCACCATGGACATATGAAGGTCTAGTGCCCTTTCCTAAAGAAGAGATCATAGGGAAGAGCTTTTACTATTGAGGAAATACCATATACTTCTAGGGATCCAAAAGGAAGCAAGTGTTGCAAGGTACACTATGCATCTCTGAAAATTCATGTTAAAATGTTATTTGATACCGGTGCATCCCATAGTTTTATCTCATACGACCTAATGAATCAGTTGAATTTAAATATGTTATTCTTCGAAATTCTCTTTATATGTCAAACCCAATCGGGACTCCAACAAATCTTGACACTATGTGTCTGAAAGTGCCCATTTCATATCAAGATTTGCACTTCTCGTTTGACTTATTCGTTTTTGGATTCATAGGCTTTGGGTTACTTTTGGGGATGGATTGGTTATCTAAGTTCAATGTCATCCTAGATTGTAGTAGAAGAACCATTGTGATAAAAGATGCAATAGGCGGAAGCATTGATATCTGTTGTGGAGAGTCTAATAAGTTGATGAGCTATTTCCTTTGTTCCCTCGAAGCACCCAAAGAGGAGGGAATATACCAATTGTTGGGGACTTCAGGGATATTTTGGTAGAAGTGCAAGGTTTACCTCCTCATTGGAAGTAGAGTTTCGCATTGATTTGATCCTATGAACCAGACCTATTACACAACCTCCTTAAAGGTTGGCTCCAAAGGAAAGAAGAGAGTTGGAGAAGCAAACATTTGATTTGTTTCATAAAGGTTTGATCAGATGTAGCAAATCGAGTTGGGGATTGCCAGTAGTGTTCTTCACCAAGGCTGATGGTTCTCTTAGATTATGTGTAGATTACCGAAAGTTGAATAAGAGGACTATCAAGAATAAGTATCATTTACATAGGATTGATGACATGTTTGACCATCTCCATAGAGCTCGGATATTTTCTCAGTAGGATCTTACCACTAGTTTACATTAATTAAGGATAGCAGAGGAGAGTGCACCTGTAACAGCTTTTCTTACCCATGATAATTTTTACGAGTAGTTAGTCATGCTGTACGGATTGACTACACTCGCTTATTTTGTGGATTTGATGAATAGAGCGTTTCAGGATTTTCTTAACAAGTTTGTCCTAGTCTTCATTGATGACATCCTCATTTATTCAAAACGGAGGAAGAGCATAAGTACCATCTTTATGTTGTTCTTAGTACTTTAAGGAATCATGTTTTGGAGGCTAAGTTTTCTAAGTGCCATTTCTGGAAATCCGAAGTTTGATTTCTAGGCCACGTAGTTTTAGGAGAAGGCATGTTAGTGGACCCAACAAAAGTAGTTGTGGTTCAAGATTGGAAGAAACCCGAAAGTGCGATTGAGGTAAGATATTTCTTAGGACTGGCAAGTTTCTATAAAAGGTTCATTAAATATTTCTCGAAGATTTCTTCACATTTAACAATGTTAACAAAGAAAGATGCTAAGTTTGCTTGGATACTTAAGTGCGATCAAGCATTCAATGAGTTAAAGGAGAAATTGACAAGTGCTCCCATTTTAACTATTCCAGATGGGAGTGAAGGATTAATGTTTTACACTGATGCTTGTAGGACCTGATTGGAAGCAGTTTTGATGCAGAATGGTAAAGTAATAGCATATGCAAGTCTATAGTTGAAACCTCATGAGAAGAATTATGCTGCATGATCTGGAGACTTTTGGCAGTTGTCTTTGCATTGAAAGTATGGAGGAACTATCTTTTGGGTGCAAAGTTTGAGTTATTTATGGATCACAGGTCATTAAAGTATCTTTTTACCCAAAATGATTTGAACTTAAGGCAGCAAAAATGGCTGGAGTTTCTTGCGTCTTTTGACCTAGAGATTCTTTATACACCAGGGAAAGCTACCGCAGTTGCAGATGCGTTGAGTAGGAGTGTGGCGATACGATTAAAAATTTGGAAGTTAAGCCAACACTAATGGAGATAAATGCATATTTCCAGGAAGAAGACCCTAATCTAGCTCGGCTTAAGAAGGATGATGAAAATGGAAATATTTCTTGCTTTTAGATTGACTCCCAAGGCATTTTAAGAATGAATGGTCGGATTTGTGTGCCAGATGTTATTGGAATTATGTAGGATGTGCTGAGAGAGTGCCATAGGTCAAAGTTATCTATCCATCCAAGAGTAACTGAAATGTTTCAGAACGTGAAGAAGACCTTTTAGTGGAAAGGGATGAAGAGAGATATATCAATCTTCCTAGGCCGGTGTGCAATTTGTCAATAGGTCAAGAGTGACTAGTAGAAGACTGCTGGGTTGCTAAAGCAATTAGACATACCGAATTGGAAGTGGGAGCAAGTATCCATGGACTTTATCGATGGGTTTCCCATAACTAAAAGTGGTAATAAAGGCATTAAGGTAACTGTAGATCGATTAACAAAGAGCGCCCACTTTATTCCGATGAAGTCAACAAGAACTACAACTTCATTGGCAGGGATTTATTTGAGGGAGATCATTCAAGCGCATGGAATTCCATATGTATAGTCAGTCCCTCAGTGAATAGGTATGCTATTACGCTTTAATCATTGAGTTAGTCAATTAACTCTCTTCGGCGTTGATAAACAATCTTTATCATACAGAACGATTAAGAGTATGTCTCTCGACTTTTAGTGAGCTCTAAGTTCTATTATGAACTATATTGTGATATTGTTATCATATTACAAAGTTATGTGATTCTCAACATTTGGAATCACCCTTGGCTCGGTTAAAAATTTGTGCATTTATTATATATATATATATATATACATTGTTTTATTGTTGTACTACTTAAGTCAATGAATCTGCCACAATATCTTCTATTTGGAACATTTCCAAAAAGATTCTTAATTTATTATTAATATATTGTACTCAATACCACTTAATAAATTTCAGTCCAAACATTCCTTTATAATTAGTTCACTGTATCTATAAACAATTCTCTAGTATTTCATAAATACACGAGAACAGCTCAAAAAACCATTTAGTGATATCAATTTGGATTTGATATTTGATCCATGTATCAGAAACATAAAAAAAAATCACGATATCATAGACAATATAACATGTATGATAATTCCTTTTGCTAATGCATAAGAAATCCATCGTACACGTTCCACATTAAATATTTTAATAAGGTGTCATTTCATATCGATTCGGGACATTCCCAACATCTTTTATACTTACTATAAAAGACATCATTTACAAATTCAAAGTTGAGCATTAACACAGAGGCTGGTTTTAACACAAGTACACCGTTAAAATCAGCAATGTGTTATTTACTTATTGTTTAGAAATATCAATGTACCTTTTAATAATTTTTCGTATGAACACACGCTTCCCCTGCATTTTCACTAAAAATCAAACTATTTGATATTTCTGTCTAAATACTTATCTAATTTTGATACTTATAAAATGATACTTTTGTAACATTTCTTGGATCATGTCAAAAGACTCTCAGTCTCTATGTCGCTTCCACTTACTTTGAGACACTTTAGTTGTTATATGTAAATATTCTATTCCAAATCATTATTTGGAATTTTCTATTTCAGCACATATATACCAAAACACTAAGTCTTATCAAGCAATAATCTTGTAAGTAAATCCAAAACAACTTGATCAGGTTGAACGATGAATGTATCATGCAAATTTCAACAATTGAAATTTACGAGATTATTCTTATCAACTTGCTCATTTAATTTCAACTGCATGAGTCTTGCTCATAGATACAAAAACCGCGGCCAATGGATCATATTCCATCGGTAACGACTACCAAAATATATTTTGGAAATATACTTTTGGATTGGCGTGTCATACCATATCATAGAGTCAATACTTTTAATTGTTGAATTATACAACCGAGGATTATATATTTTTTGACATCGATAAGAAACTCATAGTTTATTTTCAATACGCAAGTACTTTCTAATGCGATGTATTCGTTTAGGTTAGTTAAATTCATTTTAGCTCATGTAATCAGTTTTATTTTTGGATCATATCTAATTTCATTTTACTACTAATAATTTCTCAAATAAATTCCTTCACCATGAAATTGGCATTTCTTAAAACAACAGTTGTTTCTCGTTGCAATGGAATAGTTATTTGTAGAATAGGTATTTATAAACAATTTATGAATTTCCTTATACATGAAACTGATTTGGTTTTAGTTTACATAACTTATGTTCAAAACATAAATATGTCATCTAATGACAGTCCTTCCCAAACTCCTTTTAGGGAGATTTATACAAGATCCCTTACGAACAATTATTATGTATAGACTTTTGACTTGCATAACCTGCCAACTGCTTCGCCTAGGATATGTTGGGATTTCTTATAAACCCTTATCTTATATGATTTTGTAAACTATTATTTGGATGAAATAATATTAACCTTGTATATTACTCTTAAGTACATGACCTTATTAAAAGAAGTTAACTCAATTGCACTCTCAATTAATCATACTTTGTTCAACAAATTTTGATTACTCCTTATCGATACATCTTTATGTATCAAAAGAAGGAGTGACTTTTGAGTTGAACCTTTATTCATTTTTTATGTATGTTCGGACATCTTTTCAGTATGCTTACCCATTTGATCAAATCAAATAATTATTATCACATGTGACATTATTTACTTCCATTTTATACTATATTAGCTTATCATAGGCATACTACATGTGTATCAAATACATATGTCTATGTCGGTGATAAATCCGAAGAATATAATAAAGTTTGTGGAAACATTTTGATATTAATAGACTTGCGATTGTATACATCAATATTAATCATCCCAAGGAGTTAATCAACTCTTATGACGCTCCCACTAAATGAGTACATAGTCCTTAATTGTTTGAGATATAATTAACAAGTCCCATGTGATTCATAATCATATAATAAAAATTATTTCTCAAAACTACGGCTTAGTCTATAATTCCTAAATAATTGTATATAATTTTAGATAATTTAGTATTTTCTAATGCATCACTTTTGTTGTGAAAACAAATACCACATTATAATTTTATTTCATGATGAATATTCATAATATTAACTTTGAAATATGACTACGTCTATTTATCCGTTGTAACGACCCGTTTTTTTGACCCTTGAAAATCGACACTAATACGTTCACTGTATAGAATTCTGAGCAATCGAGTGTCGAAAATACCAGATCATTATGGTTTAAGAAGAAAAAGATAGAAGAATAAACAGAAACAACAATATAGAATCTCACAATCGTAGCAGAACAAAATATAATATATATATATAATAACATATTTTTATACAAAGAAAAATGTAACTGTTAATATACATATAAATTACCAGAGTACAACCATCAACATAGAAATCTGGATAGTTATAATAACTTGTCCTCACAAATGCTGAATATACAGCCTACAATACACAGCAGAATATAATCAAGTATGCGTAATACATCTCTGCCATCTAGCTCGTCTCCTGGACTCCAAAGCATCCTAACCTGAACCTATAATACCCAGTCTGACTCAAGCATTCGATAAAGTAACATCCGAGTCAGGCTAGAAACCAGCGTGAGTAAACACACTTAATTTGAAATACTTAAGTTATCAAAATCCTTCGAAACAAGGGAATCTCATAAGACCACGTCACACAAAAACACGAAGGGATTTTACCTTACGATAATAAAAAAACACTTTTATAAAAGTCCCGTGATATTATAATAGTGTCTAAGTATAAATACTTATTTAAAATAGCCAAGTTTGTTAAACTAATTAAATTTTAGCATATTAGACTCTATAATCAAAACCGTAAAGGTTCGTGGTGGTTATTGGATCGAAGTGGTTTCGAATAATGCAGATATCCAATTTCGGTCTCATCGAATACAAGAAAATAAATTTTATAGGCCAAGTTGTTTAAATTAAACAATTCTACAATCAGGGTGTCAATATTCACATATGGAAATTCATTCCATAGGTTCATTTTACCATGACCAGTCCATCGAAATTAATTTGTTTGTAATCATCACATTTTTGAAAATTCAGGATATCGATCAGTATAAGTCGATTTATTTCAAATAAAAAGTGTCAACATTTTATTCTATTTGATTTAAATTTGTTTTGGTACTTAATGGCACAAACAAAAGGTAATTGAAATCAATAACTAATAGAAATATCCGTCAAAGATAGACCATTAACTCAGTCAACAATTAATAATTAATATTGAATCAACTTTCAACTCAGAATGATTTGGTTTCAATTTACTGAATCAAATTATATTTTTAATCCAGATTACTCGTTAATCAAAGAAATTAGGTAAAGTATTTAATTTTTAGTCAATTAAAATTAAACATTTCATTTAACAATTAATCAATTAATTAACGTAAAATAAATTATATAAGAAATTACTTATTTGTTTAACTCAATTAGGTATCATTAAGATTTACATTGCAGAAAACTCGACGATATTAGTCCACCAGATACTACTCAGCGATAGGATTTAGATGCAAAAATATGTTCATTAATTGGATTTAAATCGAATAAGAAAATAGTGTTACAAGTTTAGGGATTCATTAAACATAAGAAAATTAATTATATTCACTTTATTTTTTTCTCTCTTTCCCAACCCAGCCCAGTACAAAACCCAGCCCGTCGTTCTTTTACCAACCCAAACCCAAAATCCTTCTTCCTCTTCCAGTTTTCCTCTCTTCTCCCTCTCATTTTCGAGACATGAAGGCGTGCATTCACGCGTGCACGTACATACCTCCTCCGGTCATCCCTTCTTGCCGCCGTCCATCCTCACACGTCACGCTCGACCACGACAACACGACTACGCACCTGGAGATCACAACACCACCCTCGTTCAAAAATTCAAACCTATAACCGGATCCTGGACGAAGTTGTCTCCCTTCAACCACCTCGCCTGGCCACCATACTAGACCATCCCCACCAAACCTTTTACAAGGCTCGCCATCATCCCCTCCTCCATTTCCCCTGGTGCGCACGTCCCTCCTTCTCTCACGTCACCGCCATTGCCTTGTAATCAAAGCCAAACACAAACCACTCTAAAACCCTACTATGACCTCATCTCGCCTCCACGATCCCTTACAAAATGCCGCGCCATTTTCTTGCATGCCCCGTCACCCGGGCCTCCTTTACAACCAACGATTAGCTGCGAAATCATCCTTGTCGCTGAAATTTAAAGTTTTCCCCAATTTCGTTCATCTTCCAATTCCTTCCTCCACAGACAATTAAAAATCACCAAAACACCTCTAAAATTCATGATTTTCAATAATGATTTCAAACATATAATCAAATTATTAAATCTTGATATTCTAAACTCGACCCTATTTGAGCCACCTACCATAAAATGGGATTCTCTACCTCTATGCTTCATGGAATTTAATGAAATCAATTTTAAAATATCCTATACTCAGAAACAATTAACTTTGTTCTGGAATCATAGTTTAAAACTTAATAGATTTTGAGTTGTTGATTTTCAAAGTTAAAACTTATCTGATTTTTTTACAAAACTCACGTACAGACAGTTTGTTTTGGAAGATGAAGTACAGGGTTATGGTGTATGAACATGTCACGCAAAAAAAATCATACACATATTCACCTATTGACATATTCATAATTAGCATACATCAAATATTCATCATATAATCTTCGATATATATAAGTATGCATAATACCGGTAAACAAAATAAGGTTTACTCACTTGTCTTAACGGAGACAAACTGCTACTTTTCTTTTATCCCCTCTAAGCTTTGAACAGCTTGATATTTTTATTGTTTAATGGCATATCTTTCTTTCTTTCTTTTGTATAGGAACAAATATAAGCTTGTTAATGGATATATACATATATGTATATGTATGTATGTATGTATGTATGTATGTATGTATGTATGCATGCATATATAGAAGAGGATGGCTGGAGTGTACAGGCTTTTACAATTTCTTCATTTTTATTTTATTTTATTCTTTTATTATCTTCTTTGATTTGATTTTTAAGTGATTTGATTTTTCATATGACTTGATTTATTACATTGATTAGATTTTATAAGCTTGATGTGATCTATGTATTCTTGATTTAATGTTTTGCAATTATGACATTTTCTTATGTTTATATATATAGATGTATAGATATATACATCCTTATATATATTCTTTTACCATGTACATGTTTACATGCTTACCTATTTTCATGTTCATTTATATATCTACACATATAGACTCTTCTATTATCGTAAAGTCTATACTTATGTGTATGTATTATTACATATACACTATTTTATATTAACATATGTATATTTATCTATTCACTATTTTATATAACATATATACATATACATTTACTTACGTATATTTGTCATCATATATATTTACATTTATACATATTTTCGTATATATTACTTCATATGGGCATATATATACATATATATACACTTATATATATATTTAAACATCATAAAGCGGTATATATTTCTAATATATGGATATTCTATCTTAAATTTTAACGGTGGAGTTTATATACATATATCTTATAATTTATCATATCAAAAAATTTATATTTTAAAATTAAACATAGTTTAATCAATTTATAGATTCAGATATTTTCAACATCGAAAAATTTATCTATTCGACTTATAGAAACTAATATTCCAAAAATTAAAATTAGTTAATCATTTTTTTTCATATAGAATTTTGTTATTTAAAATTTTATCTAAGTTCATATCAAAAAAATTCATTAATAAATCATTAAATTTTATTTTTAACCATTTTAATTCAAAAATTATATTAAATTTAATAATTTAAAATAGTTAAAATTTTGGGTCGTTACATCAGTCGACATCGGAATATAGTTATTGTTTCATAAATAATGCTCGACAAGTTTTACGAAAACCATTTTCGTAATTTGATGCAATTATATAATTATTATGTGGCATGCTCCCACTATTTCTTCCATTACTATAATTGTAACGACCTGTAAATTAATCGCTATGTATTTGAATATTTAAATCATTTTAAAATATTTAAATAATGTATTTTAATAAAAAAATTGTAAGTCGTCAAAAACGTTGTGCACATTTTTGTATCACTCATATACACATGCACGCACATGTACATATGTTATATGATTAGGTTAAGAGTAAATTAGGATTTATTTAATTGAGTAATGATGTGACATTAAATAATCAAGTATGGTGCAAATATTATTAAACAGTGACATAAGGACCTAAAAATGTACACCTACATACCATAAACACCCTAGGTTAGTACTTGGAAGTATTTTAGGGAGGGTTACATGTTGGTGACGTCGGGAGCAAGGTATGGAGGGAGATATGGTGTAGCAATGACATGTTTATATTATTTTATGTAAGGTTAGTTTAGGTTTCTATCCTATTAATACCTCCCACCTTCCTCACTTTTTCCTTTACTTCATTACTTTCTATTCTCCATTTCTAGATTCTTTCCAAACTACATTCATATCTTGGCTTCCATTTCCTTTTCCAAAGAGAAAAGTTAGTGTATATACACTAAAACCAAGTTAAAACTCCACATATTCATCTGCAGACACTCTTCTACAAAAACAAAGGCAACCTAAACCTCATAACTCCAAGGCCGAGCCCACTACAACCCCAAGCCAAGCCCACTATAGTCAAGGACAAGCCCAATTTGTCACCTGAATGAGCCATGTTGCACCCTACAAGTCCACACTAGGTCCTACTTTGAAGTTAAGGCAAGTTGATAAGAGCTTAGGCAAGTTCGGTAAAAGTTAGTAATCGTTTTGGTAAGTAAAGTTGCCGTCTTTGAAGCCTAAAGTTTAAACTATATTCATGCCCATATTTGTAGTTATTAAATGCTTATTGTATGATTGTAATAATGGTTTGGTTGATGGTTTGTTTGTTTCTTGAAAGATAGTCGCTTTGAAAAGCTAGTAAGCAAATTATTGGTTATATGGAAGTCTAGTTGTAAAACTAGTGCCGTTGTTATCAAATGCTTGATATATGTTATGTTACTGTAAATTATCATGTATGTATTCTCATTCCTTTGTTATGTGATGTATGCTCGTGTTGCAAATGTCATATGCTTAAATTTGGAACTGCCCGTATAGTGATACTCGCTATATTGGTACTTTCAGAAAATCACCTTTTTTCGAAACCGTTTGGTTTCATTATCCTGCTTGGAATTATTTTACAAGTTACACAAGTTTTTGATTAATGATGTTTCCAAAAATAATTAATTATTTTAATAACGATTAATTAATTAATTAATTAAATCAAGATTAAGGTCAACTAATTAACTTATCAACGAGGTGTTTTAAATTTAGCTAATTACTTAGTTAATGATGTTTTAATTTTAATTAATCATTTTATTTAATGATGTTTAAGGCTAATTAATCTTTGGATAATGATGAATTAAGATTAATTAATTTGTTAATCAATGATATTTTTAACTAACCCTTTTTAATTAATGACTTTTAAAAGTTAATAAATCTTTTTAACGTTAAATAAATATTTTCTTTAATAAAATTTAAGTTAATTTATCACTTTTAAATAATGATATTTAATTATTATTTAATTAATTTAATTAATTATATTATTAATTAATTGTATTAATGATGTTTTAACGGAGATTTACCCCTTTTTAATTAAAGATTATTAAAGTAAATCAATTAACTAGTTAACAAAGTTTTAAAGTTAATTAGCCAATATATAAGGATGTTTTAAGTTATTAAATCCTTTTCATAATGATGTTTCAAAGTTAGTAAACTCTTTGACAAAGTGTTT
Source organism: Allium cepa (assembly GCA_030765085.1). Taxonomy (NCBI): domain Eukaryota; kingdom Viridiplantae; phylum Streptophyta; class Magnoliopsida; order Asparagales; family Amaryllidaceae; genus Allium; species Allium cepa. Next base: position 527,575,882 of record CM060939.1, on the reverse strand, counting down.
TAAAGCTAATACATGTAATGTGAAGCCAAGCACGAATTCAAAGTTTTAAAACAAAAGTTTGAATTGCTTATGGAAATGAATTAATTCCCTTAAAGCGATTCACTTGTATGGAAACTATTTATTTGGATAATTAGAACTAAACATCAAAGAAGTAGATTTGTTGCTGTTTCGAAAGTTAAGAATAATCGTGAGACATGACTTCGAGGTAACACTAACGTGACTTGTCCGGTATTATTATTAACCAAGAGATGGTACAAGTTTGAATTCGATGAATGGTGATAAGTATACAAGACTTAATTTTCATATACAATCGTTTTATATCCTTGATAGTTGGTTCCTCAACTACCAGTTACTTTAGGTTTTTATTATCGTCATTCTAGGATGATTTATTGCTTCGTTGAGCTTGTTAATCCTTTATCGGTAAATGATTTAACCCAAAGCGCAGAAGAACATCCAGCTATGTGGGGTTGCTACCGTTAAGGTATTTCACATCCCATCTAGATCAGATTCCTTTGCACATTTAGATGTGAAGCATTTGGATACTTGGTAAGGTTTGGCGGGGTACGGTTGGTACATTTCCAAGAAGTTTCACAGAGTAAATGAGCTTCTCAGAAATATATTACTAGATGTATACTTCAAGGGTGATGCTACTTCCTAGTCATTTGTTAGAGATTTTCCTTTTCTTAATTGATTTGAACCTTAAATTTATCTCCTTATTTGCATCGGAAAGAGTCAACCACTATTTGGGGTGTTTAGTTATTTATCCATTCTTTACATTTGGATATTGATTTATGTGGGAGTAAACCCATTCCATGTTCAGCAACATGGTCTTAAATGTTTGTGTTTAATTACATATCTTTGTTTAAAGTTTTACTCATACCAGACATATCGTCTGACCCAAGTTGTTTGCTTCCATAAACTCTCAGTTACTCATTTTTATTTGAGTAGTATGAGAGTAGCAGGTCTTTGTTGGGCTCTTTGAAGACGACGTCCAAGCATGAGGCTTTTTCATCTTCTTAGTTATCTATTTCGCTGTATTATCTAATTTTTATAAATGTATTTTGTTTCAACATATGTAAAGGTGGGATATTATAACTGGCTAAACTGATTTGTTGTACTTTTGTATAACTCAGATAACCCCCTGTTAAGGAGTAACCTGATGTATTATTTACATTTATGTTTTATTTAGCAATTTCGTTGTAAGGTTTTCTATTCTGTACTTTATTTCACCCCACGACGATTCATCTTTTCGATGCTTGGGCAATGACATATGAACACCGAGGATGTGTAAAGTGTCATTCCTAGTTGTTAGTAAGGTGGGTCATCACAGTTGGTATAAGAGCTTCGGTTGAGTGAATACCTTTGCCCGATTGGGGTCAAACTTAATAGAGATAGGGCGAGTAGAGCCCTAGAATGAGTTAATCTTGATAGAGCGTTCCCTTTTCTCCCCTAAAAGTCCCGTTTTAGATACTTTATTGTAAGTTTCCCTTTTATCATCTTTGACCTTATATTTGTATTCTAATGATTCCCGTCACTTATCTAGGTTGTTGAAAACGAGTACAAAAGGAAGAAGAGGATGGGGAACTAGAACCCGCACGACTACAAATGGCAGAGCTCCTAGAAATGAGCCAGTTGTAGAGCTGATAATAGAAGCAGTAATGCAAGTTCAGCCTCCTCAGAACTTTGCGACATCGTGAAAGAATTGCACTGTTTATGTGGTAAGCCTTTTTATGGAACTGAAGATATTTTGGGAGTTCAGACATGGCTTCACTCTTGTGAAAGGATATTCAGGGATCTTCAGTCAGGAGATGCTAGAAAGAAATTGTTGGCATCGCGTCATCTTTAGAAAGTAGTAATGGATTGGTGGGATTCAGTCACCATGAATACACCAGAAGAAGATTTCTCATGGGTGCAGTTTAAGGAAGTTTTGGAAGCTTAATTTATCCCAGAGGCCGGAAGGACTCAGTTGTTTAGAAGTTTCATGGATTTGAAACTGGGTGAGATGACAGTGGCACAGTATGAGCATAGGTTCAATGCATTGTCTCGTTTTGGATCAAGATTGATTGATATGCCATTTAAAAAGAATGAGATGTTCATAAAAGGAATGCGACCAAAGTTCCATCGGGAAATGACGAATCATCTCAATGGTACCATTACCAATCTGATCAGTGTGGCGTTGAGATTTGAAGCTCATCATATTGAGTAAGGAGTTCAGAAGGGGGTAGTGCCAATAGTTAATGCCCAACCTTTATCGGTTACTCCAGTTACTAATATACCTTTTTTCAAGCACCAAGGGAAGAAGCCTGGAGGTGGAGCTCCAGCTCAGATTAAGTTTTTAGATTTGACCAAGATCCTTTGTTATAAGTGCCATAAAATTGGCCACTTTGCTAATAATTGCTTAGAGACTTACCTACCGGTATGCTATAATTGCAACCAGCATGGACATATGAAGATCCTGTGCCCTTATCCAAAGAAGGAATAACAGGGACGAGCTTTTACTATTGAGGAAATACCATCTACTTCTAGGGATCCAAAAGGAAAGCAGGTGCTGCAAGGTACACTATCCATCTCTAATATTCATCAGAGTGTTATTTGATACCGGTGCATCCCATAGTTTTATCTCATACGACCTAATGAGCCAGCTGAATCTTAAATATGTTATTCTTCGAAATTCTCTTTGTGTGTCAAACCCAATTGGGGGTTCGATAAATCTTGACACTATGTGTCTAAAAGTGCCTATTTCTTATCAAGATTGACAATTCTCATTCGACTTATTCGTTCTTGGATTCATGGGCTTTTGGTTACTTTTGGGGATGGATTGGTTATCTAAGTTCAATGTCATCCTAGATTGTAGTAGAAGAATCATTGTGATAAAATAAGAAATATGCATAAGCATTAATATCTATTATTGGGAGCCTGATAAGTTGATGAGTAGTTTCCTTTATTCCCTCAAAGTACCCAAGGTGGAGATAAGGAATATACCAACTGTTGGGGACTTCAAGGATATTTTTGAAGAAGTGCAAGGTTTACCTCCTCATTAGGAAGTAGAGTTCTACATTGATTTGATCCCAAGAACCAAACCTATTGTGCAACCTCATTGAAGGTTGCCTCCAAAGGAAAAAAGAGAGTTAGAGAAGCAGATGTTTGATTTATTGCAGAATGGTTTGATCAGACGCAGCACATCAAGTTAGGGATCGCCAGTAGTGTTCGTCACTAAGGCTGATGGTTCTCTTAGATTATGTGTAGATTACCGAGAGTTGAATAAGAGGACTATCAAGAATAAGTATCCTTTACCTAGGATTAATGACATGTTTTACCAGCTCCACTGAGTTCGGATATTTTCTCAATTAGACTTTTCCACTGGTTTTCGTGAATTAAGGGTAGCAGAAAAGAGTGCACCCTTAACCGCTTTTTGTACCCCTGATAATTTTTACGAGTGGTCAGCCATGTTTGGATTGACTAACACGCTCGCTTATTTTATGTATTTGGTGAATAGAGTGTTTCGGGACTTTCTTAACAAGTTTGTCCTAGTCTTAATTGATGACATCCTCGTTTATTCTAAATGAAGGAAGAGCATAAGTACCATCTTCATGTTGTTCTTAGTACTTTAAGAAATCATGTTTTGAAGGCTAAGTTTTCTAAATGCCATTTCTAGAAATCCAAAGTTAGATTTTTAGGGCACGTAGTTTCAGGAGAAGGCATATCGGTGGACCCAGCTAAATTAGTTGCGGTTCAAGATTGGAAGAAATCCAAAAGTGTGACTGAGGTCAGAAGTTTCTTAGGATTGGCAGGTTTCTATAGAAGGTTCATTAAAGATTTCTCAAAGATTGCCTCTCATCTAACAAAGTTAATGAAGAAAGATGCTAAGTTTTTTTGGACACCCTAGTGCGATCAAGCATTCAATGAGTTAATGGAGAAATTGACAAGTGCTCCAGTTTTAACTATTCCAGATGGGAGTGAAGGATTAATAGTTTACATGGATGCTTGTAGGATCGTATTGGGATTATTTTTGATGCAGAATGGTAAAGTATTACCATACGCAAATCAACAGTTGAAACCTCATGAGAAGAATTATGTTATGCACGATTTGGAGCACTTGACAGATGCCTTCGAATTGAAAGTGTTGAGGCATTATCTTTGGGTGCATTGTTGGAGTTATTTATGAATCATAAGTCATTAAAGTATCTTTTTACCTAAAAATATTTGAACTTAAGATAGCAAAGATGGTTGGAGTTTCTTACGTCCTATGACCTACAGATTCTTTATACCCTAGGGAAAGCTAATGTAGTTGCGGATGCATTGAGTAGGACTGTGGCGACGATTGCAAATTTGGAAGTTAAGCCAGCTCTAATGGAGAGAATTGCATATTTCTAGGAAGAAGACCCTAATCTAGCTCGGCTTAAGAAGGATGTTGAAAATGGATTCCTAATCTAGCTGAACAAGTAAGGTAGGTCATCATAGTTGGTATCAGAGCTTCGGTTGAGCGAATACCTTTGCCCGATTGGGGTAAAACTCAATAGAGATAGGGAGAGTAGAGTCCTAGAATGAGTTAATATTGATAGAGTGTTCCTTTTCTCCCCTAAAAGTCCGCTTTCGGATCCTTTATTGCAAGTTTCCCTTTTATAATCTTTGACCCTATCTTTGTATTCTAATGATTCCTATCACTTATCCAAGTTGTGAAAATGAGTACAAGAGGAAGAAGAGGGTGGGGATCTAGAACCAGCACGACTACAAATGGAAGATCTCCTAGAAATGAGCCAGTTATAGAGCCAATAGTAGAAGCAGTAATGCAAGTTCAACAGCCTTAGAACTTTGCGACATCATGCAAGAATTGCACTGTTTTAAGTGGTAAATATTTTTATGGAACTGAAGATATTTTGGGAGTTCAGATATGGCTTCACTCTTGTGAAAGGATCTTCAGGGATCTTCAGTCAGGAGATGCTAGAAAGAAATTATCGGCATCGCGTCAGCTTTAGAAAGTAGTAATGGATTGTTGGGATTCCGTCACTATGAATACACCAGAAGAAGATTTCCCATGGGTGCAGTTTAAGGAAGTTTTTGAAGCTCAATTTATCCCATATGCGGGAAGGATTCAAGCTTTTAGAAGTTTCATGGATTTGAAATAGGGTGAGATGACAGTGGCATAGTATGAGCATAGGTTCAATGCATTGTCTCGCTTTGGAGAAAAATTGATTGATATGCCATTTAAAAAGAATGAGATGTTCATAAAAGGAATGCGACCAAAGTTCCATCGGGAAATGATGAATCATCTCAATGGTACCTTTACCAATATGATCACTGTGGCTTTGAGGTTTGAATCTCATGATATTGAGCAAGGAGTTTAGAAGGAGGAGTGTCGACAGTTAATGCCCAACCTTTATCGGTTACTTCGATTACTAATAAACCTTTTTTCAAGCACCAAGGGGAGAAGAAGCGGTTGGAAAAGAAGCCTGGAGGTGGAGCTCCAACTTAGATTAAGTAGTTAGACTTGACCAAGATCCTTTGTTATAAGTGCCACAAAATTGGCCACTTTACAAAAAATTTGCCCGGAGACTAACCTACCGGTAAGCTATAATTGCAACTAGCATGGACATATAAAGACCCACCCTTTTCCAAAGAAGGGATAACATGGACGAGATTTTACTATTGAGGAAATACCATCTACTTTTAGGGATCCAAAAGGAAAGCAGGTGTTGCAAGGTACATTATCCATCTCTAATATTCCTATTAAAGTGTTATTTGATACCGGTGCATCCCATAGTTTTATCTCATACGACCTAATGAGCCAGTTGAATCTTAAATATGTTATTCTTAGAAATTCTCTTTATGTGTCAAACCCAATTGGTGGTCCGACAAATATTAACATTATGTGTCTAAAAGTGCCTATTTCTTATCGAGATTGGCATTTCTCATTCGACTTATTTGTTCTTGGATTCGTGGCTTTGGGTTACTTTTGGAGATGGATTGGTTATCTAAGTTCAATGTCATCCTAGATTGTAGTATAAGAATCATTGTGATAAAAGAAATAATATGCATAAGCATTAATATCTGTTATGGAGAGCCTAATAAGTTGATGAGCAGTTTCCTTTATTCCCTCGAAGTACCCAAAGTGGAGATAAGGAATATAACAATTATTTTGGACTTAAAGGACATTGTGAAGAAGTGCAAGGTATACCTCCTCATCAAGAAGTAGAGTTCCCCATTGATTTAATCCTAGGAACCAGACCTATTGTGCAACTTCATTGAAGGTTGGCTCTAAAGGAAAGAAGAGAGTTGGAGAAGCAGACTTTTGATTTGTTGCAGAATGGCTTAATCAGACACAACACATCGAGTTGGGGATCGCCGGTAGTGTTCGTCACCAAGGCTGATGGTTCTCTTAGATTATGTGTAGATTACCGAGAGTTGAATAAGTGGACTATCAAGAATAAATATCCTTTACCTAGGATTGACGACATGTTTTACCAGCTCCACTGAGCTCGGATATTTTCTCAATTGGGTCTTGCCACTGGTTTTCATCAATTAAGGGTAGCAGAGGAGAGTGCACCCCTAATCACTATTAGTACCCATGATAATTTTTATGAATGGTTAGTCATGCCATTCAGATTGACTAACACACTTGCTTATTTTGTTGATTTGGTGAATAGAGTGTTTCGGGATTTTCTTAACAAGTTTGTCCTAGTCTATCCTTGTTTATTCTAAATGGAGGAAGAGCATAAGTACCATCTTCATGTTGTTCTTAGCACTTTAAGAAAGCATGTTTTGAAGGCTAAATTTTCTAAGTGCCATTTCTATAGATCCAAAATTAGATTTCTAGAGTACGTAGTTTTAGGAGAAGGCATATTAGTGGACCCAGCTAAATTAGTTGCGGTTCAAGATTGTAAGAAATCCGAAAGTGCGATTGAGGTCAGAAGTTTCTTAGTACCGGCAGGTTTCTATAGAAGGTTCATTAAAGATTTCTCGAAGATTTCCTCTCATCTAACAAAGTTAACGAAGAAATATGCTAAATTTGTTTGGACACCCAAGTGTGATCAAACATTCAATGAGTTAATGGAGAAATTAATAAGTGCTCCTGTTATAACTATTCCAGATGGGAGTGAAGGATTAACAGTTTGCACGGATACTTGTAGGATCGAATTAGGAGTACTTTTGACGCAGAATGGTAAAGTATTAGCGTACGCAAGTAAACAGTTGAAACCTCATGAAAAGAATTACGCTATGCACGATTTGGAGTTCTTGGCAGCTGTCTTCACATTGAAAGTGTGGATGCACTATCTTTTGGGTGCGTAGTTTGAGTTATTTACAGATCACAAGTCAATAAAGCATCTTTATACCCAAAAAGATTTGAAACTAAGATAGCAAAGATGGCTGGAGTTTCTTGCGTCTTATGATCTAGAGATTCTTTATACCCCAGGGAAAGCTAACGCGGTTGTAGAAGCATTGAGTAGGACTGTGGCGACGATTGCAAATTTGGAAGTTAAGCCAGCACTAATGGAGAGAATTGCATATTTCTAGGAAGAAGAGCCTAATCTAGCTCGGCTTAAGAAGGATGTTGAAAATGAAATTATTCCTAGTATTCAGATTGACTCTTGAGGCATTTCAAGAATGAATGGTCGGATTTGTGTGCCAGATGTCAGTGGAACTAGACAGGTTGTGCTGAGAGAGTGCTATCAGTCAAAGTTATCTATCCACTCAGGGGTAACTAAAATGTTTTTGAATATGAATAAGACCTTTTGGGGGAAAGGGATGCGGAGAGATATTTCGATCTTTGTGGGCCGGTGTGTAATTTGTCAATAGGTCAAGAGTGACCAGTAAAAGGCTGTAGGACTGCTCCAAAAATTAGAGATACGGAATTGGAAGTGGAAGCAAGTATCCATGGACATTATCGATTAAAACTTGAGATACCAAATTAGAGATCGATTAATAAACTGCCCCCACTTTATTCCAGTAAAATCAACAAGAATTATAGCTTCTTTGGTAGGGATTTATTTGAGGGAGATCGTTCGACTGCACGGAATTCAAGTAAGTATAGTTTAACGACCTATCTTTTTGGGTCTTTAAATTTGGTTCTTTAGTTTATCTATATATTCAAATTTGAATTAAACTATAATAAAACCAATGTTTCAAATTTAGATTTGATTTTTGATGACGTATTTTAATCTAATTTTTAGAATTTTCCATAATTTTTAATATGGAAAATAAATAAATTTTCGTTTGTTTTGTAGCAAATATCGGTACTTTAAAACTTAACATAATAAGTTAACTTGTCTATTTTACCGTGGTTTTATGATTGTCTCACATTGTTGAGCACAATCGTATACTCATTGCTTTCGTTAGGAGCTCATACACGAATGTGATTTTGTGTAGCAGGATACTCAAAATCTTTTGAAACAAAGTCTTTTAAAATCCACCCACATAGCCTTTACAAAGAAATTTGCCGCCATGTACTTTGACTTTGGTGGCTTGCGTTTAATGTTGGTCTTTTGTTTTAGCTTAGCATGGAAGGAATTTCCTTCTTTAAATATATTCTTGCACTCTCACAGTAAAGACGTGAGACACCGCGCATGATAATTTTTCCATCTTCCTTAACAAATGAAAACATGAACACAATGTTACAGCAAATTCAGCCTTCGCTAAATTTTTGCATTATTGGCTAAACCAGCCTAGTTCATTGAATACCCATCCTATTTTCTTTATAATAGAATGTAGCTCTACTGATTTTACATTATTACTACATTTTTAATGGATTAATATAGAGCTGTATTGAAAGTACATTAACGTTGGATTATGTGTGGTTAGTTTGGCTCATAACTATGTCGCTCTTAAGAAAGGAGGAATCACGGAGGTGGATTTCAATGTTTAGAGTTAATTAATTATTATATTAATATTGTTTTGAAGATTAACTTATTAATTCAATAATAATGTTTAAAAATTAATTTAATATATTTTAATGATATTTTGAGTTTTTATTTTAAATGAGATTTAATTCAAATGAAAGAAAAGGATGTTTAAATAATAACTGATTGTTTGAAGTTATTTCAAACTATTTTAAATAAATTATGGTTTATCAAGGAAATATTACCAACTTTGAAAGCTAGTAAATAAGTTGGTTTTTATAAATGGATTGGGAATTTATAAAGAGGCTTTATAATTGTTTTGGAGATATTTATGAAATAATGGGATTTGGAAAGAAATGGTTGATTTTCGTGCCGTAATTCGAGGGGCGGGGATTTCCTACATTTTACTATGGATTCGCTGGGATATAACGTAACCATCAAGAAACTGCGATCCATGATTGAAATAAAATCTATTTTAAAATTATTCAAGTTTCTAAGTCGAATATACTTATTCTGTTGAGGTAAGTGTATTAAATGATTTCCAAGTGTTTGAAATGTGCTTTTAAAACAATGAAAGATTAGTTTAAGAGGCATAGTGATTTCCATGGGAAAATGTAAACTTTGTTTCGAACGATTGTTTATTTGATAGATAAATAACCGATTATCAAATGTTGGCCTAAATATATAAATCTTCTTAATTTTGGTGGTAGGGAAATATCCCCTACTTAGCACCGAAGCATTTTGACTCTAAAAACTTCTAGAGGAAACACGGGAATTATCTGGTACAGTTACCATCGGGGGTGCTATACTGTACGTATAAATTCATTTTGTTCTTCTAGGACAAATGATAAGGAGATCCGTCCACTTAGAAGGTTAGGGGGTGATTCCAACTCTTATGTATTATATGATTATTTCCTAAAGACCGTTATTGAGCATTCCAGTAATCATCGTTTGGTTTTGTGGAGCACCCGGGAAGCGGAAGAGTGTACTCATAAGAGATGACTCGAATCCGTGACCATTTCGAAAATTATATACGGTTCTACGGAGGAGATTCGTAATATATAAAGTTACTGGGATCCATGTGCGGTTCCGAAACCCGTTAGGGTATGGCAGTCCATGTGTGATTCCAAGAACTATTTGAGATGTGGGAATCCACGTCTGATTCCGAGACCCGTTGGGGTATTGGAATCAATGTGGGATTCCATGATATATTTGGTGGCGTGCGTAAGCTAAAATGTCGAAAGTAGCCTCATCAGTGGGAATGACTAAAACTAGAGATAGGAGGCATGGCCAGTAGGGTTGGCAAACCCATAGGGTGTAGTCGGCTCCACCTAGATGTTACCTACAGTTGTTATGCATGCATGGGGCGATGCACTCGGTCTTAGAGAGACCAGCAATGTTTTTCCCATGGTACATCACTAGGGATGTATGTTGCTTCGGAAGGATATCTCTAATCCTTGTGCAGGAAGACCGTCCCTCTAAGTATCGAGGCACCTCAATGTAAATCCAACACAAATGCGAACGTGCCTTATCAATTTCGATTATATATCTAGTATTTTTGTGACGTACACTCACGAGCATCATAGCTACTTGATTATTATTATTTTCGCCTTAGACATTATTACAATATCACTGGATTTTCTAGTATAAAGGTTTTGGTTATCGTAAGGTAGGAACCCATCCGTGATTTTATGCGGCATGATCTTACGAGATACCTTTGTTTTTGAAAAGTTATTCAAACTTTAACAATCCATTTGATTGTGTTTCTCATGCTTGTTTTACCAGACTGGCCTAGGCATTATTTTCCTATTATGCTCAGGTCAAACCAAGTACATCACCAGGTTTACTTGGATACTTGGAGCTTTAAGAGACGAGCTGGAGGCCCAAAGACGTATTCACGTACATGGTTATTTTTCTGTTTCGTTCACGATTGTATTTATCCGCAATTGTGAGGATATGTTATTATAACTTTCCATGCTGAATAGATTAATATACCATAGTTGATGTCTGTATAGACATGTATTACATTTTTTTGTGTAAAAATTTGTTATATATTATAGATTATTTGTTCCGCTATGAGATTCTGTGTTATTTAGTTACTTCTTGTCTTCTTCCTCTTTCTTTTCCCTAACTATCCGCCTTTCCGTTCAATTTGGGTTGGGCATGTGTGGTTATTGTCAGCTTGAACTGTATGGAAAAATGGGTCATTACAGTTGGTATCAGAGCTTAGGTTGAGCGAACACCTAGGCTTGGTTGGAGCGACTCATTTGAGAGAGGGTAATTGAGACCTTAGGATGAGTTGAGAGTATATATATAAGAGCGCGTACTTGTTATTTTCATAAAAATATTTTTATATTGTGATGTTTGGTCTTTTGAGTTCTTTAGAATTCTAGTCAATGTGTTTGGCCGACGTTATCGATAGAGATTTCCTAAACACTCGAACAAGACCAATTGACACAGTATTGTTTCAAAATGGATAAACGAAATAATTTTGCCTAGAAATATACTTTATATATGTAAAAGGATAATTTTTCAAAGAAAATTTAATATAGTTACTCTTGGTTGATAGGAGATGATAATATTCCATAATTACCATCTAGGATTTGATCGGCCATACTCGCCCATTCCTTAGTATTGGTTATTATCCATTAATCTATCTAGAATTTTCCTTTTGAAAACCAGGTTGAGTAGACAGGAATTTTGGGAAAATTGAAACGAATACCTTGTGAATTAAGTTTCACAATTTGAATATGAGACGTTCGCTGATATTGTTGGGTAAGAAAGGTTTGTTTATTTTTATATACTTAAGCTTAGTTTATAAACTTAACTATAAATTAGTTAGTTAGTTTAAATTAGTTTAAACAATTTAAAAGAACACAGTAGCTTTCAGATATGTGTAAGTAGGCTTGGGTTTTGCTGTTTGGGATTTTGGTGAGTAAGGATACAAAATTTTGGTTAATTAAATATGCTGTTTAATTATAATTTAAAATATTTTTAAACTTTAAAAATCTATAACTCCTACATACGAAGTCCGTTTGACCCGCGGTCTTAGACGTTAGATTCATATTAATAAACAGAACATACTAGTGTAGTTTATTAACCTATTTAGAGATGTATAAAATATCTGTAAAATATAAGACATTTTATTAGTAAAACAGATCCCCATTCTGCTATTATAAACTGTGTAGATTTATTATTATTTGATAATCAACCTATTTGATATTGGTCGTTAATTATTTAATAGTTGCATTGCTATTTATTATTGTTTTTGATTGATTTGTTTGGTTGTTTGGATTGCGCTTGGCCAGTTTATGAGCACTGATTATTATTTATTGATTGTTGACTTTGCTCGACCAGTTTATGTGCAATTAATTATTTATAAGCCTGGGCTGGGTAGAAAATAATAATTTTATTTGAGATAGTTTTAGACTACAAATGATTTTGGAAATGGTAATAATAGTTTTCTTAAAGGGGTTTTTGAGGTATCAATATTTTGGAAATAACTTGCTTAGAAATATTTTAAGTATAAACTCTTTTGAGAAATGAGAATTTAAAGGAGATGTGTATTCCTTTAGATTTGGTTTAGGGAATAAGTCCCGATTTGTGATGCCCTACTCTACGATCCACACTAATAAAGAGTATTACTAGGTAATACTATTTGTTAGTGTAGAGAATAGGGCTGTTTAGAAGCGACCTTCCATAGCTTTGTCTTAAACATGTATTGAATATGTCGACTGGATGCTCTATTTTTTTTCCTTTTATCGTTTTCAAGTGGATCGACATACTCAATATATGTCTAATACACAACTATGGTGGCTACATGATCTATTCAGAACAAAACACAACATAAATAATCCACATAGATCATAGAACAACAAACACAGTCATATATACATATACATCAAGTATAATACATAGTGTCGTACATGGGTGGTGATGCAACCACAATATATACATACATGGGTGGTGATGCAACCATAATATATACATACATCAAGTCCCCATAAAATAATATACATAACCAAGTCAAGTTATCACACTACAAGATCAACTACACATAAACTATGCATAATCCAAAAAAAGGTCGATAGAAGGGTCCATAGAGAATAGCTAAGCAAAAGCCAATAACCTAATGTTCAACTCGGTCAGACCCGAGTAATAAATACACAAATTAGTCTAACTTGAATAAGATGATTAGTAAAAGTTAAATTGGATATATTTTCTCATAGGGGAAACATTCTTTTAATAAAAAAGGAATGATATAAATACAGTTTTAGTCAGAATCCAAGTGATGGAAAATACTGAAATATCTCAAGGTCAACTCATGAATAACACCAACTCAATATAAATGTTTCCATCTTAAAAGTTTCTTGTAATATAAACTCTGATAAAAATCATATAAAATCTTAGAAGGAAACCACAAAAATTCTAGAAATCTCATAACACGTGGAACTTAATTAAGAGTTCAAACTCAGAAACAAAATCTCCATATATGTATAAATTCACATAAAGCTCTAAAACAACTATCTATAAAATGGTGAGATCATAAATAAAACTCAAAACTCAGAAAATTGCCCGGATTGGATCCAAATCCCCGATTGCAAGCCGAAGCTATGCTGCACGTGCAAACCTCGTATTCAGTACTAATATGTAGAGGTACCTATCTTGTGGTGACCGAAGTCACAAATGCCTCGTGGTGACCGAAGTCACAAATACCTCGTGATGACCGAAGTCACAAATACCTCATGATGACCGAAGTCACAATTTCCTCGTGATGACCCGAAGGTCTAGTACTGGCAATAAATCGTGAATGTGTCACAAACTCTCAAATAGGAACTAGAAAAGTGATAACTGTGTGCCCCATACCACATGTTCTGACTTAACGGTTTACTAAATGTAAGTCAATGCCACACAAGAAAACAACATCATTTAAATCACAATAATTGCCTCATATCATCAGCATATACAATAGCCAATAAAATGGCTTTTATCTACTACAACTCCTAAATAGGAGATCGCAAATCTCAAATAAATGCCAAAAGATGGAAATCACAAATAGCCTATAAAAGGAGACTATAAATCTCAAAATATGCCATAGAATGGCAACCACAAATCAAAACATGCCAAATAATGACAGTCACAAATAACAACCCAAAGGTCCATAGCTTCAAATGAACAAGTCCGAAATTAACCAAAAAAATAACACATGTGTCCCACGCCACATGTTTTACTAAATCGTTAAATTCTCTTTCCCATACACTTTAAGAGTGCAAAATAGTGTATTGTATATAGAAAATACTCGTTTTGAGAAAACAAGTTTTTAAAACTATTTTTGAAATCGTTTGGAAAATATTCCTTTGAAAATTCTCTTTATTATAGAGAATAAATATATTTTTAATAAATTTAAAATAATTTATAAATAATTATAAATATTGTAAAATATTTATTTCAAAAGCTATTTTATTATAAAAATCATTTTGAAATTTGTTTTAGAAAACCCGTGCTCGAAAACACATAAATCATCGAAAAACATTGAAAATTCAGCACAAGAAAACATCTCAAAAACTCATCAATTCGGAGTATGGATCAAATAATATATTGGATTACCTATTGATAGGTTTTAACCTGTTCGGAAACACTTCAAAATATCTCAAAACAGATTACAATAGTTGTTGGAAATAGCAGAAGAAAACAACATAACAGAAGAAAACAATTTGCAGAAGAATCAAAGGCCAGGTCAACCTATAGGTGACCTTTATATTGCATAGGTCGACCCGAAAGTCGACCTATGTAGTGTCTGGGTTGACCCTATAGTTGACCCTTGTATTTGTTTGGTCGACCACTAGGTCACGAATTCTGCAGGCGATATTTCCTTCTCCGATTCGATTTTTGAGCATAACTTTCTGGCAGTTACAGGATGATTTATACTATGAAATTTGACATACTCAATCTACAACACATAAAAAACAATCCAGCACAATTCGGCATGGATTCAAGACAAGAATAAGGATATATGAACACATGAAGAAGCAATATGGAACATATTTGCACTGTAACTTTTCAAAAAGCAAACTCTTGTTACAGCAAGCACAAATTCAACCAGTTTCAGCACACAACTCATTCAAAGTTAGAATTTGTGAGATTTAACTCACCTTAGCATGATTTTAAGCGAATTGGTGATGCACAATGATGTCTTTCCAGAGAAAATAGGCTTCACTGACCTGTAGAAACTAGAAAAATAACATGCAGACATAGAAAGGAAAGTTACAGACACATTCTCAAAACAGAAAATTGATGAAATGAATTGTGATTTTGGTTTTTGATTGCCAGTTATTTAATTTGGTTTGTTAATTTCCTCTTTGATTTCACGAAATTTTGAAGCAAGAATTGGAGAGTTAATGGGTGGTCTTTTCTCTGTTTTGTTTTTGAGAGGAAGAAGCAAATGAGAAGGAAAAAGGAGAACGTATAATTTCTCCTATCCCTTCTAGAAATGGATTTGGGCTTGGACCCAATATCCATTAGCCATATGTTAATACATAGTGAAAATGAGCTAAGTAAATTCATATTTCCACTTTTATTCACCATATAATCACATATTTACACATAACTAAACTAAATAAATTTTACAACAAATGTTTATGTTCACAAAATTTTTTTTTACAACATATAAAAGATATTTTAATTATTTAAAATCAATTTCTATTATTAAAACTCTATTTTTATTTAAATACTACAATTTACACCTTTTATTACATAAAACACTATTTTTAACATCAAAATTTACACAAAAATTATTTTCTTGTCCAATTAAATACAAAAACTCCTAAAAACAACATTTTTACATCCAAAAATTATATTAGAACAAAATTCCACCTTTTTATTTATAAAATGTATCATAATAAATCCAAATGCTTCATTTTAAATTAATAAAAATCACATTTGGCAATAATTTGCAAAATTATTGCATTTTCTCAAATTAAAACTATACAATGTTCATTTTTCCTCCAAACTAACCTAATAAAGTTTTTAAATTTTTATTTTCAACAAAATACTTTTAAAACCTATTGTTTATTTAAAATAAACAAATTTTAACAAATTACATCTTTAATAAATTTTTATTTCTCCACTAGTAAATTATGACCATTGTTATAATTTAATATCACAGGTAATCACCAAAAGCAAGGTTGCTACAGACTCCCCCCATATAAAAATTACGTCCTCGCAATTTCTAGAGAATAGCTGTATCCAACATAATTTATTTCATCAAGCAAAGGAAAAGCAGATATGCTTGAGTTTAAAATTCTTACCTTCAGTATGAGAAGATAAAAATCCAGGATAAGATCGCTTAATGAATTCTCTGGTTTCCTAAGTGTATTCGTTGGGATTATCGGACCATTGAATCTTTACAAGCGACACATTCTTGTTTCAAAGGTTCTTAACCTCCAACGTAAGAACATGCATAGGGTGTTGTACGAGTGATAAATCAGGAGAGATCTCAAGCTCCTCTAATGCATGAATATCCATCATAGAATCATGATCTCGTAAACACTTCCTCAACTGAGAGACATGAAACACGTCATGAACTCTAGTACCCGATCAAGAAGTGCTACTCTATAAGCAATAGGACCGATACGTTCTGTAATAGGAAATGGCCCTATATATCGTGGTGCCAATTTCCCAGTTTGGCTAAAGCATACCACTCCTTTCAAAGGAGAAGTTCGAATATTGATAAAATCACTAGCAGAAAACTCAAGAGGTTTCCTACGGTTGTCCGCATAGGATTTTGGTGACTCTATCCTCTTTCATCCTTTCTCTAATAAGAACGATCTTTTTGGATTCTTCTCGAATAGATTCAGGGCCTAAAATAAGCTTTTCACTGGACTCGAGCCAACAAAAAGAAGAAGGACACAGTCTCCTATATAAGGCCTCAAAAAGAGCCATGCCGATAGAGATTGGTAGCTGTTATTATAAGTGAACTCAACCAGAGGAATGTGATCATCCCAACTACCACCAAAATCAAGAACGCAAGCTCGAAGTAAATCCTCAAGAGTACGATTCAGCTGTTCAGTCTGTCAATCAGACTGCGGATGATAAGCAGTGCTAAGATTAAGCTTTGTGCCCAAAGCTTGCTAAAGACTCTACCAGAAATGACTCATGAAGAGTGGATCATGGTCATATACTATAGAACTAGGAATATCGTACAATCGCACAATCTCCTTAATATAAAGCTTCGAAAGATGATATGTTGTAACGACCCGTATTTTTACGGATCGAAATATTGTAAATTTTATGCTTTAGGTCATATTGAAGGCTGGGTCGGTTGAGCGACTTAGTGGAATGGAGCGACTTAAGTTATTGACCGACCTATAGGAATGAGCCATCCAGAGTTAGCTCGTGTGAAAGTTAGGTCGGTGGAACGACTTAAGGATAGTAGGCGACTTAAGGAAAGTGAACGAGTTAGAGGTTCACGGCTTAAGGATTGGACCGACCTATAGAGTGACCGACTTAAGGTAATTAGCGAGTTTGTGGCTAGCGGCTTAGGGATAGGTCGGTTGAAGCGAGATAGCGACCTAGTGGTTGGCTGGCTTAAGTGTTGCCGACCTAGAAAGGTCACCGACCTAAGAGCTAATGGTTTAGGGGAGTAACGACTTAGGGGTTAACTAGTTGGACCGACCTAGAGGAGTTAACAACCTATAGGGATTGACCGACCCAAGGAGCACCTGTGTTGGAGTTAGGTCGGTGTAGCGGTTTAGGGTTAGGTCGGCAAGGGTTAGGTCGTACCCAGTGGTTATGTGTTAAGTCGCGTGTGGGTTTGTGAGTGGTTGGTCCCAAGTCGTTAGGACGGTAGGGTGTGTTGGGTTGTTAGGTCGGCAGTGCTTTAGGTCGTAGGTTGGCCTGAGTGTTAGGTCGCAAGTCGTTAGGTCGGCAACGACTTATGGGGCGGCCGACTTATGGGATTTCCAGCCTATAAATAGAAGGGTTTGGCTCACTTTTTGGCACCGGATTTTGAAGCGACGAAGTGCTGCCATTTTGAGAGCTCGTCTACAACACTTCTTCACTTCTTTTCTCCACTCTAATCTAGTGCTTACTTCCATCCAAGATTTAAGATCAAGTCGAAGATCCAAGAGCCAAAGTTGAAGATCTCCATCCATTGAAGAGAGATTTCATCATTTGAAGCGAAATCTTGTCGGATCAAGTTAGATCCTTTGCTATCCAGATCTGAAGTTAGTTGCTTTTGAGGTGTTTAGGTGATTCAGTGAGTGGTGGTTATCTCTCACAAGGACCCAAAGGAGTATATTGGATCAGTGGTTTGTTTGTGTGATAAAGATAGTGATTTCATGCATTTTCCTTAAGTCTGCATGTAGATCCATTGTTCATAAAGCTTTGATATCCATATTACTATATGTTAACCTATGCTAGTTCATTCATCAAGATATTACTTAGAATTCATGCTTGTTAGATTTGGACTCTTTATTTACGAAATTGCCATTATTGTTATAACTGTTTATTTAGATCTTGTTTGAATGATTGATCGTTTGGATTAATGATTGATTAGATTGATTGATAGAAGTTAGTTGATTTATGAATTTGATATGGACAAGTTGGTCTAAGATGATTCAAAAGCTAAGTGGAAAGGCTTTTGAATAAGGAAAGCTGCCGTGGCATATGAAGCGGATGAGAAAGCTCATATGATAGATTTGATGATGATGTCGAGATGGGACTTTGCTATGATGTGATGAAGCAAAGCATGATATTGAGATGGGACTTTGCTATGATGCGATAAATCAAAGCATGATATGAGGTAGCCTTGGTTTAATCCAGACGGGATCATCCCAAGCATGTTGATAACTCGGTGAAATGGTTCGAGTTTTGTTGATAATGGTTGGCTTGAGAGGTGCTTGAGCTAGTATGAGAACAGTCGTCGAGGAGGATGACTAGGAGGCTGAGAGTTCATCGTTATTGAAGGTTCTAGCATGCTCAGAGCAAGATTACGCTGGGTAGATTCGATAATTCCAGGCACGGGCTGCGACGACGTGCCAAGTACTCTGGGCAGATTCGATAGTCCTAGGCACGGGCTGCGACGACGTGCGGAGTTATGTCTAGAACCGAGGTTACCATTAGCCCTTGACGGACGGATGAAAGAATGAGCCGGTCATTCAATTAACGGTGATATCGAGGCAATGATAACAGTGATAGCCAGAGTCATGGATGTTTGGATGCTTTGGTTGTGTCGTCACTCGGTCTCAAGAGCGATCTTTTGTGGGTGCTTATCTGATCTTGGTTTAGGCCTTGGGGGTTTGTGCTTGGAAAACATCGACCTTGACTCGAGTGATAATTGCCTTACTTTAATTGTCTGCTTTGCTATGTTTATTTCTGCTTAGTGGGTCTGGGGGCTATCACTGTAGAAAGAGGTGGAGTGGGATGGTTGGGTTCCTATTCCTTTTACCCTTTATGCTCTTTTGGTATGTTTGATAGTTGATTTACTGCTCACTAGGACTTTTGTCTGACTCAAGGTTTTATGTTCAACTCTTATTACCTTGGGCTGTTCATCCGTGTTGGGATGGGCAGACTAGGTAGCAGGTAGCAGGTACCGTTCTTAGTGACTAACGCTATTGATAACGAAGACGAGCTGGAGGCTTTTGCATATTGTTTTCTTACTATATGTACTGGATGTTCCGCTGTTTGTATGATTCTCTAAGTGTTATGTAGTGAGGCTTGCTGTATTGACTTTTTCAGATTGTCGTACCAAACTATTATGAGGTTATATGATGAGATTCTGTTCTATGGAGCTTCACTATGTATATTTTTCTATTGTATTTTATCCATGCGCTGTGAGTAATACGATAGACTATTGTGTTTACCTTACCTTGATGATTGTCCATGGCGGTCTGGCACACTTTACAGCGCAATATTTCCTTGTTTGGTGCGGGAGTCATGGGCGGTCGTCACATTTGGTATCAGAGCCTTGGTTAATCGATTTTAGCCAACGCTCACTGACGTAACTACGTATGAGAGACGTAATTGTAATTTTGATGGATGATTACTATATGTAATATAGTAGCTTAGAAGGATTTGAACTTCTTATGCAGTTTTTTCTCAGGGTATATTAATCATTTTTTATAGATATTAGGAATGAGTCGAAGAGGGAGACCAGCTGCTAGGGGAGGTCGTGCTGTTGAGGGGGCTGCTGATTATGCTTCTATGTTCGAGGCTATGATGGCTTCGATCATGAGAAGGATGCCAGCTCCGGGGCCATCAGTAGATGTTGGAGTTCAAGTTCAAGCTTCAAGACCAGTGGATTTTGCTAAGTTGTGTAAGGACTATACTGCTCTTGGAGGAAAGTTTTCTTGGGGATAGAATCAACTATTGAAGTTCAGAGATGGATTGATGCTTGTAGAATGATTTTTGGTGATTTGGGAATTGAGGATGCAACTAAGAGGAAGCTTGCATCAAGACAGCTTCAGGGAAGAGCTTCTGATTGGTGGAACTCTATCACCATTGATACTCCAGAGGAAGAGATCACTTGGGAGCAATTCCAAGCTAGATTTGAGGCTAAGTTCATTTCTACAACTCAGAAATCTGTTCTGTTCAAGAAGTTTGTGGAACTCAAGCAAGGTGGAAGACCAGTTCTTGAGTATGTTTCTGAGTTTGAAGCTTTGTCCAAGTATGCTCGGTCGCATATTGAATCCCCTTATCAGAAGAATGAGAAGTTTGTGATAGGTTTGGACACTTATCTTGGGAGGCAGTTGGTGGATCATTTGGACGATCCGTTCGAGAAGCTTTTGGAGAAAGCTCTCAGGCATGAGAATCTGTATCCTAAGGAAGGATCTGTTGTTGCTGTAACCAAGGAAGGGCCTAAACCACAGCAGGGTGGAAACAAGAAGAGGAAGCAGCAGCAACAGAAGGGAAAGGATGGCCAGAAGAAGCCGAAGGGTGAAGTGACCTGCTACAACTGTCAGTAGAAGGGCCATCTCTCCAGGGATTGCAAAAATCCGAAGATGCCGGCGAAGTGCCACAACTGTGACAAACCGGGACATTTTAAGAAGGATTGTCCGGAACCGAGGAAGGACAGGCAGATTGTGCAAGCCTATGCTTTGGGGGCTGTTCCATCATCTTCGAAAGCTCCTACTGTGGAAGAGAAAGGAAAGAGTGTGGTGGTTCAAGGTACTCTTTCTATATGTGGTGTTCCAGTTAGAGTGTTGTTTGATACTGGGGCGTCTCATTCGTTTGTTTGTAATGAACTTGTAGGCCGGTTGGGTTTGGAACCGGATATTGTTGATAGACCATTGGTTGTGACTAATCCAGTTGGGGGTTCGTCTTGTTTGTGTATGGTATGCCGTGGTCTAGTTGTGTCGAGTCATGATTGCTCTTTTGTTTGTGATTGTTTTGTTCTGAACTTTGTGGGGTTTGGAATTATTTTGGGTATAGACTGGCTTAGGAAGTATGCGGCAAGGGTTGATTGTAAGGGGCTTGAGGTGACAGTTGAGAATGTGGAAGGGCGAAAGGTTGTGATACGATGTAAGCATGAAGAAGGCGTCTTCATGAGCTTCATGTATTCGCTGGTTGTTCCACGGGATGGACTGTCATCGGTGCCTATTGTGAATGGATTTGAGGATGTCTTTGACGAGGTCAAAGGGTTACCGCCGCATAGAGAGATCGAGTTTCGTATCGATCTAGTTGAAGGAGCCAGACTTGTTGTAATGCCTCTTAGGCGGATGGCGCCTAGGGAACAGCAAGAGTTGAAGGTGCAAGTTGATGACCTTTTGCAGAAAGGATTCATTCGGCGTAGTGTGTCCGAATGGGGTGCACCAGTTGTGTTTGCAACCAAAGCGGATGGATCGTTGAGGTTGTGTGTGGATTATCGTGAGCTGAATAAAGTGACTAAGAAGAACAAGTATCCATTGCCGAGAATAGATGACTTGTTTGATCAGCTTCACGAAGCTAAGGTGTTTTCTCAGATGGATTTAGCAACGGGATTTCACTAGTCGAGAGTCGCTAAGGATAGTGTGCCGAAGACTGCTTTTAGGACACCATCTGGTTTCTATGAGTGGCTGGTAATGCCATTTGGATTTACTAATGCGCCAGCATATTTTGTGGATCTCATGAATAGAGTGTTCAGAGATCAGTTGAACAAGCTCGTACTTGTGTTCGTGGATGATATTCTGATTTATTCCAGAACTGAAGAAGAACACAAGACACACTTACGTGTTGTTTTGGAAATCTTGCGGAAACATCAGCTGAAGGCTAAGTTTTCGAAATGTCACTTCTGGAAGAGTGAAGTGAGGTTCTTAGGCCATATTATCTCTGGAAATGGAATAGCGGTTGATCCCGCCAAAGTGGTAGCAATCCAGGATTGGGTTAGACCTAAGAATGCATCTGATGTGAGAAGTTTTCTTGGATTAGCAGGATATTATCGTCGGTTTATCAAAGACTTTTCCAAGATAGCTGCACCATTAACAGGATTGACGAAAAAGAACCAAGTGTTCAAGTGGGATGCTAAGTGTGAGCAAGCTTTCGGAATCCTGAAAGAGCAACTGACAAGTGCTCTTTTTTTGACTATTCCAAGTGGAAGTGATGAGATGGTGGTATACACCGATGCATGTGGTACTGGACTTGGAGCAGTGCTGATGCAAAAGGATAAAGTTGTTGCGTATGCTAGTCGACAACTGAAGCCGCATGAAAAGAATTATCCGACTCATGATTTGGAGTTGGCGGCGATTGTTTTTGCTCTGAAGATGTGGAGACATTATCTATTGGGAGTTCGATTTGAGTTGTTTACAGATCATAAGTCATTGAAGTATCTTTTCTCCCAAAAAGATTTGAATCTCCGGCAGCAACGATGGCTAGAGTTTTTAGCATCATATGATTTTGGTATAGCCTATACTCCAAGAAAAGGTAACGCAGTGGCAGATGCGTTAAGTCGAAGACATGCAGGATTGGGAGCCATCTTTTCAGAATGGAAGAGTCTCGAGTATTTCGCTGGATTTGACTTCAGGCCTAGATGTGAATTGGAACCTGAGATGTTGGCAAACTTATCGATAAGACCTTCTCTTGTGGAAAGAATTGGCAAGAGCAAAAAGCGAGACGATAAGCTTGTCAAGATTATCCGTGATTTGGAATCTGGATTGGATCCAGAGAAGGATAAAGGATTCGAGGTCGATCGAGAGGGTTGGCTTCGGAAGCAAGGACGACTAGTAGTTCCCGATGTAGGTGAATTAAGAGATGAAGTTCAGAAGGAAAGTCATCACTCGAAGCTGACAATTCATCCAGGAGGGAATAAGATGTATCGGGATATGAAGAGAACCTATTATTAGGAAGGCATGAAGAAGGATGTGGAAATTTTATTTCCAAATGCATGAACTGCCAGTTGGTTAAAGACGAACAGAAGAAGCCAAGTGGATTGCTTCAGCCATTAGAAGTTCCTACATGGAAGTGGGAGCAAGTATCGATGGATTTTATTGATGGGTTACCTAGGACCAGAGAAGGAAATGAAGGGATTTGGGTAATCGTAGATCGTTTGACTAAGAGTGCAAGATTAATTCCTGTCGATCAACTAGGACTGCATCGAAATTGGCTGAGTTGTATGTTAAGTGGATAGTTCGATTCCATGGTATTCCGAAGAGTATAGTGAGCGATCGAGACCCATTGTTCACTAGTGGATTTTGGAAGAGCTTCCAGGAAGTTTTGGGAACTGAGTTGTGTTTGAGTACAGCTTATCACCCTCAAACAGATGGTTAGACCGAGAGAGTCAACCGAGTTTTGAAAGATCTTCTCAGAGCATGTGTTTTGGATTTCGGAGGATCGTGAGAAGATCATCTTCACTTGGTGGAATTTTCGTATAATAACAGTTACCAGTCAAGCATTGGTATGGCACCGTATGAAGCGTTGTATGGAAGACCGTGTAACTCTCCGACATGTTGGTTGGAAACTGGAGAAAAGCTGATACTTGGGCCAGAAATGATTCAACAGACTACGGATTGTATAGAGATCATTCGACGACGAATGAAGGCAGCCCAAGACCGTTAGAAAAGTTATGCCGATAAACATCGTAAGGATTTGGAATTCGACGAAGGTGATATGGTTTTTGTAAAGATTTCTCCTCTGAAGAATGTTATTCGATTCGGGAAGAAAGGGAAATTGACTCCGAGGTTTGTTGGACCATTCCCGATTATCGAGCGAATTGGAAAGCTCGCTTATAGATTGGAGTTACCAGAAAAGATGTCGGGTGTGCACAATGATTTTCACGTATCGTATCTCTGGAAGTATGTGCACAACTCGAATACGGTGGTTTCTGTTGATAGCTATGAAGATTTAGAGGTTGATCCTGTTGTTACGAGGCCTCGCAAGCCGCTTCGTGTTGTTGAAACTGACACGAAACAGCTTAGGAGGAAGATGATTACGTTGCTCAAGATACAATGGAGTGATGATGTCAACGACTGTACATGGGAAGAGAAAGAGAGGATGAAGGCAGCTCATCCTGAACTCTTCGAGGTATGGCCCTAAGGTGTCGTGGCATCTCATGAATTTGTAACTTGTTCTAGTCCTAGAATTCTGCATGCTAAGTTAATAATTGGATGCATGATTTGTTGATTGCTATGGATAGTAGGCATGCAGAATAATTTTGGTTGCTCTTGTTTGTTTGGAATTTCGGGGGCAAAATTCCTAAGGGGGAGAGAATGTAACGACCCGTATTTTTACGGATCGAAATATTGTAAATTTTATGCTTTAGGTCATATTGAAGGCTGGGTCGGTTGAGCGACTTAGTGGAATGGAGTGACTTAAGTTATTGACCGACCTATAGGAATGAGCCATCCAGAGTTAGCTCGTGTGAAAGTTAAGTCGGTGGAACGACTTAAGGATAGTAGGCGACTTAAGGAAAGTTAACGAGTTATAGGTTCATGGCTTAAGGGTTGGACCGACCTATAGAGTGACCGACTTAAGGTAATTAGCGAGTTTGTGGCTAGCGGCTTAGGGATAGGTCGGTTGAAGCGAGATAGCGACCTAGTGGTTGGCTGGCTTAAGTGTTGCCGACCTAGAAAGGTCACCGACCTAAGAGCTAATGGTTTAGGGGAGTAACGACTTAGGGGTTAACTAGTTGGACCGACCTAGAGGAGTTAACAACCTATAGGGATTGACCGACCCAAGGAGCACCTGTGTTGGAGTTAGGTCGGTGTAGCGGTTTAGGGTTAGGTCGGCAAGGGTTAGGTCGTACCCAGTGGTTATGTGTCAAGTCGCATGTGGGTTTGTGAGTGGTTGGTCCCAAGTCGTTAGGACGGTAGGGTGTGTTGGGTTGTTAGGTCGGCAGTGCTTTAGGTCGTAGGTCGGCCTGAGTGTTAGGTCGCAAGTCGTTAGGTCGGCAACGACTTATGGGGCGGCCGACTTATGGGATTTCCAGCCTATAAATAGAAGGGTTTGGCTCACTTTTTGGCACCGGATTTTGAAGCGACGAAGTGCTGCCATTTTGAGAGCTCGTCTACAACACTTCTTCACTTCCTTTCTCCACTCTAATCTAGTGCTTACTTCCATCCAAGATTTAAGATCAAGTCGAAGATCCAAGAGCCAAAGTTGAAGATCTCCATCCATTAAAGAGAGATTTCATCATTTGAAGCGAAATCTTGTCAGATCAAGCTAGATCCTTTGCTGTCCAGATCTGAAGTTGGTTGCTTTTGAGGTGTTTAGGTGATTCGGTGAGTCGTGGTTATCTCTCACACGGACCCAAAGGAGTATATTGGATCGGTGGTTTGTTTGTGTGATAAAGATAGTGATTTCATGCATTTTCCTTAAGTCTGCATGTAGATCCATTGTTCATAAAGCTTTGATATCCATATTACTATATGTTAACCTATGCTAGTTCATTCATCAAGATATTACTTAGAATTCATGCTTGTTAGATTTGGACTCTTTATTTACGAAATTTCCATTATTGTTATAACTGTTTATTTAGATCTTGTTTGAATGATTGATCGTTTGGATTAATGATTGATTAGATTGATTGATAGAAGTTAGTTGATTTATGAATTTGATATGGACAAGTTGGTCTAAGATGATTCAAAAGCTAAGTGGAAAGGCTCTTGAATAAGGAAAGCTGCCGTGGCATATGAAGCGGATGAGAAAGCTCATATGGATAGATTTGATGATGATGTTGAGATGAGACTTTGCTATGATGTGATGAAGCAAAGCATGATATTGAGATGGGACTTTGCTATGATGCGATAAAGCAAAGCATGATATGAGGTAGCCTTGGTTTAATCCAGACGAGGTCATCTCAAGCATGTTGATAACTCGGTGAAATGGTTCGAGTTTTGTTGATAATGGTAGGCTGGAGAGGTGCTTGAGCTAGTATGAGAACAGTCGTCGAGGAGGATGACTAGGAGGCTGAGAGTTCATCGTTATTGAAGGTTCTAGCATGCTCAAAGCAAGAGTACGCTGGGTAGATTCGATAATCCCAGGCACGGGCTGCGACGACGTGCCAAGTACTCTGGGCAGATTCGATAGTCCTAGGCACGGGCTGCGACGACGTGCGGAGTTATGTCTAGAACCGAGGTTACCATTAGCCCTTGACGGACGGATGAAAGAATGAGCCGGTCATTCAATTAATGGTGATATCGAGGCAATGATAACAGTGATAGCCAGAGTCATGGATGTTTGGATGCTTTGGTTGTGTCGTCACTCGGTCTCAAGAGCGATGTTTTGTGGGTGCTTATCTGATCTTGGTTTAGGCCTTGGGGGTTTGTGCTTGGAAAACATCGACCTTGACTCGAGTGATAATTGCCTTACTTTAATTGTCTGCTTTGCTATGTTTATTTCTGCTTAGTGGGTCTGGGGGCTATCACTATAGAAAGAGGTGGAGTGGGATGGTTGGGTTCCTATTCCTTTTACCCTTTATGCTCTTTTGGTATGTTTGATAGTTGATTTACTACTCACTAGGACTTTTGTCTGACTCAAGGTTTTATGTTCAACTCTTATTACCTTGGGCTGTTCATCCGTGTTGGGATGGGCAGACTAGGTAGCAGGTAGCAGGTACCGTTCTTAGTGACTAACGCTATTGATGACGAAGACGAGCTGGAGGCTTTTGCATATTGTTTTCTTACCATATGTACTGGATGTTCCGCTGTTTGTATGATTCTCTAAGTGTTATGTAGTGAGGCTTGCTGTATTGACTTTTTCAGATTGTTGTACCAAACTATTATGAGGTTATATGATGAGATTCTGTTCTATGGAGCTTCACTATGTATATTTTTCTATTGTATTTTATCCATGCGCTGTGAGTAATACGATAGACTATTGTGTTTACCTTACCTTGATGATTGTCCATGGCGGCCTGGCACACTTTACAGCGCAATATTTCCTTGTTTGGTGCGGGAGTCATGGGCGGTCGTCACATATGTTGTCCTATTAGACTTAATAGGGATAAATTTTATGAATTTAGTAAAACAATCCATAATAACCCAGATGTTGTTGTGGCACAACCTCGAGCGAGGTAAGCCATCAATAAAATCCATAGAGATTTGGTCCCACTTCCACATCGGGACCTTTAAAGGCTGAAGAAGACCACTGGGTCGCCGATGCTCTGCTTTCACGAGCTGATAAGTCATGTAGTTGCTTACATAACTTGCCACGTCTCGTTTCAAACCTTTCCATTAATATAAACAACGCATGTCAGCATACATCTTGCTGCTGCCTGGATGGATATTGTATTTAGAATGGTGACACTCATCTAGAATGTCCCGCCTAAGATTTGGAATAGATGGCATGACTAATCTGTTCTTCTTATGAAGACATCCATGGCCGTCGACGCTGAAATTCCTCATCTCAATATCATCGAGGGATTCAAACTTACACTTCTAAATAATAGAAGAAATATCGGAATCTTGCCGCTGTGCCTTGGCAGTCCGATCTAATAGAGTAGGACGAGCGTTCATGCTACATAATAAAATAGGAGATTCTGGAGTAGAAGCACGATCTCAGATATCACAAATAGATAGAGTCTCTAAAGCTTTCCGTTCTGCAAGCATCATGGAAACAACAGCTGATTGCTTACGACTCAATGCATCGGCAACTCGATTCCCCTTGCCCGGGGTATACTGGATAACAAAGTCATAAGAAGCGGGGAATTCGAGCCAATGTTCTGTCGCATGTTAAGCTCTTTCTGGGTGAATAAATGCTTGAGTGACTTATGGTCGGTATAGAGAATAAAGTGCTCACCCAATAAATAATGGCGACATATCTTCAATGCGAAGACGATGGTGGCTAGCTCTAAATCATGGGCAGCGTACCGAACCTCATTTGTACGCAATTGCCTTGAAGCATAGGCAACTACTTGGTCTCTTTGCATAAGAAAAGCACCAAGGCCACAATGACTGGCATTGGTATAGACAAAAAGATCTTGGTTCCCTTTGGGAACCACGAGGATAGGAGCATTACTTAGAAGTTCTTTCTATTTCTGAAAGGAAGCTTCACACTTATCAGACCAAATAAATCGAACGCCTTTTCTGGTAAGGCTAGTGAGAGGAAGCACGATGCGGGAAAAGTCTTTGATAAACTGATGTTAATAACCCGCCAATCCAAGGAAGCTATGAATCTCAGAAACATTCTCAGGTCTCTTCTAGTTTTGAATGGTTGTGATCTTAGATGGATCGACCGAAATCCCCTTCGATGACACTACATGGCCTAAGAACATGACTTGCTTTTTCCAAAAATGGCGTCAGAGATGTTTACGGGGTTTGACATCTCCTATCCAGTGTCTAACATGGGTGCAGTAACACAAGAGGTGTTCGGGATTCACATCTACCAAGGATCCGTTAAACTATCTACTATGCAGTACAATAAACTATTATAATATGTCTACAGTAAAGTAAAAGTATTAAAATAGCGTTAAGGCGTTACCCATGTCCCCCTTAACATATTTTATATATTCCCATAGTCTATATCGTACCGTAACTCCCTCCATAAACTGGAGGGCTATCAGAGGGCACTCCATAGGTACGGTACAAAAAAAACTCGTAGAAGGCGCTCTAAGGTATGTGAACATGGCACTCAAGGCAATGTCAGGATAGATAAACCAATTACAGATCCGGACTGGTGGTAATGCATAGCAGCTACTACCGCCCACCTCGGACCCACTCCCATAATCCAAATCAAGGGTGGCTGCCAAATCAATCACAAAATAATAGAATGGTAACGAAGAAATGTGCCCGATCGGAGGTGCGACCTCACTTGGCTCGGCATGGCTCCTGTTTTAGTCACATCTATGCTGACTCACGGGAGTCAGGGTGTCATCATACCTCATACAGAAATTGATCACCAAACCATCCTACTTCATTTCTAGAATCTTCATCACGTACACAGTTGTTAAAGTGGTTACGATATTGGCAGAGAGTATGACAATATCCGATCCTGGTCTCTTAAACAACCAAACGCTTATTACACACCGGATGGTTCTTTTATATTTTCAAAACCATTTCATAATTGATACCAAAATATTGTATTCGATTCAAACCATATCACTTTCAAAATTATATTCACTTTGAAATCATAGTTTCGAAATTATATTTCCGTTCAAAGTCATATTTCCAAAATAGGTTAAACTCCCATTTCTAAATTATCATATTAAATCAAATATGTTATTTAAATCCCAACTTAGATTATAATATCGTTTAACCATATTTACTTTAAAATCGAGGATTTTAATATAAACACAAAATCTTTACTTAGTTTGAAATTTAGGAAAATAGTTTAGATAGTATAAATAGTTTAAATAAAATTTTAATAGTCAAAATGCTCTAGAATAGTTAATATAGATTTAAAATAGTTAAATAGATTAAATATAATTAAAATAGATTATTAGCTTTAAAATATATTAATTAAATTTTTTTGACAGCAATGGGTGTGCAGTGCGGGGCTACACAGCCAATTAGATTAAGGCTAATAAAGTAATATAGTTCGACCAACATGCTTGGTCGATGGCCAAGAAAGAGTTCCGAAACCCTACACAAATTATTTACAAGACCCAGTTCATAATTACTCGAGAGTTACAATAAGAATAGTCATGCCAACCACTACACAAGTAATGAGTCAGTCAGCCCGCGCATTATTCCAAGATGATAGCAGTCGAGTGGAGGGTAGCCTGCGTGAAGTACCTGTCCAGATAGAGTATATATAAGCAATTCGATTACATATCTCATTAATAGTGCTCGTAGGTTTATTGAAACTGCGTGCGTTTCTCTCTTTCCTTAAGCACTAGCTGAAGATGGCTATGAAGGAATCAAGATACTTATCCGAAGGGCTAAATTGCAAGTGCTCAAAAAACGAGCGAACGACAGGGACATAACCAAGGAGCGAAGAGCTAGTAGTGGCCCAAATGTGGTAAGAAAAGTCATAGTTGAAAAAAAGGCGGGTGATTGACTCATAATGCTCGGAACACAGGGCACATGAGGGTTCTACCGAGACATTCAAGCGCCTAAGCCTGTCTCTGGTGTTGATGCGGGCATGAACAAGGCACCATTGGAAGAATAAAATGCGCGGGAGGAGCTTACATTTCCAAATTCTTGCAAGTAAGAATGATCTTCCGGGGTGATTAAGAAAAGCGTAGCAGGAGGAGACCGAGAAGCCATGTGAAGGAGATAGAGCCCATGTGTACAAATCTGGAGAGGTAGAAAGGTGTACTGAGGGAAGTAAGGCAGAGGCTGAGACAAGCTCGGTTAGAGTGTTTAGGTCAAAGAGGGAAGAGGGCAAAGGCAATTTGGACCCATGGCAGTGATCTCGCGAATAGATGAGAAGTTATGTGAGGTAAGAGAATAGAGGTTAGGGTAGGAATGAGCTAGGGGGGTTTGACCGCATCAAGTGTCTAACCAGAAGAGGCAATTATCCCCATTACCAAGGGTGACATGGAAAAGATTTTTGACTCGGGGATGATACGAACCACTCCATCCCAGAAGGGAGAGAGTCTGAGAAGGGAGGTGGAGTGAAGGACCAGGTGAGGGTCGGCTTGATAGAGAAGTTGAAGAATCCAATTCTTCCAGAGGAAGTCACCCGGAAAGATTACTCGCCAGTGCCATTTGGATAAGAGGGCTGTGTTGAAGGAGGCGAGGTTGGAAATGCCGAGGCCCCCATGATCTTGATGTAAACAGATCGATTTCCAATTGATTAAGCATCGTTTTGTTACCATTCCAAAGAAAAGACCGCCTACTGGCATCAATTTTGAGAATAACCCAGTTTGGAAATTTATGGTACGACATCCAGTATGTCGATAGGGCAGAGAGGACAGATTTGACAAGTATAAGACGGCCTGCAGAAGAAAGCGAGTTAGCTTTCCAGGATGTAAGGCGTGATTCAATCTTAGAGATGAGGAGGAGCCAATCGGACCGAGCAAGTTTGGTTGGATGTAAGGGGATGCCGAGGTATGAGATGGGAAAGTGACCCAGTGTACAATTGAATAGAGAAGCTAAAGGTGGGCCGAGGTGGTCAAAGTTACCAAGCATGATAAGTGAGCTTTTTCCAAAATTAATGGATAGACCGGAGATAAGTTCAAAGGTATAAAGGAGGACCTTAGGCAGTGCATATGAGCTGATTCAGGGGAGATCATCAAAATTGTATCGTCCGTAAATTGAAGATTGGCGATCGAGAAGTTCGAGTTGGAAAGATGGATACCCTTTAACAGGTTGTTGGGGATTGCAAGCTTAACCATCCGATTGAAAACATCCGAAACAAGGACAAAGAGAAGAGGTGATGGGGGTCACTTACCTTAATCCGCGAGCCGACTTGATATGTCCACCTAAGGAACCGTTAACGGAGATCGATGAAAAACTTGAGGTCAGAATACACTTTATCCAGTTGCACCAAGAATCTGGGAAACCCCTGTGTTTCATGAGATCAAGCAAAAAGGACCAGTTTACCGAGTCAAAGGCTTTGGAAAAGTCAAACTTAAGCAGGGCTCCAGGGGTATTTGAGTAGTGACAGAATGAAATGACCTCCTGAGTTGCCGGCACACAATCCAAAATGTTTCTGCCAAAGATGAAGGCCGATTGCTCAATACCGACTAGGGAGCAAATAACCCTCTGGAGACGGCTGGCTAAAATCTTGGTGATGATCTTGAAAGTGGTGTTGAGGAGACTAATGGGTCTAAATAAGGGAAGAGCGACGGAGCCAGGGGATTTAGGTAATAGGATGATATTAGCATAATTAATACGAGCTATAGAGGCAGGATTATTATGAAATTCATGACACATCTCTATTATGTCCGACTTAACTGTGCTCCAGAAATGTTTGAAGAACAGGGGACCAAAACCGTCTGGGCCGAGGGCTTTGTCTTCTGCCACGCCACTGAGGGCTGCCCAAATCTCATCATTCGAGAAGGGGTGATCAATGGAGATCGGGGAGGGATTAGGGTAGAGCAAATTCCAGTCCATGGGCAGGGGCGAGGGAGGCGGGTTGCCTAAGATATTACAGTAGTAGTCGATGAAAAATCGGAGAATGTCAGATTGGTCCGAGTAAGTTGAGTCATCATGACAGATTTCTGAGATGAGGGCAGATCTACGGTAGCCATTGGTGAGTCTGTGAAAATAAGAAATATTTTTGTCACTCTCCTCAATCCATTTAGCTTTGGAACATTGTTTCCAGCCAATTTCCTCTTGTTTGATTAGTCTGTCAAGCTCAAATTCCAGCTCGCAAAGTAGATCGGATTCTTAGGAAGATAAGGGGCGGGATTCTTGAAGAATATTAAGCTGCAGGATGTTAGCTTGGGTTGTCTCAATACGGGTTCTGATCGAGCCCCAAATAGATTTGGACCAAGGTTTTAACTAACTTTCTGAGAGCTCTAAGCTTAGAGACTACACGCTTTGTTGCTGATTGAATCAGGCAGGGTTGGTTCCATGCTAGTTTAACGAAATCATCAAAAGATGGTTCCAGGAGCCAAAGTTTTTCGAATCCGAATGATCGATTTAGAGGGAGATTGCTACCGGTATCAAATAGAAGAGGACAGTGATCAGATAGGATGGAGGCGAGGCCAGAAATAGTGGAGAGGGGGTGAAGGTCATCCCAGGCGGAATAAAAAAGGAAACAGTCAAGTTTTGCAAGGATGGGGACGTCTCTTCGGTTGGACCAGGTAAAAAGACGGTTGCTGATTGGAGGGTCGATGAGAACGCAAGAGTGGATGAAGTTGTTGTAGGCTTCTGAATCAAGAGAATGGGTGCCGGAGCTTCGCTCGTCGGGGGATCTGGTAGTGTTGAAGTCCCCTCCGATAATCCAATGACCATTGATAAGTGAGGCGAAGTTTGAACAATTGGACCAGAGTGTGGATCTGCCATGGGTGGTGTGAGGGCCGAATATATTGGAGAAAGAATAAAGTAGGCCCGAATGAAGATGGCGAAGAATGACATGTAGGGCCGCATGGTGGGTAATGACTTGACAAAGCGATCATAGCGATTCGTTCCAGGCAGTAATAATTCCACCCCTGGAATCAATCGCATCTATGTGGGCCCACCTAGACAGACACGGTCCATAAAGCAGTATGAGATGAGTTGGGGAAGGGTCCACTAATTTGGATTCTTGGATAAAAATTGTGGGGCTAGGAAGATATTAACAGCATGACATTTAGATAGATCTCCCAGCCCACGAACATTCCATGAAACAATTTCCATTGGGAACGGGACATACGCTCGTTCTCCAATAGTTGCATGGACGAATAGTGCTCATAAGATAAAATTACTCCCATGCAACATGCCATTTTTATTATTTAGTTTAGAGTTAGCTGATGAAATCACTACGGGTTTAAGAAAACTACCCGAGCTACCAGGAATGGAGTCAGCCGAGTTCAGGCGGTTGCTTCTTCTGACCAGGGCAGATGAGAGTAGAGCAAGCTGCCTGGGGGCTTCTTGGGTTTCACGGCCAGGCGATTGGAAGTCCAGATGAGGGGATGGCGGCTCGGACTGCTGAGAGGATTGGAGAAACAGTGGGACGGAGGGGTGTTCATTAGAAAATGGATCCCAGCGGGGATCAACAGACCAGTCTCCCACCTGTTTGAGTCCACTACCCTAGGGGAGTCATCATTTGGCTGAGGGGCGGGGGGAGGGGGGGAGGTTCGGCGGAGACATATAAGCTTCATGATTCATGGCATCGAAACGCTCGTCTTGGTATGATACATCGGAGGGTATGTTGAGTGGTTCGGAGAAGCACCGCCAGTCCCGGTCAAAGTCCAATCCCAAGATGAGAGTCACGGGTCGCCGGTTGGGATGTGCATGCTCCCACCGTTCCACTGTCAGCACATACTCTGTATTGTTTAATCTAACAACAAAGGTGGACGGTGTGATTATGCCACTGAAAAATTGAAACTGCGAATAAAGATAACGATGATCAAAGTAGGACCAATCACAGTCATCCAGATCGATCGGATGACCGATTGAGCTAAGGGCATCAGTAACTGCTTCCAGGTTGTCCCTTAGGAGTACCGGGAATCCATGCACTCTCGCCCACGATGGAGGTTCGAGGGTAGGAGCATTTGGAGGAACGCCATTTGACCAAGGCTGAATGCTAACTAAGCCTGAGTTCGCCAGTATACATATTGTCCCTAGCTGCAGTGCTCTTTCGCGGATGGATATGGAGGGGCAGTAAACAAGGAAGGTATTGTTAGATAAGATCCATATAGGACATTCCCAGAGGTCAAGCTGAGCCGACAAGGCGACCGCGAGGGTTTCAATGGTCCAGAAGCCGCTGATGATTGTGATCATGAAGTACATCGAGGGGTCGTCCATGGGATACTGGTGAGGAGTTGGAGGTTTGGGATTTTGGCAAGTAGAATGAGCGGTTTGAAAAGTTTTGATAGGGGGATGAGAGGATTGTTGCGTGTGGATCTGTTTTTGAAAAGTGACTTTATGCTTGGCAGACGATTTTGGGACCCACATAGTCTGCGTAGAATGAATGTCCTTGGGAGCTGGAGCTTTATGCATGGTAGATGAAGCGTTTTTATTGGGGCAGGTTAGTTGGGAATGACTAAAGAAGCCATAGAAAAAACAAATATTTGATTCTCTGCAATCTTTGGCCACGTACTCTCTTCCAGCACATCTGAGACAGCGACGTTTCGATTTTAAAAAGTCGATGGTGGTGTGGGTCGTTTTGAAAATGGGAAGGAACTTATGACACCTGATCACTGGAGGGTTGGGAAGTAGGGGAGGGCAGGTCGGGGAGGCCATCGCCTGAGTGTAAGTCTTCACCGAGGGCGGGCAGGTGCGATAGACGGAATGAGGAGAGACAGGAACATCAAGGGCTCGGTTGGATGAAGGCGCCGTCGACAAATGGGGGATGCGAGTGAGGTTGGTTTGGCTACCATCACCAGAAGCCGATGAGGTGTTGGGGGGAGCGGAGACTTTGAGGGAATGGAATGAGAAGGCTTAGGAGCTTGGGAGAGCTCCTAACCGAGCCATTATTAGGAGCTTGGAATGGTCTAATTAATTTTAAAATAAATTAAATGGTTTAAAATAGGTTAAATTGATTCAATATAGTTATTATAGGTTAAAATAGTTTAATAATTTGAAAATCCTAAAATTTATTTATTTTTGGCAAGGCCAACCTGTTTTTATAGTGGACAGTCCATAATTTATTAAAAAACATAACCAAAATACAAAAACGCTTAGTAGAAACTAAGCAGGTCAATAGGAAGATGCGACTTCAAAAACACCATCATGTTATGCGCATTTGATACTACATCTTCTCGTGACAAAATTTTAAATAACAAAGCGGAAATACTAGAGTTAGTCCTCATAAATCTTCATTTATTCCTCTCCTCTCATATCGCAGCAGCCGTTAGCTTGAGAAATTTGAGAAGACGAGTGGTAGAAGTGGATTTCCACCTTGTTTCTTGGAAGATACGTATCCATTCAAGCTTGTAATCTCTGGAGGGAGGAGTCTCGTGTATGTGACGTAGAACGCGTTTCCAGAGCTGGAAGGAGAATAAGCAGCTAAAGAAAAGATGCCCAACGTTTTCCGCAGCACGATTACATAGAATGAATGACGAGTGTTCGATAAAATGTCTTCTAACAAGATTATCTTGAGTGTGAACAACATTCAACAGACATTTCCACAAGAGAAGATTGTGCTTTGGTTCCGATCCTGATTTCCAAATTCGAGCGTGCCAAGGAAAAGGAAAGCTATTATAACTATGTATGATTGCTTTATAAACCAACGATATGCTATGATGCTTGGCGTTCCAGCTTAGCCCCGGCTAATTAGAAGGCATATATGAGTTTCTAATCGAAGTCCAGAGACTCGTCAGTGTGGGAGAACTGACATGAGGCAGATGTATTCCCTCGTTGTTAATATAAGAACCAGCATTAGCGTTTTGAGGTATACCAGAATTATCAATAAGGTTATAATCGATCGAGTGGGATAGAATCATACCAGTTGCACACCAAGGGGAGTGCCAAAAGGAGTTGTTTGTGCTGCATCGAACCAAAGGCAGGTAATGTCTTGTGTTCTCAATCAGTCTTTTCCAAAGATAGCTAACATCATTGGTAACATTCATGGTCCAAAAATTGCAACTTTTAAGATTGTAGTGTCTATTCCAGACATCCCACAACCCCTGATTATTGCTAAGTAATGTGTTAACATGATGAGAGGCAGTAGCAATGTTCCAAATTTTAAGATTAATGATGCCTAGGCCACCCATATTATAAGGGGAGATAATCTTTTTATAAGCAATCAGAATAAGTTTGTTAGAATAAATATTTCCATGCCGCAGAAAATGGTTAAATGCACGATTTAACATGTTAATATGTTTTATAGGAATGATGAACAGCCTAAAATAGTACGTACACATAGAAACGGCGATGCTTTTTAAGATCACAAGTCTGCCAGCTTGTGATAGTTTATCATCATTATATGTTTTGAGCCTAAATGTTATTTTTTCGTATAAGGGAAGGCATTGGGCGTTGGTTATTCTGGACTTACACATCGGAGCACCTAAGTACATGGCATTGTTATCCATAGCTTGAAGACCAGAAGCATGAAGAATATTCAGGTAAATATTTTCTAGAACTCCAGCAATATTAATTAGAGATTTGCTTTTATTTATGTGGAGACCGGTCATTTGATTAAAGATTTTGAAGTGTGGAGAAAATGATGGTGATGGATTTAATACTTGGTTTAGAAAAAAGCAAGAGATCATCAGCAAACATCAAAGAAGAAATTTGATGTTTCTGACATTTAGGGTGGAATTCAATATTTATTAATGCATTCCATAGTAATCAAATAGGTAAGAACTTCCATAACTAAGATGAATAGAGAAGAGGAGATAGGATCCCCTTGCCTAATTCCTTTTTGAGTTTTAAAATAACCAAATGATTCACCATTGAGAGATAAAGACATATAGACAGTACAAATGCATGTGTATATCCAGGCTAAAAAAGGTAAGGGAAAATTCATCCTAGACATAATAGAAATGATAGCATCCCATCGAACAGAGTCGTAAGCTTTCTGAATATCTAACTTTAGGAAACATCTAGGAGAGATGTTTTTCCTGTTGTACCCTTTTATAAGTTCTTGTGATAGTAAAATGTTATCAGGTATAGATATCCCAGTTATGAACCTATTTTGGTTAGGAGAAATTAAATCGGAAAGGCAAATTTTCATGCGAGTAGAGATAATTTTAGCAATGCGTTAGTAAATAACATTGCAGCAGGCAATGGGCCTGAAATTAGATACATTTTGGGGAAGATTAACCTTAGGAATAAGAGCAAGTTTAGTATGATTAATGCCGTTTAATAAAGTGTTGGTTTTGAAGAAATGTTGTATAGCTTTAAAAAAATCCTATTTTATAATGTGCCAACATTTTTGAAAAAACAGTGCTGTAAAACCATCAGGACCTGTAACAACCCGGGATTTGCATTACCAATTAATAAATAAAAGTTAGGATTCTTTATTTATTGTAATGAAGCATAAAAGGATTTGGAATAACAAAAATTATTTGAAAATGGCTATTTTGATTAAACTTTGAAATATGGGATTTTAAAACGAGGATAAAATGTTATTTTTGGAAAACTAAATATTTTAGGAGAGATTTTAAAACGGGTTTGGATAAGAAAAAAAAAGAGTTTTATAAACATATATGAACACTTAGACTAATTTTTGGAAACATGTAATTAACTCTCTTCTTATTGGGTTACTAAACTTAACCCAATAACCCACCCTAAACCTCCTCTATAAATTATCTCAAACTCTCCTAACCTCATTCATTCATTCCTAATCAAAACCCTAATCATTTCCTAAGGCTTTCTTAACTAAAATGGCCTCTATCTTCATCTCCTTCTAGTTTTAGCTTATGCAAGTCATTCTATGCAAAGGTAATGCAAATACCCACCTCAAATCCGTTTTTATATCTTTCTAATTTCTGAAATTTATTTGGTAACACATGTTTTATGTTTTTTTTTGATCTTATAGCCTCCTAATCATCTTTTGCTAACTTGGGTTGATGCTATAATGGTCTTTGTTGCTTTCTAGAGAGGTATATTGCTAAAAACCTCTTCTAATATGTGTTTAATCATCTTTTGATTTCGGTAATCATTTAGTAACACATGTTTTATTATGTAACATGTGAATCATAGCTCTTTGATCATCTTTGCTTTCATTTTGGGGTGTGCACATAAGGTGCTTGTGATATTGCTTCCTAAGGTAATGCTAAGCTTTGGCCCTTTGTTCCCTTTAATAAAGTGTAGTAATCATTATATGGTAGTTATTGATTGATATTGGTGAAATTTGATGCCAAAAACTTGAAAAAAACAGCATTTTCAGCTGGCTGGAATGCTTCAGCCTGAAAACGGGCTGAAACAGTGGTCTGAGTGCACCAGAGCAGGCCTGGGTTGCACCCAGGCTGCTGCTCGAGCGCAGCAGGCTAGCCCGGTTGGGCTAACCGGAAGAAGGCCAGCCCTTAGTGAGATGGCACGAATTTCCAGCGCGCGGGCGCATGGCCCGCGCGACGCGGTGGCAGACGCGGGCCGAAGCCCGCGTCCCCACTCCCAAGCCCATGCGGGTTGGGGGCTTGCCTGCCCGGTGGCAGACGCGGGCCGAAGCCCGCGTCCCCACTCCCCAGCCCATGCGGGCTGGGGGCCTCTGGGTCCCTACTCCCCAGCCCAATGCGGGCTGGGGGCTTGGCAGTACTCCCCAGCCCAATGCGGGCTGGGGGCTTGGCAGTTCTCCCTAGCCCATGCGGGCTGGGGCTTGGCATTTCTCCCTAACCCATGCGGGCTGGGGGCTTGTTGGTTCTCCCCAGCCTATGCGTGCTGAGGCTTGACCGAACCTGCTGCACCACATGGTGCAGCCTAGTTCACAGAAACGGGCTGCACCATGCGGTGCAGCCGGCTTCTATGTAATGGGCTGCACCCATTGGGTGCAGTCGGGTTCCGACCCACCGGTCGCACCATTTTGGTGCGACCGAGTCCGGGTTGCACCATTTTGTTGCAACCGCTTCAAATTGATTGTTTCTGCAATGAACCTTTGGGCTTCAATTGCTAATTAGAAATTGTCGAATTTTGGTTCACAACTATTCGGAATATTTTCCAACTCGAATATTGTCTTTCAGTGATTTTCTGATTTATCGATTTCTCTGAGATTTGGCACTAGATTTCGTTCATGGGTTTTATGAACTATTTTAAAAGG
This sequence comes from Allium cepa, assembly GCA_030765085.1. NCBI lineage: Eukaryota > Viridiplantae > Streptophyta > Magnoliopsida > Asparagales > Amaryllidaceae > Allium > Allium cepa. The sequence continues at coordinate 527,536,406 of CM060939.1, read as the reverse complement.
ATTTTTCACTCCCAAACGGCTTTCGAAATTATTATAATGTTACTTTTAATTATTAAACTATTTACTCCATAATAGGAGAGTTTTCAAAAGCCGTTTTAAAGTGATTTCAAAATCAATTATAAATCCGTTTCGCACCATTATTTTCTATAATAAAAATCTCACACTCACTTTTTAGCACGTCGAGCGAAGTGGAAAGATGCTTAAACGGTTAGGAAATCTCCGGCCTATGGAACCGTGTGTATTTTCTTTCCGGTTAATCCCCGACCCATTCGACTGATCGTTTTGACCTTTGGGTCTAGTTTACCGATGATACGAGGTGGACTTTTTATTGTTAGAGTGTGAGCTTGCTATTGGTTAGTAAACCGTTTAGTGCGAACGTGGGGTATGGGACTCATTGTTAACATTTTACGGGTTCCTCTCCAAGAAGTTTGTGACACATTAGCCTCTAGGCGGCCAGTGCTGGACCTCTGGGTCACCACGCCTCTGGGCAATCGTCTCTGGACACCTGCTCTATGGAGCAGTTTTTCGGCATATGCCTCTGGGCCGTTATCCTTCTGGGAAGGATCTCGCCGTCTCGCGCGTTCCGCATCTGTGCAAGTTATTGATCACAACTCTACAGTACTTGGCAATAACGACTCCGGTCGGTGCACGTGCTATACTTGTATTATCTGATGATTTTTATATCCATTCGAGTACCGCCCTTCGGTGTTGGTTCTATGGAACCATACGATGTAAGTGCGATTACCATGTGGATTCACAGTGTCTCTGGACACTGCTTTTCAGTATTCTATTTCATTGACTTTTCAGTATGTCCCTATTGCTCTTTGGAGCATCGATCTTTGCTTGGGCATTGATTACAGACTCTGGTCACACTTGGGATTATTGCCTATGGGCAACTTTATATAGCTTTAGCTACGCCGATGATATGAGGTGATTTTATTTATTCAACACTTTGATGTTGATATTCTTTTTGGAGATTTTTACTGTTTATAGATGATTGGGGATCGTCATTTTATTCATGTGGTCCATAATACTCTCCTCTTCGGAGAAGTACTGTTTTATTTATGTACCGCATTCTTATATATCTTAGTTATTACTGATTGTTTAGCTAGCCTGACCCGAGTGTTTTCGCTCGGGTCAGACCGAGTTGTTTCAGGTTAGGTCTCTGGACTTAGCTTCTGTGCTTCTGCTTGGACATTATCTGCTATGCTGATAGATAGCTCTTTACATTTGTCCACTATTTTGATACTCTAATTATTCAGTCTCTTATGTATATATTTTTGACTCACATGTGTGAGCGGTGGGTTTGTATCCACTTTCTTTACATTTGGACTTGTATTGACGATATGATGTACTTATGCTCTATGACTGTTCTGTGATGGATATATTATCGTTGTTATTATGTTTGTTCTGAATCTATTTTTTTTTCTTTTAGCCATTTTAGTTTCGTTATAAATATCTATTGGATATGTCGAACCACTTGAGAAAAGAAAACCACCTATTCGACATATTCAGTAGTTAGTTATAGCTTGATTACATATGGTCGCTTCCATTATACTCTATTCTCCGTTCTAGTAGACGGTATTACTCCGTAATACTCTTTACTAGAGTGTGTCTCGGAGTGGGGCGTTACAGTTTGGTATCAGAGCTTGGTTCAGAGTTAAGTATAATAAACACAGAACAGTAACACTTAGTACAATACATCTTAGTATGATTCAAATATTACATTGCCCTTTCCTCATGACATACGATAGATAAGTTAGGAATATGTTTAGGAATACATTTATATTCCGTAGTATTCCAATTGAATTATCTATCTTTAAATCATGCTTAACTCATATCTTATCTTATCTTTCAGTATGGTTGGGAGAGGTAGGAACCTCCATTCTGCTGATGCTGGACAGTCCAGCAACCCTCACCCAGAGGGCGTATACATGACCACGGACCAGATCATGGAGCTGGTTCGTAACTCTCAGTCGCACTCTCAGTCTCCTGCACCAGTTTCTGATGCACCACGCAAGTCTGCTTTTGCACGTCTATGCAGCGACTTTATTCATCTTGGAGGGAAGTCGTTCAATGGCTCCGAGACTATTCTTGAGGTCCAGGCTTGGATCAGAGTTTACAAGCGTAATTTCACTCGCATGACCCTTCCTGACCATAACAAAGTTCTTGTTGCTTCTAGCTATCTTGAGGGCCGTGCCTTGGATTGGTACGAGCTCCTTATTTCTAAGACCGATGAGGCTACTCTCACTTGGGATCAGTTCCGAGAGCGCTTCTTGCTCAAGTTTGTCCCCAAGTCCGAGAAGATAGCCCTTGCACGCCGCTTTATTGACCTTAAGCAAGGGAAGACCTCTGTTGCTGACTATTCATCATCTTTCGAGGCCCTATCCAAGTATGGCCTCGAGTTCATTAGCTTTCCTTATAAGAAGAATCTCAAGTTTGTAGAAGGCCTGAAGAAATATTTGAAGAAGCAGCTTATGCTCCAGCTTTAGCTCCCTTTTGATGAGCTAGTTAACGCAGCGCTTCACCTTGAAGCGATGGAGCGTGAGAGAGACAGCGATGGGGATGGTGAGGGTTCCAAAAACCCCAATCAAAAGCGGGGTCCATTTCAGAAGACCAAGGCTTGGAACAAGAAGAAGAAGACTGACAGTTCTACTTTTCAGACTCAGCCTCAGACTCGTCCTCAGTCCCAGACTCCTGCTCAGCCTAGTGGGACACGTCCCCCGAAGAAATGCTTCAACTGCGGTTCTCCAGATCACTTTATTCGAGAGTGTCCCAAACCTCTCTATTGCACCTTCTGCAAGAAGGAGGGACACAGGGTCTCCACTTGTCCTACTGCACCTCCTAGATCTGGCAAGCTTAATGCTGCCAAGGCTCCTACATCTTCAGCTCAACCTCGAGGTACGCATCCTTCCGTTCTCGAAGGTTCTATTTTATTTCATGGTAGATATTGTAGAGTTCTCTTTGATACAGGTGCCTCTCACTCATTCGTATCAAAGGAACTAGTTGATACTTTATATTTGGATGTTAATTGTTTGGTTTCTTCACTAAGGATTGTGAATCCCATCGGCGGATCCATGACTCTTAGCCTGCTTTGTGAGGATATAGATATTGATCTTTGGTTTCTTTCCATGCGAATCTGCACGTTATGGAGTATTTGGGCTTTGACATGATTCTTGGCATGGATTGGCTCGCTCAGTATGACGCCAAAATCATTTGTTTGGAGCGGATATTATTTCTTCGTCATCCTGACTCGTCCGCTCCGTTAGCTATTGCTCTTCAGGATGTTGGAATTTCTGATATTACTTTATTTTCTCTTGATTCACGAGACGAGGATTTGGACATATCTCGTATTCCTGTTGTTCGGGATTTTCCCGATATATTCGAGCCAGTATCAGGCCTGCCGCCAAAGCGGGCCATTGAGTTCCGCATCAATCTCATTCCAGGCTCCCACGAGGATGTCTACTAAAGAGAATGAGGAACTCAAGAAGCAGTTAGTAGAGCTTGAGGCGAAAAAGTTCATTCGGTCCAGTTCTTCGCCATGGGGTGCTGCTGTGGTCTTCGTTAAGAAGCCCGATGGCTCTCTTAGGCTTTGCATTGACTATCGCAAGCTTAATGAGTTGACCATCAGAAATCGTTATCCATTGCCACGGATAGACGATATGTTTGATCAGTTGAGTAGTGCGAAGGTCTTTTCCCAGCTCGACCTTGCCACCGGATTTCATCAGCTCCGAGTTGCGGAAGATAGCATTCCTCTTACAGCATTTCGCACTCGTTATGGTTCTTTTGAGTGGTTGGTCATGCCATTCGGCTTGACGAATGCTCCGGCTTTCATCGTCGATCTCATGAATCGAGTATTTCGGGAATACATCGATAGATTCGTTCAGGTTTTCATCGACGATATTCTTGTTTATTCTAGATCCGAGGCAGAGCATGCTCATCATTTGCGGACCGTTTTGGATACTCTTCGTCAGCATCAGTTTAGGGCCAAGCTCTCCAAGTGCCATTTCTGGGAGAGCAAGGTCAAGTTCTTGGGTCATATTGTTTCTTCTGAGGGTATTTCTGTTGATCTTGCCAAGGTCGAAGCTATTCAGAATTGGAAGCAGCCCGAGAACGTTCATGATATTCGCAGCTTCCCTTTTCTGGCAGGTTATTACCGTCGGTTTATCAAGGATTTCTCTCGAGTCGCACTTCCCCTTACGACGCTGACTCGTAAGGGTGTTCGCTTTATTTGGTCTGATAAGTGTGAAGCTTCTTTTCAGCGATTGAAGGAACTTCTCACTCATGCTCCTATCCTTGTGGTTCCTGAGAGTAAGCAGGATCTTGTTGTTTACACCGACGCTTGTGGTAGCGGCCTCGGTGCTGTGCTTATGCAGAAGGATCAGGTAGTTGCTTATGCTTCTAGGCAGCTACGTCCGAATGAGGTTCGCTATCCGACTCATGATCTTGAGTTGGCAGCTATCGTCTTTGCCTTGAAGACTTGGCGTCACTTTCTATTTGGTGAACGCTTCACTCTTTACACCAATCATAAGTCTCCGAAGTATCTTTTCAGCCAGAGAGATCTCAACATGAGGCAGCAGCGATGGCTTGAGTTTCTCGCCTCATATGATTTAGATATTCAGTACACCCCTGGCAAGGGGAATCGTGTTGCAGATGCGCTCAGTCGCAAACACTTGGCAGTTGTTTCTATGATGATTTCCGAGTGGAATGTTCTTGAGACTCTATCTTTATGTGATATTAGAGATCGAGCTCCATCTTCTGATGCTCCTGTCTTATTATCCAGCTTGGAAGCTCGTCCCATCTTGTTGGATCGCATTGCCCATGCTCAGCGGCAGGATCTAGACCTATTGCATTTCATTCATCTTCTCGAGTCAGGATCCAGTGATGAGACATTGCTGGACTATTCTATTGATTTTCATCGGTGTCTTCGGAGGAAGAACCGTATTATTGTGCCATCTGATTCATCTCTTAGGCGAGACATTCTAGACGAGTGTCATCGCACTAAGTACACTATTCATCCCGGGTCGAGTAAGATGTATGCCGATATGTGCCGGCTATATTATTGGGAGGGTTTGAAGAGAGATGTTGCAAGTTATGTGAGCAGTTGCATGACTTGTCAACAGATCAAGGCCGAGCATCAGCGTCCATCTGGTCTTCTTCAGCCGCTAGAGATTCCATTATGGAAATGGGATCAGATATCCATGGATTTTATTGACGGTCTGCCTCGATCGAGGTCAGGCCATACTTCTATTTGGGTCATCGTCGATCGCTTGACCAAATTAGCTCATTTCATTCCTATTAGGTCCACTCGGACTGCTCCTTAGCTTGCCAAGCTATATGTGAAGGAAGTCGTTCGACTTCATGGCATTCCTAGCTCTATCGTCTGTGATCGAGACACTATCTTTACTAGTCACTTCTGGAAGTGCCTACAGTCAGCTTTGGGCTCAAAGCTGAATCTCTCGACTGCTTATCATCCTCAGACCGACGGTCGGATGGAGAGGGTGAATCGTGTTTTAGAGGATCTTTTGCGCTGTTGTATTCTGGATTTCGGAGGTAGTTGGGAGGATCACTTATCGCTTGTAGAGTTCTCCTACAACAACAGCTTTCAGTCTAGTATCGGCATGGCACCTTTCGAGGCTCTATACGGAAGGCCATGTCGCTCTCCTGCTTGTTGGTTAGAATCTGACGAGAAGCTCATTCTTGGTCAAGATTCAGTTCGAGAATCTTCTGAAAAGATTGTTCTTATCCGTCAGAGAATGAGGGAGGCACAGGACCGCCAGAAATCCTACGCGGACAACCGTAGGAAGCCTCTTGAGTTCTCCATTAGTGATTTTGCCTTCATTCGGATTTCCCCTATGAAAGGGGTTGTGCGTTTCAACTCTACAGGGAAATTGGCTCCTCGCTATGTTGGACCATTTCCTATCATGGAACGCATCGGCCCCGTTGCTTATCGTGTGGCTCTACCTGCTTATTTTTCCGGAATGCATGACGTGTTCCATGTTTCTCAGCTTCGCAAGTGTGTTCGCGATCCTGAGTCTATCATTGAGCCGCATGTCGTGCCTGATTTAGAGATCTTACCTGATTTATCTTTGGAGCAGCAACCTCTTCGTGTGCTTGATTCTGAGGTTAGACGCCTTCGCAACAAAGAGGTTCCACTCGTGAAGATTCAATGGTCACCGAATCCTAAGGACTGCACTTGGGAGACCAGAGAATCTATCGAGCGCTCTTATCCTGGCTTTCTCCCATCTTCTTCTGCGAGTAAGAATTCTATATTTTATCTCTATCACTTCTTTTGTGGATTTTACGATTATAGACGACATCTATCTTAAGGAATTGCGGGGACGCAATTTTCTTAAGAGGGGAGTCTGTTACAACCCGGGATTTGCATTACCAATTAATAAATAAAAGTTAGGATTCTTTATTTATTGTAATGAAGCATAAAAGGATTTGGAATAACAAAATTTATTTGAAAATGGCTATTTTAATTAAATTTTGAAATATGGGATTTTAAAACGAGGATAAAATGTTATTTTTGGAAAGCTAAATATTTTAGGAGAGATTTTAAAACGGGTTTGGATAAGAAAAAAAATGAGTTTTATAAACATATATGAACACTTAGACTAATCTTTGGAAACATGTAAATAACTCTCTTCTTATTGGGTTACTAAACTTAACCCAATAACCCACTCTAAACCTCCTCTATAAATTATCTCAAACTCTCCTAACCTCCTTCATTCATCCCTAATCAAAACCCTAATCATTTCCTAAGGCTTTCTTAACTAAAATAGCCTCTATCTTCATCTCCTTCTAGTTTTAGCTTATGCAAGTCATTCTATGCAAAGGTAATGCAAATACCCACCTCAAATCCATTTTTATATCTTTCTAATTTCTGAAATTTATTTTGTAACACATGTTTTATGTGTTTTTTTTGATCTTATAGCCTCCTAATCATCTTTTGCTAACTTGGGTTGATGCTATAATGGTTTTTGTTTCTTTCTAGAGAGGTATATTGCTAAAAACCTCTTCTAATATGTGTTTAATCATCTTTTGATTTCGGTAATCATTTAGTAACACATGTTTTATTATGTAACATGTGAATCATAGCTCTTTGATCATCTTTGCTTTCATTTTAGGGTGTGCACACAAGGTGCTTGTGATATTACTTCCTAAGGTAATGCTAAGCTTTGGCCCTTTGTTCCCTTTAATATAGTGTAGTAATCATTATATGGTAGTTAGTGATTGATATTGGTGAAATTTGATGCCAAAAACTTGAAAAAAACCCCAAAATCACCAAAAACAGCATTTTCAACTGGCTGGAATGCTTCAGCCTGAAAACAGGCTGAAACAGTGGTCTGAGTGCACCAGAGCAGGCCTGGGTTGCACCCAGGCTGCTGCTCGAGCGCAGCAGGCTAGCCCGGTTGGGCTAGCCGGTAGCAGGCCAGCCCTTAGTGGGCTGGCGCGAATTTCCAGCGTGCGGGCGCATGGCCCGCGCGACACGGTGGCAGACGCGGGCTGAAGCCCGCGTCCCCACTCCCCAGCCCATGTGGCCTGGGGCTTGCCGGCCCGGTGGCAGACGCGGGCCCAAGCCCGCGTCCCCACTCCCCAGCCCATGCGGGCTGGGGGCCTCCGCGTCCCTACTCCCCAGCCCAATGAGGGCTGGGGGCTTGGCAGTACTCCCCAGCCCAATGCGGGCTGGGGGCTTAGCAGTACTCCCCAGCCCATGCGGGCTGGGGTTTGGCATTTCTCCCCAGCCCATGCGGGCTGGGGGCTTATTGGTTCTCCCCAGCCCATGCGGGCCGGGGCTTGACCGAACCAGCCGCACCGCATGGTGCAGCCTGGTTCACAGAAACGGGCTGCACCATGCGGTGCAGCCGGCTTCTATGTAATGGGCTGCACCCATTGGGTGCAGCCGGGTTCCGACCCACCGGTTGCACCATTTTGGTGCGACCGAGTCCGGGTTGCACCATTTTGGTGCAATCGCTTCAAATTGGTTGTTTCTGCAACGAACCTTTGGGCTTCAATTGCTAATCAGAAATTGTCGAATTTTGGTTCACAACTATTCGGAATATTTTCCAATATGAATATTGGCTTTCGGTGATTTTCTGATTTATCGATTTCTCTGAGATTTGGCACTAGATTTCGTACACGGGTTTTATGAACTATTTGAAAAGGATTTTTCACTCCTAAATGGCTTTCAAAATTATTATATAATGTTATTTTTAATTATTAAACTATTTACTCCATAATAGGAGAGTTTTCAAAAGCCATTTTAAAGTGATTTCAAAATCAAATATAAATCCGTTTCGCACCATTATTTTCTATAATAAAAATCTCACACTCACTTTTTAGCACGTCGAGCGAAGTGGAAAGGTGCTTAAACAGTTAGGAAATCTCCGGCCTATGGAACAGTGTGTATTTTCTTTCTGGTTAATCCCCGACCTATTCGACTGATCGTTTTGACCTTTGGGTCTAGTTTACCGATGATACGAGGTGGACTTTTTATTGTTGGAGTGTGAGCTTGCTATTGGTTAGTAAACCGTTTAGTGCGAACGTTGGGTATGAGACTCATTGTTAACATTTTACGGGTTCCTCTCCAAGAAGTTTGTGACACATTAGCCTCTGGACGGCCAGTACTGGACCTCTGGGTCACCATGCCTCTGGGCAACCGTCTCTGGACACCTGCTCTATGGAGCAGTTTTTCACCATATGCCTCTGGGCCGTTATCCTTCTGGAAAGGATCTCGCCGTCTCGCGCGTTCCGCATCTGTGCGAGTGATCGATCACAACTCTACAGTACTTGGCAATAACGATTCCGGTCGGTGCACGTGCTATACTTGTATTATCTGATGAGTTTTATATCCATTCGAGTACCACCCTTGGGTGTTGGTTCTATGGAACCATACGATGTAAGTGCGATTACCTTGTGGATTCACAGTGTCTCTGGACACTGCTTTTCAGTATTCTATTTCATTGACTTTTCAGTATGTACCTATTGCTCTTTGGAGCATCGATCTTTGCTTGGGTATTGATTACAGACTCTGGTCACTCTTGGGATTATTACCTATGGGCAACTTTATATAGCTTTAGCTACGCCGATGATATGAGGTGATTTTATTTATTCAACACTTTGGTGTTGATATTCTTTTTGGAGATTTTTACTGTTTATAGATGATTGGGGATCGTCATTTTATTCATGTGGTCCATAATACTCTCCTCTTCGAAGAAGTACTGTTCTATTTATGTACTGCATTCTTATATATCTTAGTTATTACTGATTGTTTAGCTAGCCTGACCCGAGTGTTTTCGCTCGAGTCAGACCGAGTTGTTTCAGGTTAGGTCTCTGGACCTAGCTTCTGTGCTTCCGCTTGGACATTATCTGCTATGCTGATAGATAGCTCTTTACATTTGTCCACTATTTTGATACTCTGATTATTCAGTCTCTTATGTATATATTTTTGACTCACATGTGTGAGCGGTGGGTTTGTATCCACTTTCTTTACATTTGGACTTGTATTGACGATATGATGTACTTATGCTCTGTGACTGTTCTATGATGGATATATTATCGTTGTTATTATGTTTGTTCTGAATCTATTTTTTTTAGCCATTATAGTTTCGTTATAAATATCTATTGGATATGTCGAACCACTTGAGAAAAAAAATCACCTATTCGACGTATTCAGTAGTTAGTTATAGGTTGATTACATATGGTCGCTTCCATTATACTCTATTCTCCGTTCTAGTAGACGGTATTACTCCGTAATACTCTTTACTAGAGTGGGTCTCGGAGTGGGGCGTTACAGGACCAGGAGAGCTTGTGGTTTTCATTTTTGAAATAGTTTCATGGATTTCTTCCAGGGTGATAAGTTTAATTAAATTTTCAGATTGCTCATTAGTGACAGTTTTAAGCGTAAAGTCATTTAAAACATGCAAATTGGATCTATGTTATTATAAGCAAATAGATGCTTATAATAACTAAGAAAGGAATGCTTTATACTCGTTTGCGTGTTCACTTCAAAACCATGCATATCTCTAATCATGTGAATTAAGGTAGAAGTCTTTTTTAGTTTCAATGAATTATGAAAATTTTTAGTGTTTTTATCACCTCCTATATCCCAGTTAAGCCTGTTTTTAGCACGGAGCATAAGTAATTTAGTTTTGATAGCTATTTTCAATTTTTTGGTTAGCTCATGCTCTTTATCCGAAAGCACTCAATCACAGGGATTATCCTGCATCAGAATTTGCATGGCATTAAGTTCAGTTCTTAATTTAGTTGATAGAAGGTTACCAGTACCATATTTTTGCAAAGACCAAGCTTTGGTAGAAGCTTTACAATCTTTAAGTTTTGATTGCAAAACGAACATGGGATTGCCAAATTTGGAAAAGGCCCAGACTTGCTCGATCAAAGGTAAGAATTCAGGATCAGAAATCCAGCTGTTGAAGAAACTAAATGCGGAAGGACCTCTGTCATTCCTGGTGCCCCAGTCCAGTATGATAGGACTATGATTAGAAATAGATGGAGCGGGAAAAAAAGGAAATAAGAGCAGGCCAAGCATTAAAAGCACATGTATTAAAATAAGATCGATCCAATTTACAAAACGTTCTAACACCAAATCTGCTATAGTTGTTCCAAGTATAAAAAACACCTATTTTAGGAACTTCATGTAGATGAGAGAGGAGGATGGCGTTATTCAGGGGAGCAACATCAACAAAGTACAATAATATATTTTAAAATAGTTTATACTTGAAAACATGAATTTGGAATTTATATCAATTTAAAACTATTTATTCCATTTCAACAAAATCAGACCATTTTAATTTCTTAATAAAACCCAATTCCAAATCTTCAATTTAAATTCTCAATAGACCATTGCATTTTATATCAATTCCAATCCATGTTGGAAATATCAATTTATATATACTCCAATTCCGGCACGTTTCAAAGTTATATTTCAAATAATTTTAATAATTCAATTCTGATAAATTTCAATTATACTTCAAAAATCAAATTTAAAATTTCAATTTAAATTCCTTCAACAATTCCTTTTAAACCAATTCCAGCTTTAACATAAAGCTTGAATTTCGATAATAGTTCAATTTATATAAATCAAATTTTATTTCAAAATATCATTGTACTAAATTATAAAATTAAAGATTTTAAAATCATTTAATTTAACCAATCCAGTGTCCGTATACAATTCTCTACCCTAGGGTCAAGTGATATAGATATTTATCATTTCAATCCGCAATTTAAAATTTTACGGTTATATATCATTTCAAACCACAATCTTGAAATAAATAACATCCATAAAATCAATCGAGTCTATCATTTCAACCCATAACGATTTTTCCCTAATCTATAGATCGTTCGGGTATATATCATTTCAACCTATAGTGATTCCTAATAATATCTAAGGGAACTTACAGAGTGATAGCATTTCATAAATCAAATATAGCATCCAATCAACCAATAATAAATTCAAACATCTATCACAATCATCATCCAATTCAATCAATAAATATCAACAAATAGCTAACTATTATACATAGGTAATTAACTGGCAAAATTTAAATTCAATAACAATTAAATAATGATTTAATTCAAATAAGTTCAAATTAACTGGAACAGCAAATTAATATACCAAACAGCCATAAATAAATTCCTAATCAAATCATAAATTTAATTTAACTAACATAAGAAATTTTAGAAGTTGTGAGTGGGCAAAACACCCACCTTCAATTTTAAATCGATTTAAAATCCAAATTAGGGCCCAAATTCAAACAGTCTCAGAATTCGACCAAACCAAAGTCAAAATGTCCGGAATTTAGGTACGATATTGGAAAAACAAACCGTGCATGAAACGGACATCGTATGCAAAAGTTATGAAGTTTAGAACATTGGAAATTAAAATTTATATAAAATAAAACAAAACAGACAAAATAAAGAAAAGCACACACATGTCAGCACACTATCACCTGTAGAGCTATCTCGTTCGAACCAAGCCACGCTCGTTCAAGAGCCGCTATACCTAGCAACTATCGCATGCACCACCGCACGCCGCCTCGCCCATGCTGACGCGCTACCATGCCGATCCCCACATGCGCCACCACCTGTGCCCAACGTACGCAACCCAACGCCACGAAGAGGCCAACCGCCTTCTAGATTATGGAACCCTAGTTGAATTTTTTTGGCCAATCCAACTATCACCTCGCCGAACGAACCACTCCGATGGACTACGGCCGACGCTCTCTACAAAACCCATAAATCAATTCGACGATCAGACGAGGTTGATCAACGCGCGATGAATGGCCGGGACTAATTCCCCAAGTTCTAGCCACACAGAAACTCCAATCGAAAAACTAACAGCGGAATTAACTTGCGTTCGTCGAGAGCTTCAAATCGATATTTAATTTGTTTAGGTTGGAGGAGTTTGAATTTTTGATTTGATTTGCAATTGAGTTTGGAATTTGTTTGGTTTGTCTGCCATTGAGAAGAAGTAGCTAGAGAGAATGTACGTATATAAAAATAAAAATAAGAAGCGGTAGGGTTTATAACGGGCTATTTATAGGCAAAGGTGAAAATAGAATGAATGGATAGATTTGGTTTGGAAGTTGAGCGATAAACGACCCGAAAAGCCAGTTCTATCTCCGAAATGAAAATGGGTCATCCCTTATATCACCATAGATGTTTTCAAATATTTTAAACTCAATGGAACAGGTTTCAGGTCCTAATTCCACCGTATGAAGAAGTTATGTTAAAATCAGCTTATTTCAAATTGATTTTAATTAAATTGATTTAAAGGGGTATCGAGTCCGTATGATCAATTGACAAGTCCGATCGCTACGAAACATGAAACCCTACAATAATTCACGTTACAGATCTGATGAAACTATTTTCGTCGAAATTAGGGTCAGTGGCCAAAATGGCTATTTTCACGTTAATTAAATAAATTAATATTAAATTGAATAAATCACTTTTTCAATTCAAATTTAATAATTCACAATTTCCATCACTTTGGATTACTTAGTAATTTATGATCCTTTAAAAAAAATTTCTATATCAACTTTTTTATTGAATGTCTCACCATTTACGGTGTTTACTCTCAATTTCAAATAATTCAGCAATTATAAATTAAATTTTCAATAATTCCATTAAATTTGATTTCCCTCTTATTATTCATTCAATTATCATCTTATGGGTATAATTAACATTAGTTTATATCTTAGTACACCAATATTCTCTAATTTCATCTTAATTCCCATTAATGTAATATTTAAACATTTAATTTCATTTAATTGCAATTAATCCAATTGTTATAATTTAAATTCCAATAAATTGATAAATCTTGATTTCCATTCTTTTTATTCAACCAATTTTCATATTATGAATAAAATTAACATTATTTCCCATTTATTACCTTAATTTACATTAACGTAATATTTAATTAGATTTGTTGCAAAAGATTTCCAATTTAATTTAATAGCCTAAATAAATAGGCAACATATAATAATTGTCACTGTTGACTTTCAATCACATTTAGGTTTATTATTCACAACAAATGTTATAATTGCTTTCATAACACTAATTTTATTAAATTACCATTAACTGTACAATTTCATTAACTAATTCGGTATTTACATTTGTTTCTTATATTCAATTTATAACTAAGTATATATTTACATTATTTCAATTGATTGGAATTTCATTCAAGTTGCTAATAGTTAACTTTAATTAACATTGTTATTTCATCTTAGTTGTTATTTCATTAATAAATCCCAAATTTTTATTTCTTTCAATGCTAAATTTCCAAAATCTTATTAAATTTACTAATTTAAATTATCAAAATTATGGGTCGTTACACTCTCCTCCACTCAAAACTTTTCGTCCTCGAAAAGGAAAAAGAAGGGAAAAGAAGGAATAAAAAAAATCAATATATCTTATTTATAATATTAAATTTATAAACGAATAAATTTACATAGTTAAATAATTTAAATAAAATATATCACCATATTTTTTATTTAACTTAACAAAGTTTGAAAAAAAATATTTCATAAAAATTTCTAAGTCTAAAATTCACAGAAAAATTTCGGCAGAGTCTCCTTTGTACGGAGAGGCTCGAGAGAAATAATAATATCAATAATAAAAATATATATCATATTTTTCAAGATAATATATCCCAAACCACGGGAAACAATGTAATATCGCTAGAAAACCGTAATCCGAGAACGTACCTATTTGTCGGACAATTAACACTTATTTTATGAAACCACGAGTTGTAACTATTGCTTCCATACCTGTATTTCACTTATATAATCAAAAGATGTTAATAATTATATAAAAGAGAAAATTTAAGTTGTTTCAACTAATAACAAAACAAATCAATGCAACATAACAACAATCACTTGCAAACAACAAGCACAACATCATTTCAACAAGGAACACAATCATCCATCCATTTCAGCCAAAACAAATGGTTTTGTTCGGGTTTAGACACTTTAAATTGCGTAGAATGACAAATAAAATACTAAGTATAGCATACACTTAAAGTCTCAGTTAAAATTCAATAGATTATTCATACATCCTGAACAATTAGAAATATCCTTTCCCAAACACCCATAAGCCAAAACAAACAACAAATTTCAAACATTATTTTAAGTTTATTCTTATAAATTTCCTTTCACAACATTTATTATTTATTTCCCATTTCATTCATATAACGATTTATCTTTTTAATTACATTTATTTATTACAATATTTTTATTTCCACTCATTCATTCAGTGTTTATTTCATTTATTTTCATTCATTACTTATAAAATTCATTTTTCATTTATTCATATAATGTAAATTCCTTTTTATTGCATTACATTCATTGCCTTTGTAAGTTATTTCCATTCAGTCGTATATAATAACCAATGAATTCATTATTTAAGTATTACATACATCTTATTACGGTTTAGTTCACATTTATTAGTTTATATATCTGGTTTCCATTAGATATTAATATTCATTAGTACATAAATTCATTTTCAAGTTTCTTATTTTTAAGTTTACATTCATTTTATTTTATAATGTCATTGAATATTAAATCTATTTTCTGAATCCCTCTAACAACTTATGAAGTTATAATCATTTAATTTAATATAGTCTTCATCTTTTCTACTCATTTTTAATTGTAATTAACTTCAAAATTTTACTTAAGTTTAAAATCATTTATTTATAATACTCACTTTTCTATTACATTAAATTAGTAACATTTAAATTATAACTTAAGTTTATAACAACTATAATATCAAAGTTCTTATTTTAAAAAAATTCCATTGAACACTCTTATCACTTAAGTTTTACTTGTAATATACCATTACATATTCCCATCAAACATTCCAACTTTTAATATTTGGTAAGTTATATATATAGGTTTTTAAGAATGCAATAGAAAGTCACACAAGTTATTATATTTATTAACAGGATGTTCAATAGTTACATTTTCTTATCTTCATTCCTTTTTCTTTATAGTTTTCAAAATTTAAATTTCTTATCTATTCCATTAATCATTTTAACATCAAACTTCTTATTTTCATTTTAGAAGTTTCCCATTATTAATATAGTCAAGATTCTATTCTTTACCATAATTCCAATTTCTAATTTATAGAAACTTAAGAACTAACCAACCGAGTTTTATTTCAATTAATTTAAAATAATATATATAATCATGTCCTTTATATATCAAATCATATTTGGAATTAAAAAAAATCAAGATTAATTTATCAAAATTATTGTGCAGTAAAATTACCACACGGTCTTCCCACTTCGAAACTCGAAAATGAACGTCGATGATGCATGCACTCATCATCAAAATTATTTTCCAGCCATAGAGAGGGGAGTATAGAACTTATTTCCTTTTGAAATTCCCTTTTAAAACATTTCTTTCAATTATATTGAAATATTTATCCAAAAATACTTCCAACTAATACTAATATATTCCAAAGTCTTTTGAAAGAAGTTTTCAAAATCCCGGAATTTAAGTTCTAAAATTCCCAATTTATATTCATTTTATTTACAAATATCATTTTCAACCAACACTTATAAATTTCACTACCTAGCAAACAAACATATAACAACCAATTATATCATTTATAAAATTATTCTTTTGTATGCAAAACATATAATAGGCAAAATTATTTCATTTACCTATGTTTCAAAAATAAATATTGTGTCGGTATGTCCTATTAAGTGTTCAGAAATCCCTATCGATGTCATAGCATCCTATGCACCGACCAGAATTTCTAAATACAAAACGGAGCAAATTAACACAATAAAAAAACCTTTTATAACACTAATAAATACACTCTTTCATATATATACACTCAGCGACTCATACTAGAGTATTACTACCCTATTTAATATGAATCAGACCACACAAAGCTAAGGTTATCGCTATACCAAAGCTCTGATACCTACTGTAACGACCAGTATTTTTGGACGTTTTAAGCAGACACACACGTTAAACTTAAGCCATACAAAGGGGCAGATTGTTATTGGGGTAAATAAGAAAATGCAAAGAAAGGAAAAAAACAAAATAGAATCTCACAGCAAAATGACAAAAATATAATAATCAAATAACAGTTCATGAAGCTGTTTACAAAACATTTGATTATACTTATGCAACACAGAATCAAAGTTACACATATCAGAGATAAATAAATAATGCAGCGGAACAGTATGAATGCAATGGAATAAATATAGTAAATAATGATAATATAAATCTTCGTCTTCGTCCCCCAGAATTAAGGTCTTCAAATCCTGAAATGCTCAGGCTGACCCAAGCGAATTGAAAAGACAAAACACTCGAGTCATAACTAAAATATCTTATACAACTTAAATCAACGGTAAATAAATATGAGTGGAATGGCGTCAGAGATGTTTACGGGGTTTGACATATCCTATCCAATGTCCAACGTGGGTGCAGTAACTCAAGAGGTGTTTGGGATTCACATCTCCTATGGATCCGTTAAACTATCTACTATGTAGTTCAATACGTTATTATAATATGTCTATAATAAAGTAAAAGTATTAAAATAGCGTTAAGGCGTTACCCATATCCCCCTTAACACGTTTTATATATTCCCATAGTCTATACAATACCGTAACTCCCCCTTTAAACTGGAGGGCTATCAGAGGGCACTTCATAGGTATGGTACAAAACAAACTCGTAGAAGGTGCTCTAGGGCATGTGAACACGGCACTCGAGGCAATGCCAGGGTAGATATACCAATTGTGGATCTGGACTGGTGGTAAAGCATAGCAGCTACTACCACCCACCTCGGACACACTCCCATAATCAAAATAAAGGTTGGCCACCAAATCAATCACAAAGTAATAGAATGATATCGAAGAAATGTACCCGATCAGAGGTGCGACCTCACTTGGCCTAGCATGGCTCTTCTTTTAGTCACATCTATGCTGACTTACGAGAGTCAGGGTCACGTCATACCTCATACAGAAATTGTTCACCAAACCATCCTACTTCATTTCTGGAATCTCCACCACTTACAAAGTTGTTAAAGTGGTTTTCGTTATTGGCAAAGAGTACGACAATATCCGATCCCGGTCTCTTTAACAACCAAACGCTTATTACACACCGGATGGTTCTTTTATATTTCAAAACCATTTCATAATTGATATCAAAATATCATATTCGATTCAAACCATATCACTTTTGAAATTATATTCACTTTGAAATCATAGTTTCAATATTATATTTCCGTTCAAAATTCATATTTCCAAAATACATTAAACTCTCATTTCAAAATTATCATATTAAATCAAATATGTTATTTAAATCCCAACTTAGGTTATAATGTCGTTTAACCATATTCACCTTAAAATCGAGGATTTGGATATAAACACAAAATCTTTACTTAGTTTGAAATTTAGAAAAATAGTTTAGATAGTTATAAATAGTTTAAATTAAATTTTAATAGTCAAAATACTCTAGAATAGTTAATATAGATTTAAAATTGTAGATTAAATACAATTAAAATAGATTAATTAGATTTAATATAAGTTAAAATGGTTTAATTAGTTTTAAAATAAATTAAATGGTTTAAAATAGGTTAAATTGATTTAATATAGTTAGTATAGGTTAAAATAGTTCAATAATTTGAAAATCTTAAAATTTAGAATCTTAAAATAATATATTTTAAAACTGTTTATATTTGAAACATGAATTTGGAATTTATATTAATTTAAAACTATTTATTTCATTTCAACAAAACCAGACCATTTCAATTTCCCAATAAAACCCAATTCCAAATCTTCAATTTAAATTCTCAATAGACCATTACATTTTATATCAATTCCAATCCATGTTTGAAATATCAATTTATAATTACTCCAATTCCAGCATGTTTCAAAGTTATATTTCAAATAATTTAATAATTCAATTCCGATAAATTTCAATTATACTTCAAAAATCAAATTTAACATTTCAATTTAAATTCCTTCAACGGTTCCTTTTAAACCAATTCCAGTTTTAACATAAAGCTTGAATTTCGATAATAATTCAATTTATATAAATCAAATTTTATTTCAAAATATCATTTTACTAAATTCAAAAATTATATATTTTAAAATCATTTAATTTAACCAATTCAGTGTCCGTATATAATTCTCTACCCTAGGGTCAAGTGATACGGATATTTATTATTTCAATCCGCAATTTAAAATTTACGGTTATATATCATTTCAAACCACAATCCCTAAATAAATAACATCCATAAAATCGTCCGAGTCTATCATTTCAACCCATAACGATTTTTACCTAATCTATAGACCGTTCGGGTATATATCATTTCAACCCATAGCGATTCGTAATAATATCAAAGGGAACTTGCAGAGTGATAGCATTTAATACATCAAATATAATATCCAATCATCCAATAATAAATTCAAACATCTATCACAATCATCATCCAATTCAATCAATAAATATCAACAAATAATTGACTTTTATACACATGTAATTAACTGGCAAAATTTAAATTCAATAATAAATTAAATAACGATTAATTCAAATAAATTCAAATTAACTAGAATAGCCAAATTAATATATCAAACAGCCATAAATAAATTCCTAATCAAATCATAATGTTGATTTAACTAACATAAGAAATTTTAGAAGTTGTGAGTGGGTCAAAACACGCACCTTCGATTTTAAATCGATTTAAAATCCAAATTAGGGCCCAAATTCGAACAGTCTCAGAATTCGACTAAACCTTAATCAAAATGTCCAGAATTATGATACGATCGCGGAAAAACAAACCGCGTGTGAAACGGACCTCGTATGCAAAAGTTATGAAGTTTAGAACATTAAAAATTAAAATTTATATAGAATAAAAAAAAACAAAATAAAAAAAAGCACGCACATGTCAGCACACTATCACCTACAGAGCTATCTCGTTTGAACCAAGCCACACTCGTTCATGAGCCGCTACACACAGCAACTGCTGCACGCACCACCGCACCCCGCCTCGCCCATGCCGACGCGCCACCATGCCGACCCCTACATGCGCCACCACTTGTGCCCAACGTACACAACCCAATGCCAAGAAGAGGCCAGCCGCCGCCTAGATTATGGAACCCTAGTTGAATTTTTCTTTCCAGTCCAACCGTCACCTTGCCGAACGAACCACTTCGATGGACTACGCCCGACGCTCTCTACAAAACCCATAAATCAATTCGACGATCAGACAAGGTTGATCGACACGCGATGAACGGGCAAGACTAATTTGCGCAGTTCTGACCATATAGAAACTCCAATCATAAAACTAACAGCAGAATTGACTTGTGTTCGTCGAGAGCTTCAAATCGATATATAATTTCTTTGGGTTGGAGGAGTTTGAATTTTTGATTTGATTTTGATTTGCAATTGAGTTTGGAATTTGTTTGGTTTGTCTGCCATTGAGAAGAAGAAGCCAGAGAGAATCGTACGTACAGATAAATGAAAATAAGAAGTGGCTAGGGTTTATAAAGGGCTATTTATAGACAAAGCTGAAAATAGAATGAATGGATCATATTTGATTTGGAAGTTGAGCGGTAAACGACCCGAAAAGCTCATTCTGTCTCCGGAATGAAAATGAGTCAACCCTTATATCGAAATAGTTGTTTTCAAATATTTTAAAATCAATGGAACAGATTTCAGGTCCTAATTCCATCATATGAAGAAGTTATGTTAAAATCAGCTTAATTCAAATTGATTTCAATTAAATTGATTTATAGGTGTTTCGAGTCCGTACGATCAATTGACATGTCCGATCGCTACGAAACTCGACACCCTACAATAATTCACCGTAACGGATCCGATGAAACTAGTTTCGTCGAAATCTGAGTCAGTGGCCAAAATGACCATTTTCACGTTAATTAAATAAACTAATATTAAATTGAATAAATCACTTTTTCAATTCAATTTAATAATTCACAATTTCTATCACTTTAGATTACTTACTAATTTATAATCCTTTAAAACAAATTTCTATACCAAATTTTTATTAGATATCTCACCTTTTATAGTGTTTACTCTCAATTTCAAATAATTCAGCAATTATGAATTAAAATTTCAATAATTCCGTTAAATTGATTTTCCACTTGTTATTCACTCAGTTATCATCTTATAGGTATAATTAACGTTGGTTTATATTTTAGCATGCTAATATTCTCCAGTTTCATCTTAATTCCCATTAACGTAGTATTCAAACATTTAATTTCATTTAATTGCAATTAATCATGTTGTTATAATTTACATTCCAATAAATGGATAAATCTTGATTTCCATTCTTTTTACTCAACCAATTGTCATATTATGAATAAAATTAACATTATTTCCCATTTATTACCTTAATTTATATTAACGTAATATTTAATTAGATTTATTGCAATAGATTTCCAATTTAATTTAATAGCCTAAATAAATAGGTAACATATAATAATTGTCAACATTGACTTTCAAAAAAAATTTGGTTTATTATTCACAACAAATGTTACAATTGCTTTCATAGCAATAATTTTATTAAATTACCATTAACTACACTATTTCATTAATTAATTCAATATTTACATTTGTTTTCTTTTATTCAATTTATAACCAAGTATACATTTACATTATTTCAATTGATTGGAATTTCGTTCAAGTTGTTAATAATTAACTTTAATTGATATTGTTATGTTTCATCTTAGTTACTATTTCATTAATAAATCCAAAATTTTTATTTCTTTCAGTATTAAATTACCAAAATCTTATTAAATTAAATAATTTAAATTATCGAAAATTATGTGTCATTACATATTACGTTGTTGTAAAATTAGGTACTTGCTTAAGTACAGAAAATACTAACATGCAAGAAGTATTTAATAGTAAGTATATATATTATATTTCTATTTGTCAATCTTCATTTCAGTTCATATATATATCTTAATTGATAAACATTTTATCAATCATATTAAACGCACGAATTTCTCAATGTAGATTATTATAATATTGTATAGCATATGCTCTTACCATATTAGAAAGGTTAAATGTTATCATTTCATTTTTCTATTAAGGCTCCTACTTGTCTTCTATGTTTCACCTAATCCTAAGTCGAAACATAGAAGTCTTTCGACTTCCCTAGTAGGTGTTAGGACTCATCAGTCTTGGAAAATTAGACTTGAGTCTGCTCAACAAGTCATAGCTCGATGGATGATGGATAACTCCTTAACGGTTGTATAATATACAAATCCTAACCCTTTGGTACCATGCCCTAATTCTTCTTAGACCTTGAGTTTGCTTAACAAATCAAAATGAAATTAGTCACTCGTACCTACCATATCGCGACGGCCTAAGTATTGTATATGTACCTTGAGTCTACTCAAAAAATACATAGAGTTTTCTTACCTCATCTATTCAATATATTAATAATACTATACATAACATACCCAGCTTGAGTCTACTCAATAGCTAAGGAGCATGAAAGTAACTTATTATTATATATGGTAGAGGACAACATTATATCGAAGATTCATAATTTTCAATATATTTTATTGAGCGATATCAACTAATGAATAATGTAATTCTTATGAATTACTCTCATGATTCAAGTGCCGGACATATCGAAAATCACGGCCACGTACATTTACGTATGTATTTATTCGTTAAGTCTATGTGGTTTCTTTAGTTTTCCACCTTTAATTTATACATTTATATTACATAATTTTTATTATTATATAACTTTTATATTTTACATTACTTATATAATAGTCTTATACATAGCATTGTATAAATTAAATCATATTTAATTAATTTTGATTACTTAACATTTTAATTAATTTTATATTGATATAACATTGATATTCATTAATTATTATATACTATTACTACAATAGTATAACACATATATCACATACATGTGTATATTATTTAATTAATTAATATTTTAATCAATTTATTTAGTTAAACTATTTTAATTATATTTATATTAATTTTGAAGTTTAATTTCATATACATACATGTATATATATATGTCATTTCAAACAATTTAAAAATAACATAGCGTATATCATAATATATAATACAATATTCATTAGTTAATTTATTTAATTAATTTATTTATTTTATTAATCTATTAATAATTTTAAATATCAAAATTAATTTCTAATATTTTCCATCATTTTGAAAAACCTGATTATATTATAACTTTATAATATCTGTATATCTTATTTTGAATTTAACTTTTCAATTTAAAATCATATATATATAAATTTTCAAACAATTTTCAAAATAAGCCCAATGCCCAATATAAACGGGCCTCTTCTATTAGGGGTAACCATTGGTCTGTGAGCTTAATTTGTTAACCTAACATGACTAATTTATACTGCATAAGTTGTTGGGCTCTGAGACCATTGTTAGAACAGGGCCAATGCTTAACTGAAGATATGGGTGAATTTCAAAAAGTTTTCTTTATTGGATCTGTATTGGACCTATAAAGTCTAATTTATTTAAAACATTTCTAAATTTTATTAAATAAAATCTCTTATTTCATTTAGTTTATAAACTATAGATAAAATTTTGTTTAATTTATATTAAATTAAATATAACAGTACACATATGTGTCATATACATACATGTATGTGTGTGCATGTATAACATAATAATCCATGTATTGTTTAACAGGCTCATATATAAATGCTAGGATTTATGAAGCAAATGACATATTAGCTCATCCTATATGTATTAAATGTTGTCCAAATATATATATACATATACATACATATGTATGTATGTATGTAAACTTGTTATTTATATAAATATTAAAAACTATGTATATATATGTATATATGTGTGTGTGTATCTCTTATATGTAAAAATATTAATGATTTATATGCACACACATTATTGCATTAAATATTATATATATATATATATTAATATATAAAGATTTTTAATTTTTTAGTCACTTTTTTGGCAAGGCATTTTCTTAGTAATTTTACTCATATACATAAATACACACACACACACACACATACATACATACATATACGTATGTATGAATTATAGTAACAAAATTATTATTATTATTATTATTATATATAAGTATATTTATCATATTTAAATATGTATATGTGTATATACAAATGTATGTATATTATTTATGTATTTAAAAAGTATATATATTTTTAATAGGAAAATAAGCATAAGGACAAACTTAGAAAAAAAAATTAGATTGAAGGGCAAAAAGTTTGCTTTTTAGTTCGAATGACAATACTATTTATAACTAGCATTTTGTATACTATAAAACTGAATATAATGCTAGATATAACTAGCATTTTCTATAGTGTAAAAGCTGAATATAATGCTACTTATAACTAGCATTTGTCCTTCAGCCTAAAAATAAAACTTCACGTCCTTTAGCCTAATTTATTTTCAAAGTTTGTCTTTTTCCCTACCTTCCCTTATTTTAAAACCTTTCTAGATCAAATTCAAAGCATAAAAAAATTTATTTATATTTTATTATAAAAATATACATACATATATGCTAATTTTTTATCCAAAATAAAACAAAACAATAATAAAAATATTTTTGTGTATATTATTCAGATTTTAAATTTTATAAAATCAAGCATGATATTTTAAATTTACGAAAAACTTTTCAAAATTTTCTCGATCAATTTTTTTATTTAATTATTTGATTTCAACCATTTATTAAATTAATATTTTAAAATTAAAAAATACGATTCTTAAATTCTAATTTATTTGCCCAAGAGTTTATACGATGATAGCAAAATTTTATAAATTTAAAATTTAATATTTGAAATATATTTTATTTTATGCGATTTATTTAATATTTTTATTGATTCAAATGATATTAAATAACAGTAACTAATTATGAAAAATTAATTTATTGTTATCAAAAAATATAATCTATGTAGATATGCATTTATAAAATATAAGTTCGACTATTAACATGATGATATAATTAAATACATGTCATATAATTAAAATTAGGTAACATATTAAAACATACATATATGTATATATATACAATAAAATGATGATATTTAAAATAATATTTATTTGACCATGTACTTCAGATACACACACACACACACACATATATATAAAAGAATGGTTTTTTTAATAAATTAAAATAGACATATAACCAATCTAATATGTAATAACATTCATGATGCACATAAGAATCTCACCTAACTAGCAATATAACAATCATATATATATATATATATATATATATATAATATTATTAATAAATTATAAATCATATAGTATATTAAATACACACCTAATAATAATGCCTTAGAGCACACCTTGTAACGATGAATTCTCCCTCCTTTGAAATCTTTTCGATTCGGCAGATTGTTAATCCTTGAACTGTAGATCTTTAGCTATCCAACAGTTATCTGCTTTTGAATTAATGTGAGATAAATTTGTTGGAGCTTCTTGTTGATGAGATCGGCTAACAATGATAGGGAATGATAGCCAAAAAGTCCTCTTTGCATTAGTGTTAGGGGTACTTTTATAGTGGAAGAAATAGAGAGATATATGAATCACATCTAATATCATTTCTCATCAAATCTCAACCATCCATCTCCAGACTCCTCTATCCTTTTTTAGCCACCTCCATAAGCCCTATTGCTACATCAAAGCCAAACAACCCATTTAAGCCCAAAAAAATATTATTAATTAAATCTAGTTTAATTCCTTGTCGAGATCGCATATCGATCGATATATTTGTAACTATTATAAATATTACAATAATATTTATTCCTCAAATCATATTCAAAATTTCATAATTAATATTTCATGAATATTAATTAATTTATAACAGTTATAAATTAATTAAATCTTAGTCTAAAGAGAATTCATCATTCTGGTTGTGTGACTCGTCAGGTGTAAATTTGATCTGCAATTAACATCGAACTATTTGAGTGTTAATGTTCGTATGCCACTTTGAGAGTGGTGTGACATTTTGGCCAAAATTATTGCTTGCTTAGTTTCAAAAAAATCTAATCTTACTTTACTAAGCATTACCCGATTATGACATTCGTTTACACCAATTGACTTCATCAAAACTATACCAATTTGAACTTATGTAATTTGGTAATGGTCCGAATTCCAGTATCATCCATATTCAACTGTATAGTCCGAACACAAAGTTTTTTTCAATAATAACAATTATTATTAATCGAAATGCTCTGGCCAGAGCTTTGACTTTGAGTTGACTTGAGTTGACCATGATATTAACCCCATACAACTGAGGAGACGAAACCACTCTTGAATAATGCTTCGCTTCCAATACTTCCACTCGACCCAAATATAGTTGGATGGCACGCTATGATTTGACTAAAATCAAAGTGGAGATTTCATATTGAAGATCCATAATATTCTCAAGTCGAGAGATCTGTGTACATTAGTTACATTGATATTTTCTGTTTTACCTTAGTTATATTAACCAACATGAGTGAGTTGTTTTATATTTATCCAATAACTATCAGTACGTAACCTTTTGGTGCTCCTAGCAGTCATGAGTAATACACTGCACAACATTTGGAGAGCGTTATGTACTCTAGTCTCAATACATCTTGACTAGAAACATTTAAGATGAGATATTTATTTTATTATGATAAATTACTCACGATTACAACACCTTGTAAATACTATCACAAACATACCATTTATGAATTTTATATTAAATATACTTTTAATTAAGTCAACTAATGAACATAACACATTATATAAAGTATATAATAAAAAGAAAACACCTTTATTTTGAATAAGACTGGTCAACGAGTTGTATATATAACAAATTACATAATTGTCCCTAGGGCATACCCTAACTCTATCACATATAACCAATCCTAGCATCTATAAATTCCATACATCCTTTCCTATGTCAACTACAGGCAACCAAACAAGCTAACTAACCAACTAACTAAAGGGAATGTATCGAAAGAGAACTCATGGTGGGAAAACTTGGATTCTCTCTTCGAGTTCCCAAGTACTCATATCCAATTATTTTCCTTAATGCACTTAAAGCAACTTCATTTCTTTATTCGAATGTTGTCTCACATCAAGCTCCAATATGTGAACATGCCTATAGAGTATTCTAGACTCTACTTATCTCTACCTAAACATTTTGACTAGGCTTTACCATAACTGCTAAATCCTTAACATATGTTTGCAAATGTGATGTACATAATATATGTGAAAGCCTGTCAACTTTTCAAGAATCCGCATTCAAGTATGTTGATTTCCCTACTTTATATTAAATCGAGAAAGGCCTAATTACAAGTAACATTAACTTCCCACATAATATATCTCAACAACAAATCCTTCACCTACACCATGTCACCCCCTTCCAACTCTTATTGCATGTCTATCCCATGCAGCTTTTACTCCTTTGTGCATCACTTCAACTTTCACTGAAGTGTCTTTTATCATATAATGTCCAAGTATAACCTTTATACAAACTTTAACATTGACATATCTCCATCATTAAATACAAATAACCAATGTATATGCATAATCATAACACATAATGTCTACCGGCTCCAATAAGCACATGTAAACATTCCTAGTAACTAGTAACCTTGGTGCAACTATGCTTTCTAATCCACCCTCGACTATAGGCAATAACTATTTGCACATATGTAACTTAAAATAACTCTAGCAGAACATCCATAACTCTAATAAATTCATATATCCATAATATTATATTTAATACCGAATGTGCACGTACAAAAGTGGCATCATTTATGACGTACCTCACTAAACTTCTTCTTTAGTCCATAGTTATGATAATAAGATAATGGACGATGTCTCCCCTCTAGGTGGACTAACATTTAGGATTCTTATGTGAACCCCATACTCATCACCATTTAATTTACACACATCACGAATGGAAGATGCCAGTGAACACAATCTTAATTAACTAAACAAACAAATAAATAAAACTACATGTAACTAACAACAAACCTGATAAGTCCTAAATAAAATATGAAGAATCTAAGAATAACTTTATACTATCCTAAAATTCAACAAAGCAACCACTAACTGACCAAATTGTGCATTTTGACGTGCAATGGGCACTAAAAATAGGTTATGCACACATAAGTTACTCATCATAATATTGGCTGAATACGATAGCTTTTTAATCCAAGTGATAGTTGAATAGAATCGATCTCGCATATTCTTCAATTTTCTTCTAAATTATCGAATCTCATCGTCCATAAAAATCACCTTATTGGTAAGTGCAAGTTTAGATATTTACTTCATGTATTGAAATCATATAATACATAAGACATCAAAAGAAATCAACTCCACATGCTTTTGAAGTCATGTAGAATAACATATGGCTAGAATACCTTTATGTACATCATCGTACTCTAACAACACTTTACATATAATTGCTTGATGGTATCTTCTTCAACATAAAGTCCTCATTGACTCACTTTTAAAGTATAATAAATGAAGCAACCTAATATCAAACATTGTCTCGTCACATTAACTAACAAGCATACATGGAGCCACAAAATGGCATCACTTCCATAAACTATGTAAACTTCAAATAGGAACATCAAAAAATGGATCAATGTCCTAACGTAGTGAACCTGACACTACACCTGTGTCACATTCAATTACTCATAAGTCATATTTGGATGACACCCTAATGGTAACACCTAAATGATAAAATTATGACACTAACGGAAACGATTTTCACTCTTTGGGTACCCTATACATGATCATAATTCAAGGGTTTTGCTATTGTAACAACGACCCATGTATAGTATAACACAACAATAACCCAAGAGCATCCACTGTGAAACAACAACGAATACGTGGATGTACCCTAAACCAAAACAAATATATGTGTCGTAACACTAACCAATATGTTTATATAACTACTCTCTCCATAAAAAAGTGTAATATCATCGACTGTCTCATGCAACAAAACTTCTATTATTCAACCTTTGAGGGGAACTTCACATTCAATGCGCTCTCATGCTTCACAACGTCATATGTGAGTGTATGCTAACCTATAATACAAACATATTGCCATTTGGTATAACATCTCTTTTCTACGACAAAATATTTTGGGTTATTCTTGTTTTACTTCAAAATTAAATAAGTTTTGGCCAAATTACATTTTCTAAGTCATCTTGCACTAAATCCTACAACACTAACAATATTTAGGCAAAACAACACATAGTAGTGTTTATTCCTCATTATTGCAGAAAAAGTCAATTTTGTTCTCTATCCTTCTAACCTGAATGTTGATTGAAAAGGCCACCAAATATCTAGGCTAATTTTTCATTCGTCTTAAATCTTCTAGTGCTTCACAAATCCATAATGTTCACCACTAGCAAGTTTTTAGCACACTGACATATTGATCATTCTGGCCAAGTCACCTTAATCAATACAAAACTTTATAGGTTGTGTAATTCTTTTCTAACTCCAGTCAAATTTAAAGTAAAAGTATAAATAAATTTTTTAGTTCAGTTTTAAAATCAAAACCTTTAATTTTATCTTATTCTCTGCAAAATTAGTAAGCTTCAAAACCATAAAATACTATGTTAATTTTAACAAATGTTTAATCTTGACAAAAATCATAAAAAAAATTCAAGTAAAATTATTTAAATTATACCTTTTAAAAAAAATTCAATTTTTTAATTTAAATATTCCATAGAAAATCATAAAGCAATTTATTTCTTTAAAAATATCAAACACATAATATTTCTAACTTTTTAGAAAACATCTCAAACAGTTTAACATTTTAATTAGAGTGGATAAAAATAATCTAATTTACATAAGCCCAACTACGTCATGCAATCTAACAATGCTTTAAGTGCATAAAGTTTTGTTTTGGCTTCTCTCCTATTAAAAATGGTTATCCCAAGTCTCCCCTTCAATATAGTGTCCAACTCCAATGTATGAACACTTAACTACTCAAATCCAGTCAAGTATCATTTTCTACAACTATTTCCTTATTAGAACAGGACTTCCAATTTAACCGAGGAAATTTAATCCAACTTTAAGAAGTCCCCTTATAAGAATAACCCCTCTATGCTTCCATTATGCCTTATCAACATCACACTTATTTTTTATAGAATCAAGGGTACTGCTATCTTTTTATTCGTCCTTAGGCTCATAATTTACTCACTATTGCTAATTGGTACAATGATCTTCTATCAACAATTATTTATGGAGTAAATAATAATATACACAATGAATTTCTTTTTCACCGGAAACTATTATAACCTTAACATCTATTTAATCATATTGTTTACTTATACAGGGGACAAGTCAACAACTACCTATACAAGTCAAAATATATAGGATCTGGTGTGTATATATATAATTTAAAATGAAAACTACATTTTTTATATGCCCTAATTTAGTAGGAATTGTTTAATCTAAATCTGATACTAGTGTAACAACCCATCATCTACAATGCCTCGATTCACGAATAAAATGACGTGGTCATCATAGAACACGCAAATGATGGATTATTTTAAGGTAAAATATAAAACAGATCATTGAGCTATCTACAATACTCTACACTTTCTTGAACTCACAACAGGAATAAAATATAATAATCAACTATAAAATCCCAGATAAATAAAACAATGGAGTATCAAATAAATTCCAGCTATAACATCTCCCTATACTGTTACTGGGAACAGTCTAATACCTGGGAATAATTAGAATGAAATAGTAAACAGTAAGATAAATAAATGTATGCATCTCCCTCGTACCATCATGCCGCAAAGTCCCCACTAATCCTCTCTATCGACTCAAAGTATAACTAAAAAGAAGAAAATGATAGAGTGGGTCAAACACAAACCAAGTGCATAAATACATCATATAAGTGTATAATACTATTAAGCTAGTAAAACAACACTTATGTTCGAAAACCATCCCTTAACTTATGTCACCGACATCCAACAAGTCAACTAAAAATGGTATAATACCATAGGAATAATACTGACATCATGTATTAAGGCTACATCCAAAATAACAACTCCCTAGTTCATCGAGCTTTGATCTACTTGATGTTTTGAACCAAATATTACTCGATCCACTACTCTAACCTCAAATATAACCTAATGTAAACACAAATCATAACTTGATTAATCACTAAGTGTACCCCTGCTCGGACTCATGCTTCCAACTCATGGACCCAAACTATATGCATCAGTATTGGAATATAAATCTAACTTGTGTGCCCGTACACTACACTATTGTGATAAAGCCCTTACTTGCTTATTGAAACGTATGCACACAATTGGAATAAAACTCCAACCCACATGCCATACCATGTGCGACATTATTAGGATTAAGCCCAAATGCGTTGTCGCCAAACTATACACGACACTATTGGGATCAAATCCTAGCTCGTGGTTGTTAAGTCCTCTATGACACTATTTTGGTAAAGCCCAAACTCGTTGTCGCAAATCATATGCCTCGTTATTGGGATAGAACCCAAAATCGCCTGTCGAATCATAGGCAACACTATTGAGGATCAAGCCCTAACTCATCGTTTACAAACCGTACAGACACTATTGGGATAAATTCTCATTTCGCCATACCAAATGGCATTTGTACAACCAACGACTAGTTTCCTCATGCATGTACTAAATGCCTAAATGGAATCCATTGAATAAACCTACCAGAATAAAGCATTTTTCTGAATTATCTCAGAACACAACAATAAAAAACCAAACCGTTCTTTGTCCCACCATGATTACAATACTATGAACTACACGCGAGATAGATGTAGTGTGCGAAAGTTATAAGGGTCGGAAGTATAAGGTTATTTTTGTAATCGTTTATTTTACACGGGTAAATTATAAAATTTCCATCTTCATCTTCCATGTATGCATGCAAAGCAAATCCACTAGCCATCCCCTTTGAAATGCCGTCGCGGCCACCTAAGACCACCGTTGGTTGATCACAGTATGTCGTCGACTACCCCGTACCCAGGTAGTTAAAGCCCTGCTAATGCCTCGCAAAACCTCCGCTATAGTGCATAATGCTCTTTGACTGCTACGCTTGTTCAATACATCGCTATTAAATAGTAGATCCGCTTTAAGCCTCGCTAATTTTTGCTACAACCACTAAATCAAGTTTTTTTGCATCCGCTATAGCAACAATAGTATAAAAAAGTTAACTTGACTAGTTCTCTTTTGAACTAAATCAAAAAGGATAGATCAAAAACTAATTTTAAGGCATATGTGCTTTATATAAGTTAGAAATATATTGTAGTCAACAAATTTGAATGGCATAAATCATGATATTCTTTGGCCTTGTTATATAAGATTAAATAATATTTATTTCTACACATGGTATGAGAATGAGAATAAATTAACTTTAATTATTTGGTTTTATATCCAATGAAGCCTTTTGTACCTCCTTTACTTTCCAAATATCACTATTATAACTTTTTACACCTCCATCGCTATGGAACTGCTAAGTGCTTTAAGTGCACGACACCTTCCTCAATCTTTTCCGACCACCACGTGCTTTCCAAGCTTGCCATCGTTGGAAAAAACTCACTATCATTGCTTCTTTATGATCAAATTTTAGTGAATCTAAACACTTCTACCATGATCAGGCTATGCCGGTCTACTCATCTCAACCATCTTTGCAATCTGGAGTCTTTTTTCGTCCAATCGTCGCCATTTCACCATTAAATCAATT
The DNA here is from genome assembly GCA_030765085.1 of Allium cepa. Classification (NCBI taxonomy): domain Eukaryota; kingdom Viridiplantae; phylum Streptophyta; class Magnoliopsida; order Asparagales; family Amaryllidaceae; genus Allium; species Allium cepa. The sequence continues at coordinate 527,504,157 of CM060939.1, read as the reverse complement.
GATCAAATGGATGGTCCATGTTAATTGAACTTCCGACTTGTTATTGATCGGTTCATTAAAACAGTCAATGAACTAACACCCCCAGTGGATTTTTGCCATTAAGCACTACAATTTTGATATATAATATATTGAATATTGAATTTGTAGCACTTTTATGTTTTTCACTTTTTTGATTAAAAAGAGATTAACTTATGTCGATTGCAATAAAAAATCTCTTTTTTAATTGACTAACCCTGACGTATTGCATTATAATCAGGAATTTCTATCAATTATATAATATAATTATTAGTTCAATCATAACTTATTTCATCATTAATAACTTGACCTAAGTCATATTGGGTGAGTTACTATAACTTGTTGGTATAGAAATAAACATAAATAATCCCACTCTCCGACTAAGCATGTGTCCTTTCGATTTGATGTAGACCCTCCTCCTTTGTTGGCCTGATGCATCTCCTTCATGATTCATCTTGATTTGTTTCAAAGTTGTTTACTTTATGTTCTTCTCTTTGCGATCTTTGTTAGATATGAAATTTGGTTGAATTAGGTTTTGATTTGATGAAGATTGTTTAATTTTAGTGATGGTGGATTAGGTGTAGATATGCTAAGAAAATATGACTTTCCCCCCTTATTTATAACTTGAAATTTGAGCCCTAAAGGCTCAAATCCTGGAATAATATATTATGAAAATTTATTAGGTTTAACTTCGTCCATTTTTTGTTGATTTATCAAATTTGACAGGTTATATATATTTTCAGCATGAAAATGATATTTCGAACACAGTGGGATTGGTCTTGAAACATAATTCAACTCCTATAAAAATTTACTTTTTTTTCCCTTTTATGTAAAATGATAATTTTGCCCTTATTAATTATTTATTTAATTACTCCAAATTTTTAGGATGTTACATGCTTCTTCCCTACATATTATTTACGCCAACCTTATTTATTTTTACAAGCGCAAATAATGGATTTTATTACGCCTTCCTTTTGTCAGCATGAAGCAAAATTTAGTAAAAATTTATTACAGTGTTCTTTATTCCACACAAATCACAATAAAATCTCATATAAGCTAAACTAACTATGCTAAATAGGCAATACTACCAATGTATATAATTAATGCAATTTATGACAAAAATAAATACTAAATAACCATCATAAATGTAAAATACAATGCATATCCTGTTTATATCACAATTAACTGATTCCAAACATATTTAAACCACATCATGCCTAACAAACGATAACAAAATCATTACATCAATTCCAACAAAACCGCTTCATCAAATTCAACCATCATAAAAGATACATTAAAAACATAATAAAAAATATACAGGTAAAATAAAGTAACTTATATAGTAGGTCTACCCCCTGTCCTTGCTCCTGCTTCCACTCTTATAAGAATTCCTGCTTGGAACTTATGTCATCCCACAAGAAACATAAATCCTCGTGTAGCTTGTTCACCGTACCCATCGGTTCTTAATTTGTAGCTCTTAGCTCTTGTACCTCCTCCACAAGCCTCTCTTTGTCATTGAAAACTCTAGACCTAACACTTTATGTATAATGTATTGTCTTTATATTTGATTCAAATTAAAATATCAAATTAGTTTATATATATGTATTTGAAATTAAATTGCAAATTTTTTATATTTCAAAGTTGTATTTTAATAGGATTGCATGGATGTAAAATATTGCACATTTGGGATGTAAAATTGAAATACTATTCAAATCCTACTAAGTACAGTTGAACATTTTATAAAGCTACAGAATAATTAAGCATGAAGCATATAAAATAAACATTGGGAAAACTTACAAATTTTTGTAATGAATGGCCTTTTCGACCTTTGAATATCGATAGTAATACATCCATGGTATTCACGTTTCCAACACACAAGTGCCGAAAAGACAGAACGTTAGGATAAAAGAAAAAGAAACAGAATAAGAAAGAAGAACACAATATCAAAATCTCACACGTGTGACGATAATATATATTATCTCAAAAGATTACCAGAAAGAAAACTTTAACATACATATGAAAATCAAAATAAACTAACTTATCAAAAGTCTATAAATTTATAACAATCTATTCTCACAAATGCTGATAGATAAAAAACAAGCAATGCGGCAGAAAATAAATACATGAATAGGTCTTGGAGGCATCCGGCTCATCTCCTAAAGCTTCAAAGCTTCCAACTAAATCTAGAAATATATTCTGAGCTGACTCGAGCATTATAAGAAATAACACCTAGATAAGTCTGGTAAACCAGTGTGAGAATCTAAAATCATAGGGATTTTTATGTTTATAAAACCCTTCAAAAATAAAGGTATCTTGTAAGACATGCTGCGAATAAACACAAATGGGATATTATCTTATGATAATCAAACTATTTCTATTAGAAAATCAAGTGAGATTATAATAATCATAGGAGTGAAGTATAAATAATCAAGTAGCTGTGATGCATGTGAGTGTACATCACAATAATACTATGTATATTATCAAAACTACTAAGGCACGTTCGTTAATGTAGGATTCTACGAAGGTTCCCTCGGTACTTCGAGAATGGTCCTCCTGTGCAAGGATAAGAGATATCCCTTCAAAAAGTCATACATCCCTAGCTGATGTACCATAGGAAATACATAGCTGGTGATAGCATGAGAATCAGTGCACCACTCACGCATGCCTAACTATAGGAATCTTTAGGGTAGAGTCACCTGCATCCTTGTGTTAGCTAAACCCACAGGCTATATATTCTATCTCTGGTTTTAGTCATATGCACTAGTGTGGCTACATCCGACATTCCAACACACAACAAATCTTAGAACCATAAATGGATTCCCATATCTCAATAAATCTTGGAATCATAAATGGATCCCTATATCTCAACAGATGTCGGAATCACATATGGATTCCCAAATCTCAACAGATCTTAGAATCACACATAGATTTCCACATCTTAAATAGATCACGAACAACTACATGTGTTCGAGCATCTCAAGCAGATCTTGAAACTCCACATAGAGTATAGCATCTCGAACCAATTGCAAACCTCTTCCAAAGCATAAAAAAGTATACATGGTTTTGGAGTGGTTATGGTTTCAACCCATCTCATATAAGTACACTCTTCCACTTACCAGGTGCTCCAAAACCAATCAATCGATTTTTGATAAACTCAACACCAGTTTTTTTGGTAATAAAACGACAATATTAAAGAGCTGGAGATTACCTCCTAGCCATATGGGGTCAGATTCCCTTATCATTTGTCCCAGACGAGAAAGATGAGTTTATATGTACAATTTAGCATAACTAAAGATAACTGTACCGTATGATTTTCATGTTTTATCTAGATATTTCCAGAGTTATATCTAGTCAATTTCAACAATAATGAGAATGATCGCATAATGGAAACTAAGTCTCGCATACTATCCATAAGCAAGTAACACATAAAGCATGGTCAACACACTCAAGCACGATCGAGCTATATAAACGACCTCAAATCCCTTTTTTTATTAATCTTCCTTTATTAATTAAAACCTCTTTTATTAGTAGAACTCCTTTTTACTCAATAAACTTCTTTATTAATGTAACTTCATTTATTAATTAAACTTCACTATTTAATTAAAACTTTACTATCCATTTCTACACATTTCAATACTTTCAAAAGTATTCATATACCTATCTCGATGATATAAGTATATTCACATATCAATAACAAGTTTTACTTATTTAAAGCACAATCAAAGAGGTTGAAAATGAATGTCACTCTAACATTATTACTATAGACCCCTTTACTTTTTTATACTTTAAAACTTATAATTTTCCATCTTTTTTCAAAGATTCCATGCTTATTAAGTATTTCCTAAAATCATTTAACAATATTGTACCACTTGAAAATACAATTCACGGGTTTAAAAACAAATGTTACTAAAACACCGTTTACTATAAACCAAAAACACTTTACACTTGATCACTATCTTTAAACTCACTTTTAAAGATTATATTACTTTTCAAAAGTATAATTAATCGGGTTTAAAATAATTGTTGCTTAAATATCATTACTGTAAACCCAAAACCACTTTTATGCTTATCATTAACCTTAAAACACATCCATTTAAAGATCTAAGTACATCTTCACTTTTTAAATAAGGTGATATACCTTTTTAATTATTTTTCCACAACCTTTTTAAAATATTTATTATATGGTTTAAAACACTTACTCTACATATAACTTAAAATATTTATTTTATAATTTATTTAAAAACCATAAACAAATTTTATAATTTAAAACCCTTACTTAAATCATTCGGAAATGATTATAAAATCAGATTCAAACTGCCTTTCAAAATACTTTATACCATTTACATACTCCTTTTAAAAGATTTTATAAAATCTCTAAAGTATCAAACATTTTTATACTTTATTAAAACAGAATTTTCAAAGTGCATCTATAAAGACCTTTCCGCTATACAAACTTATGGGGCATCGTTTCACAATTTCTATAAATATCCAAACCAATTCCTTTAGGTCAACACACTCAAAACATTTGTACACAACAACCCTATATATATATATATATATATATATATATTTCCAGAATATTTCCATATTTTAACCAATTTAACAAGTGTTAAATACAAGAGATTTCAAAATGCATTTATAGCGACAATTGCTGCATTTATAGCGACAATTGTTGGAAAAATAATAACTTGCATTGTTCTCCGTGTTTCAAAAAACATCCCGACTCGACACCCAGCAAGACGATAAAAGAATGTTGCACCTTGCAATAGGCTACTGAACCCTTCAATTACCACCCCCGATCTCCTTCATATGAGCAACTCAAATCAATAAATGCCTCAATCAATCGCCGCCTCAATCGTCGAGAAAAGGCAACCCTAGCTACGGCCTTTAAAAGTGGATCGACCCTCGTCACCTCCGCACTCTCCAAGGCATCCACCAATATGAAGCCCTAACTCACACGAGTTCAACAGATCTAATGACGTCGAATTTCGATGAGTGTAGCTCTCTAAACAATTCAAGATGATGAGGCGACTAGTTATAGGGAAATGTAAAAAGGAAAAGAGAGGAAGTGAGAGAGAAGGGTTAAGTGAGGGATATTTATAATAAAATAAATGTTATATTTTATTCCAAAAATTAATTACTACGCATTTTGAGCATGCATGATCATATAGCATGTCCGATCATCACGAAACTCATCGACGTATGACATCTTATTATTCCAGATCCAATGACACTAGTTTCATCAAAATCTGAAACAGTGGCAAGGGATGATAATTTCATGGGCTAATTAAAATGAATTATTATTAAAGCAAGTTTAATCACTTTAATTACAAATTAAAAGTTTAATTATTATCATTTATTATTTAAAAAGGGTTTGAATAAGCTTTTGAAATCATTTTATAATCATCAAATCCAAGATTCAATTATTTAAATAATTCTGATTTTTAAATATAAAGTATTTAAAATTCCGGGTCATTACATTCTCCCCTCTTAGAATATTTCGTTCCCCAAATATTAACACAAGCAACAAAACAACAATCACACATGAATACCTAATGGTATTGCAATTGCTAGCAACCAAAGAACAATCACATAAAAATACTACACAGTACTGCAATCACTAGCTACCATAACTTATGGTTCTAGGTTTAGAAACCTTCTCATCACACAAGGATGACGAGCAATCCACTAAGATTTACCTTACGCTTGACAGTCTCAGGTTATTACTTAGTTGATTACTCATGCTATCTCAGAACAAATTGAGGAGTCATCCCCAAACTCTCCATAAGCCAACACACATAGCATAAAAATATTATAAAAGCCTGTACGATACACATATATAATCCATACACAATATCAAATCTGATCACTAACTCGATCATATTAATTTCACTTTCGAAGTATTATAGATTACTTGACCTCTCTAGTGCACACACCGATCAGGTTTCTTGATTAGAAACCTCCATTTTCCTTACATAGCAATATACTATAATAGAAACTTCAGTATCACACCAAGAATCTATATCAAGTGTTCGTCGTAAAGAATCGAGAGAAAAATCTTTGTTCGGACCGGTGTAAACCACCTCTAAATCCATATACTCGAGTTCTAGATCAAGAATTAGTATGCAAATAAAACGATCTATATACAACTTATGTACTCTATTCAAATGGTTTCTTAACTACATTAATTTCTTTCATTTTTAAATCCCATTAATTTTCTCAAAAATCATTTCTTATTTAATACTAGAATTCATTTTTGAACCATTTCATAACATATTACTTCAAGTCTATAAATCTTTTATAAAGACTTATCTTCATTTTATAAAACGTTACCCAAGATTATAATTACCTTTAAAAAGTCACTACTTTACTTATAAAATATTTCTTGAAATACAGTTCCATTTTAAAACATCACACAAAACACAACTCATGTTTATTAACACTTTTAAAAACTAAGTTCATACTCATATATCATTTTACCGAATCCTACGAGTAAAAACAAAACACTCATTCATTTTACTTAACATGGATATTTAATAAATTTTGAAACTTGTTTTAACTTACTAAAGTTTAGACAAAGGCCCAAAGTAAATTTTTGTCTTATCATTGAGTCAAGCCTCTAGACTTCTTTATCTGTCGGGCTAGCTAGTCAAGTGGCTAAAAAGAATTGGACTCTGGTATCCAAACTCATGACTAGAGTCTACTTTTCTTAGATAACCCGAAGGTAAAGACGTGTATTAATTGGCCCAATAACATCGAATGTTCTACTTACCAAAGATGTTCTACAAACTAAAACTTGTTTTCATTTTACTCCCTTTCAATTTAAGAGTTCAACTTTTATATTTTCATAAAAGCAATTATCTTTAATTTCTTACATCAATTCAGAAGTTTTTGAACGTATAAAATCATTGAAATTCTGTTTTATTCCAATAATTGAAAACTAATAATCAACATATCAAACAAGATTCACAATCAATTACTCAAATTCATATGACATGTGCATCCATAATATAACTTAACTAAATATTTAAGAACAAAACATCGGGTTTCATTTAAGTCGTTTTGAAATAATATCACTTATAACTGTTGTAATCAAATCGTATTTCTGGGATCTAAATCAATTTTTTCTCACCGGAACAACTTTTTAGCAAAGCTACTATAGTAGCATGCCACTTTCAAATTCGAAAATTTGAACTCCAATAATGCTGAAATCTTCACCAGAATTATTTTCCAAAGAGGGAAATGAGTTCGGTACTTTTTGTCTCCATTAAGTTCCTTTTGAAAACATTTCTATTCATAAATACTTCCAAATAATACTAGTGTTATTTTCTCTTCATAAACTTTGAAAAATAATTTCCAAAAACACCGAGATTTAAGTTCTTAAATTCTCAGTTTAAAACCTTTTTATTTATAAACTATACTTTATAAACCACGCTTATAGGTTAGTTATTTATATAAAATCATTTCACAAATAGTTATTTTTAAAATCTCTTATCTCTCTTATAGACTATATTAGACAACTTTTATTTAGCTTAACTTTTTAACCCAACATTATCACAAAAGGCCTTATAGTCAAACTATGAAACTTAATTTATAAGGTGTTCGTTTCAATATCCCCTTGAAACATTATCAACCCAACCCATGTTATAAAAAGGCGAACTACTTATAAATAAGAAATAGTTAATGCTCATAAACTAGTCGAGCACAATTCAAAAATCAACAAACAATAAATGATAATAATTGAATACGATCATTTTCCAACAAACACACCATATATAACTATATCAATTTTCGAAAAATTATTCTTTTATGTGTAAAATATAATCCTAGGTAAAATTCTTTCATTTACCAATTTCAAAAACAATACTGTGTCGGTTTGTCATGTTCAAGTGTTTAGAGATCCCTATCAATAACGTTAGCAATGCGTATTAAGCAGAATCCATAAACCACTCAATAGACCAAGTAACAAAATGCAAATTGTTTTTATAACAATAACAAATACATAATCTCATATATATAATATACTCCACTCATAATAAGGCATTCCATTGCCCTATCTCTTAATGAGTTATACCCCACCAAAGCCAAGGTTCTCGCTTAACCTTCAACTCTGATACCAAATGTAACGAATGACCTTTTCGATCCCCAAATGTTGACAATAATTCATCCATGGTATGAGCATCTAAGTGTTGGAATGACATAACGTTAGGGTAAAAGGAAATTAAAAAAGATATAAAATAAAAAAGAAGAACATAATACCAAAATCTCACAGGCGGAACGATGTATATAATATCTCAAAAGATCTTTACCAAAAAGAAAACTTTAATATACATATAATAATCAGAATAAGCTAACCTATCATTAGCCTAAACAGTTATAACAACCTATCCTTACATATGTTGATGGATACAAAACAAGTAATGTAGCAGAAAATAAATACGTGAATAGGTCCTAGAGGTATCCAGCTCGTCTCCTGAAGCTCCAAAACTTCCAGCTAATTCTAGAAATATACTCAAAGCTGATCCGAGCATTATAAGAAATAACACCCGGATCAGTCTTGTAAACCAGCATGAGGAACTCAAATCATATGGATTTTTATATTTATTAAACCCTTCAAAAATAAAGGTATCTCGTAAGATCACACTGCAAATAAATACGGAAGATTTTTTACCTTATGGTAACCAAACCATTTCAATTAGAAAATCATGTGGTATTATAATAATATCTAAGGGACAAAAATAAATAATCAGGTAGCTATGAAGCATGCAGTGTATATCAGAACAATACTATGTATACAATCAAAACCGCTAAGGCACGTTCGGTAATTATGTAGGATTCCATGGAGGTGACATCGGTACCTCAAGAACTATCCTTTTGCATAAGGATTAGAGATATCCTCCTAAAGAATCATACATCCCTAGCTGATGTACAATAGGAAATACATAGCTGGCCATAACATGAGGCCGAGTGCACCACTCACACATGCATAACTATCAGAATCTGTGGGTAGAGTCACCTGCAACTTTGGGTTATCTAAACTCATGGGCTATGCATCCCATCTCTGGGTTTAGTCATATCCGCTGCTGCATTCCAGCACATGAGTCACCATTCGAATAAATCTTGGAACTATGCATGGATTTCCATATATCAACATATCTCCAAATCATCAGTTGATTTCTATATCTCAACAGATCTCGGAACCATACATGGATTCCTATATCTCAATAGATCTTGGAATCACACATGGATTCCTACATCCTAAATAGATCACAAATAACTACTTGCATTTGAGAATCTCAAACAGATCTTGATTCTCCACCTAGATTCCAACGTCTTGAACCAATCACGAACTTGTTCTAAAGTATTGAACACGTATATGGTTTTTGACTGGTTATGGTTTCGAGTCATCTCATATAAATACGCTCCCCCGCTTATTGGACGCTGCAAAACCAATCGATTGATTTTCGTTAAACTCAACTCTGGTTCTTGTGGAAATAAATAGAAAACACATAAGAGCAAAGATAACCACCTAATCAGATGGGGTCAGATTTCATTGTCGTTTGTGCTAGAAAAGCAAGATGAGTTTATACGTACAGTATAACATCACCGAAGATAACTGTACTATATAATTTTCATATTTCTCATAGATATTTCTAGAGTTATATTCGGTCGGTTTCATCAATAATGAGAATGATTGCATAAGGGAGAATAAGTCCTATATATTATCCATTAAGAAAGTAACACATAAAGTTTGATCGACACGCACAAGCACGAACAAGTCATATAAACGACTTCGAATCCTTTTTTATTAATTAAAACCTATTTTAGTAATAAAACTCCTTTTTACTCAATAAACTTCTTTATTAATGAAACTTCACTTATTAATTAAACTTCACTATTTAATTAAAATTTCACTAATATTTCTACACATTTCAATACTCTTGAAAGAATTCATATACATATCTCAATAGTATACGTATATTCAGAAATAAATAACGGGTTTTACTTACTTAAAACATATTCAAAGAGGTTAAAAATGAATGTCACTCAAACATTGTTACTAAAAACCCCTATTCTCTTTTATACTTTAAAATTTACACAGAAAAGCCTAGTTTAAAATTTTCCCTAAAAATGGCAAATGCTTTGAGTTCTCCTATTTTCCTCCATCATTCTCCAATCATTCCCAATTCGATTTCGGTCTCTCCTCAAAATATTCAAATCCAAATTCTTATAGATCTTACTACCGATCGTATGCTCAAGTAGTATAAGAGTCAGGGGGTTTGTCTTCTCAGATCTTCAACCTGAAATCTATGGCCAAGAATTGGATTGATACAAGAAAAAAGAGGCATATTAGTTTTTGGTGCAGAGATTACACTCATCTTGCTAAAGATTGTAGAGATCCTATTAGATGTTTTTTAGTTGTGGATTATTCATGCACAAAAACGACAAATGTTTGAAGAATCTTGCTTCAACTTCAAGCACAAAAGAAAATTTATCAATTACAAGAACATGTGTTTTCATTTGTATTAAAATGCATGAAATTAAAGAGGATCTTGTTAGATAGTCTATGGTTGCAAAGTAATGAAGGAATCAAACTACTGGAGGATATATTCAAACATTTCATGATAAATTCTATGAACATTGGTCGAAATATTGTAGAAAAATTTAGAGATCCTAACATGGGTTTTGATGATGATATTCTTGCTGAAGAAATTCTTCCAATTTCTGTTGTTTCGAGTGGTAAGTCAGATGAAGTCTTGGTTGATCTTGTTGGTGCTAACATGGGGAGATGAAGGAAGAATTCTACAAACTATCTATTTTTAGAACCTTTACTATTGGATCCAGAAATTATGATTTATAGATCGCTTTCTTTTCCTCGAGAAACCGTTAATACAAGATATGCAAGTCCTTTGAAAGAGATCAACCAAGTAGAGGTTTTAGACCGTGACAACCATATGGATAGTTTTGTTCATATCAAGAATGGTAAACATTCAACAAAAAGATTTGGGTTTGATTCAAAATGTGCAGTCAACTCAATATGCAATTCTGGTGGTGCGTTTCAGTTATGTGAGAAGGAGTATATAACGACCCATAAATTTTAATAATTTTTATAACGTATTTAATTGAATTTTTGAGAAATTTTAAATAATAATATTTTGAAATAAAAATTTGATATTTGGAATATGTCTAATTAAACATAGTAATTGGTAAATTTTATCAAATAATATGGAAGTTTATTTTTTGTGTAATTTTATTTAAATTCATATCAGTTAATATTTGATGATCATAAAATATTTTCCAAATTTGAATATTTTTATATAATTAATTTGTAAATCATCTTCTAAGTGAGAAGTCATCTTTTGTTTCATCAAATTTGGACCTCTATTGCTCCGTTTATCTTATTTCTAGCAAATTAGCAGCATTTTCGGTACCGATTATTGACTTTTGATATGATGATCGTACTGCTAATATTTGTATACCATTTTAATCGTTTCACTGTGCCGATCTATGTGGTATATTCAGTTCTATGTTTTGAAGTCCGCTACACAGCGGAAACCGTGAAACGGTCAACCGTATCAGTTCCAAAATTTTAGCTTTTAAACTTCTCGTGACCCTTCATTTGCTCACCGTGTATTACCCTATAGCCATTTCCTTTAATTTTTCTAGCTGTTTGCATTAATTTCCTCCGTAAATTGGGTTATGACTATTACCGTTCAGTTTGGACTTTCTCTATTGCCAATGGTTGCTATGATATCTGTTGTTTAGTTTTATTTTCTATTCACTATTTCTCTGCTCCACTTTCTCTCTCTGCTTTCTCTTCTTCCCATTTTACTTTAAAGAGATATTTTTTATTTTTACAAAGCTTTCCTTTGAAAAAATTTCACCTGCCATTTCCTATCTCCCAACCATCGCTCCCCGCCACCCTAGCGGCCGAAGCTCCACCTCATCAACCTCATACGCAACCCAATCCCTCCTCCTCGCCTACTCTCCCCTGCCTCTCTCTCTTCCAGTGCGTGCTCCAACTTGTAGCGGCAACTCCTCACGCAACCGAAGCCGCGACCTTCCCTCCATCACACACCCGAACCTCCGGCATTCGTACCTTCTTCCTCCAAAGCTCGACAGTTTGTTTTCTCCTCCTTCCATTTTTATATTGAGTTATATTAGTCATATATGTATTTCACATATTAGTCTGTTGTATATGTAAAGCTATTTTCTTTGTTGTGAAAAATATATATATGAATATCAGCTTATATACTAGTATAAGTATATGGTTGATTTCAAAGTATATGTATATAAGCTTGTAACAATATTTATTTTAAATTTGTATTAAGCTAAATGAATTGTTAAGTGATTTTGGCTATTTATATATATCAGCTTATGTATTATAAGTTAGCATTGTGTTATACTTTTTGTTTTGTTTAATGTAGCATATATATGCTTACAAAGTATATAAAAATGAATTCTGTTTAGTGATTTGGGCTGTATTATATATATATATATATATATATATATATATATATAAATATAAATATATAAAGTAAATGTTTATGTTGGTTTGTACAATCTATTTATATATATATATATATGAATTTATATATGTGGGTCAAGTAGTATATATATGTAAGTATTGATTTTTTTATATTAAATGTATATCATTGATTTTTTTAAATATGCATATTTTAAGGACAATGATTTTAATTATATATATATTTTATTATTCGTCTTAAACTAAATATTGATTTCTTGGAAAAATAATAATATATATTCTGTTTATATCAACTGATTCTAATTGTCTCATCAATTCTTGTATCAGGTTTATTTGTCGAATTCGTGCCAATCTAGCTTCGTTTTGGAATTCATGCTTGGTTTTTAACTCATTGCATTGTCTAATCTCTCTAACCTGGAAAGGTGAGCAATCACTCACTATTAATGTTCTTATATTTATTAAATTTGATTCCAATTCAAACGACAATTGAAATATGTTGTTGTTAGTTATTGACATTGCTACATATATGCTATTATCTGTATCAGTTCACCTGTGACATCTGACACTATTATTTGTTATTTATATTGATGATATATGCCTATTATATTCATATCCGTTATCACTCTACGAGTTCCCTGTGAGTATATAATTCCCTATGGGTTGAAATGATACATACCCGAACGATCTTGTAGAATAGGAAAAAATCATTATGGGTTGAAATGATAAACCCAAGCGATTTTCATTGATCAATTGAATTTGGATTTGCGGGTTAAAAAAACGTACACCCGTATATATTTAAATTACGGATTGAAATGGTAAATATCCGTATCACTTGACCATAGGATAGAAAATTTTATACAGACCCCGTTGGTCTATATATAAATATTTTGAAATGATTTCTATGGTTTTGGAAAGAAATATATGGTTTTAATGAATATTGATTTTTAAATATATTATATATATATGTTAGTTTATATATAGTTAAAATTTTTATTTTTATTTTTTTTAAATTATAAGTTAGTTTTGAAATTATAAATTTTAAGAATTTACCTATAATTTTACTATTTTAAATATGTATAAATTGGTTTTATTATAAAATAAGTTTGATAATAAGATTTAATTTAATAAAGTTTGATTTAATTTATTAATAATGTTTAAGTATTTATTTAGAATTATATTTAGAAAATAGATGTGTTAGTGCAAAATTGGTCACTAACATCCAAATCCAGATGAAAGAACCAAATCACAGTCACAGAATGAATGTATGTAGGAGATATTAATATGAAGAATAATAATAATTAAAATGAAAGTAGTAAAGAACAATAGATTTTATTGTGGTTCGGCTGACTTTTGCCCGCGTCCACTCTAGAAATTTCCTTTTTTATTAATGTTGGAATCAATTACTGTTACAAAATGGAAGAGTAGCCTTCGTCTTCGAAAATAGAAAGAAAAAGGGCCGAAGAGAAGATCCCTTTTCTGAACCCCCATATGGTGTATTTATAGGCAAATCTAGGTAATTGGGCCTCCTGAGTAGTCTGGGTCCATCAAAGCCATTAGCCGAACTAGGCTCTGCGCTACGACCGAACCAGGTAGGCCGAGCCGTATTCACCGATCCCACATTCCTTAATAAGCCGAACCAAAGTATCCATGGCACTGTCCCGAAGCAAGCCTATCCAAAACTCGGAGTAAACTAGTCCAGAACTCGAAGCAAAACTAGTGCTGAACCATGCATTGATGCCGACCCATGTCACCTCGTAGCCAACGCCGAGCCACTTTGCCGAGCGACCCTGACCTCACCACAATGCCAAGCGACCCTTACCTTACCACAATGCCAAACGACCCTAACCTTGCCACAATGCCGAGCGACCCTGACCTCACCATAATGCCAAACGAACCTGACCTCGCCACAATGCCGAGCGACCCTGACCTCACCATAATGCCGAACGACCTTGACCTCGCTACAATGCTGAGCGACCCTGACCTTGCCACAATGACAAACGACCGTGACCTTGCCACAATGCCGAGTGACCCTGACCTCGCCATAATGTCGAGCGACCCTGACCTCGCCATAATGCCAAGTGACCCTGTCCTCGCCACAATGTCGAGTGACCATTAAGGCCGAGCTGCATCGCCAAGGCCGAGCCATATACGACTGAGCCACCTTTGAGGCACCTTGACTGAACGACTCACACCGAACCAATTATGACTAATCATCTATTCGTCCAACCAGCTCAAACCGTTCGCATTCCAACCTCGAAAAACGAGTAGTCGATTTAGTTAAGTCCGCCTGTCCACGGCCTTGCCAAAATGGTGGGTTAACATTTGCCTTGTGGTGAGGTCAGGGTCACTCGGCAAAGCGGCTCGGCGTTGGCTACGTGATGAAATGGGTCGGCATTAATGCATGGTTCAGCACTAGTTTTGCTTCAAGTTATGGACTAGTTTTCTTTGAATTTTGGATAAGCTTGCTTCGGAACAGTGCCCTGGCTACTTTGGTTCGGCTTATTGAGGAATGAGGGACCGGTGAATACGGCTCAGCCTACCTGGTTCGGTCGTAGTGAGAGCCTGGTTCGGCTAATGGCTTTGATGGGTCTAAACTACTAAGGAGGCCCAACCACCTGGATTTGCCTATAAATACAGCATGTGGGGTTTCAAAAAAGGGATCTTCTCTTCGACCCTCTTGCTTTCTATTTTCGAAGGCAAAGGTTACTCTACCATTTTATAACTGTAATTGATTCCAACATCAATAAAAAAGGAAATTTCTAGAGGGAACGTAGGCAGAAGTCAGCCGAACCACTATAAAATCTGTTGTTCTTTACTGCTTTCATTTTAATTATTATTATTCTTCTTATTGATATCCCCCACATACATCCATTTTGTGACTGTGATTTGGTGCTTCCATCTGGATTTGAGTGTTCGGTGACCAATTTTGGTGCTTTCACTGAGAAGGAAAGCACTCGGGAATTTTGGAGCTAGAAACTTGGATTCTAGGAAGCAATGGCTAGGCCATTAGCAAGGAAGCAAGTGACAGAAAGGAGCAATCAAGAGGGAAGTCAAGAGGCTTCCTTTGGAGTTGGAGCTAGTCAAGCATCCATCTACATCACTAGAGATGAGATGGAAGTGATGCTGAAAAGGCAAGAGGAGATGATGTAGACTATTCTCAGACAATTTGGACAAGCCGGAGCTGCAGGAGTTCAGGTCCGTGGAGCTGGATGAGAAGCACTCAATCAGTAAGCAGATGGAGTGGTTCAGCAGAGGGCAGCCCCTAATCAACAAATGGCTATCAATCTGGATGGTCCTAGACTTGGGGGCACACCACCAGAAAATGTTGGACCAATCCATGGAGGGATACTAGATGATGCTGCGCAGCTTGACACCAACAGGAATACCGGAGTACATGATGAGGAGTATGTGCCAGGATTCCCTCATGAACTCAGGGGACAGATCGAAGGCAGCGAGCAAGGATTATAGCTTGGCTACAATGATAGATTAGTGGAGATGGTCAGACGAGCTGTGAGAGGTGGATTAGTAAATAAAGACTTGGAGGATGTGAATAAGAGTCCCTTTACCCTTACCATTAGGCGAGCTAGGAACCCACCGGACTTTAAGCTACCAACGTTGGAGATGTATGACGGGAGAACGGATCCTGCCGTTCACTTGACGAGATACATGAGGCATATGGAGGTACTGGGGGAATCGGATGAGGTCATGGCTCGATGCTTCCCTTTGTATTTGATGGATATCGCAGCTATATGGTTCAGACAGCTGGATAGTGGTTCTATCGACACTTGGACGGAGCTGATTGAAAGGTTTATGAGGCAGTTTCAGGTCTATATAGTCAGACCCAAGAATGTAATGACCTTGACATCGATGAAACAATTAAAGGGAGAGTCGCTTAGGGATTTCTTAACCAGATTCAATGCAATGGTAGCTTCGGTGGATCAGCCCGATCCATCGATGGTTTTGATGGCGGTAGTTTCAAGAATTGCAGATAATTCGGATTTTAAGATATCGTTGGAACGGGACCCCCCAATGGATTTTGGGGAGTTCTATCATAAAGAGGAGTGCTTCTCATAGTTTAATATCCTGTAACCTTGATTGTTTAGTGATGCTTGACATATTAGGGACATTAAGTATTGTTCGTGATTGATTTATGCTCAACCAGTTTATACTCAGTTTTACTTTCATGGGCTGGGTAGATAGTAATTATGGGTACATTGAGTGAACACTTTGTGAATTAAGTTTCACAGTTTGACTATAAGCCGTTCAGTGAAAATGTTAGTTTATAAGCTAATTTTTTTAGTAAAGATGTTTACTGTATTCCAAAGAAATGATAGAATATTGTAGAGATAAATATTTGTTAAAAGATTTATACAAGGAAGTAATTCTTTGTAAGTATGGTTTATGAAATGTAGTTTATAAATGAAAAGGATTTAAATAGAGTATTTAAGAACTTAAATCCCGATGTCTTTGAAAACGTTTTCAAGATTTTGGCGAAAATAATAGTAGTATTATTTAAAAGCAAATATTGAGAAGTTGGTTTAGGAGATTAAGGTCAAGATACTTAGTAGCAACATGTGTATATAATACTGCTTTGAAACGATTTTGGTTGAGTACTAAAAGTATACTTTGGATGTACCCATCTCACTTCGGTTGCCTGAAAATAATTTCAGTGATGAGTACAGCATCATGGGTATTCATTTTTGGATTTCTAAGTGTAGGATGCTACAGAGTTTTTATGGAAAAAAAATTTGATTTAATCTCAAAGTAAGATTTGATATATAGAAGTTATACGTATATATTATTTCAAAATGATTTGAAATGAAAACTAGTGTTTAATTCTAAAGTTTTCTCGTTAAGTTATTTCATGGAGACATGTAGCTTATGCATTAGAAAAGTATAGACGTGCATCAAAATTTGAAATGTTGTTTGGTTGTCTTCATTCGTTAAAAATGAATGAAATTTTCGATAATTTTGAATAGTCAGGAACTTCAGGATAATTATAGAGCTTGTAATAAAGTGTTTTGTAAAAATATAAAAGTTAAGTTTATATAATACTTGAATTTGGAAGTAGTAGGTTAAAACTAGTTTTAAATTTGTTAATCAGACTTGTGACAAATTTGATGTTGATACGTACTCTTAGGATGTAATGGAGTATTATATGAGTATGAACTTAAGTTATAAAATGATTATGGAATTGATGTTATGTTTTTATGAAGTGATTCATCAATAATTTTGGTATTGGAGAGATATACTATTTGAACAAACGAAAGAGATAAAAGATATTGGTGTATTTAAGAAACCAATAGGATAAGTACGTAAGTTGTACGTAAACCGTTTTATTCACATAATTACTCTTGGTCTAGCATTCGAATACATGATTTCATGGTGGTTTACACCAGTCCAAACAAGAATTTTTCACTCGATTCTTGATGGTGAATGCTTGATAAGGATTCGTGATACAATCCTAATGTTTTCTTCATAGTATATGGCTATGCAAGGAGAACATAGATTTTTAGTTAAGGAACCAAATCGGAGTCTGCACTAGAGAGTCAAGTGATCTATACTAGTTAGGAAAAGAAATCTATGTAATTGAGCAAGTGATCAGACCAGATATTGCATACGGATGGTACACATGCATCGCACGGGCTTAGTACATTTATATGATACTTTATGTTGGCTTATAAAGAGTTTAGGGAATGACTCTTCGATTTGTTGTAAGGTAGTACGAATAATTATTTAACCAAGAACCTAAGGCAGTTGAGTGTAAGGTATGCTTAGTAGGTTATTTATCATCCATAAATGATGGGAGAGTTGTGAACCTGAGCAAACTATAGGAATTGATTGCTAGTAATTGAGAATGCTATTTGAGTGTTTGTGTGCTTATTTTTTTTTATTAATGTTAAAAGTGTTGTGGAGCAAGGATGCTCGAGGTGGTATAGGGAAGAAAGAAGGTAATTTGAAGGAGATCCATCCCATGTTGCTTATATACTAGGATTTCTTCCTATCTTAGTATCGTATACCTTTTGTAGTGTACTCACCGCTTGAGGTGGAGTTGCTTAGTATGCACTTTGATTCACAGTTTAGTTTGTATATATTTTCAACAGTGCTATATATATTATATACAGGAAAATGGGCATAGGGAACAAGTTGCAAAAAAATTTAGTCTTAGGGACAACAAGTTTGTTTATTGTCTTAAGGACACTTTTTGTGTGAACATAAAATGATAGATGCAACTATCATTCTGTGATTTACACTAAAAAGTGTCTTTCAGCCTAAAAAGAAAACTTCTTGTCCCTGAAACTAATTTTTTCTCCAACTTTTTCCCGAAGCCTAAAAACCCTTATTATATATATATATATATATTGTTCTTCTTTCTTCTTGTATTATTGCTCTTGTTTGAATTTCGAGAATGAAATGTTCTAACTGGGGGAGAATGCAGCGACACGGAAATTCGAATTTTTTGTCTTCGAATATCAATACATTTTGAGATATGTTTAAGTGTTATATATATGGTTTTATAACCTTGTTTAACATCATTTAATTAATTTATAATATAAGAAACTTATTTTTGAAAAGTGTTTACAAAAATATATTCTTCGAAGAAAAATCGATAACATGATTGGAAATCAATTTATCGATGAACAGTTTTTCGATCGGTATAAGTTGTACGAACTATCATGCACTTAACTAATGATTAAATGAAGATATTAGCAACTAATTAACACAATCTCCTCTTTATAAATTATGGAATGATCTAGAAAGTTCTATTAGGATAAGAGATACTATGTGGTAAGGGTATAATGGTATAATGGATAAAGGAGAAGTGACATAAAGTTTTCATGATAAGAAGGAATTAACGTCGTTAAGGTTTTGGGAGATTTTTGGATTTTTCCCATTCACATTCCAAATCCTATATAAGGAGGGGTACATCCTTAGGAAATATATATCACAAATAGTCCTAAGCTATAAGTTAAAATTTCAAAGGCTTCTCTTCTTCTTCATCTCGAAATTCCTAAAGCAAATTATTTGCAAATAATCTTCAAATCCCTTCAAACTTTTCCTCAAGGCTTAGTACAATATTAGAAAGCCTTATACCAAGTAAAAAGTGGAAGAAGTAAAGCCAAAATCCCATAATCTCCTTAGGCCATGAGCATTATTGGGTGTTTGGAGGCAAAGAAGGCAAGGCAAAGCAAGAAGAGAAGGAAGCGAAGGTGTTGCAAGGAAGGGGTTAGGCTTGGCTAGCTTGGATCTTGGTTATTTTTGGATTAAAGGTTAGTTAACAACTCACTTTGAATGAAAAATGTAACACATATATGTTGTGTTTGATTGTGTTAATGTTGTTTGAATTATTGTTCACTTATGTTGAAAATAATGGTTGTAACTTCTTGCTTTAAAAATAAGTGACATATGTGATTCATTTACATAGACTTGAACAAAATTAGAGTGGACTTGAATGGACTTATACAACATGTGAATAGACCTTGTAATAAGCAAAGAAGTTATAAATGGACTTTGGTTTAGATCGGACTCGGATTTTAAAGTGCACTTATAACGATAGTCATTATAGGTGCAGTTCAGAATTGCCTTGTTTTTTTGCAATTGTTATGAAACTTTGAAGAGAGATCCTGAGGGGTTTCTCACCATACTTATATTGTTGCATATGTATGTTAGTTTCTATTAAAATCTTGAATAATAAAAGTTAAGTAACATTTTGAAAATGGCCAAAAAGTCACTAGTGCAAAATTGCCCTATTTAAGCTTGATTTTTGGACTTCAAATGTTTCAAAAAGGACTTTAAGTAGTATGACCGATTTGTTTCATTTTTTAAAAAAGTATCACCTAACTCATATTATAGTAATTTAAAATTAGTTTGTGATTTATATGAATTTTGTAGAATTAGTTGTGACTTTTTAAAGGAGAGATATTTTGTTAAAAACATGTTGTTTTCAAATTTCTAATGATTTTTTTAACTTGTTATTTTCAAGTTTTATTTTAAAGGAGTGTTTTAAAATATATGATAAGTATTATGAAGTATAAATATCTTACAAAAATATCTTGGGAATATCTTATATAAATATCCTGGAAAATGTCTTATATAAATATATTGTTTTAGATTGTAACGATCCACCTTTCTTACTACCAAAGTCAACACTTAATACATCCTCGATATTTGTGTGCCAAGTATTTAGTTGTATAAAAGACATGTCATTAGGGGTAAAAGAAAGAAAGATATAACAAAAGAAATCTAAACAACATAGAATCTCACAACGCAATGGAACAATATATATTATTTAACATAATATTTACGAGTCATTTCAAGTATAATATACCAGAGTCAAATTCTACCTAGGATAGTTATAACAGCCTATCCCTACCTATTGATATAATATACATATAATACAGCAGAAATAAGAAAATAGCTAACTATCGATGAAGCCACCTGCTCCAAGCTCCTCTATAATGAATCTATGAAAGACCTGAACTACTTGGCTGCCCATTCAAATTTGAGCACACAAGAGTTTAGGAAAATGGAAAATAAACTCTGGGTCAGATATGGGTCTGGTGTGAGTAAATCATGTATTTAACTTTTACATAAATCCTTCAAACAAGGGTATCTCGTAAGACCACACTGCACATACACACGACGGGTTTTTACCTAACGATAACCAAAACACTTTTGTATTAAAGTTCTTGATAATATCATAATGTCTAAGGTTTAAGATACTTCATATTCAAGTAGTTGTGATGTGTGTGCATGACAGTAATAATATCCATACATAGAAAACCGCAATCTTATATTAAAGAAATGGGTTTCCAACTAATGGCAATGTAAAGGACCACCTTCTGAAATTCTATACATCTCTACATAAAATGTACAGTGGGATCGAAAACCTTTCGACCCCTACCAACACAGAACCGACTTACCCCTAACTTGGGTAGTGCCGAATATGATCACCCCTGGC
The DNA here is from genome assembly GCA_030765085.1 of Allium cepa. Classification (NCBI taxonomy): domain Eukaryota; kingdom Viridiplantae; phylum Streptophyta; class Magnoliopsida; order Asparagales; family Amaryllidaceae; genus Allium; species Allium cepa. The sequence goes on along the minus strand of CM060939.1, from coordinate 527,482,693 downwards.
TATGATCAATAATTGAAATAGGCCCGAAGCATACATCGGGGTATCGACTCTAGATTGGGAATGATCACACTCTCATGGGTGCGACCCATATAGCCCTACGGCATCTTCCCTATTTTAGCCATTACCAAGGTGTGAGACTTAAGAGGCTACACTCTTAACATTTAACAATCCATCTTGGAATTTTAGCACTGTTCTTAAGGTAGAAATGCAATGCTAACATTCATCCATACAAATTCGTTCTGGGCCTAAACAAAATTGAAGGAAATATCTGAAACGACCTGTAAGTATATCACTCTAAATAAATGTTCATTTTGCTTTATCGATATAACAACAATTTTGTAAATAATTATTAATATTAATTTATATGATTTTATAAATGAAATATGATCATTTTAATTAGTTAAGCATGACAAGAAAATTTATTTTCAAAACTTGTTTACAAATATATGTATATTAATTAAAAACAGAAAACATGACCGCAAATAGGAATTGGGATTTGCAACGGTACAACATGTGGAAGTTGTGCAATGTTGGGGAGATTTGTAACATATGCATACATATGTACATGTGCATACATGAGAACATGCACATAAACATACATATACAAATATATTTAAGTATATAAATATAGTAAAAATATATATAGGATATTTTAAGTTTCCTTACTTCTTAAGCATACAATAGTCAACATATACATACCCTGAAGTGATGGAAGTGATGGACACATGGGTGATGGAGTTTTTGCCATGCATGGGGGGGGGGGGAGGTTGTGATAATGAAGGTGCATGTGATGGTGATGCAAAAGATGATGTAGATGTTTTTCACTATCTCCTTTGCCTATAAATACCCTACACTCTCCTCTTTATTTCATTCATCTCATTCTTCATTTTCTTATGCTTTATCTTCCTCTTTAATCGCTTTCGTAGTAAGAGAAATTATGGAAATTTTTATTCCAAAAAGAGTTTGAATTTATAATATATATAGTTATACACTTAAGCACCTCAAAACAATCCCAAAACTCCACCTTTTCTCCTTGCTTTTCATGGCCTCCACCCAATTCCATTGAAGGTTGAGCCTCTTAATTGCTCTACCATAGGCCTCGAGCTCCCTAAGCCACCCCAAACTTTGATCAAGTCACTTAGGAGCTTAAGTCCGAAGGATCGTGGACTTTGGAAACCAAATAGTGGAGCAATAGTGAATTTTAAGTCAATCGTTTAAAAATCCAAGGTGGGAACCCTTAAGTTATAGTATTATATGCGATCGGATGTTATATATGTTTGTTTGTGATTGTTGATAATGGCCTTTTAATATGAATGTTGAATATATATGCAAGTCATGGAAATACACGTCGATAAGCGCAAAGGAAATCACTTTTCTCTATATTAATGATCTGGTGTATATTGGATGTTAAACCTCTTTAGAATGGTTTAATAATGAAATTGAAATTTTTTGTAAACATGTGAAAGAGTTTTGGTGAAGTCCGAAAAGTAATTGAAAATGTAGTCAAAAATAGGCGCGTCGCTTAGCGGTAGTTCGCGATTTCGCACCATAAAAGTTAAACGAGTGTATAGAATGGAGTATAGTTTAGAATTCTTTGAGATAAGAATTTGCCGAACTATTATATTCATAGGTTTCCAACGAAGAAAGAAAATCGAGATTCCGATAACTAGATTTTGAAATGAGTAAAATAAGCTTTTTAGAAAGTGGTTTTGAAGTTCGGAATCCATAAGTCGATTTCTTTGAAAATGATATTTTAAAATTATTTAAAAATATGGAATAAATCTTATAGATCTTTTTATGTTTTAAAAGTGATTTGAGCTATAAAAATAAATTTTCAAATGATAAAAAGTAGTATTGCTCAATATAGCTTAAAAAGCACTTTCCGTGGCACTTTCCTATAACAACTGAAATATGGTTTAAACGCAACCGTTCTTTTCCAAATCTTTTATAAATGTTTTCAAAAGATTAAACAAGTATTTTAAAGATGATTTAGAAGGATTTATGGAATGTTTAAATTTTAAATGATTCAGAGTCGATCAAGTCAGAGAGATAGTGTCTAGGCTTGAGTTTGAAAACCAATTTTCTGCTCTTCCTGGCTATCCAGACTGGCCCGATAGAGGGGATAGTGAAGTAGGTTTACTTGGATCAATATTTTCTCGAGTGGAACAAAGAAATGATTTCGAATTTATTTCCAGTTTAAAAAGAGTTTAAAAGTTATCAATTTTTTTATAAGAGAGGTTTAATAATTATGTATATACCGGAAAGAAGTGTTTTGCAGTTATATATCTCTAAAAGATATTTTTCATAAAATAAATGAATTAATCAAATATTATTTACCTATTTACTTGATCTTTTTTATAGTTGATTGGTTCGAAGAAATCGGGATTAGATCTGGATGATTCCTATCCGAAGACCACTTCGAACCAATTTACGTATTCGAAATGATGACATGAAGATAATTTGGAAGATGTAATGTAAGGCTGCCTGCCACTGACCCTCAAGGAAATTTTCCATATCATATAATGTGACAGTAGTTCTTCATTTAAGATCTTCGATGCAAGGACTTCAAATCACAACGCCAGAAAGGCAATTTCCTCACGGTTATAAGCGTGACAAAACCAATTTGTCACGGTTATACCCATTAAAACAGGTGCCATAAGCAAATTCAATCACACTTTTGCTCATGATTATAACTGTGATAAAAGCATATATTCTAATGCTTATTACCGTGATAAATATAAATGATATAACACTTATAAGCATGACAAAACAATATTTTTTAACATCTATACTATACTATTATTACCCGGTTGCATTTCAAGAGCATACATGCACTCCCAAATTTTTTAACTCAACCGTCATGCATTTTATTCCTTTCATTCGGTGTGCAGCTCTCTCTTTCCTCTGTTTCCCTCCAACCCAATCCCTAAATAACATCATTCCCCCAATTCAACAGCCGTAGTTCTCTACTGGTAGGATAAAAATGGGGGAAGCATTTCAACATATCCTCAGGGTATCAAATCGATTAAAGTGGTGATTGAATTCTTTACCAAAAGAAAAATTCAATTCAATTCGTTCTCACCCCATTCTCTGTCCAACCCTAACTTGTATATGATCCAACATCATCGCACATGAAATGCCCCAACTCTGATGAAGCGACAGCTACCTTCACTGCGCCATCATGCGATACTTTTTCAGACTGTTTTCGTCATCCCATCATCAGAGAGTATCGGTTTTCCTCAATTAGCCCACAGATTATATGTTAAGCATCACTCAATTGCCAGGGTAGCTACCTGTTCCTCTCCTACGGTATGTAGTTATATGTTTTTATGTTTTGGACCATGCTCCATTTTCTTTCTATCGGTAGTTAGTTTTTGTGGACTCTGAAATTATAGTTGGGTGATTTTAAAAATTATTGTAGATTCAAAGAATTGTTCCAAGTGTAAAGGGCTGGTTCCTATCCTATATTTGAGGTAGGATTATTTTCGACTGATTGGGCAATGTTTTTTGAGATGCATTTGTCATTAACATTAACAGGGCAATTGGTTTGTAATCAGCAACTGAGAAAGGGTTATTAGATTCAAGGATTAGAGATATTATAGTAGCATTTATTTCAGATAGCAGTCAATTGCTAGAAAATAAATTTTGAACTTCTTTGATGAATTAGTGGAAACTCTGTGCCAACAATATTAAAAAAGATGGGCACCAAACCTATCAGGCCACCACAACTTGAAGTATTCATGAAGAAAATGGAAATTTTTGTTTCTTTTGGACAGATATGGTTAGTTAAATCATGAGATTGCGGTTGACTTATTTGAGATAAACATAGTTCATTTAGGTATGGTTATCTTGAGTGCTTTGCGTTGAGTTAAAAATTGTTTCAAAGTCGCTGTTGAAAGCTTTGTTGAATTTATCTGGTTGACTATAAGATATGCATACCACAGATATTATAGATGTTTTTATTGCATTTTTTGTTTTCAACGCAGTATGAAATAATGTAGAATTTTTATATCCTTGAAGTTCATGTATATCAACAAGTTTTTGCTTCATCATATTCATCTAAAAGTTAGAAGCTTTTGTAGGTTTACTTTTGAGTTCTTTTACTTAGAGAAAAGATGGTTAGGATTTTGAATATTGGCAATTTTAATTTGAAGTTTCTATAATTGTTCCCTGATTTGATTTGAAATTAGTTACCAACCTACAGGTTTAAAGATTGTTTCATGGAATATCAAGAAAATTTGAAATTATAACATAATTAATAGAAATATTTAATAAAACTTGACATTTTTGAATAGTTGCATTCTCAGCCAAAGACATATTTGAGTCACAATTGGAGGGCATGTACGGAGGAATGAGCAGCGGGATGAGCTCTGCCTCCTGTGCTTCCTACCGCTGTTTGATCCAAGGCTATGATGGGACTTGCAACCTCACCTTCAATGCTGTCATCTTGGGCGACGAGAAGGAGTTTGAAATCACTCGCTTTGAGCCCTACTCCATCTGCTCTGACTTTGGCTCCAAACTGAGCACCAAACCTAATATCACATAGACTACTAAGGTGATGGAAAAGAAGGAGGTTCCTTATCCTGGGAAGCAATACATTAGAGGGGATTAGTTGGCTAGAGTGTAGACCTAGATTCCGAAGGGGATAAATGCTAAAGAAAGGAAGTGGAATAAAGAGTTGCCAGTCAAGAATAGAAATCTTCTAATAACAGGTGAACTTTTTTGCATTTAGATATTGTTTATTTGGTATATTCCTAGAAGTCCTTTCTTTTAATTGAAACAGATTTGGAAATACACTTGGGCTTGATATTCTAAAGTGGTTTTTTGTCTAAAAAAATCTTAGTGAAGTGAGTTTTAGTTAATACTTAATATGACATGGGAACTTTAATATATCTCACAGTGGAGTTCATCTTCAAAATGTTTCCCTACCATAATTCATTTTGGCATTTAGCAAATGTTTTTACATTGCACTTAACAAGTCTGATATTACATGGACATAATAGTAATGCTTATATTAGTTGAACTCCTTTTGCATTATGGTAGCATATGCACCCCTACAAAGTTTAGATTTAATTACATTATTAGTTTCGTAATACATTTAGTAAGGAAATTTTAATACATTTCCAAAGAGGGGACAACAAAGATGACTAAGCTATTTTTTCGTAAAAAATAAACAGGTATAATCGAGCAAACTGTTCCTACCGAAAAATTAATCTTATGGACATGTTGCTTACAAGGTAAACATAACTTAGTCACCTCCCTTTTATATGTTGTGTAAGTAGTGACTTACTAAGCATTTTAGATTATTAGTATTGAAAAGCTTTATTTTAATGTCTTACCATTTCCATAATTTAATGTTTTATACTTATGTTAATTTTTTATATTCTATTATATGAATAAAAAATGTGGATACATAGTAGTTTTGATGATGGATTATTTTGTATTTTTTTTATCTTGAATTAGCTTCAGGCAATTTGATTGTATATAACTTTGCGTAAAATTAGCACAAATCAATAAGGTGGTTTGTGTGTATGATATTGGAACCATCCTAAACCCAAAAATTTGGACCATGAATAAGAATATTCTCCACTATAGGATTTATTATCATATAATTCACTATTTCTACTGATCTCTAAGACTGTTCATGCATTTGTTACTATCATGCCCCTGATGCTTGATCCCTCTTTTGAACCCAAAAGCCTAGATAATTATTAAACATAGACAGTTTCTAATGCAATTTTGACTCTAATTGCACAAAAGAGGGACAGATTTCCGATACTACCAAAATTATATGATAAAGAATGGTATGGTAGAAAACGAACTAAAGTTAGAAATACTATCAGGGCCATCCATGTGTACCTAAAAAATATATTCTAAAATCGAATGAAAAATTAGTCCTAAATTATGCAGTATCATTTTTGAACTAGAGTATCCATAGCAGAAACAAAATGAGTTAAGGTTCCAAATTTGTTAGTTTTTTCGATTTTGACAAGCGATAAGTTATTTAGAAGATCAAAATGGAAGAAACAATACATTGTGTTCTAATAATTAGGAACCATTCGTTTGACAACTAAAATGTTTTCTCAATAGTGGGTTACTTCAAAAAAATTTAATTTGTCTCCATTATTTTTCTATCATTTAGGATAAATGGTCTGAAGTCTAAATAAAACCAATAACAAGTCTACATTTTAACATCCAGATAATGAATAGCTTACCAAATTGTTTAAGCTTCCAAAGCAAGTGCCAAACTGTGAGCATCTGTACTTATTATTTTTAACATTAGCAAGGAAAATTTTAAGATTCCATTTTGCAAGAAGCATGGATTAAAATTTTACTACATGTTTCAGAAAGTGATGAATGTTTGGATGAAGTTGCTTCTTATAATTTGTTTAGATTATAACATGATCTGAATAGTTATTGCTATTTTGTTAAAAGCAAAAGCGAACTATGAAAATGCAATTTTGCTATAGTTATAACAACAATTACCTTGATAACTTGTGCATGCCATTGACTATTTGTCTTTTTTTTTTAACAAATCGATATTTTTTTATCCACCTTACATGTACATGCTTTTTAATCTTAATTCCATGGTCTTATGTTATGCACTAATTATCTAGATTTTATGTTTCTTGAATTTTAAATGTTATATATGTAACTCAACAACACCTCCATAGCAGAGAACCAATGCAGTATGCAGAAGTGAATGACAACTACCAAAATAATGAGAATTTTTATATAGACTTTGATAAAGGTATTATAAGATGACAAACATGGACAAGTACACTTGTCCCAATGATTTGTTGTATATAAAGTACCAGTTCAAAAAAAAAAGATGACAAACATGCATGTTATTGCTTTGAAGTTTTATGCCATGGGACACCTAATTTAGGGTGAAGTTGTTAAGTGAGATCTAATTGCAAATTAAAAAATAATATAGGCTATTTACGATGCCTTATATATAGGAGAACAATAATACGATAAGTAGGCATAAAACAATAACCTATGTACTTTTGGAATTTTCGTCTAATTAGTTTTGTTTATAACAAAATCAATTTTTCCTTTAGGGTCAGGGGCCAAAATTTTAGGGGAACAACTTTAAGTTACACTTAAGGATGTCTAACCAGAGTTTGGTTTTCTATTAAAATTTGCTCAGAACAACATTCTTCATGCTAATTTTATTTACCTGTGATTTCATCATATGTGTCATACATTTAAGGACACACTCGAATTGACAACAACTGATATTTCATGAGCAATGAAACACATGTGAAGAATGCATGATTTGGTTATTGTTGAGGACTGGAATATACAATTACTTTGTAATACAAGTATCGATAATAATTACTTTCAGCTAGAAAATGCATCTTAATGAATATAAACACATACATGCATGTATTATATATATGCGTATGTGTATGTATGCATATGTATATATTTCAATAGTTTTTAATTTCATTTTGGATTTGCAGAAGTCCACTTCTTTGCAGATATGACATTCCAACCAATTCTAATGTCCGGCTAATATTGTCAGAAGTGTCATTTTCAACTCATCAAGGTATGAAAAGCATCAACCTTCATCCTATTCAAGCCCCGTCCAAAAGCGGGGCGAGCAAGACTTTCGACTAGGGCAACACCAACGAAGATGGTGAAGGGGGCAACAAAATTTCTAACTGTTATTGAATAAAATTGATTTGGTAAAGTAGCAGGGAAAAGAAATTAAGAAATGAAGGCGTAGTACAATGGTTTCTTGCTGGTCTATTCCCTTTATGTACAGGTTTAATTCCTGGAATTGCAAATTTAACTTTTTTCTTTCGACTTTCAAAACTTTGGCTAGGGCAACATATGCTATTGGACCGGCACTGACCCTATTATATACGCATAACTATTAAAATACACATACACAAGGATGAGCCTATATATAGACATATATGTGTATAAATTCAAGAAGTGAGAAGGAAAAAAATACACTCTTTATTGTTTTATTAGAGGGTAAAATATTTGCATTACTTCATATGATGTTTATCATACCACACTATTCGTTTGTAGTTTAAATTTACGTATACATGTCAATGCATTATTTATGCTATATGATTCTTGGTTAAAATCAGTTTATGACAAATCCTTCATGCTAATATTATCTTCCTTAGGCTTAGAAACATCGATCTTTCTTCTCCCAAAATGTTGTACGTATTTGAAACACTCCTTTCCCTTCAAGCTGTTTAATTTATGTACCTATGTCATAAAGGTTTGTTACCTTAACACACTTATTTGCCTATGCTTTGTCATTACTAATTCATGGTATGGAATTGACATTTTCATTGTGTTTATCCTAAGAAAGCTTATTATGATTGTGTACAAAAGCAGTACAATTTTTATTGTGTGCATGGACTGTGGGTTATGCTTCTGAAAATGCGATGAAGGATAGTTATGGCATATCAACACCATTATCAAGGATGTAGGTAATTTGTATTGTTTTTGGAAGTTACAAGCTAAAAGACCAAGGATATGAATGTTAGTCATAGACTAATAAATAATCCAATATTATTTATTTCATATTTATGATGGAAAATATCTATACGTTACTCTATATGGTATTTAAAAAGTGTCATTTTGTAGTAAATGTATCTCAGCTGCCATGTGTAACTATGTACATATGAAATTATTTTTCATATTTTAGCAACTGCCCCAAATATTTCCTTTTCATATTTTCATGTAACTATGTACTGATATTTTATAAGGTCGCATGAATCATATTTTCAGTTGGATTTGTACGATTTAAACTCTTTTTAATGAGGTATAGGCTTGAATGACTCCATCCATTTATTTTCTGTTAGATGCGAGTTTAATGAGAATCCTAAAACATCATTTTTGTAAATTTTAAAAACACTATGATGCAATCCGCTATTTTACTTTGTCAAATAGTTAATAGTACACAAACTTGAAATCCATCTACAAGTCCGTGTGCGTAGCACGGGTTCACAAACATTTATAATAATGGCAAAGCGAATATTCTAACACATACAAGCATGACAAAACAATATTTTCCAACATTTATAACAGTGGCAAAAGAGAATATTCTAAATCATAAAACCGTTATAAACGCAAATTATATCTTACTTGTAGCCTTATGAAAGAATGTTTCTAACACTTATAATCGTGATAATTAGAACATCAAACAATCTATATAATAACAATATTTATTAGAGCCACAAATAGTCTATACAATAAGAAATATATAGTATTAATATTAAGAAAACACTGCAGTCAATAATTAGAGCAACATCAAGCATTTATGTTTCAAACACCACAAATGATACTTTATACCAAACACCACAAAGTATAGCATACAAGCATAACATATATAACAAACTTTTAAATATGGCTACAAAATATAACTACATAGTGTTTAGTTACTTACTAATAATGCAAATATACTCGGGACAAATCACAAAACCCCCTTCAACTAGTTCAGATAGCGTATAATGGCCATTTTACAGTGCTTCATAAATTGAAGCTTCTGGATTGAGAACATCCTCCACCCACACAAATTGTTCTCCTTCAGCCACCTTTCTACGATGACATAACTTCTGCATTCCATTCTTTTCTTTTGTCACCTCCGTCAAATCTGCTGACAATAGCATTACAATAGCTTTACTGGTTGTTTATCTCTCGTAAAAGATCCTATTATTCCATTTAGTGGAGCACCTAAGCTACCTCCAGGACTGTTGGAATTTTTCTTTGTATTAGAAGTAGCTTCCGCTCTTGGTGTTATCACATTTCCTTCATTATGATTTACAAGCATCTTTGTATATTGTCTCATGTAATTTATAGCTAAACTCATTGTTTTCATCTCTTCACGCGTTTCTGTTTTCCATTGTTGATTTGCATTATCTTTGTAATTGATAAGGTTTTTGAAGTTTGAGAGAGTCTTACTTGCTTTACATAGACGTAGATCTAATAGCTCGATAACAGCTTCTCTTTTTATCATCCCCAAAAACTTCGACAACGGGATCTTTTTCAAAATCTTCTAAACTTCTTATTTCATCTTCTCCATTAACACTAGCTTTCGATTTTTATCTTTCTTTGGCTGCTTCTATCAATGCCTACATAGTTTATAGTTTTGCAAAAATGTCAAATTACATAACAGAACACATCAGTAAAAATAAAATGAAATTTTCATCTAAATTGTCATTTGAAGGTACAACATGTTTAGGCAAGAGCCTAGTTAGCTACTTTAATAACCATCGGCCCTGACAAGTTCAAGCATGAAAACATACTTCAAATGCATATCTTTATTTCACTTGTACAGAATCACCTATACACACGAGAACACAACCCGACTTGAACACAACATGAAAACATACTTCCTGACTTTGTAAAACCTGCAGAAGCAGGCTGCTCTCAATTTACACATGGATATGTCCAACGGTTGGTCAAAACCGCAATAATAATTAATTTTGGTATATGATAAAACTAACTAACGAATGTAAAATCATGTTATACATTTACAGAATTACATTTACAGGATAGACTGTTGAGGAAAACCATATCCTTAAATAGCTTTCCAGTTTTAAAAGACCAACTTATAAACAGTTTAACAACTTATGAATAGCACAGCTTTACGGTTGAGGAAAACCATATCCTTAAATACTGGCCAGGAGGTTAAATATATCATGCGTTTGAATTATAAATGGACATCTATACTTTTGATTTTACCCACTTATGAACTATTCTTTTACTCTCCATTATTTAGTTATTGAACGTTTAATACTGCTCCAAAGATAATTAGTATAATGACAATGAATATTTTTCTAAACAAACTAAACATACCGGCATTGAAGTATCAAAGAATGCTCTACGCATCTAGAAAACTTAAGTTCTAAAACATAGGGAGATGATAATTAATTAATATAGTCAAATATGTGTATTAAGATAGATGATATGGTATGATAGCCCATGCAAAATATATTATGTGAAACTGAATCAGTCCTGAACTAAAAGCAAACTAAATCTGCCTGAGACATATCTATTAAGGTGGGATTAAATGCAAATTACTTATTGCCAACTCCCAACGGATTTCCGAAACTACTTATAAAAAATAGCTTAATTTTTTTTAGCAGTAGTTTAGAAGTCAAAACCGAAGAAGCAATCATTTTGTTACCAGAATAAGAAGGAAAATGGTACTTTACAATAAGCCAATCCAATGTCCAGATTTTATACACATCCATATTTCAAAAAATTGCCAAATCTATTGCATGTGCAGTTTCATATATACAAATGTCGAACATGTCATTTTTTAAAAACATGAAATTTCTTATGTATGCACGGATCTTAAACACATCAGGGTTTTGGAAAACAGGATAATGTACCTTAAATGACTTGCATATTTTTCAGCAGCACAAGGAAGCACCTCTCTGGTTTTTTTTACTTATGTGAGCCACTTTTCATGCCTTTGCTCGTGTAATTTTACATTTGGGATTATCCGTTTCCTACATGAATAAATATAAAATATTCAACCATTATACAATATAATCACGATTAGTTGTGAAAGGCTTACTACATACCATTTCTTCATATAGTCTAGCATAAGATTTTCAACCCAATTTATGATTTATAGTGTTCTTTCCATTATTATCAGCATTCATCTTGCATTGTTCTTTCTTCTTATCAGTATACTCAATGTCAATGAACCCCTTACACTAAACTTTATCAATGTCTTTGGGTCAGTTATTAATCACAAGACGTCTAGGCAATAACTCTCCTTTTGTTTTAAGATATAGCTTTCTCAATTTCGCTTTTGCTGTTTTGAAGTATTGCGAAAACACCTTCTTTAAAATAAGTCGAGCTAAATCGGGGTTTATATTCAAATCAAAATCCTTCTATAGGAAGGTAAAATAAATGTTCTAATTATGATTTTGTACTTCAAATATGCAAAAATAAAAATAAAAATCATTCTTGTAAAAATGGTAAAGTCAAATACCGTGAGTGCTTTTCATAAATTATCCCTAAAAACCCATTAACTTTCCTTCAATCATCATAGCTAATGAGAATGTGCCTTCGAACTAATCATCATAGCTAATGAGAACGTGCCTTCGAATTAGAGTGCCACAACGAGAACACCACTTTGTTGCATCATCACTTTTAGCACCATCCATCACAATGATTATCAAGTACTTTTTATTTGGTGGAGGAGGAACTTCTTCTTCTATGCTTTCTCTATGTCTATTGCAACTAGCCGACATTCTGCCAAAATATAATGCACGAGATTTAGCAAAAAATGAAATGATGAAGCAAATATATGTGTGTGTATTGGTAAGGAAAAAGAAGATAGTTCTACTGGATATGCATAGGTAAATTAAAATATTTCCAATGGACAGAAACTTAAATGCAAAAGTAATGACCAAAAAGCTAAAATTGACTGGAAGGATATGTCAAAATAGAGTTGAGCTCTTGAACAAAATTGAGAAGGAAGAGTGCTATATGCAAGGAAATCCCTACAATTTAACAAGCATCTGGAAGGCAAAGTCACAGTAAATAATGTTTCTTAGTTCTTAACTTCTAGTGCATACTACAAAAGAAAATAGAATAAAAGAGCTAAAACAGAATAAATGTTATTATGTTAATGTGTCCAACCCTTTTAAAGCTAAATACAAATTATAAAGCAAATTCAAGTGTTGATACCCAATCTAACAAAAAATACAGCAATTAAAAGACTAATATTAGTGCAATGCAAATTAGAGTTCCTATTTATGCAAAGTACCAGGCACAGCCGCTACCTCATCCATATGGAAATACAAGCCTGAAACGTACTGTTCAAAGCTTTAGAACTTGAACCATTAACCTAATGCAAACAATAAATCTTAACAAAAATGCAGTCCATAACATCAAACCTCTAATGCACCTGGCCTTCAAATCTTGCTTGACTTTAACAGTAAGCCTACAAGACTAAATAAGAAAATTGAAACAATTTATAAAGCGTTGAGAAAGTACGGATCAAATAATGATTGCATATACTAATAAAGTTACAAAAAGCAATAACTACTTCAATCAAGCTCATCTATTTGGATTCAATACATTTCAACACGTTGTTAAGTTAGATTGCTCCTATAAAATTGACTGGAAGTTTGTTAAGAGATGAGAAAATTTGGCAGAAGAAATGGATAGAGGATTTGAAATAGAAGGGCGGTAGGCGAAAGAGAAGGGCGACACATTGGATCGAAGAAAGGCTGGTAGCGGCGGCTTAGACCTAATTTGATTTAGGGAAGAATGATAGAAGCCAGAAGCGTGACAGATAATTAAAGTAAAAAATGAAACATAAATGACGACTCTATCCAACGTGTTTTGAGTTATTTACGAAAGCCCAAATTTTATAATGGAAATAACCGTTATAATACAATATAACAATAATAATCATTATAAATTTCCAACAATAATAACTGTGACAAAATGAAACGAAAAAAGTGTGACAAAATGGCCTATTTAGTGTAGTGAATCCTAGGGGTAATTCCCGATAGGATGTGGGAGGAGAGTCCCTTCGGTTTGTCCTGTTTTTGGACAACTTATTTGGACGAATGTCTGATGTTACATTTCTAGTTACATAAGCGTTCTCTATGAACGTATTATCTACTTGGTGGAGCAGAAGACAACTTCTTTTAGCTTAACACCCTTTCTTGAGACGTACGAGCTCAGGAATTATACGTTTGTAAAAAGCAGTTGTGTGACCATGGAATGGCAGTGTGGCATTCAAAGTGAAATATGTAAAGAAAAAGGTAATCGTTACCTCAAGCCTCACACACGAAAATGGCCGAAATATGGTAGATGCAGCAAGGCTATATGGTTCGCAACCATTAGGGTATGATCATCCCCTTCTGCATATATTTCTACCCACTGTGACGTTCGGGTTTAAATTATTATGGTGTATGCTAAGAGACGTCTCGGATAGGTCCGTAACGACCAGGGTGATGACACATTCGGTACTATATAGTCAGAAAGGTAGACCGGTCTTGTGTTGGTAGAGGCGTAGATGTTCTGTTGACCTTTGTACATTCCTCTAGAGATGTACTGCTGGAAGGTAATCCTTTCACCTAGTCATTTGTACGGAAATCCATTCTCCAATAAGCGCCTGCCATTTTGTTTGTAGATCCTATTATGCTGGAATTTAATAATAGTAACAATTTCGGCTAAGATTAATAAGTTTACTTGCAAAAGTTTTAAAGAAATGACATTAAAAATAATATCCCTTATTTTTACGTAAAAATGTTTTAGTTATCATAAGGTGAAAATCTGTTCCGTGTTTATGTGCGGTGTAGTCTTATGAGATACATTTGTGTTTTCAAAACATCATATTATGAGTTCCCACACCAGTCTCATGACTGAATGGAGTTTATTTTATTTCCCTTTAAACACCGGGTTCCTGTTTTTCCGGACAGCCAAGCAGTCAGGATCCTATTAAGAGTTTTTTGGTAAAGCATTCTGAAAGAGTTTTTGGAGCCTGGAGCTAGAGTATTTGATGTGGATACTTATCTATCTATCTTTTTATTTTTCTACCGCGTCTAAGTTTAATTTGTATCAGCAAGTGTGGGAGCAGGCAGTTATAACTATTTCTGCCTGGGTTAGTTTATACCAAAAACTCTGATGTACCCTGGTGAGAGTGGTTGTATGTATTATCTATCTATAAATTTAAATGAAATATGAGAATTTGTGCTTCTATCTTTTACCTTTACTCTACTTTACACCTAAAAATATGCCTCAATGGCACTTAGTTTTACGGCACGTAAATATCATCGATGTATTAGTGTCGATTTTCGAGATCCGAGGAGATGAGTCTTCACATTTGGTATCAGCGCTGAAGGTTAAGCAAGAACCTTGGCTTTGATGGGGTATGACTCATTAGAGATAGGGTTAGTAATACCTCAGAACGAGTTTAATCTTTGAGTGTGCGCATTTAAAACCCTTATTTGGAAAAAATCAAGTTGTGCTATGCTTAATACCCATTCCCCAAGATAACTTCGTCTTTGTATTCTAAAGTTATCTTACTAAATTCAGGTTGTAAAACATGAGTACTCATAGAGGACAAAGACAGGGAAATAACAGCATCCCAACAATCAACGGTCGAGCTCCAACCACTGCTGTAGAAGAAATAGCTCCCGTACAATCCTAGGTTAATTTTACCACCCTGTGCAAAAAATTTACCAGCTTAAGGGGAAAACCTTCAACGGTACAGAAGCTATTATTGAAGTATATGCTTGGATCAAATCATGGAAAAGAATCTTTAAGGTAATGAGCAAAAGAGGTTTTTGGCCTCGTGGCAACTACAGGAAGGGGCTTTGACTTGGTGGGAGTCCATTACCCTAAATGAATCAAAATACAATTTCTCGTGGGAAAGGTTTAAGGAGGTCTTGGAAGAGAAATACATGCCAACACCCAGAAAATCTCATTTTTACAGAAGCTTTATGGATCTGAAGCAAGACGAAATGACTATTGAGGAGTAGGCAAATAAATTCAATGAATTATCTTGTTCTGGGCCATATTTAATTGACACGCCTTTAAAGAAATACGAGAAGTACTAGAGTAGGATGACTGTCCATGTTAAAGAATCATTTATAGACTTGCTGGATATGGGATTTCGTTACGAAACATTGGACAAGAAGAATCTAGTGGTAGCTCAGACCAACAACACCAACACCAACAACCGAAAAAAGAGGAAGTTCAATCAAAGTGGGAAAAATCCATGGCCAAGAAAACCTAAGAAAGGATCTTAAGGAAACCTCTTCAAGGAATACATTTGTAACAATTGTAAGAGGAAGGGCCATATTGCGAAGGATTGTAGGAGTCCAAAAGTGCAGGATTCCTTCTCTCCTATTTTTCAGAATAGCCTCTGCTATAATTATCATCAACCAAGGCACATGATAAAGGATTGTCCGATGATGAGGAAGGAAGAGCAAGCCAGAGTGTACACAATAAAGGATGAACCTTCAACCTCTTAGGATGTGAAGGGAAAAGGAGTTTTGGAAGGTAATATTTTTATCAAAGATGTTTTAGTTAGAGTATTATTTGATATAGGAGCTTCTCATAGTTTTGTTTCTAAAGAAACCGTAGATGAATTAAAACTTGACCCTAAATTAGTTGATACCCCTATATATTTAACAAATTCTATAGGTGGTACTACTAACCTTTGTATGAATTGTGAGCAAGTGCAAATTTCCCACTCTTTCCATAAATTTCCTTTTGACCTATTTCTCTTAGATTTTATTGGATTTGAAATTTTACTTAGTATGGATTGGTTGACTAAGAACGAAGCTATTTTAGATTGTGTAAAAGGATGGTTCTAGTAAAAACAAAGTTTGGGAAGTTTATAGAAATATCTTGTGACGATACTAGTCCAAGGAGGGATTGTGTCTAAATGTATTAGATTCAGCCCATAAAGTATTAGAAACAATACCTATTGTTAAAGAATTCCCAGATGTTTTTGAAGAAGTAAAGACTTTACCCCCACATCACGAAATCGAGTTTCGTATTGACTTGATTTTTGGTGCAAAGCCAATTAAACAATCTGATCGAAGGATGGCTCCAAAGGAGAGGAAGGAGTTAAATAACCAAACTCAGCAGCTATTAAAGAAAGGATTGATAAGACTTAGTCGTTCAACTTGGGGATCAACAGTAGATTTTGTTGCCAAGTCAGACGGATCTTTAAGGTTGTGTGTATATTACCGAGATTTGAATAAAAAAATGATTAAGAACAAGTATCCTCTATCCCAAAATGGTTGACTTGTTTGATTAGTTACATGGTTCGTGGGTATTCTTGAAAATGGGTCTAGCTACAGGATTCCATCAACCAAGAATTGCAGAAGAATGCATCCATCTCACTGCATTTAAAGGTCCAAACACTTTCTTTGAATGATTGATTATGCCTTTTGGGCTAACAAATGCACCCGTTTATTTTGTAGACCTTATGTATGTGAGAAATACGGATTACGGATCTTAAGGCTAAGATTAACACTAGAGGGGGTGAATAGTGTTAATCAAGAATTACTAAATTCTTTTAATTTGTGTTAATTTAGACACAAAAGTATGCAATATACAGACACAGATATGATCACAGAAACAATCACAGATGCAAAAATAAAATAAAAGCAGTAAAGGAAAGAACACACCGGATTTTATACTGGTTCCGAGTTACCCTACATCCAGTCTCGCAACACAAGTACGGATTTTCTTTCAAAAGCAATCGTACAATTACACCCCCGGTTTCAAGGCTACGAGGAACACCCTCCAGAATTTCGATCCTCTGGGTAGAGATACTTGATTTCCGGCCCATAAGTTTACCCAATTTATTTACCAAGGCTACAATCACACCTTTTCCCTTTTGATTGATTTCCAAGGCTACAATCACACCTTTTCCCGCTTAATAGATTACAAAGAAGTCTATAACTTTGAATAGCACTGAGAATCTTGTAGAGATAGTGATAGAGAATCAAACTAGAAGTAATCGAGTATGATTCAATGTTGATTTCGGCAGAGTAATGATAAGAATATGTATTAAGAAATGAGGAAGAAGAAGAGGAGTGAAACCAGAAAAAAGTGATTAAAAATTCGTTGAAACTGACCCCTATTTATAGAAGAACAACAGCCATGACCATTCATGAAGAATTATGACGAATATACACTTCTTTTGAAATTTGAATTTTTGAATCAAACTATCACCTTGTCGACATGGTCATGCTAGGCATGTCGACATCCCAAAGGATTTTTTGGTGTTTTTGATTTCTTTGAAAATAACCTTTATCTTATATAAAAACTATTTTAAACTTTATAAATATACTTGACTATAGTTAAAATTCATAAGTAAATATAAAGAATAATATATATATATATATATTAACTATAATTTTATATTTAAATCTAAGTATAAATATTTAAAAGTTAAATATATTATTTAAAAAGGTAGTTTAAAATCAGGAGTAATTTGACTTTGAAAATAAAGATGTTTTTGAAGCTAAAATTATTTAAAATCAGAGTCGAGGGTTTTGAATCTTTTAAAAGGAAAGTTTTGAAAACATTTTGAAAACAGGATATAATTTTGAAAAATCATTTTGAATAAAAGTTAGCGGATACAAAACTATGTTCCGGTAGATTTTTCGTAGGTTCCATCCTACTTAGGGTTCCATCCCTTTAACGGGCTCGAAGTGGATTCCATTCCACGAATAAATTGGATTTTAAGATGCCAGTGCTTTTCTATGAGTTTTAACAAAAATTCCTAATAATAAAAAATACTTATCCTTGAAATCTTGAACTCTTGATAGTCTCGATACTCATGAGTCTTCTATCTTGATATTTATCTTGAATCTCTATATTGTACAGTCTTCATTCTTAGTACCTGCATGGTTAAATCCTGCATATACACATATATCTAAACTTATAATGTTAGTACTTATATATTATAATCTATTCTAAGGTTGTTGTCATCAAAACCATCATCTCACGGACTAACAATCTCCCCCTTTTTGACGATGACAACCTTTGTTTATAAAATATTATTTCTATTCTAATAACTCCCCCTAAAACTAACAACCCCCCTTAACCTATACCTAACTACCCTATTTTATATTTCTCCCCCTTTGTCATCAACAAAAACTTACTCTAAACTAGATAACTCCAAACTATATAACTCCCCCTAAAACTATTACTCTATGACGTGTGATTATAATGATAGTGTTATCATAAATAATCAACACTTAAATCTAATACTAAAACATTGTCCTAAACTATTAACTATCCTAACTAAGAATTCACAATAATACTTATAATAAAAACACATATAAGAACACGAGTTATTTATTACATATATGGTTGTATCTAAATTTGCGTTTGGAACACACAAACAACAACGAAAAGAAAGAGAAGAAACTAATGTGTGTTTCTGAATATAGGAGATCTATGAATCGAACAGTTTGGATAGTGGAAACAGAAATTTCCACGTTGTTCGACAAGATTCCCATTTTTGCGAAACATACTTCTCCAACACACACAACTTGGTCATCATCCTCCTCGTGTGCTTCTTTCATAGGTTCTTTTTCTTCTTCTTCGTCGCTGGACTCTTATTCTTGATTGAGTGAAGAGTCTTCATCGATCAAGATAGGGTTGGCCTGGTTGTCCATTAGGAATTTTTGCAAATTCCTAAGAATCTTGCCTTGCCTTTCCTATTCCTTTTCCATACGAAGTCGAGTTACTTGAATTTCAGTCAAAATTCGAAGAACATCCTTTATAGATTCCTCCATTTTAGTCACACGAGCGAGAGTAGTGCATTGGAATGGACCAGAAGTAGGAGAGGGAAATGAGAAAGTTGATTTTATGTTTGATTTTAAGGATGAAGCCATGATTTTATTTATTTCAGAGGAGAGAATGAAGAGAAAACAGAGAGAATGAATTAAAAGTCGAAATTGAGAAGAATATATAACTAAATTTTTGAATTTTGGTGGGGAAATTTTTAAGAAATCAAAAACGTTATATGTCGACATGTACACCTAGGGGATGTCGACATGGTCTTTTTAAAATTTAACTCTTTGATTTATTTTGATACCAATTGTTAATTATACTTGTTATTTATATTCTATATTTCATTTATAGAACAAATACCTAATTCTCTTCTTAATTTAATAAATGTTGATTCATTTAAGGGTTTTGTTAAGATATCAGCAATTTGATTCTCAGAATTGATATAATCGAGAGTAACTACTTCCTTACTTATATTATCTCTGAGAAAATGATGTCTGATGTCAATATGTTTAGTTCGAGCATGTTAAGTAGTATTTTTGGATAAATTTATCGCACTCGTATTGTCACAATAAATTGGAGATTTTGAGAAATTCAAACCAAAATCTTTTAAGGTTTGTTGCATATATATTACTTGAAAACAAGCCAAAGCAACAGAAATATACTCTGCTTCAGTTGTTGATAAAGAAACCGTGTTTTGCTTTTTACTAAGCCAAGAAATCGTAGAATGCCCCCAAAAAGTGACAAGTCCCACTTGTACTTTTTCGGTCTGATTTACAACCAGCATAATCAGCATCACAGTAAGATATTAAGTCAAAAGAATTATTTTTAAGGAAGAATAAACCATAATTAGATGTGTGTTTAACATATCTTATGATTCGTTTTTACGGCTTTTAAGTGAGTCTCTTTAGGTTGGGATTGATATCTGGCACAGAGACAGACACTATGCATGATATCAGGTCTACTAGCAGTAATATAAAGTAATGAGCCAATCATTCCTCTATATAATTTTTGATCTACATCTTTCGAGAGATCTTCTTTACTAAGATACTCATTGGTTTCCATGGGAGTGGGTTTTCCACTCGCAGTGGTCAAACCAAATTTACTAATTAGGTCTTTAGCATATTTTTCTTGACTAATAAAGATACCATTATCTAATTATTTTATTTGTAATCCTAAAAAGAAATTTAATTCACCCATGTGACTCATCTCAAATTCTTTTTTCATTATTTCAGAAAATTCTTTATTCATTGCAAAATTAGTTGAACCAAAAATGATATCATCTACGTAAACTTGTACTAGTTGAATATCATTTTTATTTCTTTTAGTAAAAAGAGTATTATCTACATTACCAATTTCAAAATTAGATTGCAATAAATAATATCTTAGTCTATCATACCAGGCTCTAGGAGCTTGTTTTAGACCATGTAGTGCTTTTTTAAGTTTGTAAACATGATTTGGTAATTTATCAATTTCAAAAAGTGGTGGTTGTTTGACATATACTTCTTCTTTTACAAATCCATTTAAAAAGGCGCTTTTAACATCCATTTGAAATAATTTGAAATTATTGTGATTTGCGAAAGCAAGTAGAATCCTAATTGCTTCTAATCTTGCTACGGGAGCAAAGGTTTCATCAAAATCTATTCCTTCTTCTTGACAATAACCTTGAGCGACTAATCCAGCTTTATTTCTAACTACCTCTCCTTGTTCATTCATTTTATTTTTATAAACCCATTTAGTTTCAATTATAGTTTTATTTTCTGGTCCAAGAACAAGTTCCCAAACGTCATTTCTAGTAAATTGATTTAATTCTTCTTGCATAGCCAAAATCCATGAATCATCAATTGATGCATCTATTGGATTTTTGGGTTCAATAGTTGATATAAAAGCTACATTACTCATTTGACTTAGTTGATTTCTAGTTTTAACAATAGATTGCATATCTCCCAGTATATTTTCTATAAGGTGATCTTTTAAAAGTTTTGTCCTTTTATTAGGATGATCAATTTCATTATTAGTTTCAATAGGTTCTTGATTTTGAGTGATTAATCCTCTTCATCATTTGTATCTTCAAAAATTTTGAAATTTTCATCAAATGAAACATGCATTGTTTCTTCAATGGTATTAGTTTTTAAATTAAACACTCTGTACGATTTACTTCTATTAGAATATCCGATAACGATACCTTTGTCGGATTTAGGATCTAATTTATCTAATTTATCTTTTGTATTTAAAATAAAGCATTTACTTCCAAAAATTCTAAAATAAGATACCTTAGGTTTCTTTGAATAAAGAAGTTCATAAGATGTCTTATCAGTTAGAGGTCTAATTAAAATTCTATTCAAAATATAACAGGCGGTAGCAACTGCTTCTGCCAAAAAATTCTTTGATAAATTACTATCTGTAAGCATAGTTCTTGCACACTATTGAATCGTCCTATTTTTACATTCTACTACTCCGTTTTGTTGTGGAGTTCTCGGAAATAAAAAATTGTGAATTATTCCCTTTTTATTGCAGAATTCTCAAACTTTTCATTTTCAAATTCACCACCGTGATCACTTCGAATAGTTATAATTTTTTAGAGAAAATTGATTTTGAATTCTTTTTGAAAATGTTTTAAAATATTCAAAAGTATCACTTTTATGTTTCAAAAATATTGTCCATGTAAATCTAGAATAATCATCTGCAATTACAAAGACATATTTACTATGATTTATTGATAGAATTTGAGATGGACCAAATAAATCAAGATGAAGTAATTCAAGAGGTTTTGAAGTTGAAATCATATCTTTTAACTTAAAAGAATTTTTTCTAAGTTTTCCTAATTGACAAGCATCACATAAACTATCTACTTTAAAATTCATTTTAGGGAGACCTTTTACTAGATCATGTTTTGACAGTCTAGATAGGAGTTTGAAATTCAAATACCCAAATCTCTTGTGCCAAATGCAAGGGTCACTGTATTTGCCAACAGATACAGGTTATCATTTGAAAATTTTATACTAAGAATATATATATATATTCTTTTTCCTGACTCCCTCAAATATAATGGTTGAATTATTATCTTCAATGTGACATTTATCTTTTTCAATTTAATTTTATAACCTTTATCACATAGTTGACTTATACTTAGCAGATTATGTTTCAGATTCTTAACTAGCAAAACATTAGTAATAGTAGGAGTTTTAGAATTAACGACTTTGCCGATGCCAATCACATATCCTTTTGAATTGTCTCCAAAGTTAACCAATCCTCCGTCTTTGTATATTATATCATTCAGTATATCTGGATTGCCAGTCATGTGTCTAGAATATCCACTATCAAGTATCCATTTGTTCTTTTTGATCTGCACAATTTGTCCATTGTGGGTTGATTCCAGAACACCCATAAAGCATGATTCCTGCACATCAAACAATTTTGGTAGATAACTTGAATTTGAATATTGATTATATGCAGACTCATGAAACAATGATGATTTGAATACTTCTAAATTAGTATTAACGAATATAGCCATTTTAAAAAAAACTTTTCAAAAATCTGATTATGAAACTTTGAAAACCTTGCTCTGATACCAATTGTGAGAAATGCGGATTACGGATCTTAAGGCTACGATTAACACTAGAGGGGGGGTGAATAGTGTTAATCAAGAATTACTAAATCTTTTTAATTTGTGTTAATTTAGATACAAATGTATGCAATATACAGACACGGATATGATCACAGAAACAATCACAGATGTAGAAATAAAATAAAAGTAGTAAAGGAAAGAACAAACCGGATTTTATACTGGTTCCGAGTTACCCTACATCCAGTCCCGCAACACAAGTACGGATTTCCTTTCAAAAGCAATCGTACAATTACACCCTCGGTTTCAAGGCTACGAGGTACACCCTCCAGTATTTCGATTCTCTGGGTAGAGATACTTGATTTCTGGGCCATAAGTTTACCCAATTTATTTACCAAGGCTACAATCACACCTTTTCCCTTTTGATTTATTTCCAAGGCTACAATCACACCTTTTCTCGCTTAATAGATTACAAAGAAGTCTATAACTTTGAATAGCATTGAGAATCTTGTAGAGATAGTGATAGAGAATCAAACTAGAAGTAATCGAGTATGATTCAATGTTGATTTCGGCAGAGTAATGATAATAATATGTATTAAGAAATGAGGAAGAAGAAGAGGAGTGAAAACCAGAAAAAAAGTGATTAAAAATTCATTGAAACTGACCCTTATTTATAGAAGAACAACAGCCATGATCATTCATGAAGAGTAATGACGAATAGACACTTCCTTTGAAATTTGAATTTTTGAATCAAACTTTCACCATGTCGACATGGTCATGCTAGGCATGTCGACATCCCAAAGGATTTTTTGGTGTTTTTGATTTTCTTTGAAAATAACCTTTATCTTATATAAAAACTATTTTAAACTTTATAAATATACTTGACTGTAGTTAAAATTCATAAGTAAATATAAAGAATAATATATATATATATATATTTTAACAATAATTTTATATTTAAATCTAAGTATAAATATTTAAAAGTTAAATATATTATTGAAAAAGATAGTTAAAAATTAGGAGTAAGTTGACTTTGAAAATAAAGATGTTTTTGAGGCTAAAATTATTTAAAATCAGGATCGAGGGTTTTAAATCTTTTAAAAGGAAAGTTTTGAAAACATTTTGAAAACAGGATATAATTTTGAAAAATCATTTTGAATAAAAGTTAGCGGATACAAAACAATGTTCCACTAGATTTTTCGTAGGTTTCATCCTACTTAGGGTTTCATCCCTTTAACGGGATCGAAGTGGATTCCATTCCACGAATAAATTGGACTTTAAGATGTCAGTGCTTTTCTACGAGTTTTAACAAAAATTCCTAATAATAAAAATACTTATCCTTGAAATCTTGATAGTCTCGATACTCATGAGTCTTCTATCTTGATATTTTATCTTGATAACTTGATTCTCTATACTGTACAGTCTTCATTCTTAGTACCTGCATGGTTAAATCCTGCATATACATATATATCTAAACTTATAATGTTAGTATTTATATTTTATAATCTATTCTAAGGTTGTTGTCATCAAAACCATCATCTCACGGACTACCAATGTATAGAGTATTTAGAGACATGCCCAATAAATTTGTGTTAGTCTTTATAGATGATATCCTTATCAATTCTAAGATAGAACGAAAGACATCTAGAAATTGTGTTGATGTTATTAAGAAATAATGTGCTTAAAGCCAAATTCTCAAAATGCCATTTTAGGAGAAGGAGGTAAGATTCCATGGACATATAGTGTCAGGAGATGAGATTTAAGTAGATCCTGTAAAGGTTGCAGCTGTTCTAAATTGGAAGCAACCACAAACTCCTAAAGAAATTTGTAGCTTCTTAGATCTGGTAGGGTATTATAGAAGATTCATTTAAGACTTCTCAAAGATTGCCTACCACCTAACGAAGTTGACCATGGAGGATCTAAATTTATCTGGACTCCTAAGTGTGAAGTAGCATTTTAGGAACTAAAAAAGAGGTTGACAACCGCTCCAGTTCTAGTAATTATAAATGGAAATAGTGGATTAACCATTTATACAGATGCTTTTAGAGAAGGAGTTGGCTCATTTCTGATGCAGGAAGGAAAGGTGATTGCTTATGCAAGTAGACAACTAAAGATACACGAGAAGAATTATGCAACACATGACTTACAATTATTAGCCGTGGTGTTCGCATTGAAAATAGGAGGCACTAATTGTGGGGAAAGAAATTATCTTAGTTCATTTCGATAAAACTTTGAATCCACCTTAGTAAATAAAATTCCCTCTTTTAATTAGGTTAAAACTTTGAGCTCGTTATGGATCATAATTCTTTAAAGTATCTTTTCACTTGAAAGATTTAAACATGCTGCAACAACGTTGGCTAGAATTTATCGCATCTTATGATCTAGATATTTTATACACATCCAGAAAAGCCAATGTACTAGCAGATGCGTTAGGTTGAAAGTATGTTGTTATTTTTTATTTGGCAGTAACTCCAACTCTTCTGGCAAGAATAGCCAGTAAACAGAGAGAAGATATACAACTTATAATGTAACGACCCGTATTTTTCGACAATTAAAAATATTAAATTAAATCAGATTTTGGAATTTAATATTGTGAGAAATTAGAATTTATGATTTATAAACGGAAAGGATTATTAGAATTTAATTTAATAATGTTAATTTAATATAATTGATAACTATTTTAATGTAATTTCAATCAGTTGAAATAATTGTAAAGTTAATTTCATTATAATTGTAAGTTAACAAGGAATAAATTCAATTCGTATTAATGATGAAATTGCATTATATTTTATTGGTTTTAGTATAGAACGTGAAATCAATTATTTGTACGCAAATTTTTAGTCCTTGTTTGTAGATAATAAGTGAATAAAAGTGAATTATTAAAGAATAAAAACCGATTTATTATCATCTTGATATTTAATCCATTTGAAATTAATTATAAATCAATGTGAATTAATGCAATTGAAATATTATAACTAATATGAGTTAAAATTATAACTGTAGAATAAGAAGGTAATAAAATGTAAACTATTGTTAATTATATCCATAAGATAATAGTTGATTAAATAATACGAGTAAATCGAGATAAAAGAATTTAATTGAAATTAAAATATAATTAACTGAAATTTTATTACAGTTGTAATTGAACAATGTAATTAGTGCAATATTTTAATATTGAATTTGACAAGGAAAAATTATTTTAAAATATTATAAATTCCTGGTTAATCGAGAATGATAGAATTGTTAACACTAAAATTTGAATTTAAAGGTGACTGAATCAATTTAATAATAATTTATTTAATTAACGTGTAAAATTAGCCATTTTGGCCATTGTCTTGGATTTCTATGAACCAGTTCCATCGGATCCATCAGTGAATTATTGTAGGATTTCAAATTTCGTAGCAATCAGATTTGTCGTTTGGCCGTGCGAGCTTGAAACGCGTAGAAATCGGTTAATAGAATTTAAATAAATAATAATTTGATTTTTGAAAGCTAACTTCTATATACAATGGAATTAGGACTTGAAACTAGTTTCACTGAGTTTAAAAATATAGAAAACATATATTTCGATATATTGGACGACCCATTTTCGTTTCGGGAACGAAACGAGCTTTTTCAGTTGTTATCATTTCGATCCAAATCGATCTGTCCTTCATTCTTCTCAATCTTTGTCCATATAAATTGATTTCATTTTCTGAAACCCTAGCAGTCTATTCTGATTTTATACGTACTACTTTTTCCTATCTCCTTTTTCCAATGGCAGAGACCTAATTCCCAATTCCAAAACCCTAATTTCAAAATTCAAATTCAAATCGAAATTCAAACTCTCCAGACTCTGTCATATTATATTTCGTTGGAAAGCTCTCGACAAGCACAATCTACTACTGTAATTCATTCTTCCAATCGAATTACGATTTTGCCAGAAATTGATGATCTTTCTCGGCCGTCCACATTTGGGTTTGGCAATCAACGGTGGATTGTCATCCGATTGACGATCGTAAGGTTACATTTGGAAGAAGGAGTCGAGTAGATCATAGATCTGGTGGTCGTTCATCTCTAGGCAATCGCGGTTTGCTAGAATTTGGCAAGGAATGGTTGCGGCGGCGACGGCCTTTGGAGGCGCCTCAGGCGATCGTGCCAAGGGGATAGGGCGACCAGGCTTGGGGTTAACTGCGGCGAGCATGGATCGTGGTGGCTGGGTCATTTGGTGGCGCGGCGGTGATGAATAGGGTGGCGGTTGGACATGCTAGAGTTTGTGTATGATTGCTATTAGGGTTTGGATGAGATGGTATGCAATTTTACATATTTTCCCTTGGTTTTGTTTTATTTAATATTTTTTTTAAACTTCTAACTCGAGTAACTTTTTCATACGAGCTCGAATTTGAACGCGGTTTTTCTACATTGCTATCATAATCGAAATTTCGGACGATATGGAGCTAGTTTGGCTGAATTCTGATACTGTTAAAATTTTAGGCTTTATTTGGATTTTAAATCGACGATAAATCAAAGGTGAGTGTTTTAACCTACTCACAAATACTAAATCGTCTTATGTTAGTTAAATTAAATTTATGATGTGATTAGAAATTTATTGATTGCTTTTTGGTATATTTAAATTACCATTTAAAATTAATTTGAATTATACTGGATTTAGTTTCCATTTAATTAATATTTGAATTGAATTGCTAGTTAAATACCTGATAATGATAACCAGTAATTGTTATGATTTGAATGATGATTGGATGCTTAATTGTTGACATTTTGGAGGATTTGATGTTATGATTTTTCTATATATTGTTATCACACTGCAAGTTCCCTTAGTTATTGTTAGGAAAACCACTATGGGTTGAAATGGTACACACCTGAATGATCTTAGATATTAGGGAAAAATCGTTATGGGTTGAAATGATAAACCTGAGCCATTTTATGGATTCGGAAAATTGTTATTCGGGATACAGGTTTAAATGATATACATCCAGAAATTTAAATTATTGCGGGTTGAAATGATATATATCCGTATCACTTGACCATAGGGTAGAAAATTATATACGGACACCGTTGGACGATTGTAAATTTTTTTCTAAGTGGTAAAGTATGTTTGATCTATAAATTTGATTTTTTAAAATTTAATTTAATGATTTTGTTTAAAACTTATATTTGGAAAATAAACTATTTTATATGTTTGAAGTTTTGAATTATAAGCTAATATATGATTTTAAATGTAATTTTAAGATTTAACTTATAATTTTATTTAGTTTTAAATATGTAATTTAAATAATTTAAAATTTTAACTTAATAAATATTTAATATAATTGTAAAATAATGAATTTAGTTTAATTTAATATAATAAATCCGGTCTTCATTTAATATAATAAATTTAGTTTTATTTAATATAATAAATTTAGTCCTAGTTTAATATAATAAATTTAGTTTTAATATAATATAATAAATATGGCTTTAATTTAATTTGACAAATATAGATTTTATACAATAACTTTAATAATAAAAAAATTTAATTTAATAAAATAAGATTTAATAAAATATATAGCATAGTTTTAAAGATTTATTTAGAAATTTAATTTAATATAATGAGTATAGATTTTGTAATAACTTTAATAAATAAAAAAATTGAAAAGATAAATTAAGATTAAATGGTAACTAAATTTGTTTTAAGTATTGAATTCAAATAAGTTTTATTTAAAACTTATTTATTTATGAGATTTCCAAAAGATATGATTTAAAATGGAATAACTCTATTCGATAAGAATTGTTAGGTTAAGTGTTTCAAAACTAAAATATAATTGAAGTTAAGTTATTGTACACACGTTAGACACTGGATAGAAGATGTAAAATCCCGTAAACATCTCTGAAGCCGCTACATTCATATTTACTTATTTTGATTTAACTTACATAAGATCTTTTAGTTCTGACTCGATTGTTTTGTCTTTCATTACGCTCGGGTCAGCCTGAGCTTTTCAGTGTTGAAGACATTATTCTAGAGGACAAAGATGGAGTTTAGTATTGTATTATTATTTTATCCCACTACATCATGATGTTCCGCTGTATTATTCTATTATACCTGTTATATGTATAACTCTGATTTGTTTTGTAAAGTGTAATATAATGTATTTGTAAAACAACTGCATAAACTGTTTATTCGATCATTATATTTTGTCATTCCGCTGTGATATTTTATGTTTTGTTTTTTCTTCTTTTCTCTTATTTTCTCTTATTTTCTTATTTACCTCATTAACAATCCTCCATTTTGAATGGTTTGAGATGACATCTTTAGTTTATTGTCGATTTAAACCGTCCAAAAAAGGTGGGTCGTTACAGTTGGTATCGGAGCTTTGGTTTAGCGATAATCTTAGCTTTGTCGGGTTGGACTCATTAGAGATAGGGTAGTAATACCCTAGAATGAGTTGTCTGAGTGTATATATACGAGAGAGAGTACTTGTTAGTGGTATAAAAATGTTTTATATTGTGTTAATTTGTTCTGTTTAGTATTTAAAAATTCCAGTCGGTAAATAGGACGTTATGGCATCGATAGAGATTTCTAAACACTTTATAGGGCAGACCAACACAATATTGTTTTAAAATATAGGTAAATGAAATAATTTTACATAATATTATATTTTGAATATAAAATAATAATTTTTATAAATGGATATAGTTGTATGTGATATGTTTATTTGTTAGGAAGTGAAATTTTATAAATATTGGTTGCAAAATAGAATTTACAAATAAAGTGAAAATAAATTGGAAATTTGAGAACATAAGTTCTGGGGTTTTGAAATAGGTTTTCAAAGATTTTGGAATATAATATTAGTATTATTTGGAAGTATTTTTAGGTATAAATATTTTCAATGTGATTTGAAAGAAATGTTTTAAAGCAATTTTAAAAGGAAATAAGTTCCGTACTCCCTTCTTCTGTGGTCGAAAAATAATTTCGGCGATGACGACCGCATTATCGACATTCATTTTCAAGTTACAAAGTGGGAAGACCACTGTATTAGCTTTATTACACATTTGTTTTGATAAACAAATCTTAATTTTAAATTTCTAAATATGATTTGATATATATAAAAGATATGTGTATGTATATTATTTCGAAGCGGTTTAAAATGAATTTGGAATTTGAATTCTTAAGTTCTGGTTAAACTAATGAGTTTCAGTTATTGTAATAGAATGGAATCTCGATTATTTTGATAAGTTGGAAACTTCCAAAATTGAAACCTGAATTAAAAGTAATTGTTTAATGAAAATATAAGAAATTGAAGATTTGTAACTTGTAAATTAAAAGATAATGAAAAAATAAGAAGATGTAAATTATTGAATATTTTTGTTAACAAAAATGAATAAGATAATTTGTATAACATATAATTACATTCTAAAACATATATAAAACATACCCAAATGTTTAAAAGTTGAAATGTTCATGTGAATATGAAATAGAATATTATACAAGTAAAATCTAAATAACAAAAATTGACACTACAAGTTAATTATATTATGAAATATAATACAAAAATCTAATATTATACAAGTAGAATATTATGAAATAGAATAAATCAAGTTATAGAAGTAAGTGAATGTGAATTTAATTACAAGGAAACTTACATAATATTTCAAAATTTGATTTATTGATGACTTCAAATATTGAATGTGAAATAATTTATGTAAGTAAATGAATGGGAAGAAAAAAGACATTGTTGGAATGAATGAAAATAAATAAAAATTAAATAATGAAGTGAAAAGAAACCAATCGAATAAACTTAAATAATATTTAAATTTTGTATTGTTTGGCTTTGGGAAGTTTGGAAAAGGATACCTCAAATTTGTTTAAGGTTGTATGAATAATCTATTAAGCAATTATCTAAGGCTTTTAAGCGTAAGGTACACTTGATAGTATATTTATCACCCTTGAACGATGTGAAGATTCTGAAACTGAACAAACCATTAGTTTGATTACTATGGATGCGTGATGAATTTTTTTTGTTGCACATAATGATCGTGTTGTTTTGTTTGCATATGTTTTGTGTTGATTTTCTTTTGTTACTAATTGAAACAACTAAATATTTCTCTTTTACATAATTCTCACTATTTTGTATTATATAAGTGAAATACAGGTTTATGGAAGCAATAGTAGTCGGTTTTGGTTTCATAAAATAAAGTTGTTTTCCCAACAAATTGGTACGTTTTCGGATTATAGTTTTGTAATGAAATTTTATTGTTTTTCCCATGGTTTGGGATATTTTAATTTTGAAATATGATATATATGTTTTAATTATGGATATTATTATTTTTTCGAACCTAACCGCGCAAAGGAGACTAGCTCTGCCAAAAATTTCCATGAATTTTGGACATAGAAATTTTGGGTGAAAGTGAAAATATTTTCAAACTTTTATTAAACTTGAATACAAAAGATTTAATTGTTTATAAATTGATATATATTTTCTTTAAAATACTTAATTATGTAAGTTTAAAGTGTTTATAAATTGATTATTTTGAATAAAATTATATCCAGTTTCTTAATTCCTTTTTGTACAGTTTCGAGGACGAAAAGTTTTGAGTGGAGGAGAGTGTAACGACCCATATTTTTCGACAATTAAAAATATTAAATTAAATAAGATTTTGGAATTTAATATTGTGAGAAATTAAAATTTATGATTTATAATGGAAAGGATAATTAGAATCTAATTTAATAATGTTAATTTAATGTAATTGATAACTATTTTAATGTAATTTCAATCAATTAAAATAATTGTAAAGTTAATTTGATTATAATTGTAAGTTAATAAGGAATAAATTCAATGTTGTATTAATGATGAAATTGTATTGATTTTATTGGTTTTAGTATAGAATGTGCAATAATTATTTGTACGTAAATTTATAATCCTTGTTTGTAAACAATTAGTAAATAAAAATGAATTATTAATGAATAACCAATTATTTACTATCATCTTGATATTTAATCCGTTTGAAATTAATTATATATCAATGTGAATTAATGCAATTGAAATATTATAATTAATATGAGTTAAGATGATAACTGTAGAATAAGAATGTAATAAAATGTAAACTAATGTTAATTATATCCATAACATAATAGTTGATTAAATAATAAGAGTAAATCGAAATAAAAGAATTTGGTTGAAATTAAAATATAATTAACTGAAATTTTATTACAGGTTTAATTAACGCTGTAATTAGTGCAATATTTAAACATTGAATTTGGCATGGAAAATTTGTTTTAAAAGATTATAAATTCCTGGTTAATCAAGAATAATGAAATTGTTAACTTTAAAATTTGAATTTAAAGGTGATTGAATTAATTTAATAATAATTTATTTAATTATCGTGTAAAATTAGCCATTTTGGCAACTGTTCCGGATTTCAACGAAACTACTGTCATCGGATTCATAACCATGAATTATTGTAGAATTTCAAGTTTTTTAGTGATCAGACTTGTCGTTCGATCGTGCGAGCTTGAAATGCGTAGAAATCAATTGATAGAGTTTAAATGAATAATAATTTGATTTTTTAAAGTTAACTTCTATATACAGTGGAATTAGGGTCTGAAATTAGTTCCATTGAATTTAAAAATATCGAAAACATATATTTCGATATATCGGATAACCCATTTTCATTTCGAGAATGAAACGGGAT
Organism: Allium cepa; assembly: GCA_030765085.1. Classification (NCBI taxonomy): domain Eukaryota; kingdom Viridiplantae; phylum Streptophyta; class Magnoliopsida; order Asparagales; family Amaryllidaceae; genus Allium; species Allium cepa. Next base: position 527,450,190 of record CM060939.1, on the reverse strand, counting down.
TTTCGGGTCACTGTTATCGTTTCGACCTAAATAGATTTATCCATTCATTCTTATCTATCTTTGTCCATATAAATAGATTTCTTTTTTTGAAACCTTAGCAGTCTATTCTGATTTTGTACGTACTGCTTATTCCTACCTCCTCTTTCCAATGGCAGAAACCTAATTCCCAATTCCAAAACCCTAATTTCAAAATTGAAATTCAAATCAAAATTCAAAGTCTCCAAACTCTATCATATTGCATATCTTGGAAAGCACTCAACAAGCGCAATCTACTGCTGCAATTCGTTTTTGCAATCGAATCACGGTTTGGCCAGAAATTGGCGATTTTTCTCGGTCGTCCATATTAGGGTTTCGCCATCAACGGTGGATCGTCGTCCGATTGATGACCAGGGGGTTGTGTCTGGAAGAGGGAGTCGAGCAGGTCATGGATCTGGTGGTTGTTCATCTCTAGGCGGTCGTGGTTTACCAGAATTCGGCAAGGAATGGTTGTGATGGCAGCGGCTTTTGGAGGCACCTCAAGCAATCGCGCCAAGAGAGATAGGGGGCGGCCAAGCCTGAGGTTTGCAGTGGCGAGCGTGGATCATGGCGGCTGGTTTGTATGGTGGTGCGGCGGAGATGAATAGGGTGGTGGTTGGACGTGCTAGGGTTCGTGTATGATTGCTGTTAGGGATTAGACGAGATGGTACGCGATTTTACATATTTTCCCTTAGTTTTATTTTATTTAAATTTTTAAAATTTCTAACCCGAATAACTTTTTCATATGAGATTGGATTTGGACGTGGTTTTCTCCATAGCGATCGTATTGAAATTTCGGACGATAGGAAAAAGTCTGGCTAAATTTTGAGACTATTCAAAATTTGGGCTTTATTTGGATTTTAAATCGACGATAAATTAAAGGTGAGTGTTTTAACCCACTCACGAATACTAAATCATCTTATGTTAGTTAAATTAAATTTATGCTGTGATTAGAAATTTATCGATTGTTGTTTGGTATTTTTAAATTATCATTTAAATTTAATTTGAATTATATTGGATTTAATTGCCATTTAATTAATATTGGAATTGAATTGCTAGTTAAATACCTGATAATGATAATCAGTAATTGTTGTGATTTATTGGTTGATTTGAATGATGATTGTGTTGGATGCTTAATAGTTGACTTTTTGATGATTTGATGTTATGTTTATTTTATATGTTGTTACCACACTACAAGTTCTCTTAGTTATTGTTAGGAAAATCGCTATGGGTTGAAATGATACACACCCGACCGATCTTACAGACTGGGGAAAAATCGTCATAGGTTGAAATGATAAACCCGAGCGATTTTATGGATTTGGTAAATTGTGATTCGGGATACAGGTTGAAATGATTTACGTCCAGAAATTTAAATTATTGTAGGCTGAAATGATATATATCCGTATCACTTGACCGTAGGGTAGAAAATTATATACGGACACCGTTGGTCGGTTTTAAATCATTTTCTAAGTGGTAAAATATGTTTGATCTATAAATTTGATTTTTTATAATATAATATCATAATTTTATTTAAAACTTATATTTGGAAAATGAACTATTTTATACGTTTGAAGTTTTAAATTATAAGCTAGTATATGATTTTAAATGTAATGTTAAGATTAAACTTATTATTTTATTTAGTTTTAAATATATAATTTAAATAATTTAAAATTTTAATTTAATAAAATATTTAACATAGTTGTAAAATAATTAATTTAATTTAATGTAATAAATTTAGTTTTTATTTAATATAATAAATTTAGTTTTATTTAATATAATTTATTTATTCTTAATTTAATATAATAAATTTTGTTTTAACATAATATAATAAATATGGCTTTAATTTAATATAACAAATACAGATTTTATACAATAACTTTAATAAATAAAAAAATTAATTTAATAAAATAAGACTTTATAAAATATATAACATAGTTTTAAAGATTTATTTAGTTTAATTTAGTATAATGAATATTAATTTTGTAATAACTTTGATAATTAAAAGATTTGAAAAGATAAATTAAGATTAAATGGTAACTAATTCTGTTTTAAGTATTGAATTCAAATAAGTTTTATTTAAAACTTATTTATTATGAGATTTACAAAAGATATGATTTTAAAATAGAATAACTCGATTCGATTAGAATTGTTAGGTTAAGCATATCAAAACTAAAATATAATGGAAGTTAAATATTCTGGTATCGATTAAATTTGTAACTCGAGATTTTTTTTGAAATGCTCTATAAAATGGCCACGGTGTGAAATAAGCATTTGGTTATTAGAGAGACCGAGATCAGATATTGTCAACTCTCTGCCAATACCGAAAACCACTTTAATAACTATGCATATGGTGGAGAATCCAGAAAGAAATAGGATGGTTTGGCGAAGGCTACTGGAATGAAGTAAGAGAACGTTGATGGATAGCCTTGACTTTCGGGTCAAAATTAAAATAACTAAAACATGAGTTATACCTAGCCCAAGTGGGGTCGCTCCCCTTATCGAGCATGCTTCTTCGAAACCATATATATTACTTTGTGATTTGATAGGTGCGCACCTTTGATTATAGAGTGCGTCTTGAGGTGGGCTGTAATGACCCACCTTTTGGACGGTTTAAATCGACAATAAACCATACATGTTGCAACGACATATAAATTTTCGATAATTAAATATTGTTAATTTAGTAAAACTTTGGTAATTTAATATTCACAGAAATGAAATTTGTAATTAAATAATGAAGTAATAACTAAAATTGAAATGTAACAATGCCAATTAAAGTTAATCATTAACAATTTGAATGAAGTTCCAATCAATTGAAATACTATAAATGTTATAATTTGGTTATAAATGGAATAGAGGAAAACAAACAAATATTGAATTAATTAATGAATATAATATAATACAAGGGAATTGATTTAAATCAGTGTTATGTAGGTAATTATAACATTTGGTTGTAAGTAATAAACTTATAAATGCAACTAAGGTTAATTGTGACAATAATTATATGTTACCTATTTAGTTAGTCTGTTAAAGTTAAATTGGAAATCAATCAAAATTGAATGGAATTAAATGTTACATTGATGTAGTTCAAGTCAATAACTGCAATATGTGAATGTGATAAAATATATAAATGTAAATTTTATTCGTAATAAAATTTTTGATTTAATAAAATTGGAATCAAGATAAATAAGTAATTGGGATTTTAATTTTTATTAATGTGTAAAGCTGACAAAATCCAATATAATTGAAATTTAGTAATTAATACAAATAAAGGATGGAATTGGAGAATATTAATGTAATGAAAGACAAACAAATACTAACTATGTTAATTGAGTAGTAATTGATTGATTATAAAGGCTGAAACCAAATTTAAACAATTCATTGAAATTAAATTATAATTAATTGGATTTAATTACAGTTGAAATTGAACACTGTAATTAGAAAAATTTTAAACACTGAATTAATATGTAAACTTGTTTGAATCATTATAAATGTCTAAGTAATCAAAAATGATGAAATTGGTTAGTTGATAAATATTGAATTAAAAAGTGATTTAATTAATTTAATATTTATTTATTTAATTAATGTAAAAATGGCCATTTTGGCCACTGTCTTGGATTTTGACGAAACCAGTTTCATCGGATCTGTAACTGTGAATTATTATAGGATTTCAAATTTCGTAGCGATCAGACTTGTCGTTTGATCGTACGGACTCGAAACGCCTAGAAATCATTTTAATTGAAATCGATTGAATCAATTTGAAATAAGCTGTAACTTCTTCATATAATGGAATTAGAACTTGAAAACTATTCCATTTAGTTTAAAAATATTGAAAACATCTATTTTGATATATGAGATTTTCCATTTTCGTTCCGGAGACAGAAAAGGCTTTTCAGATCGTTCATCGTTCAACTTTCCAACCCAATCTAGCCCATTCTTTCTATTTTCAGATCTGCCTATAAATAGATCATTATAAACCCTAGGTCCTTTCTTATTTCTGATTTCAGTACGTACAATTCCATTTTCTTTTCTCTCCCCAATGGCTGCAAACCCTAATTCCCAAATTGCAAATCCAAATCAAAAATAAAATTGAAAATCAAACTCCACAAACTATATCGAATTATATATCATTTTGAAGTTCTCGACGAGCGCATCTCTGATCTGTAATCCGTTTTCCAATATGAACCACTGTTTGTCCAAAAATGAAAGAACAAAAAGCGGTCATTCATCGAGTCGCGATCAACTTTGCATGATCGTCGATTTGAAGGTACCGTTTGGTAAAAAGGGCCGTCTGGAGTTCATAGGTGTGTCTTTTTCATGGTTTCAACGGCTAGATCATCGCCGTTAATTCACCAGGGTTTCGTTATTTTTAGCGACGGCTGCATTTTTCGACAATCGGTGAGTGATAGGGGAGCAGCGGTGACGGCCGCGAGGTGAGGTAGGGTTGCGGTCGATGGTGGCAAGGACGGCGAGGCCAGCGGCGATGCGACGTAGGGATGAGGCGGCAATTTGTGCGAGCGTGATGTATGGGTTCAGCCTGTAGGGTTTGAATGAGAGGGATGAGAGTTGACGTGGCGTTTGTGAATAGAACTGTTTTTTTTTCTTTTATTTTATTTTAATTTAATTTCAATTTAGAACGTTCTAATCTGAATAACTTTAACATACGAGGTCCGTTTCACGCACGGTTTGTTCCGCTGGGATCGTATCGAAATTCCAGACATATTGACGCTTGTTTGGAAAAATTCTAAGACTATTCAAATTTAGGCTCTATTTTGAATTTCAAATTGATTTGAAATTCAAAGGTGAGTGTTTTAACTCACTCACAACTTCTAAAATTTCTTATGTTTGTTAAATTAAATTTATGATGTGATTGGAAATTTATTTATTGTTGTTTGGTATATATTAAATCATCATCTCAGTTAATTTGAATTGAATCGTTATTTAATTTATTATTGAATTTAAATTGCCAGTTAAATATCTGTTATTGATTATCAATATCTATTTATGTTTGTTGATTGATTTGGGTAATGACTGTGATGGATGTTGATTGTTGATATTAGATGAATGGATGTTGTATTTTATATCGTTATAAACTACAAGTTCACTATGGGTTGAAATGATACATACCCGAACGATCTATAGATTAAGGAAAAATCGTTATGGGTTGAAATGATAGACTCAAGCGATTTTATGGATTTTTATTTAATTTGAGATTATGGTTTGAAATGATATATAACCGTAAATTTTAAATTGCGAATTGAAATGATAGTTATCATATCACTTGACCCTAAGGTAGAGAATTATACACGGACACTGGATTGGTTAAATTAAATGATTTTAAAATCTTTAACTTTTGAATTTAGTTAAATGATATTTTGAAATAAGAGTTCGATTTATATAAATTGAATTATTGTTGAAAATCAAGTTTATGTTGAAATTTGAATTGGTTTAAAGGAATTGTTTAAAGAAATTAAATTGAAATTTTAATGTCGAATTTGGAGTATAAGTAAAGTTTGTCGAAATTGAGTTATTAAAATTGTTAGAAGTACAACTTTAAAATATATTGAAATTGGAATAATTTAAATTTATATTTCAAACAGGGTTTTGGAAGCGATATTGAATCTAATATTTTATTGAGTAATTGATTTGAAAGGTATGAAATTGGGTTTCGAAAATTGAAATAGCCCAAATGAGTTGGCAGGAAATGAATAGTTTAAATTGATAATAAATTCGAATTCATATTTTTCATATAAACTGTTTTATATAAAAAAGTATTTTATTATAAAGATCCTAAATTTTAAGATTTTCACACGATTAAACTATTTTAACCAATTTTAACTATATTAAATCAATTTAACCTATTTTAAACTATTTAAATTGATTTTTGAACTAATTAACACCTTTTAACTTATTTTAAATCTAATTAATTTATTTTTAAAGCTACTTAATCTATTTTAATCATATTTAATCTATTTAAATCTATTTAACTACCTTAAATCAATTTAATAGTATCTTTAATCTATAATTAAACCACTTTAGAGTATTTAACAATTTATAACTATTTAAACTATTTCCTAAAGTTTCACACTAAGTAAATGGGAAGTGTTTATATTCAAATTCATCGATTTAAAAGCAAATATGATGAAATAATGTAATAACTTAAGTTGGGATTTATAAAACATATTTTGAGTAAATACGATGATTTTGAAATAAGGGTTTGACCTATTTTGAAAATATGATTTCGAAAGTGATATGGTTTGAATTGAATACAATATTTTGATATCAACTATTGATTGATTTTGGAAATTTAAAAGAGCCATCCAATGTGTAATAAGCGATTGGTTGTTAAAGAGACCGGGATCGGATATTGTCATACTCTTTGTCAATACCAAAAACCACTTTAACAACTGTGTACGTGGTGGAGATTCTAAAAATGAAGTAGGATGGTTTGGTGAATGATTTCTTTATAAGGTATGACGTGATCCTGACTCCCGTGAGTCAGCATAGATGTGACTAAAACAGAAGCAATTGACGGGCCAAATGAGGTCATTCCTCTGATCAGGCACATTCCTTCGATACTATATTCTGACTTTGTGATTTATTTGGTGGCCACCCTTAATTTTGATTTGGGAATGTGTTCTGAGGTGGGCGGTAGTTGCGGCTGTGCGTTACCACCATCCCGGAAGTGTAATTGGTATATCTACCCTAGCATTGCCTAGTTGTGTCGTGTTCACATGCCCTAGCGCGCTTTCTACAAGTTTGTTTTGTGTCGTACCTATGGAGTGCCCACTGGTAGCCTCCCGATCAGGAGGTATTACGGTACTGTATAAACTATGGCAATATAAAATGTGTTAAAGGGGATATGAGTAATGCCTTAACGCTATTTTAATAGTTTACTTTACGCTAGACATATTATAATGGCGTATTGTACTATGTAGTAGATAGTTTAGCGGATCCTTAGGAGATGTGAATTCCGTACATCTCTTGAGTTACTACACTCACGTTAGACACTAGATAGTAGATGTCAAACCCCGTAAACATCTCTGATGCCGTCACACGCATATTACCGTTGATTTGACTTACATAAGATCTTTTAGTTCTGACTTGAGTGTTTTGTCTTTTCAATTCGCTCAAGTCAGCCTGAGCATTTCAGGATTTGAAGACTTTTTTCTAGAGGACGAAGACGAAGATTTTATTATTATTTACTATATTATTCCACTGCATCATACTGTTCCGCTGCATTGTCATTTATTTATCTCTGATATGTGTAACTCCGATTCTGTGTTGTATAAGTATAATCAATGTTTGTAAACAGCTTCATGAACTGTTATTTTGACTATTATATTTTGCCATTCCACTGCAAGATTCTGTATTTACTTTTATTTCTTCTCTTTTTCTTATTTACCCCATAACAATTAGCCCTTTTGAATGGTTTAAGTTTGACGTGTGTGTCTGCTTAAAACGTCTAAAAAGGCGGGTTATTACAGTTGGTATCAGAGCTTTGGTTTAGTGATAACCTTAGCTTTGTGGGGTCTGACTCATATTAAATAGGGTAGTAATACCCTATGATGAGTCGTTGAGAGAGAGAGAGTGTGTGTGTGTGTGTGTGTATGAGAGCGTAATTGTTAGTGTTATAAATGTTTTTATATTGTGTTAATTTGTTCCATTTTGTATTTATAAATTCTGATCGGTACATAGGATGCTATGACATCGATAGGGATTTCTAAATGTTTGATAGGGCAGATCGACACAATATTTGTTTAGAAATATAGGTAAATAAAATAATTTTTCCTATTATATTTTTGTATATAAAATAATAACTTTTATAAATGATATATTTGATTGTAGTATATTTATTTGTTAGGTACTGAAATTTATAAATATTGGTTGGAAATAAAGATGTGTAAATAAAATAAATATAAATTAGAGATTTTAGAACTTAAGTTTCGGGATTTTTGAAAATGTCTTTCGAATGATTTGGAATATAATAACAATATTATTTAGAAGTATTTTCTGACATAAATATTTCAATATAGTTTGAAAGAATTGTGTTTAAAGAAATTTTGGAAAGAAATAAGTTATTTACCCCCTCTCTATCGTTGGAAAATAATTTCGGTGATGAGTGCATGCATCATCGACGTTCATTTTCGAATTTCAAAGTGGGAAGACTGTTGTAGTAGTTTTACTGCACATTTACTTTACAAAAAAAATTATTTCAAATTTTAAATGTGATTGGATATAAAGGATATGATTATCTATGTATAATATTTTAAAATAATTGAAATGAAACCCAGTTGTTTGGTTCTTAAATTTCTATAAGTTAGAAATTGAAATTATTGAAATGAATGAAATTTTGCCTATATTAATAATTGGAACCTTCTAAAATGGAAATAAGAAATGGTAATTATTGAACATTTTGTTAACTAAATAAATAAGATAAACTTGTGTAACTTTCAATTGCATCCTTAGAAACATAAATATATAACTTACCGGAATATTAAAAGTTGTAAAGTTAAAAAGAACATGTAATAAAATATTGTACAAGTAAAACTTAAGTAATGAAACTGTTCAATGAAATTGCATTTATAGATAAGAACTTTATAATATAGTTGTTATAAACTTAAGTTATGATTGGAATACTACTAGATAAAATGTAATAGGAATTGAGTATTGTAAGTAAATAATTGTAAACTTAAGTTAACAAATTGATATGCTAAGTAATTGAATTGAACATGAATACTATAAAAAAATAATTTTAAACTTAAGTAGATGTTTGAAGTAGAAGGATGAGTACTGTAAGTAAATAACTATAACTTAAGTTAATGTTGAAGCTATTGATAGTTAAAGTAAATAATAAAATGAATATTATATTAAATTAAATGGTTACAACTTCAGAGATTGCCGAAATGATTTGGAAAATGGATTTAATATTCAATGATATTATATAAGAAATGATGAATGTAAATTAAAAGATAAGAAACTTGAAAATGAATTTATGCACTAATGAATATTAATATCCAATGGAAATCAAGTATATAAAAAAAAGTGAACTAAACTGCAATAAAATGTGTGTAATACTTAAATAATGAATGCATTGATCCTTTAAATAAAAATTGAATGGAAATAACTTAGGTACTGAAAAAGGGATTTTGTAAGTAATGAATAAAAGTAAATGAAAATAAGCACTGAATGAATGAATGTGTATTCACTTATAAAGAAACCTATGTGGTACTTTAAGAATTGGTTTATATATGTTTAAATAACTACATATGAGTGACATAAGTAAGAAAACCTAAATAACATAGGTGAATAAATGAAATGTAAATAAATGGAATTAAGTATTATGTGAATGAATGGGGATTGAAAATTGTAAAAAATAAAGGTAAATTTTAGAAAATAACCATTGTATGGAAAGAAAATAAACAATAAATGTTGTGAAAGAAAATTTAATAACTTAAATAACATTGGAAAAGATTGATTGTTTTGGCTTATGAGTTGTTTGGGAAAGGATATTTCTAATTGTTTGGATGTATGAATAATTTGTTGAGTTTTATCTAAGGCTGTTGAGTAAATGTATACTTAGTAGCTATTTTTCATTTTATACAATTAATAGTTCTGAACCCAAACAAACCATTTTTTTTGCTTGATATGGACGAATGGTTGATTTCTTTGATCCGTTGTGATGATTGTATGCTTGTCTGGAAGCGATTGTTGTTATGTTATATTGATTTGCTAGTTATGAATTTGAAATAACTTTAAATATTTCATTTTATATAATTATTAACCTCCTTTTGGATTATATAAGTGAAATACAGGTTATGGAAGTAATAGCTACTGCCTTTGGTTTCATAATTAAGCGTTGTTTGCTCGACAAATAGGTATGTTATTGGATTACAGTTTTATAGCGATATTATATTGTGTTTCCCATTATTGGGATATATTATTTTGAAAAATATGATACATATTATTAGTTTTGATATTATTATTTCTCCCGAGCCTCTCCTTACAAAGGAGACTCTACCGAAATTTTTCAAAAATTTTGGAGTTGGAAAATTTTGAGAAATGTTTTCTGAACTTTACTGCTTTGCGTATAAAGGGATTTAATGGTTATAAATTGATATATTTTATTTAAATTAATTAATTTTGTAAATTTAATATTTTGAATAAGACATATTGATTTCTAAATTCCTTCTTTTCCCTTCTTTTCCTTTTCGGCGACGAAAAGTTTTGAGTGGGGGAGAGTGTAACGACCCGTAAATTTTCGATAATTAAAAATTGTTAATTTAATAAAATTTTGGTAATTTAATATTTAAAGAAATGAAATTTATAATTAAATAATTAAATAATAACTAAAATTGAAACGTAACAATGTCAATTAAAGTTAATCATTAACAATTTGAATGAAATTCCAATCAATTGAAACAATGTGAATCTTATAATTTGGTTATAAATGGAATAGAGGAAAACAAACGTAATATTAAATTAATTAATGAATATAATATAATAAAAGAGAATTGATTTAAATCAGTGTTATCTAGGTAATTATAACATTTGGTTGTAAGTAATAAACTTATAAATGCAACTAAGGTTAATGGTGACAATAATTATATATTACTTATTTAGTTAGCCTGTTAAAGTTAAATTGGAAATCAATCAAAATTGAATGGAATTAAATGTTACATTGATGTAGTTAAAGTCAGTAACTGCAATCTATGAATGTAATAAAATGTATAAATTTAATTTTATTCGTAAGAAAATTTCTGATTTAAAAAAATTGGAATCAAGATAAATAAGTAATTGGGATTTTAATTTTTATTAATGTGTAAAACTGACAAAATCCAATATAATTGAAATTTAATAATTAACACAAATAAAGGATGGAAATTGGAGAATATCAATGTAATGAAAGAAAAACAAATATTAACTATGTTAATTGAGTAGTAATTGACTGAATATAAATGCTAAATCAAATTTAAACAATTCATTAAAAGTAGTTCGACATCGTTGAAGAAAATGGAGTAATGATCCCTCCCCCCTGTGTTATGCAAGCCGGTCTGGACTTTTGGTCTGGATATGTGGTTGGATTCTTTTTGGATCCTAATCATCGTCTACATGATGCAGCAGCTGTTTGTCGTAGGGCTTGGAGACTACAGGGTGGGCTTAAAGTTAAGATGGTTGATTCCTTGTACTACCTATTGTTCTCCTCCGCGGAGGAACGTTGTCGGGTTCTTGAGTCTGAGCCTTCCTTCTTTGACGGACAGCCTTTTATTATCACCCCCTGGTCTCCGACGGTAGCTTCTGTTCGTGATCAAGTATTTTCTATCCCTGTATGGGTTTATTTCTCCCAAATTCCATCTGCTTTACAACCGTTGCTTGGCTTGAATTGGCTTGCGTGCAATATTGGTAAATTGAAGTGTTTTGACTCTAATACTGTTGCGCGTGATAGGCTTGTTTACGCCAAGGCCCTGATTGAGATATCTCCCGACAAGCCTCTTCCTACCTCTATTCCTGTCCAGCTAGCTGTTGGTCACGTGGTGGATGTTCGTGTTCGTTATGGATGGGTCCCTGATATTTGTTCCACCTGTCATTCTTTTGGTCATATTGCCTCTGCCTGCGTGCGCTCTGTTGATCCATATGCTGCTCCTAAGATCCCTCTGCCTCGGCCTCCGCTTAGAAAATGGGTTCCCAAAGCCTCTTCGGTTGCTACTGCCTCTGGACCATCACTTTCCTTAGTGAGTCCTGCTTCCCCAGATCCTGGTGATGTTCCTTCAGTTCTTCCTGCTATTCCAGATTTCTCTCTGCCGCACGTTGTTTGGGCTGAGTCTGAACATAGTTGGGTTGACCTTCGTTCTGATATGAGATTCAACCCTGTGGATGACACCTATTTTAGATATATATCTGATGATTTATTGGATCTGCGTTGCCTTTATTATTGTATTTCTGGTGACTCCTTGGTTCTTGACATCGATGGTAAGTTTGCTGAAATTAATGCCACTCTTCTAGCTGATTCTGCCTGGGACAGATCTTATGTTTACTCTTCTGACACTGACTGTTATGATCCCTCTCTTGCTGTTCTGTTTCGCCCCTTTTTTGGTCTTCTTGGGGGTGGATCTTCCGTGGTGGGCAAGGGAGATGGTGATTCTTCCTCTGCGGAGGAGAACTAGCCTTGATATATATTTCTAGTAGTAGTGACATGTCTGTCATGCTCCTGTGCTGTATTATTTTATTTCTCATTCATAGTAGCTAAGGTGTCTTTACCTTACTCCTGTACTTCAACCTTATTACGTTCGTAATAAAAGTGGTCGGTCCACTATAAAACCGTCGGCCATGCCAAAAAAAAAAAAATTATAATTAATTGGATTTAATTACAGTTGAAATTGAACACTGTAATTAGAAATTTTTCAAACATTGAATTGATGTGTAAACTTGCTTGAATCATTACAAATGTCGAAGTAATCAAAAATGATGAAATTGGTTAGTTGATAAATATTGAATTAAAAAGTGATTTAATTAATTTAATATTTATTTAATTAATTAATGTAAAAATGGCCATTTTGGCCACTGTCTCGATTTGAACAAAACCTGTTTCATCAGATCCATAACAATTATTGCAGGATTTCAAATTTCGTAGCGATCGGACTTTTCATTTGATCGTACGGACTCGAAACGCCTAGAAATCAATTTAATTGAAATCGATTGAAATCAATTTGAAATAAGCTAATTTTAACATAACTTCTTCATACGATGGAATTAGGACTTGAAACCTGTTCCGTTAAGTTTAAAAATATTGAAAACTTGGTATATATAGGATTTCCATTTTCGTTTCGGAGACAAAATGGGCTTTTCGGGTCGTTCATCGTTCAACTTTCCAAACCAATCCAGCCCATTCTTTCTATTTTCAGCTCTGCCTATAAATAAATCATTATAAACCCTAGGTCCTTTCTTATTTCTGATTTCAGTATGTATAATTCCATTTGCTTTTCTCCCCCCAGTGGTTGCAAATCCTAATTCCCAAATTGCAAATCAAAATCAAAAATCAAATTGAAAATCAAACTCTATAAACTATATCAAATTATATGTTGATTTGAAGCTCTCGACGAGCGCATCTCAAATTTGTAATTCATTTTCCAATTTGAACCACTGTTTGTACAGAAATGGAAGAACAAATCGTGGCAGTTCATCGAGTCGCGATCAGCTTTGCCTGATCGTCGATTTGAAGGTACCGTTCTATAGAGGGGACTAACTGGAGTTCATCGGTTTGTCTTGTTCATGGTTTCAACGGCTAGATCATCACTGTTAATTCACTATGGTTTCATTATTTTTAGCGGTGGCTGCATTTTTCGGCGATCGGTGAGTGATAGGGGAGCAGTGGCGACGGCCGCGAGGTGAGGTAGGGTTGCGGTCGATGGTGGCAAGGACGGCAGGCCAGCGGCGATGCGACATAGGGATGAGGCAGCAGTTTATGCGAGCGTGCGCGATGTATGTGTTCGGCCTGTAGGGTTTGAATGAGAGGGATGAGAGTTGATGTGTCATTTTTCAATAGGTCTGTTTTTTTATTATTTTCTTTTGTTTTATTTTAATTTCAATTTAGAACGTTCTAATCTGAATAACTTTCATGTACGAGGTCCGTTTCACGCGTGGTTTGTCCCCTTGGGACCGTATCGAAATTCTGGACATTTTGACGCTTTTTTGGACAAATTTTGAGACTGTTCAAATTTGGGCCCTATTTTGAATTTCAAATTGATTTGAAATTCAAAGGTGAGTGTTTTAACCCACTCACAACTTCTAAAATTTCTTATGTTTGTTAAATTAAATTTGTGATGTGATTGAAAATTTATTTATGGCTGTTTGGTATATTGTAAATCGTCATCTCAGTTAATTTGAATTTGTTTGAATTAAATCGTTATTTAATTTAATATTGAATTTAAATTGCCAGTTAAATACCTGTTATTGATTATCAATTATCTATTGATGTTTGTTGATTGATTTGGGATATGATTGTGATAGATATTGATTGTTGATATTAGACGAATGGATGTTGTGTTTTATGTCGTTATAAACTACAAGTTCACTATGTGTTGAAATGATACATACCCGAATGATCTATAGATTAGAAAAAAATTGTTATGGGTTGAAATGATAGTCTCGAGCGATTTTATGGATTTTTATTTAATTCGGGATTCCGATTTGAAATGATATATAACCGTAAATTTTAAATTGCGGATTAAAATGATAAATAACTGTATCATTTGACCCTAGGGTAGAGAATTATATACGGACACTGGATTGGTAAAATTAAATGATTTTAAAATCTTTGATTTCTGAATTTAGTTAAATGATATTTTGAAATAAGAATTCGCTTTATGTAAATTGAATTATTATTGAAAATCAAGTTAATGTTGAAATTTGAATTGGTTTAAAGGAATTGTTTAAAGAAATTAAATTGAAATTTAAAATTGAATTTGGAGTATAAGTAAAGTTTGTCGAAATTGAGTTATTAAAATTGTTCGAAGTATAACTTTGAAATATACTGAAATCGGAATAATTTAGATTGATATTTCAAGCAGGGTTTTGGAAGCGATATTGAATTTAATATTTTATTGAGAAGTTGAATTGAAAGATATGAAATTGGGTTTTGAAAATTGAAATAGCCCAAATGTGTTCGCAGGAAATGAATATTTTAAATTGATAATAAATTCAATTTCATATTTTTCACATAAATTGTTTTATAAAAAAATTTATTATAAAGATCCTAAATTTTAAGATTTTCAAATAATTAAACTATTTTAACCTATTTTAACTGTATTAAATCAATTTAACCTATTTTAAACCATTTAAATTGATTTTTAAACTAATTAACCCATTTTAACTTATTTTAAATATAATTAATCTATTTCTAAAGCTACTTAATCTATTTTAATTATATTTAATCTATTTAAGTTTATTTAACTATCTTAAATCAATTTAACAGCATAACCACTGTAGAGTATTAAACTATTTAAACTATTTATAAATATTTAAACTATTTCCTAAAGTTTCATACTAAGTAAAGGGGAAGTGTTTATAATCAAATTCATCAATTTAAAAGAAAATATGATGAAATGATGTAATAACCTAAGTTGGGATTTAGATAACATATTTTGAGTAAATATGATGATTTTGAAATGAGGGTTTAACCTATTTTGAAAATATGATTTCGAAAGTGAATTTGATGTTGAAAGTGATATGGTTTGAATTGAATACGATATTTTGATATCAACTATGAATTGATTTTGGAAATTTAAAAGAGCCATCCAGTGTGTAATAAGTGATTGGTTGTTAAAGAGACCGGGATCAGATATTGTCATACTCTCTGCCAATACCGAAAACCACTTTAATAACTATGTACATGGTGGAGATTCCAGAAATGAAGTAGGATGGTTTGGTGAACGATTTCTGTATAAGGTATGACGTGACCCTGACTCCTGTAAGTCAGCATAGATGTGACTAAAATAGGAGCAATTGACGGGCCAAGTGAGGTCATTCCTCCGATCGGGCACAATCCTTCGATACTATATTCTGACTTTGTGAATTATTTGGTGGACACCCTTGATTTTGATTTGGGAGTGTGTTAAGAGGTGGGTGGTAGTTTCGGCTATGCGTTACCACCAGCTCGAAAGTGTAAATGGTATATCTACCCTGGCATTGCCTAGTTGTGCCGTGTTCACATGCCCTAGCGCTCCTTCTACGAGTTTGTTTTGTGTCGTACCTATGGAGTGCCCTCTGGTAGCCTCTCGATCAGGAGGTATTACGGTACTGTATAGACAATGGAACTATAAAATGTGTTAAGGGGGATATGGGTAATGCCTTAACGCTATTTTAATAGTTTACTTTACTACAGACATATTATAATAGCGTATTGTACTACATAGTAGATAGTTTAACGGATCCTTAGGAGATGTGAATCCCGAACATCTCTTGAGTTACTGCACTCATGTTAGACACTGGATAGGAGATGTCAAACCCGTAAACATCTCTGACGCTGTCACATGCATATTTACCTTTGATTTAACTTACATAAGATCATTTAGTTCTGACTCGAGTAGTTTTTTTTTCAATTCGCTCAGATCAGCTTGAGCATTTCAGGATTTGAAGACTTGTTTCTGGAGGACGAAGACGAAGAATTTATCATTATTTACTATATTATTCCACTGCATCATACTGTTCTGCTGCATTGTCATTTATTTATCTCTGATATGTGTAATTATGATTCTGTGTTGTATAAGTATAATCAATGTTTATAAACAGCTTCATGAACTGTTATTTTGATTATATATTTTGTCATTCCACTGCGAGATTCTGTATTTGCTTTTATTTATTCTCTTTTTCTTATTTACCCCATAACAATCTTCCCTTTTGAATGGTTTGAGTTTGAGGTGCGTGTCTGCTTAAAACGTCCAAAAAGGCAGGCTCTTACACATGTCAACTCAAACCATTCAAAAGGGAAGATTATTATGGGGTAAATAAGAAAAAATAAGAGAAAAGAAAGAAAAAACAAAACACACAGAATCTCACAGCGAAATGACAAAATATAATAATCAAATAAATAGTTCATTAAGTTGTTTCACAAATACATTAGATTACACTTTTACAATACAAATCAGAGTTATACATACAACGGGAATAGTAAATAATGCAGCGGAACAACATGATGCAGTGGAACATGTATGAAATAGTAGTATACAAATCTTCATCTTCGTCCTCCTAAAATAAAGTCTTCGATACACTGAAAAGCTCAGATGGACACGGGCGTAATGAAAAGACAAAACACTCTAATCAGAACTAAAAGATCTTATATAAGATAAATCAACAATGAATAAATATGAGTGTAATGGCTTCAGAGATGTTTACGGGGTTTTACATCTCCTATCCAGTGTCTAACGTGCCTGCAATAACTTAAGACATGTTCGAGATTACCATCTCCAAAGGATCCGTTAAACTAATTACATACATAGTACAATACGCTATTATAATATTGACTACGGTAAAGTATTAAAATAGCGTTAAGGCGTTACCCATATCCCTCTTAACACATTTTTATATATATTCCCGTAGTCTATATAGTACTGTAATTCCTCTGTAAACCGGAGGACTATGAGAGGGCACTCCATAGGTACGGTACAAACCAAACTCGTAATGGACGCGATAAGGCATGTGACAAGGCAAGCGAGGCAATGCCAGGGTAGAATTCTACCATTTGAAGAACCGTACTAGTTGTAACGCATAGCAGCGACTACTGCCCACCTCGGAATGCACTCCTATAATCAAATCGAGGGATGCCACCAAATAAATCATAAAGCAACATATATGGTATCGAAGAAGCCTGTCCGATCGAAGGTGCGACCTCACTTGGCCTAGGTATAGCTCATGTTTTAGTCACATCAAGCTGACTCGATGGCTTCAGTGCTATGTTAATACCTCATACAGAATCGTTCGCCAAACCATCCTACTTCATTCTGAAATCTTCACCACGTGCACAGTTATTAAAGTGGTTTTCGGTATTGGCAGAGAGTATGAAAATATCAAATCTCGGCCTTTTTAACAACCAAACGCTTATTGCACACCGGATGGTTCTTTTACATTTAAAAAACCATTTCATATTGGTATCAAAATATCATATTCTCAAAAATCATATCACTTTCGAAATCATATTCACTTTCGAAACCATATTTTCAAAATAGGTTAAACCCTCATTTCAAAATCATCATATTTACTCAAAATATGTCATTTCACTGGAAAATATCATTTCAAATCCCAACTTAGGTTATAACATTATTTAACCATATTCGCTTTTAAATCCAGGATCAAATATAAACAATTCAGCCTTGCACGGTTTGAAATTTTAAAAATAATTTAGATAGTCATAAATAGTTTTAAAATAGTTTAACGTACTTTAAAATAGTTTAAAATAGATTACATAGTTCAAAATAGGTTAAAAATAAATTAAAATAATTTAAATAGATTAAAATGGATTAAAATAGATTAAATAGATTAAAATAAATTAAAATATATTAAAATAGTCTAAATACATTAAAATGGTCTAAAATAGTTTTAAAATAGATTAAATATATTTTTAATAGTCTATTATGAAATGGTTTGATTATTGAAATGGTTTACATGGTAAACATTTCGAAAATCTAAATAAATTTGAATTTAAAAATAATATATCTTTAAACAGTTTATATTAAAATAATTAATTTTGAAATAATATCGAATCAACAGTTTCTTCCATTTAAAAAAATCTGGACTATATCCAGATTTCAAATCAACAAAACTCGATTTTAAACTTCCAATTCAAATTCTCATTTAAACCATTTCAATTTATATCGATTTCAAATCCATGTTTGTACTACCAATTTAAACCACTTCAGTAGACTTCAAAGTTTAAATATTCAAATGTTTACAATAACTCAATTTTTGATAAATTTCCTTCCTATTTCAAAACTCAACTTAAAATTTTAGTTTACAGTTCAGTAAACAATTCATTTAAACCAATTTCAATTTCAACTTCAACATCTAGAGCTTGGATTTTTGGAAGTAATTCAGTTTGTATAAATCAAATTTTATTTCAAAATATCATTTAACCGGATTCAAAATTTAAGGATTGAAAATCATTTAATTTAACCAATCCGGTGTCCGTATATAATTTTCTACCCTATGGTCAAGCGATACAGATATATATCGTTTCAACCTGCAATAAATTTAAATTTTCGGATATATCATTTCAACTCGCAATCCCGATTTAAAATTCTAAATCCATAAAATCGCTCGAGTCTATCATTTCAATCCATAACGATTTTTCCCTAATCTATAAGTCCATACGGGTATGTATCATTTCAACCCACAGCGGTTTTCCTAATAATAACATGGGAACTTGCAATGTGATAATAATATATAAATATAATATCCAGTCATCTAATTTCAACAATTAAACGTCCATCACAATCATCATTCAATTCAACCAATAAATCACAATAAATGAACTGGTTATCATTATCAAGCATTCAATTAATAATTTAAATCCATTATTAAATTAAATGGCAATTATATTCAACAAAATTCAGATTTGACTGGAATGACGATTTAAACATACCAAATAGCAATTAATCAACTTCTAATCACATCAAAGATTTAATTTAACTAACATAAGACAATTTAGTAGTTGTGAGGGGGTTAAACACTCACCTTTGATTTTTAGTCGATTAAAAATCCAATTTTAGCCCAAAATCTAACAGTCTCAGAATGCAGCTAAATCATTTCCTTAATGTCTGGAATTTCGTTATGATCGCAAGGGAGAAAACGACATGTGAATTAGAGCTCGTACGCAAAAGTTACGTGTGTAAGAACGATTGAAATTTAAATTTTACATTGAAATAAAAAAAATACACCATGTCATCCTACCTCTGCATCATGAAACCCTAAGCCAATCACGCAAACCTAAGAACAGCCGCCGGTTGAAACTCACGAATGCATGCAACCACGCTCGTCGCGACCAAGATCAGACGCCGCCATCCCCTTCCTCATGCTTCGCCGCACCTTTGGGCTCCACCACGACCCTCGAGCCGCCGCCACTGGCTGTTCCCCGCCACCAAGATCTAAGCCATTTTCTGGCGAATCTCTGACCATCTACGACGAACGAACCACAGATCCATGCCCACTTGACTCCTTCTTCCCAATGTTGCCTCCCGATCGCTCCTAAGTTGAAGATCCACCGTCCAATCCCAAAAACCTAATACAAACGGCAGGGAATGATCGACGGTTTCTAGCTAAAAGGTGACTCAAATCGAAAAATGAATAACATGAGTGGATTGGCTCATCGAGAGATTACCAATGATATATAATTTGATATATTTTTGAGGAGTTTGATTTTCGATTTGATTTTGGAATTGAATTAGGGTTTTGGATCTGCGGCCATTGAAGAAGGAAGAAGTAGCAGATAATTGAATAGACAGATACGTAAAAAAATAAGAAACAACTTGGGTTTATAACAGACTATATATAGGCAGAGCTGAAATAGAAAAGGATGGACCAGATCAATTTGGATTGAAACGATAACAATGAACCGAAAAGTCCGTTCCATTACCGAAAAGCCCATTTTATTCCCGAAATGTAAACGGGTCATCCAATATATCGAAATATACGTTTTCGATATTTTTAAACTCAATGGAACTAGTTTCAATCCTAAATTTAAAATTATATAGAAGTTAGCCTTTAAAATCAGATTATTTCAATTGAATTCATTAAATTGATTTCTATGCGTTTCAAGCTCGCACAGCCAAACGATAAGTCCGATCGCTACGAAACTTGAAATCTTACAATTATTCATTGTTATGGATCCGGTGAAACTGGTATCGTAAAAGTCTGAGACAGTGGCCAAAATGGCTAATTTTCACGTTAATTAAATAAATTATTATTAAATGTATTTTATCACTTTTAAATTCAAATTTAATAATTAACCATTTCCATCATTTTTTATTACCTAGAAATTAATAACCTTTTAAAAATAAAGTTTCTGTGTTAACCTAGCATTTAAATATGGCACTAATTACAGCATTTAATTACCACCGTAATAAATTCATGAACTGTAATTTAAATTCCAATAAATCGGTTATTTCGATTTCCTCTTATAATTCAATCAATTATCACCTTATGAATATAATTAACATTGGTTTACATTTTATTACATTAATCACTTTATCAATTATCACTTTATCAATTATCACCTTATCAATTATCACCTTTCAATTTCCCTCTTTTAAATCACTTTGAAAATATTTATATTTTAAAATACTTCCAAATAATACAAATATTATATTCCAAAATCCTTTGAAAACAAATTTCAAAACTTGGAACTTAAGTTCTCAAATTTCCTATTCTTATACTTTACATGTAAATCCTATTTTACAGTCAAGATTTACACAATTTCTCTACTTAACAAACATCATATCACAAACAACTATATCCATTTATAAAATTATTCTTTAATACACAAAATATAATACTGGCTAAAATTATTTCATTTACCTATATTTCAAAAACAATATTGTGTTGGTTTGCTCAATTAAGTATTTAGAATTCCATATCGACGCCATACCGTCCTATGTACTGACCATAATTTATTATTACAAAACAAAACAAATTAACATAATATAAAAACATTTTATAACACTAACAAGTATGCTCCCTCACATATATATATATAAGCTCAAAATAACTCATTCTAGGGTATTATTACCCTATCCCTAATGAGTCAAACCCCACAAAGCTAAGGTTATTACTAAACCTGATCTGATACCAAATGTAACGATCCACCTTTTTGGATGGTTTAAATCAACAGTAAACCACATATGTCAACTCAAACCATTCAAAAGGGAGGATTGCTATGTGATAAATAAGAAAAAAAGAAGAGAAACGAAAGAAAAAACAAAACACATAGAATCTCATAGCGGAATGATAAAATATAATAATCAAATAAACAGTTCATGAAGCAGTTTTACAAATACATTTGATTACACTTTTACAATACAAATCGGAGTTGTACATACAGCAGAAATAATAAATAATGCAGTAGAAAAACGTGATGCAGTGGAACACATATGAAATAATTGTATACAAAATCTCCGTCTTCGTCCTTCACAAATAAAGTCTTCAATACACTGAAAAGCTCAGAGTGACCCAAGTGTAATGAAAAGACAAAACACTCGAGTCAGAACTAAAAGACCTTATGTAAGATAAATCAACAATGATTAAATACAAGCGTAACGGCTTTAGAGATGTTTACGGTGTTTCACATCTCTTATCCAGTGTCTAACATGCCTGCAATAACTTAAGAGATGTTTGAGCTTACCATCTGCTAAGGATCCGCTAAACCATTTACATACATAGTACAATACGGTACTATAATAGTGTCTACAGTAAAATAAAGTATTAAAATAGCGTTAATGTAACGACCCAGAATTTTTATTAATTAAAATTTTTATATTTAATTAATTTTAGATATTAATAAGTGAAATTTATAAGTCGAATAAATTTTATTTCGAATAATTGGATTTAATTGGATAATTAAATCGATAATTTAATACGTTAAATTACAGAAATAATTGAAAATTGGGTTTAATATGATTGAAAATGATTTGTAAAATTTTATTTTTGACATGTTAGAGTTAGAACGATATTATAGAACTTTTAAAATCGAATTAAAAGTTAATTTGTGAAAATTGAATATTTTAATATTTAAATCGACTAGTGAAATTAGTCATTTTTCGAACAGTCTCAGAATTGGACGAAACTAGTTCCATTGGATCCGTAATAGTTTGTAATTAACGGATTTCAATTTTCGTAGCAATCGGAGTTTTCGTTTGACCATGGCAGCTCGAAACGCATCGAAATTGTTTTAATATTTATTTGGCGAGTTAAAATAGCCATTCTTCAAGAAGTCTCGGATTTCGACGAAACTAGTTTCATCAGATCCGTAATGTGATATTATTGTATGGTTTCAAATTTCAAGTCAATCGGATTTATCGTTTGTTCGGGGAAAGCTAAAACGCCTAGAAATTTGATTTACCGATTTAATTTAAAATTGAACGTTTATTGCCATAACTCGCACAGATGATCAAATTAACTCCCAAAACACGTTCCATTGTGTTCGGAATGCGGGGTAAACCTTAGGGACGCCAACCGGCACGCTTCGTTTGGAGTTCGGAAAAATTTCGGATGAATAGTGCACGGAAATTTTCTATAAAAGGCCACATAATTCACAAATTTACACCAAAACCCTAATGGCAAACCCTAGCCCCCATATATGGTTTTGAAGGCCAGAAAACATCGTCGTTCCTCCTCTAATCTCTTCAAATCCATCAATCTATTCAACAAACCTTCAACTACAAAATTGTAGAGCACATCACGAACTACAACTTCAACAGCTGTGATCGGAAATGACGTGGCGGATCATTGTCAAATCAAGCTCAAATGTCTTATAGTCACGCACGGTTTCTGAGGCCAGATCGAGGCCAAGCTTCATAAGGTTGGTGGTGGTGGTTCACGGTGTTGAGGCGCATGCATTGTCGTCGCTTGATCGAGTTCTGGTGGAGGATGGTGGCGTGCAGCATCGAAAAAAATTGCGTGCGTATGGGTTTGTTTTTCACTAGAACGTGAACGCGAGAGGGGGAAGAAGCATAGCAGGGGCCAGGATCTGATGGTGAGAAATTGAAGGGCCGAGATCTGTTTAGGTTGAAAATTTAAAAATTTAGTTGTAATTAATTTATATAAAAATTGTGTAAACTTATAAATATCATAACTTGTTGATGCGAGGTCGGAATCTGACGAAACTAGTTGTGTTGCGTTCGTTTTGTCGAGCACTACGCTATGAAATTGGATTGGATTCGTTTGGAGCTGGTGAAAATTTCGGATAAAATTAAACGTCCGTTTAATTTTATTCCAAATAAAAGATGAAAACGAAATTGAAAACAAGGTGAGAACTTCTCACTCAATCGAATCGGTTTCGATATTAATTTTAAATAGTTAGATTTAAAATTCTTGAATGTATGTTTGAATGATGATTGTTATCTATTGATTGTTAAAATAGACATTATACGCCGTTAGTAAGCGGAGGTTATTTATTAAAAATATATACCGCGAATACTTCACAATACAGTGAAATTGGTATTATTTATGTACTTGGAGTTGATTTCCCGCATTATATAGCGGATGAGACCCTATTGCATCGTCTATTAAGCGGATAATATTTAATAAATCCCATATACCGCGATAATTCCGTACTGGAACGGAATTGGTATTGTGCTAATGTTTTTGGATGCAGGGAAACAGGTTGGAGGGATCCAACTGGATTCCTCAACAGTATTTATTTGATTTCAGATATTTTGATATTTGATGATTATCATATCGATATATGATGTCGTTGTTGTCGTGATTGACTATTTGGTGTGTAGCATCATTGGGCCAATATTTTGGAATTTTAAAAGGATTTTTAAAGTGATTTTTGAAAATATATGCTTTATAAAATATTTTTGGAATTGATTCATTTTAAATAAATAAACGTTATAATTCTTAATGTTATAGAAATTATGATTTTTGAGAAATATAGTTAAAAGTTAATTTTTTAAAATATGTGGTAAATGATTTTATAAAATAGTTTGAATCGGGATTTTTGAATTTATTATCAAAAGTTTAAATATAGGATTTATGAAATTTGATTATTTTATAAATCAAAGAAGGTGGTGAAATTATAAAGGAGTTTTTAAAATAATAATATAAATTGATTTATATAAGAGATTTATAAATTGATATTTATAAATAAAAAAATATTTGAATTATAAAACGAGTTTTTATAAGTGTTAGAATGAAGTGTAAATGAATTTCATAAATGAATGAAATTTATAGAATTATAAACGGTGATGTTATAAATGGAATTTTATAAGCAGTAGATTTATAAAATTTGTAAAGTTATTAAAAAAGAATAGATTTGGGTAAATAAATGAATCTTATAAGTTATAAGATTTATAATTTGGGAAGTTTAAAAGAACGACTTTGTAAACAAATAAATTATAAGTATTTAACTTATAATATGAACTTTTGGTGTATAATTGAGTTATAAATTGAAATAGGTTAATAAAGGAGGTTTATAAAAGGATGTTGTTATAAAATAAATAGAAATGGAATTTATAAACATTGTTTTATAAATCCGCAAACGGCTTATTTTGATAAGTAAATTGTTATAACTTATTAATAGAGTTATATTCACGTTTTAGACAGTGAATAATCCTTTAAAATAAAATGTATAGAAATGATGAAATTGGTTAGCGAAGTATATTCACGTTTTTGAATAGTGAATAATATGTTAAAGAAATGTTTTGGATGTGATGTTTTAAATAGAATTAAAACGATCTAACGATGTTTTTAAAATGTATTAAGATTCGAAACCATAGATTTCAACATTCATTGTTGAAATAGACGTTTTCGAGAAATAGAAGGAAATGGTGGATTATAACACTGTTGTTATAGCAAATGATTTCCGAAGGGAAATGTTTTATATAGTATTGGGATTTATATATCTATTTTAATTTCGAATCCCTATACTAATGATTTTGGGTTGTCGTAACGATGTTTTGCGCAACATTCATTTTGGCCCAAATTAATATGTTTAAGAGAATGATTTCCTTAAAGAATGAAATATATACTTAATTTCGATTTAAGTATATTGAATATTTTCCAAGTGTAGAAAATAAAAAGATTTGTGAATTACTTATTAATAAATAAGTATGGAAATATTTTTCCAATGTGAAATGAAAAGTTTTGAGAATTTATCTTTTTGAAGATAAATTGAAAATGAATAATTGAAATCGTATATTCATAGATATTTGGGAATATAAATTCACTATGAAATTTATAAAAGAAAGGGAAATTGTTTAAAAATAAACGTTGATTTATTTTTGAAGTATGGGAATTGATTTACGGATTTGGAACGTAAATATAAAGTAAATCGTTAAGGATTTATTTAATTGGTTTAAATGAAACATGTTGAAATGAAAGTATTTCCGCGTAAGGAAAATGTTTGAAATTTGTTTTCAAAAGTGGTAAATGTGAAAAGTGATTTGAAAAATTGTTTTCAAATGGTTGAAGTGTGAAAATTATATATCTTGTAAAGATATTTTTGGAAAATAAATAATTTGAAAAAATTATTTGGAATCTGGTGATGTTGTGCATATCCATTGATAGTTCAATAACTGACTATCAATATTTACCTTTGAATGGGTATTTGTTGTGATTTGTTTGAATTTGAATGCCACACTTATTTTTGAATAAGCGCTCACTATTCGGGTTAGCCGGGAAAGGACCTTGGGGTCGTATAACCCATTCCGAATATGTGATACGTCGTTATGAATTGCATTTGAAGACCGGTGTTGAAGACCGGATATTTTTGAAAACGGAAGGATTACCGTCGAATGTTTCTGCACCGAATGACCCCGATATAGAAATTCCATATGTGATGGGAAGTCCGGACGTAATTAGTGAATATTCGGATTGCAAGGACTTCTTTGTAAGTGCCTTCGGTTCTGTTCGATCCCGGAACAGACTTGTATGGATGGTATGTCTGACATTACAAATTGAGATATAAAGCTGATTTCTTTCAAATATATTTCTGTTGGTGGCGGAGAATTTATTCTCTTAGCTTAGCACCCTTCTCTGATACGTACGAGCTCAGAGGTTATGTAGTTGATGGTTATCAGCGATATATTCCCAATTTGGTAATGTGACATGCTGAGTGTTGCTGTGAAATGATCATTGTTTGATCATTTGTGATATGATCATTTGTTTGATCGTTTATCTTTGTGATCATTACTTTGATCATTTGTTGACCCAAAGCAGCTTTTGTATAAAGCGTGGCTTTGTGGACGAGACTTCGTCGGACCTCACACCCCGGAAATGGTCAAAACAGGAAGGATGCGGCAAGATTATTAGGGGGTAGCGCCCCTTTAGTGTATGTCATTCCTTCTGGATAGAGGTGGTATCATGGTATGAAGCCCAGATATTTAACCTATGTTGTTGCTGCAAACTTATTACTTTGTGGTTGTTGGAAATCGAGGATCCTCGGATGTAGATCGGTTACGATCGGGGGATGACATATTCGTGTCGTAGTTACCCAGTTAGGGGTAACCCGGCCTTGTGTTGGCAGAGATCCGGTTTGGTTCTCGGGACGTCATTCCAGAGGCGTTTCCATGTGGCAGTGGGAAGTTCCTTGGCCTGACCATTTGTTGGAAATCCAAAGAAACAATACGACCTTGTCCGGTTTTAGTTGTATAACCTGTCATGGAATGTGGCGGTAACTTGCTACTGAACATGGTAGCTATTGTAGGCATAAGTGCGGAATGCCTATGCTAGCTAAGATTTATATCTTTATTTTCGAAATGATTTTTCCTACACTATGCACTAGTAATAATATCAAATGTTTCTTTTTAATGCGTATCAAGCATCTTTGACTATCATAAGGAGAAATCTCCTCCGATTCTGCGTTTGCATTGTGTGTGTGTGCGGGAGGCCTTATGGTAATCTCATTTCAAAAAGCATTGCGAATCTATTTTAAAATATTTCTCTGTTTGTTTTAAAAATAAAATAAGATAAACTGTTTTGAGTTCTCACACCGGTCACATGACTGACTCGGAGTTTATTGTTTTCCTTCCTAAACTCTGGGTGCCCATCATTTTCCACACGCGCAGTCAAGAGTTAAGGTTTATAAGGATAATCTGGAATTCAGGAGTTGCTGGAGGCAAGCTGCATGGCATGGCGTATTACTAGTATATAGTATTTCTTTTTAGCTGTTTGTTGTTGTTTGTTGTTGTTGTTGTAAACTCTGATAATAAAATGTAATGTGATGTAATGTAATAACTGATATAGTTCTTTGTTTAAAGATTATTCATTTATCTATTATATGTTGTTCCGCTGCGATTGTGAGATTCTGATATTGTTATGTTGTTTTCTTTCTGTTCTGTTCTATCTTTTCTCTCTTCTTCTATCTTTTTCTTTGTTTTAAACCCTAAGAATTCTTATTTCCGTTCATCTTGAGTTAATCAATGAAGATTGGTGTCTATTCAAGGAGTACGGATTTGCGGGTCTTCACATCTGGTATCAGAGCATATGGTTAAGCGGCAACCATGGCTCTGTTGGGTATTACTCATTAGAGATAGAGTCAGTAGTACTCTAGAATGATTTTGAGTGTAAGAATAGCTATGCGAGCGTATTTGTTAGTGAATATAAATTGTTTTGTATTGTGTTGACTTATCGTTTGATTGTTTATAGATTCTGGTCGATGTAGTCTAGCTAACTATCGTATATAGGGGTTTCTAAACTCTTAAACAAGATAAACCGACACGATATTGTTTTAAATTGGGTAAATGAAATAATTTTACCTTGAGTATATTTTATATATAAAGGAATAATTTTTCAAAATTATTAAAGTGTATATAAGTTGATTGTTTGGTTGTTGAAAATGTAAGAATATATATATAAGTTAATTAAAAGTTGTCTGAATAATCTGAATAAAAGAATAATTGTATAAGCAAAAGAATTATAAGAATTGAAATTATAATTAATGTGATTTACAATTGTGAAATAAACTTATATATAAGAAGTGAAACTATATGAATATATTTATGAATATGAGTTGTAAATAAAAATGAGTTTGAATAAGTAATGAAATTTGACTATGGTAAAGGTTAAATAAAAATTCAACTTTAGTAATTGAATTGAATGAAAGAATTGAATATATAATCAATTAAATGTAAATTAAGTTAATATGAAATAATGAATGTAGGTGTTAATTCATTAAAATCTAATGTTATTGGAAGTTGAATAATTGAATGAAAATCAATTTAATTAAACCAATTGAAAGTAAAGGTGTTAAACCAAATTGAATGAATAAAAGCAATGGAATTTGGTTGCAATTAATGTACATTGGTTGTTATATGATAGTTAGTTGATTGTATAAAAACCCATATGCAATTGAGTTAATGAAATCGAAAGCTAAAGTAATTGAAATCTTAAATAGAATTGAATTTGATTTGGTAGTGAACCAACTTGAATATGAATTAGTGAATATAAACTAATTGAAAATGAATGTTAGTAAAAACATCCACTGTTAATGAATCAAATGTGATTAAATTGAAAACCCAATTCATTGAATATTAATGAGAATATGAATGAATATTTATTGGTTATGGATGCTAGTTGGATGATAGTTGGTTGATGGTTGAATATATTGCTTTTACTGCATTTGCTATGTTGGCATATATAGTCATTATGTTGCTATATGTTGTATATCAATACTATTGTCTATATACATGTTTTTCATATGTTTGTTGAGTGTTTAGTAGGTGCGGGTCGCGTTTGCTTCGCATTTGGAGCTCGCTTTCGCGCTATATTAGCCGTATATGCTGGCTAATAATATATAAGGTACATATCTCAGATTAAATATCGTACTTTTACAATTTTTTCCCTGCGGGATGCCTCATCACTTGATGAGATGTATATTTGTGATATATATACTGTCATTTTTTTTCCGGATCGAGCCGCGCAAAGGAGACTATGGCGAATTTTTCCGAAAATTTAAGGCGTTAGAAAAAATTTGAAAAAATTGGGAAATTTTGTGAAAACTATAACTTTGATTTGGAGTTGAAAATTAAACAATAGTAAGTGTTTTTGAAAAGATAACTATGTATGATTTGAAAACTTAGTAAAGATTTTGTAAGAAGTTTAACTATGGATTTATGGAAAGTTAATAGATTCTGCAACTTTTCTTACTTGGTAATTTCGAGGACCAAATTCTTTTAAGGGGGGGAGTTTGTAACGACCCAGAATTCTTATTAATTAAAATTTGTATATTTAATTAATTTTAGATATTAATAAGTGAAACTTATAAGTCGAATAAATTTTATTTCGAATAATTGGATTTAATTGGATAATTAAATCGATAATTTAATACGTTAAATTACAGAAATAATTGAAAATTGGGTTTAATATGATTGAAAATGATTTTTAAAATTTTATTTTTATCATGTTGGAGTTAGAACGATATTATAGAACTTTTAAAATCGAAATAAAAATTAATTTGTGAAAATTGAATATTTTAATATTTAAATCGACTAGTGAAATTAGTCATTTTTCGAACAGTCTCAGAATTGGACGAAACTAGTTTCATTGGATCCGTAACAGTTTGTTATTATCGGATTTCAATTTTCGTAGCAATCGGAGTTTTCGTTTGACCGTGGCAGCTCAAAACGCATCGAAATTGTTTTAATATTTATTTGGCGAGTTAAAATAGCCATTTTTCAAACAGTCTCCGATTTCGAAGAAACCAGTTTCATCGGATCCTTAATGTGAAATTATTGTATGGTTTCAAATTTCAAGTCAATCGGATTTATCGTTTGTCCGGGGCAAGCTAAAACGCCTAGAAATTTGATTTACCGATTTAATTCAAAACTGAACGTTTATTGCCATAACTCGCACAGATGATCGAATTAGCTCCCGAAACACGTTCCATTGTGTTCGAAATGTAGGGTAAACCTTAGAAACGCCAACCGACACGCTTTGTTTGGAGTTCGGAAAAATTTCGGATGAATAGTGCACGGAAATTTTCTATAAAAGGCCACATAATTCACAAATTTACACCAAAACCCTAATGGCAAACCCTAGCCGCCGTATATGGTTTTGAAGGCTAGAAAACATCGTCGTTCCTCCTCTAATCTCTTCAAATCCGTCAATCTATTCAACAAACCTTCAACTATAAAATTGTAGAGCACATCACGAACTACAACTTCAACGGTGTGATCGGAAATGACGCGGCGGATCATTGTCAAATCGAGCTCAAACGTCTTATAGTCGCGCACGGTTTCTGAGGCCAGATCGAGGCCGAGCTTCATAAGGTTGGTGGCGGTGGTTCACGGTGTGGAGGCGCACACATTGTCGTCGCTTGATAGAGTTCTGGTGGAGGATGGTGGCGTGCGGCATCGGAAAAAATTGCGTGCGTATGGGTTTGTTTTTCACTGGAACGTGAACGCGAGAGGGGGAAGAAGCATAGCAGCGGCCAGGATCTGATGGTGAGAAATTGAAGGGCCGAGATCTGTTTAGGTTGAAAATTTAAAATTTTAGTTGTAATTAATTTATATAAAAATTGTGTAAACTTATAAATATCATAACTTGTTGATGCGAGGTCGGAATCTGACGAAACTAGTTGCGTTGCATTCGTTTTGTCGAGCACTATGCTATGAAATTGTATTAGAGTCGTTTGGAGCTAGCAAAAATTTCGGATAAAATTAAACGACTGTTTAATTTTATTCGAAATAAAAGCTGAAAACGAAATTGAAAACAAGGTGAGAACTTCTCACTCAATCGAATCGGTTTCGATTTTAATTTTAAATAGTTAGATTTAAAATTCTTGAATGTATGTTTGAATGATGATTGTTATCTATTGATTGTTAGAATAGAGATTATACGTCGTTAGTAAACGGAGGTTATTTATTAAAAACATATACTGCGAATATTTCATAGTACAGTGAAATTGGTATTATTTATGTACTTGGAGTTGATTTCCCCCATTATATAGCGGATGAGACCCTATTGCGCCGTCTATTAAGCGGATAATATTTTATATATCCCATATACCGCAATAATTCCGTACTGGAACGGAATTGGTATTGTGCTAATGTTTTTGGATGCAGGGAAACAGGTTGGAGGGATCCAACTGGATTCCTCAACAGTATTTATTTGATTTCAGATATTTTGATATTTGATGATTATCATATCGATATATGATGTCGTTGTTGTCGTGATTGATTATTTGGTGTGTAGCATCGTTGAGCCAATATTTTGGAATTTTAAAAGGATTTTTAAAGTGATTTTTGAAAATATACGTTTTATAAAATATTTTTGGAATTGATTCATTTTAAATAAATAAACGTTATAATTTTTAATGTTATAGAAATTATGATTTTTGAGAAATATAGTTAAAAGTTGATTTTTGAAAATATGGGGTAAATGATTTTATAAAATAGTTTGAATCGGGATTTTTGAATTTATTATCAAAAGTTTAAATATAGGATTTATGAAATTTGATTATTTTGTAAATCAAAGAAGATGGTGAAATTATAAAGGAGTTTAAAGACGTTTTTAAAATAATAATATAAATTGAATTATATAAGAGATTTATAAATTGATATTTATAAATAAAAAAATATTTGAATTATAAAATGAGTTTTTATAAGTGTTAGAATGAAGTGTAAATGAATTTCATAAATGAATGAAATTTATAGAATTGTAAACGGTGAAGTTATAAATGGAATTTTATAAGCAGTAGATTTATAAAATTTGTAAAGTTATTAAAAAAGAATAGATTTGGGTAAATAAATGAATCTTATAAGTTATAAGATTTATAATTTGGGAAGTTTAAAAGTACAATTTTGTAAACAAATAAATTATAAGTATTTAACTTATAATATGAACTTTTGGTGTATAATTGAGTTATAAATTGAAATAGGTTAATAAAGGAGGTTTATAAAAGGAAGTTGTTATAAAATAAATAGAAATGGGATTTATAGACATTGTTTTATAAATCCGCAAACGGCTTATTTTGATAAGTAAATTGTTATAACTTATTAATGGAGTTATATTCACGTTTTAGACAGTGAATAATCCTTTAAAATAAAATGTATAGAAATGATGAAATTGGTTAACGAAGTATATTCACGTTTTTGAATAGTGAATAATATGTTAAAGAAATGTTTTGGATGTGATGTTTTAAATAGAATTAAAATGATCTAACGATGTTTTTAAAATGTGTTAAGATTCGAAATCATAGATTTCAACATTCATTGTTGAAATAGACATTTTCGAGAAATAGAAGGAAATGGTGGACTATAACACTGTTGTTATAGTAAATGATTTCCGAAAGGAAATGTTTTATATAGTATTGGGATTTATATATCTATTTTAATTTCGAATCCCTATACTAGTGATTTTGGGTTGTCGTAACGATGTTTTGCGCAACATTCGTTTTGGCCCAAATAAATATGTTTAAGAGAATGATTTCCTTAAAGAATGAAATATATACTTAATTTCGATTTAAGTATATTGAATATTTTCCAAGTGTAGAAAATAAAAAGATTTGTCCTTTTGAAGAATAAATTGAAAATGAATAATTGAAATCGTATATTCATAGATATTTTGGAATATAAATTCACTATAAAATTTATAAAAGAAAGGGAAATTGTTTAAAAATGAACGTTGATTTATTTTTGAAGTATGGGAATTAATTTACGGATTTGGAATGTAAATATAAAGTAAATCGTTAAGGATTTATTTAATTGGTTTAAATGAACCATGTTGAAATGAAAGTATTTCCGCGTAAGGAAAATGTTTGAAATTTGTTTTCAAAAGTGGTAAATGTGAAAAGTGATTTGAAAATTTGTTTTCAAATTGTTGAAGTGTGAAAATTTTATATCTTGTAAAGATATTTTTGGAAAATAAATAGTTTGGAAAAATTATTTGGAATCTGGTGATGCTGTGCATATCCATTGATAGTTCAATAACCGACTATCAATATTTACCTTTGAATGGTTATTTGTTGTGATTTGTTTGAATTTGAATGCCACACTTATTTTTGAATAAGCGCTCACTATTCGGGTTAGCCGGGAAAGGACCTTGGAGTCGTATAACCCGTTCCGAATAGGTGATACGTCGTTATGAATTGCATTTGAAGACCGGTGTTGAAGACCGGATATTTTTGAAAACGGAAGGATTACCGTCGAATGTTTCTGCACCGAATGGCACCGGTATAGAAATTCCATATGTGATGGGAAGTACGGACGTGATTAGTGAATGTCCGGATTGCAAGGACTTCTTTGTAAGTGCCTTCGGTTCTGTTCGATCCCGGAACAGACTTGTATGGATGGTATGTCTGACATTACAAATTGAGATATAAAGCTGATTTCTTTCCAATATATTTCTGTTGGTGGTGGAGAATTTATTATCTTAGCTTAATACCCTTCTCTGAGACGTACGAGCTCAGAGGTTATGTAGTTGATGGTTATCAGCGATATATTCCCAATTTGGTAATGTGACATGCTGAGTGTTGCTGTGAAATGATCATTGTTTGATCATTTGTGATATGATCATTTGTTTGATCATTTATCTTTGTGATCATTACTTTGATCATTTGTTGACCCAAAGCAGCTTTTGTATAAAGCGTGGCTTTGTGGACGAGACTTCGTCGGACCTCACACCTCGGAAATGGTCAAAACAAGAAGGATGCGACAAGGTTATTAGGGGGTAGCGCCCCCTTAGTGTATGTCATTCCTTCTGGATAGAGGTGGTACCATGGTATGGAGCCCAGATATTTAACCTATGTTGTTGCTGCAAACTTATTACTTTGTGGTTGTTGGAAATCGAGGATCCTCGGATGTAGACCGGTTACGATCGGGGGATGACATATTCGTGTCAGTAGTTACCCAGTTAGAGGTAACCCGGCCTTGTGTTGGCAGAGATCCAGTTTGGTTCTCGGGACGTCATTCCAGAGGCGTTTCCATGTGGCAATGGAAAGTTCCTTGGCCTGACCATTTGTTGGAAATCCAAATAAACAATACGACCTTGTACGGTTTTAGTTGTATAACCTGCCATGGAATGTGGCGGTAACCTGCTATTGAACATGGTAGCTACAGTAGGCATAAGTGCGGAATGCCTATGCTAGCTAAGATTTATATCTTTATTTTCGAAATGATTTTTCCTACACTATGCACTAGTAATAATATCAAATGTTTCTTTTTAATGCGTATCAAGCATCTTTGACTATCATAAGGAGAAATCTCCTCCGATTCTGCGTTTGCATTGTGTGTGTGTGCGGGAGGCCTTATGGTAGTCTCATTTCAAAAAGCATTGCGAATCTATTTTAAAATATTTCTCTGTTTGTTTTAAAAATAAAATAAGATAAACTGTTTTGAGTTCTCACACCAGTCACATGACTGACTCGGAGTTTATTGCTTTCCTTCCTAAACTCTGGGTGCCCGCCAATTTCCACATGGGCGGTCAAGAGTCAAGGTTTATCAGGATATTATGGAATTCAGGAGTTGCTGGAGGCAAGCTGGATGGCATGGCGTATTACTAGTATATAGTATTTCTTTTCCGTTGTTTGTTGTTGTTTGTTGTTGTTGTTGTAAACTCTGATAATAAAATGTAATGTGATGTAATGTAATAACTGATATAGTTCTTTGTTTAAAGATTATTCATTTATCTATTATATGTTGTTCCGCTGCGATTGTGAGATTCTGATATTGTTCTGCTGTTTTCTTTCTGTTTTGTTCTATCTTTTCTCTCTTCTTCTATCTGTTTCTTTTTTTTTAAACCCTAAGAATTCGTATTTCCGTTCATCCTAAGTTAATCAATGGAGATTAGTGTCTATTCAAGGAGTACGGATTTGCGGGTCTTCACAGTTAAGGCATTACCCATATCCCTCTTAACACATTTTTATATATATTCCTGTAGTCTATACAGTATTGTAATTCCTCCGTAAACTGGAGGGATATCAAAGGACGCCATAGGTATGGTACAAACCAAACTGGTAATGGGCGCAATAAGGTATGTGACAAGGCACGCGAGGCAATGCCATGGTAGGATTCTACCGTTTGCAGAACCGGACTGGTGGTAACGCATAGCAGCTACTACCGCCCACCTCGGAACACACTTCCATAATCAAATCGAGGGGTGGCCACCAAATCAATGATAAAGCAACAGATATGGTATCGAAAAAGCATGTCCGATCGGAGGTGGGACCTCACTTGGCCTAGTTATAGCTCATATTTTAGCCACATCAAGCTGACTCGAGGGAGTCAGGGCTATGTTAATACCTCATACAAAATCGTTTGCCAAACCATCCTACTTTATTCTGGAATCTCCACCCTGTGCACAGTTGTTAAAGTGGTTATCGGTATTGGCAGAGAGTACGACAATATTAGATCCCGATCTCTTTAACAACCAAACACTTATTACACACCAGATGGTTCTTCTATATTTCCAAAACCATTTTATATCGATATCAAAATATCAAATTCTCAAAAATTATATCACTATCGAAATCATATTTTCAAAATAGGTTAAACCCTCATTTCAAAATCATCATATTTACTCAAAATATGTTATTTCACTAGAAAATATCATTTCAAATCCCAACTTAGGTTATAACATCATTTAACCATATTCGCTTTTAAATCTAGGATTTAAATATAAATAATTCAGCCTTTCACAGTTTGAATTTTTGAAAATAGTTTAGATAGTCATAAATAGTTTTAAATAGTTTTAAAATATTTTAAAATAGTTTTAAATAGTTTAAAATAGATTAAATAGTTTAAAATAGGTTAAATATAGATTAAAATTGACTAAATAGATTAAAATCGGTTAAATAGGTTAAAATAGACTAAAATAGATTAAACGGATTAAAATAGATTAAAATGGTTTAAAATAGTTTAAAAATAGATTAAATATAGTTTTAATAGTTTAATATAAAATGATTTGATTATTGAATTGGCTTACATAGTAAACATTTTGAAAATCTAAATAAATCTGAATTTAAAAATAATATGTCTTTAAATAGTTTATATTAAAATAATTAATTTGGAAATAATATCGAATCGATTGTTTCGTCCATTTCAACAAAATCTGGACCATGTCTAGATTTCAAATCAACAAAATTCAATTTTTAACTTCCAATCCAAATTCTCATTTAAACCATTTCAGTTTATATTGATTTCACATCCATGTTTGTACTACCAATTTAAACCACTTCAAATTCAACAGATTTCCGAGTTTAAATATTCAAACGTTTACAATAACTCAAATTTTTATAATTTTCCTTCCTATTTCAAAATTCAACTTAAAATTTCAGTTTAAAATTCAGTAAACAATTCATTTAAACCAATTTCAATTTCAACATTAAGAGCTTGGATTTTGGAAAGTAATTCAGTTTATATAAAACAAATTTTATTTCAAAATATCATTTAACCGGATTCAAAATTTAAGAATTTAAAATCACTTAATTTAACCAATTCGGCGTCCATTTATAATTTTCTACCTTATGGTCAAGTGATACGGATATCTATCGTTTCAACCCGTAATAAATTTATTATGGGTATATCATTTCAACCTGTAATCCCGAGTTAAAATTCAAAATCCATAAAATTGGTCGAGCCCATAGTTTCAACCCTTAACGATTTTTCCCTAATCTATAAGTCCATTGGGGTGTATCATTTCAACCCACGGTGATTTTCCTAACAATAGCTAGGGAACTTGCAACATGATAACAATATATAAATATAACATCCAGTCATCCAATATCAATAATTAAACATCCATCACAATCATCATTCAATTCAACCAACAAATCACAATAAATAAACTGGTTATCGTTATCAGGCATCAATTAACAATTTAAATCCAATATTAAATTAATTGGCAATTATATTCAATAAAATTCAGATTTGACTGGAATGACGATTTAAATATACCAAACAACAACTAATCAACTTCTAATCACATCACAGATTTAATTTAACTAACATAAGACAATTTAGTAGTTGTGAGTGGGTTAAAACACTCACCTTTGATTTTTAGTCGATTAAAAATCCAATTTTAGCCCAAAATCTAATAGTCTCACAATATGGCCAAACCAGTTCCATATTGCATGGTATTTCGCTACGATCGCAACGAAAAAACAACGCGTGAATCCAAGCTCGTATGCAAAAGTTACACGTGTTAGAGCGATTGAAATTAAATTTTATATTAAAATAAATAATAAGAAAAATACCACGTCATCTTACCTCTCCATCGTGAAACCCCAAGCCAAACACATGAAACCTAAGAACAACCACTAGTTGAAACTCACGAACGCACGCAATCACGCTTGCCGCGACCAAGATCAGACATCGCCATCCCCTTCCTCGTGCTCCAATGCCCCTCTGGGCTCCACAACGACTCGCACCTCCGCCACTGGCTATTCATCGCCGCCATGATCTAAGCCATTTTCTGGCAAATATCCAACCATCTACGACGAACGAACCATAGATCCATGACCTGCTAGACTATCTCTTCCCAACGCCGCCTCCCGATCGTTCCCAGGACGAAGATCCACTGTCCGATCCCAACATCCTAATACGAATGGTTGGAAATGATCAACGATTTTTGGCCAAACGATGACTCGAATCAAAAAATGAACAGCAGCAGAAGATTGCGCTCATTGAGAGCTTTCCAACGATATATAATTCGATATAGTTTTGAGGAGTTTGACTTTCAATTTGGAACTGAAATTGAATTAGGGTTTTGGATCTACAGCCATTGAAGAAGGAAGAAGTAGCAGATAATTGAACAGGCAGATACGTATAGAAACAAGAAACAACTAGGGTTTATAACAGCTATATATAGGTAGAGTTGAAATAGAAAATGATGGACCAAACCGATTTGGATTGAAACATAATAATGAGCCGAAAAGCCCGTTTCGTTCCCGAAAGGAAAATGGGTCATCCAATGTATCGAAATATAGGTTTTCAATATTTTTAAACTCATAGAAACTAGTTTCAATCCCAAATTCAAAAGTATATGGAAGTTAGCCTTTAAAATCAAATTATTTTAATTGAATTCATTAAATTTATTCCTATGCATTTCAAGTTCGCATGGTCAAACGACAAGTCTGATTGTTACGAAACTTGAAATCCTATAATAATTCACTATTATGGATCCGGTGAAACTGGTTTCGTTGAAATCCGAGACAGTGGCCAAAATTTCTAATTTTCACGTTAAGTAAATAAATTATTATTAAATGAATTTTATCACTTTTAAATTCAAATTTAATAATTAACAATTTCCATCATTTTTGATTACCTAGAAATTAATAAACTTTTAAAAATAAATTTTCAATGTAAATCTAATATTTAAATATGGCAATAATTACAGCGTTCCATTATCACTGCAATAAATTCATTAATTTTAATTTAAATTCCAATAAATTCAGTTATTTTGATTTCT
This sequence comes from Allium cepa, assembly GCA_030765085.1. Lineage (NCBI taxonomy): Eukaryota > Viridiplantae > Streptophyta > Magnoliopsida > Asparagales > Amaryllidaceae > Allium > Allium cepa. Next base: position 527,411,568 of record CM060939.1, on the reverse strand, counting down.
CTCTTATTATTTAATCAATTATTACCCTATGCATATAATTAGCATTGGTTTACATTTTATTACATCAATATTCTACAGTTATCATCTTAATTCATATAACAGCAATATTTAATTAGATTAATTTCAATTGGTTTACAATTTAATTTCAACGGATTAAATAATGAAATGATAATAAAACAATTACTACTAATTAATAATTCAGGCACATTTCTATTTTATTCTTTACAAATGAAGCTAACAAATTCACATACTGATTAGTTATTCTATATTAACCAATTTCAGTTAATTGCATATAATTTATCTTTTTAAGACAACATCATATTAAATTTAATATTTTTAATTACCGAAAATTACGGGTCGTTACACGGGCGGTTGTAGCTGTTATGCATTACCACTAGCCCGGTTCTACAGAATGGTAGTATCCTACTCTAGATATTGCCTCGTGTACCTTATCACATTTATCCTGAACGCGTCCACTACTAGTTTGGTTTGTGTCGTACCTATGGAGTGCTCCCTCATAGCCCATTGGTTTGGTGGAGTTTACAGTACTATATAGACTATGACATTTATCAAAATGTGTTAAAGATGGTATGGGTAACACCTTAGCGCTATTTTAATACATTACTTTACTGTAGACATATTATAATAGCGTACTGTATTATATACGTAGATAGTTTAACGGATCCTTAGGAGAAGAAATCCCAAACATCTCTTAAGTTATTGCACGCACGTTAGACACTAGATAGGAGCTGTAAAATCCTGTAAACATCTTTGAAGCCGTTACACTCATATTTACTTATTTTGATTTAACTTACATAAGATCTTTTAGTAGTGACTCGAGTGTTTTGTCTTTCATTATGCTCGAGTCAGCCTGAGCTTTTCAATGTTGAAGACATTATTCTGGAGGATGAAGATGGAGTTTAGTATTATATTATTATTTTATCCTACTGCATCATGTTGTTATGCTATATTATTCTATTATAACTGCTGTATGTATAACTCTGATTTTTAATGTAAAGTGTAATCAAATGTACTTGTAAAACAACTTCATGAACTGTTTATTTGATTATTATATTTTGTCATTTCTTTATGAGATTCTATGTTTTGTTTTTTCTTCTTTTCTCTTAATTTCTTATTTACCCCATTAACAATCCTCCCTTTTGAATGGTTTGAGTTGACATGTGTGGTTTATCATCGATTTAAACCATTCAAAAAGGTGGGTCGTTACATATAAAGTTCATTAAGGCAACTGAAGAAGAACGAGATTCAAGCTTTGAAGTAGATAACTGTGGAGTATTACGGTTGAACGGGCGAATTTGCGTTCCGGATGTGGAAAATCTTAAGCAGGAGGTGTTAGCTGAATGCCACATATCCAAACTTAATATTCATCTGGGAGTTAACAAAATGTATAGAGATATAAAGTGCACATTTTGTTGGAAAAGTATGAAAAGTGACATATCCATTTATGTTAGCCGATGCGTAAATTGTCAACAAATCAAAAGCGACCAACAGAAAATTGCAGGATTAATTCAACCTTTGGAGATTCCAATTTGGAAGTGGATCAAATATCAATGGATTTCATTGATGGCTTACCTCGAACGAGGAAGGGAAACGAAGGCATTTGGGTTATCGTAGACTGATTAAATAAAAGTGCACACTTCATTCCAGTAAAACCAACAAGGATAGTGCAAGCCTTGCCGAGATATATATGAAAGAGATTATTCGATTGCATGGAGTTCCAAGAAGTATAGTAAGCGATTGAGATCCAATCTTTACTGGTTAGTTTTGGGAAACATTATAGATAGCTTTAGGAACATGGCTGAATATAAGCATTGCCTATCATCCCTAAACTGATGGATAGACAGACAGAGTTAACCACGTTTTGGAAGATCTTATAAGAGCATGTATTCTAGATTTTGGAGGCTCATCGGAAAATCATTTGCATTTATTAGAGTTCTCCTATAACAACAGTTATCAATCTAGTATCAGCATGACACCGCATAAAGTTCTATATGGTCGTCCATGCAGGCACCAGCATGTTGGATCAAAACTGGAGATCTATTAATACTTGGTCCTGATATAATATGAGAAGCTTCAGAGAAGGTCGATATGATTAGAAAGAAGCTAAGGGAAGCCCAGAGCAGACAGAAGAGTTATGCAGATCAAAGGTGTAGAAAAATGGAATTCTTAGTAAGAGATTTATACTTTTTGAAAGTCTCTCCGATGAGGGGAGAGGTGAGGTTTGGAAGGGCTGGGAAATTAACACCTCGATATATTGGACCTTTTCCCATTCTTGAATGAATCGGCCCACTAGCATATCGAGTGCGATTTCCAAAAAGGTTGGCTGGAGTGCACAACGTCTTTCATGTATCTCATTTGCGGAAACATATGCATGACCTAGAGCAAATCATAGAAACAGCTGCTCAAACTTAGAGGTGATACCTAATTTAGCACTTATTAGATGGCATGTTTGGATCGTTGATCATGATGAGAAACGATTAAGGAGGAAGGTGGTAAGGTTAGTCAAAGTTTAATGGAGTGGAGATGCTGAGGATTGCACTTGAGAAACAGAGGATATAATGAGAAAGGCATATCCTGAGTTTAGGATTAATGTATAGTTTGTATAAATCATATCTATACAGTGTACTCACTGCCTGTGGTGTAGTCGCTCATAAATACTATTGTCTATATTCCATTGTATCTAATATATTCATTTTTTAGTTATTTTCTTCTTATCTTAATTTTGAGGACACAATTCTTTTAAGAGGGGAAGTCGTAACGACCCGTAAGTATATCACTTTAAATAAATGTTAGTTTCGCTTTATCGATATAACAACAATTTTGTAACTAATTATTAATATTAATTTATATGATTTTATAAATGAAATATGATCATTTTAATTACTTAAGAATGATAAGAAAAGTTATTTTCAAAACTTGTTTACAAATATATGTATATTCACTAAAAAGAGAAAATATGACCGGAAATCGGAATCGGGATTTGGAACGATACAATGTGTGGAAGTTGTGCAACATTGTGGAGATATGTAACATACACATTACACATGTACATGTACATATATGAGAACATGCACATAAACATACATATACGAATATATTTAAGTATATAAATATAATATAAAAATACATAAGATATTTTAAATTTCCTTACTTCTTAAGCATACAAAAATCAACATATGCATTGTAACGACCCAGAATTTTTAGAAATTAAAATTTAAATATTTAATTAATTTTAAATATTAATAAGTGAATTTATAAGTCAAATAAATTTTTATTTGAATTATTGGATTTAATTGGATTATTAAATCGATAATTTAATACGTTAAATTATGGAAATAATTGAAAATTGGGTTAAATATGATTGAAAATGATTTGTAAAATTTTATTTTATCATATGGAAGTTAGAATGATATTTTAGAACTTTTAAAATCGAATTAAAAGTTAAATTGTGAAAATTGAATATTTTAATATTTCATAATCGACTGTAAAATAGTCAATTTTTGAACAGTCTCAGAATTGAACGAAACCAGTTCCATTGGATCCGTAATAGTTATTTATTACCGGATTTCAAATTTCGTGTCAATCGGAGCTATCGTTTGATCGTGGCAGCTCGAAACGTATCGATTTATTTTTAATTTAAATTTGGCGAGTGAAAATAGCCATTTTTCAAAAAGTCTCGGATTTCGACGAAACCAGTTTCATCGGATCCGTAATGTGATATTATTGTAAGGTTTCAAATTTCAAGTCAATTTAATTTACCGTTTGTCCGGTACAAATTAAAACGCCTAGAAATCGACTTAAATCGGTTTAATTTAAATTGAGCGTTTATAGCCATAACTCGCACATACTTCCGAATTAGCTTTCGAAACCTGTTCCACTGTGTCCAGGACGCGGGGTAAACCCTAGAAACGCTGGTTACGGCGCGTAAATCGGAGTTCGGAATTTCCGGAATGAATAGTGTTTTGAATAATTTCCTATAAATATACCATACCCTCATTCACAAATAAAAACCTAACCCTAAACCTAATTTCAACGTAGCCGCCACCCCCTATATGAACGGCCAGAAACTACTCTTCTTCCTCCCTCCAAATCTTCTAATCTATGCATCGATTCATGAAAGTTTCAACTAGAGTATTGTAGAGGGCAACACGAACTACAAGATCAACGGTGGAGATCGCGAATAGCTTCACGGATTGATGGGAAATCGAGTGAAAACGTGGCCGTTCATCACACGTGCGCACGCGAGAGGAAGTGGCCGAGCTCCACATGCTTCAGGCCGAGCATAGCTTAGGTCATGAGCTTCGAGATGAAGGTGGTTTGATCGAATTTCGTTGAGTAATCGCGATGCAAATGCTAACCCTAGTTGAATTGTTATGGGTTTGGTGGTTGCGGCAAATAGCCTGTAGACGTGAGATAGAGGAGAAGAGAAAATGCACGGGCCTGATTTCTTGGCCTTGGAATGCACGGCTATGATCTAGCCTAGGTTTAAAATTTTATATTTAAGTTGTAATTTATAAGTTAAAATTCGAGTAAACTTCAAAAATTCATAACTTTTTCATACGAGGTCGAAAAAATGCAAACTCAGTTGCGTTGGAATCGTATGGACGAGCACTACGCGATGGAGTAGGTTTGGAGTCGTTTGGAGTTAGTGAAAATTTTGGGTAAAATTAAACGTCCGTTTAATTTTATTCAAAATAAATCGCTAAAACGGAAATAAAACCAAGGTGAGAACTTCTCACTCAATCGAATCAGTTTTGATTTTATTTTAAATAGTTAGATTTAAAATATTTGAATGCATGTTTGAATGTTGATGAATATCTATTGATTGTTAAAATAGACATTATACGCCGTTAGTAAGCGGATGTTATTTATTAAAAACATATACCGCGAATATTTCATAAACAGTGAAATTGGTATTATAAATAATATCAATATATATATATTGGCATATGTATATATTGCAGTTGTTGATTTCCCGTATTTTTTAGCGGATGAGACCCTATTACGCCGTTATTAAGCGGATAATATTTAATAAGAACATATACCGCGATAATTTCGTACTGGAGCGAAATTGGTATTGTGCTAATGTTTTTGGATGCAGGAAAACAGGTTGGAGGGATCCAACTGGATTCCTCAACAGTTTTTATTTGATTTCAGATATTTTGATATTTGATGGATTTTCATATTGATATATGATATCGTTGTTGTCGTGATTGACTATTTGGTGTGTAGCATCATTGGACCAAGTTTTGGAATTTTAAAATGATTTATAAAGTGATTTTTTTTAAAATATACTATATTTTTGGAATTGATCCATTTTAAATAAATAACGATATAATTTTTAATGTTATAAAAATTATGGTTTTTGTGAAATATAGTTAAAAGCTGAATTTTGAGAAATATAGTTAAAAACTGATTTTTGAGAATATGATGCTATTGAGTTTATAAAATAGTTAAATCGAGATATTTTAGAATTTATTGTGAAAAGTCTAAATATAGGATTTATAAAATTTAATTATTTTATGAATCAAAATGGTGAAATTATAAAGGAAATTAAAGACGTTTTAAAATATTAATATAAATTGATTTATATTAAGAGATTTATAAATGGATATTTATAAATTGAAATATGGACATTATAAAACGAGTTTTTATAAGTGTTTGAATGAAGTGAAAATGAATTTCATAATTGAATGGAATTTATAGAATTTTATACGGTGAAGTTATAAATGGAATTTTATAAGCAGTAGGTTTATAAAATTTATTAAGTTATTAAAATAATGATTTTGGATAAATGAATGAATCTTATAAGTTATAAGATTTATAATTTGGGAAGTTAAAAAGAACGATTTTGTAAAATAATCGTTTTATAAGCATTTGACTTATAATATGAACCTTTGTTTTATAATTGAGTTATAAAATCGAATAGGTTAATAAAGGAATTTATAAAAGGAAGTTGTTATAAATAAATAGAAATAGAATTTATAAACGTTGTTTTATAAATTCACAAACGACTTATTTTGATAAGTAAATTGTTATGATTTATTTATGGAGTTATATTCACGTTTTTGAATAGTGAATAATCCTTTGAAATAAAATAAATAAAAGGATGAAATTTGTTAACAAAGAATATTCATGTTTTTGAATAGTGAATAATATGTTAAAGAAAATGTTTGAATGAGATGTTTAAATTGAATTAAAACGATCTAACGATGTTTTAAAAATGTATTGAGATTCGAAACCATAGATTTCAACATTCATTGTTGAAATAGACGTTTTCGAGAAATAGAAGGAAATAGTGGACTATAACACTGTTGTTATAGTAAATGATTTCCGAAAGGAAATGTTTTTTGTATAGTATTGGGATTTATATATCTATTTTAATTTCGAATCCCTATACTAGTGATTTTGGGTTGTCGTAACGATGTTTTACGCAACATTCGTTTTGGCCCAAATAAATATGTTTAAGAGAATGATTTCCTTAAAGAATGAAATTTATATACTTAATTTCGATTTAAGTATATTGAATATTTTCTAAGTGTTGAAAATAAATAAAATTTGTGAATTACTTATGAATAAATAAGTATGGAAATGTTTTCCAATATAAAGCGAATATTTTGAGAATTTATCTTTTTGAAGATAAATTGAAAAGGAATATTGAAAATGAATAATTGAAATCGAATATTCATTGATATCTTGGAATTATAAATTCACTAAGGAATTTATAAAGGAAGTGGAATTGGTTTAAAAATAAATATTGATTTATTTTTGAAGAATTGAAATAATATATCTAGTAAAGATATTTTGGAAAATAAATAATTTGGAAAATTATTTGGAAACTGGTGATGTGTGCATATCCAGTGATAGTTCAATAACCGACTATCAATATTTCCCTTTGAATGGGTAATTGATGTGATTTGTTTGAATGTGAATGCTACACTTATTTTTGAATAAGCGCTCACTATTCGGGTTAACCGGGAAAGGACCATGGGGTCGTATAACCCATTCCGAATATGTGATACGTCGTTATAAATTGCATTGAAGATCGGTGTTGAAGACCCGGTATTTGCAAGAGCGATAGGATGACCTGTCGATTTACTCTGCACCGAGTTGCTCCGGTATAGAGTTCTCCATATGTGATGGTGAATCCGATCAGGATTGTGAATATCCGGATTGCAAGGACTTCTTTGTAAGTGCCTTCGGTTTTATTCGATCCCGGAACAGACTTGTATGGATTGTATGTCTGACATTACAAGTTGAGATATAAAGCCGATTTCTTTCAAATATATTTCTGTTGGTGGCGAAGAATTTATTCTTTTAGCTTAACACCCTTCTCTGAGACGTACGAGCTCAGAGGTTATATAGTTGAAGTTATCAGCGATATATTCCCAATTTGGTAATGTGACATGCTGAGTGATGCTGAAATGATCATTGTGTTGATTATTGTGATAGGATCGTTTATTTGATCGTCTATCTTGGTGATCATTGTGTTGATCATTTGTTGACCCAAAGCATGGCTTTTGTATAAAGTATGTTTTTGTGGACGTGACTTCGTCGAACCTCACACCCCGGAAATGGTCAAAACAGGAAAGATGCAGCAAGGTTATGAGGGGTAGCACCCTTTAGGGTATGTACATTTCCTTCTGGATAGAGGTTGTATCATGGTATGGAGCCCAGATATTTAACCTATGTGGTTACTGCGAATTTATTACTTTGTGGTTGTTGGCTATCGGGATCCCGTGAGAAAGGTCGTTTACAATCGGGGAATGGCGTGCTCGTGTCAGTAGTTACCCAGTTAGGGGTAACCCGGCCTTGTGTTGGCAGAGTTCCGGTTTGGTTCTCGGGGATGTCTTTCCAGAGGCATTCTCATGTGGCAATGGGAAGTTCCTTGGCCTGACCATTTGTTGGAAATCCAAAGAAACAATACGAAACTTGTACGGTATTAGTTGTAGGACCTGCCATTCACTTATGGTGGTCACCACTGTTTGGATGGTAGCTATAGTAGGCATACGATAATGGTCGTATGTTGGCTAAGATTTATATTCTACTTTCGAAATGAATTTCTTCTACACTATGCACTAGTAATAATATCAAATGTTATTTTAAATGCGTATCAAGCATCTTTGACTATCATAAGGAGAAATCTCCTCCGATTCTGCGTTTGCATTGTGTGTGTGTGCGGGAGGCCTTATGGTAGTCTCATTTTTAAAAGCATTGCGAATTGAATTTAAAAATATTCCTCTATTTTGATTTTAAAGATAAATAAACTGTTTTGAGTTCTCACACCAGTCACATGACTGACTTGGAGTTTATTGTTTCCTTCCTAAACTCTGGGTGCCCACCAATTTTCACACGGGCAGTCAAGAGTTAAGGTTTATCAGGATATTCTGGATATTCTGGAGTTGCTGGAGGCATGCTGGATGGCATGGCGTATTACTTATATAGTATTTCTTTTTCCGCTGCACTATTTGTTGTTGTTGTATACTCTGATGATATGATGTAATGAAATGTAATGTAATAACTGATATAGTTCTTTGTTTAAAGATTATTCATTTATTATTATATGTTGTTCCGCTGCGAATTGTGAGATTCTGATGTTGTTCTTGTTTTCTGTTCCGTCCCATTTTCTTTTTCCTCTATTCTCTTTTCTTTCAATTTTAAAATTTTCTATTTTCTTTTCCCTCTATCTTCTACCTTATTCTCTCTTTTCTTCTCTTAAATTTCTTTTTAAAAAAACCCTCAGTGTTTGGTTTTCCGTCGTTCGATTCCTCGGCAGTCGATAAAGTGAGTGTCGATGTCGAATTTTCGGAAGACGAAGAATCGTGTCCTGACAATGTGGTATCAGAGCTTATGGTTAAGCGACAACCATGGTTCTGCTTGGTATTATTCATTAGAGATAGAGTCAGTAGTACTCTAGAATGAATTTGAGTGTAATAATAGCTATGAGAGCGTATTTGTTAGTGAATATAAAAATTGTTTTATATTGTGATGATTGGTTTGTTGAGCGGTATATAGATTCTGGTTAATACGAGTAATTAACGTTGTTGATAGGAATCTCTAAACACTTGAATAGAACAATTCAGCACAGTATTGTTTTGAATTAGGTAAATGAAATAATTTTGCCTTGATTATATTTTATATATATAAAGGAATAAATTTTCAGAATTATTAAATTGTATATAAGTTGATTGTTTAGTTGTTTGAATAATCTAAATAAAAGAATAATTGTATAAGTAAAAAGAATTATAAGAGTTAAATTATAATTAAAGTGATTTACAATTGTGAAATAAACTTATATATATAAGAAGTGAAACTATATGGATATATTTAGGAATTTAAGTTAAGTAAAAACAAGTGATGAATATGAACTTGAGTATATAAATAAAAATTCAACTTTGTAATTGAATTGAATGAATAAATTGAATGGAAGTCAATTTAATTAAAGGTGTTAAACCAAAATGAATGTAAGTGAAGCAAAGGGATTTGGTTGTAATTAATATACTTTGGTTGTTATATGATTGTTAGTTGATTGTATATAATTCATTAAGTGTTAATGAAATTGATTTAATAAAATTGGAATCTAAAGTAATTGAAATTCAATTGGAAATTAAGTGAAACTTAAATAGAATTGAATTTGAATTGGAAGTGAACTAACTTAAATATGAATTAGTGAATATAAACTAATTGAGAATGAATGTTGATAAAATCCAATGTAAATAAATCAAATGTGATTTATATTGAAAACCAATTCATTAAATATTAATGAGAATATGAATGAATATTTATGATTATGAATGGTAGTTGGTTGATGTTTGCATTTGTTGCTTTTGTTTCAATTGCTATGTTGGCATGTATAGTTATTATGTTGCTATTTGTTGTATATCGATACTATTGTCTATATGCATGATTCTCATGTTGTTTGTTGAGTAATTAGTAGGTGCGGATCGCGTTTGCTTCGCATTTGGAGCTCGCTTTTGCGCTATATTAGCCGTATATGCTCGCTAATAAAAAAATAAGGTACTATCTCGGATTACATACCGTACTTTTACACTTTTTTCCCTGCGGGATGCCTCATTACTTGATGAGATGTATATTTATGATATATATACTGTCATTTTTTTTTCGGATCGAGCCGCGCAAAGGAGACTATGGCGAATTTTTCCGAAAATTTAAGGCGTTAGAAAAAATTTGAGAAAATTGGAAAATTTTGAAAACTTTAACTTTGATTATGGAATTGAAAGTTAAACAATAGTAGTTGTTTTTGAAAAGATAACTAAGTATGATTTGAAAACTTAGTAAGTTATTGTAAGAAGTTTAACTATGAATTATGGAAAATTAATAAATTCTATAACTTTTCTTACTTAATAATTTCGAGGACGAAATTCTTTTAAGTGGGGAAGATTGTAACGACCCAGAATTTTTAGAAATTAAAATTTGAATATTTAATTAATTTTAAATATTAATAAGTGAATTTATAAGTCAAATAAATTTTTATTTGAATTATTGGATTTAATTGGATTATTAAATCGATAATTTAATACGTTAAATTATGGAAATAATTGAAAATTGGGTTAAATATGATTGAAAATGATTTGTAAAATTTTATTTTATCTTATGGAAGTTAGAATGATATTTTAGAACTTTTAAAATCGAATTAAAAGTTAAATTGTGAAAATTGAATATTTTAATATTTAATAATCGACTGTAAAATAGTCAATTTTTGAACAGTCTCAGAATTGAACGAAACCAGTTCCATTGGATCCGTAATAGTTAGTTATTACCGGATTTCAAATTTCGTGTCAATCGGAGCTATCGTTTGATCGTGGCAGCTCGAAACGCATCGATTTATTTTTAATTTAAATTTGGCGAGTGAAAATAGCCATTTTTCAAAAAGTCTCGGATTTCGACGAAACCAGTTTCATCGGATCCGTAATGTGATATTATTCTAAGGTTTCAAATTTCAAGTCAATTGGATTTACCGTTTGTCCGGTACAAATTAAAACGCCTAGAAATCGACTTAAATCGGTTTAATTTAAATTGAGCGTTTATAGCCATAACTCGCACATACTTCCGAATTAGCTTTCGAAACCTGTTCCATTGTGTCCGGAACGCGGGGTAAACCCTAGAAACGCTGGTTACGGCGCGTAAATCGGAGTTCGGAATTTCCGGAATGAATAGTGTTTTGAATAATTTCCTATAAATATACCATACCCTCATTCACAAATAAAAACCTAACCCTAAACCTAATTTCAACGTAGCCGCCACCCCCTATATGAACGGCCAGAAACTACTCTTCTTCCTCCCTCCAAATCTTCTAATCTATGCATCGATTCATGAAAGTTTCAACTAGAGTATTGTAGAGGGCAACACGAACTACAAGATCAACGGTGGAGATCGCGAATAGCTTCACGGATTGATGGGAAATCGAGTGAAAACATGGCCGTTCATCACACGTGCGCACGCGAGAGGAAGTGGCCGAGCTCCACATGCTTCAGGCCGAGCATAGCTTAGGTCATGAGCTTCGAGATGAAGGTGGCTTGATCGAATTTCGTTGAGTAATCGCGATGCAAATGCTAACCCTAGTTGAATTGTTATGGGTTTGGTGGTTGCGGCAAATAGCCTGTAGACGTGAGATAGAGGAGAAGAGAAAATGCACGGGCCTGATTTCTTGGCCTTGGAATGCACGGCTATGATCTAGCCTAGGTTTAAAATTTTATATTTAAGTTGTAATTTATAAGTTGAAATTCGAGTAAATTTCAAAAATTCATAACTTTTTCATACGAGGTCGAAAAAATGCAAACTCAGTTGCGTTGGAATCGTATGGACGAGCACTACGCGATGGAGTTGGTTTGGAGTCGTTTGGAGTTAGTGAAAATTTTGGGTAAAATTAAACGTCCGTTTAATTTTATTCAAAATAAATCGCTAAAACGGAAATAAAACCAAGGTGAGAACTTCTCACTCAATCGAATCAGTTTCGATTTTATTTTAAATAGTTAGATTTAAAATATTTGAATGCATGTTTGAATGTTGATGAATATCTATTGATTGTTAAAATAGACATTATACGCCGTTAGTAAGCGGATGTTATTTATTAAAAACATATACCGCGAATATTTCATAAACAGTGAAATTGGTATTATAAATAATATTAATATATATATATTGGCATATGTATATATTGCAGTTGTTGATTTCCCGTATTTTTTAGCGGATGAGACCCTATTACGCCGTTACTAAGCGGATAATATTTAATAAGAACATATACCGCCATAATTTCGTACTGGAGCGAAATTGGTATTGTGCTAATGTTTTTGGATGCAGGAAAACAGGTTGGAGGGATCCAACTGGATTCCTCAACAGTTTTTATTTGATTTCAGATATTTTGATATTTGATGGATTTTCATATTGATATATGATATCGTTGTTGTCGTGATTGACTATTTGGTGTGTAGCATCATTGGACCAAGTTTTGGAATTTTAAAATGATTTATAAAGTGATTTTTTTTAAAATATACTATATTTTTGGAATTGATCCATTTTAAATAAATAACGATATAATTTTTAATGTTATAAAAATTATGGTTTTTGTGAAATATAGTTAAAAGCTGATTTTTGAGAAATATAGTTAAAAACTGATTTTTGAGAATATGATGCTATTGAGTTTATAAAATAGTTAAATCGAGATATTTTAGAATTTATTGTGAAAAGTCTAAATATAGGATTTATAAAATTTAATTATTTTATGAATCAAAATGGTGAAATTATAAAGGAAATTAAAGACGTTTTAAAATATTAATATAAATTGATTTATATTAAGAGATTTATAAATGGATATTTATAAATTGAAATATGGACATTATAAAACGAGTTTTTATAAGTGTTTGAATGAAGTGAAAATGAATTTCATAATTGAATGGAATTTATAGAATTTTATACGGTGAAGTTATAAATGGAATTTTATAAGCAGTAGGTTTATAAAATTTATTAAGTTATTAAAATAATGATTTTGGATAAATGAATGAATCTTATAAGTTATAAGATTTATAATTTGGGAAGTTAAAAAGAACGATTTTGTAAAATAATCGTTTTATAAGCATTTGACTTATAATATGAACCTTTGTTTTATAATTGAGTTATAAAATCGAATAGGTTAATAAAGGAATTTATAAAAGGAAGTTGTTATAAATAAATAGAAATAGAATTTATAAACGTTGTTTTATAAATTCACAAACGACTTATTTTGATAAGTAAATTGTTATGATTTATTTATGGAGTTATATTCACGTTTTTGAATAGTGAATAATCCTTTGAAATAAAATAAATAAAAGGATGAAATTTGTTAACAAAGAATATTCATGTTTTTGAATAGTGAATAATATGTCAAAGAAAATGTTTGAATGAGATGTTTAAATTGAATTAAAACGATCTAACGATGTTTTAAAAATGTGTTGAGATTCGAAACCATAGATTTCAACATTCATTGTTGAAATAGACGTTTTCGAGAAATAGAAGGAAATAGTGGACTATAACACTGTTGTTATAGTAAATGATTTCCGAAAGGAAATGTTTTTTGTATAGTATTGGGATTTATATATCTATTTTAATTTCGAATCCCTATACTAGTGATTTTGGGTTGTCGTAACGATGTTTTACGCAACATTCGTTTTGGCCCAAATAAATATGTTTAAGAGAATGATTTCCTTAAAGAATGAAATTTATATACTTAATTTCGATTTAAGTATATTGAATATTTTCTAAGTGTTGAAAATAAATAAAATTTGTGAATTACTTATGAATAAATAAGTATGGAAATGTTTTCCAATATAAAGCGAATATTTTGAGAATTTATCTTTTTGAAGATAAATTGAAAAGGAATATTGAAAATGAATAATTGAAATCGAATATTCATTGATATCTTGGAATTATAAATTCACTAAGGAATTTATAAAGGAAGTGGAATTGGTTTAAAAATAAATATTGATTTATTTTTGAAGAATTGAAATAATATATCTAGTAAAGATATTTTGGAAAATAAATAATTTGGAAAATTATTTGGAAACTGGTGATGTGTGCATATCCAGTGATAGTTCAATAACCGACTATCAATATTTCCCTTTGAATGGGTAATTGATGTGGTTTGTTTGAATGTGAATGCTACACTTATTTTTGAATAAGCGCTCACTATTCGGGTTAACCGGGAAAGGACCATGGGGTCGTATAACCCATTCCGAATATGTGATACGTCGTTATAAATTGCATTGAAGATCGGTGTTGAAGACCCGGTATTTGCAAGAGCGATAGGATGACCTGTCGATTTACTCTGCACCGAGTTGCTCCGGTATAGAGTTCTCCATATGTGATGGTGAATCCGATCAGGATTGTGAATATCCGGATTGCAAGGACTTCTTTGTAAGTGCCTTCGGTTTTGTTCGATCCCGGAACAGACTTGTATGGATTGTATGTCTGACATTACAAGTTGAGATATAAAGCCGATTTCTTTCAAATATATTTCTGTTGGTGGCGAAGAATTTATTCTTTTAGCTTAACGCCCTTCTCTGAGACGTACGAGCTCAGAGGTTATATAGTTGAAGTTATCAACGATATATTCCCAATTTGGTAATGTGACATGCTGAGTGATGCTGAAATGATCATTGTGTTGATTATTGTGATAGGATCGTTTATTTGATCGTCTATCTTGGTGATCATTGTGTTGATCATTTGTTGACCCAAAGCATGGCTTTTGTATAAAGTATGTTTTTGTGGACGTGACTTCGTCGAACCTTACACCCCGGAAATGGTCAAAACAGGAAAGATGCAGCAAGGTTATGAGGGGTAGCACCCTTTAGGGTATGTACATCTCCTTCTGGATAGAGGTTGTATCATGGTATGGAGCCCAGATATTTAACCTATGTGGTTACTGCGAATTTATTACTTTGTGGTTGTTGGCTATCGGGATCCCGTGAGAAAGGTCGTTTACGATCGGGGAATGGCGTGCTCGTGTCAGTAGTTACCCAGTTAGGGGTAACCCGGCCTTGTGTTGGCAGAGTTCCGGTTTGGTTCTCGGGGATGTCTTTCCAGAGGCATTCTCATGTGGCAATGGGAAGTTCCTTGGCCTGACCATTTGTTGGAAATCTAAAGAAACAATACGAAACTTGTACGATATTAGTTGTAGGACCTGCCATTCACTTATGGTGGTCACCACTGTTTGGATGGTAGCTATAGTAGGCATACGATAATGGTCGTATGTTGGCTAAGATTTATATTCTACTTTCGAAATGAATTTCTTCTACACTATGCACTAGTAATAATATCAAATGTTATTTTAAATGCGTATCAAGCATCTTTGACTATCATAAGGAGAAATCTCCTCTGATTCTGCGTTTGCATTGTGTGTGTGTGCGGGAGGCCTTATGGTAGTCTCATTTTTAAAAGCATTGCGAATTGAATTTAAAAATATTCCTCTATTTTGATTTTAAAGATAAATAAACTGTTTTGAGTTCTCACACCAGTCACATGACTGACTTGGAGTTTATTATTTCCTTCCTAAACTCTGGGTGCCCACCAATTTTCACACGGGCAGTCAAGAGTTAAGGTTTATCAGGATATTCTGGATATTCTGGAGTTGCTGGAGGCAAGCTGGATGGCATGGCGTATTACTTATATAGTATTTCTTTTTCCGCTGCACTATTTGTTGTTGTTGTTGTATACTCTGATGATATGATGTAATGAAATGTAATGTAATAACTGATATAGTTCTTTGTTTAAAGATTATTCATTTATTATTATATGTTGTTCCACTGCGAATTGTGAGATTCTGATGTTGTTCTTGTTTTCTGTTCCGTCCCATTTTCTTTTTCCTCTATTCTCTTTTCTTTCAATTTTAAAATTTTCTATTTTCTTTTCCCTCTATCTTCTACCTTATTCTCTCTTTTCTTCTCTTAAATTTCTTTTTAAAAAAACCCTCAGTGTTCGGTTTTCCGTCGTTCGATTCCTCGGCAGTCGATAAAGTGAGTGTCGATGTCGAATTTTCGGAAGACGAAGAATCGTGTCCTGACATGCATACCCTAAAGTGATGGTAGTGATGGACACATGGGTGATGGATTTTTTGCTATGCATCGGGGAGGAGGTTGTGATGATGAAAGTGCATTTGATGATGATGCAAAAGATGATGTATGCGTAGATATTTTTCACTCTCTCCTTTGCCTATAAATAACCTACATTATCCTCTTCATTTTAATTCATCTCCTTCTTCATTTTCAAAGCTGTATCCTCATCTTTAATGGTTTCCACCCTAAGAAAAATTATGGCAAATTTTGTTCCAAAAAGAGTTTGAATTTATAATATATAGTTATATGCATTTAAGCACCTCAAAATAATCCCGAAACTCCACCATTTCTCCTTGCTTTTCATGACCTCCACCCCATTCCATTAAAGGCCAAACCTCTTACTTGCTCTACGCTAGCCCATGAGCCTCCCAAGCTTTGGTCAAGTCACCTAGGTGCTTAAGTCCGAAGGATCGTGAACTTTGGAAACCAAATAGCGGAGCTATAGCGAATTTTTAGTTAATGGTTTAAAAACCCAAGGTGACAACTCCTAAACTATAATATTATATGCTATCGAATGTTATGTATGTTTTTTATGATTGTTGATAACAGTTGTTTAATATGAATGCTATATATATATATATATATATATATATATATATATATGCAAGTCATGGAAATACACGTCGATACGCATAAAGGAAATCACTTTCCATTATATTAATGAATTTGTGTATATGGAATGTTAAACCAATTTAAAATGGTATAATAATGAGTTTGAAATGTTTTACAAACATATGAAAGAGTTTTGGTGAAGTTTGAAAAGTAATTGAAAATTTAGTCAAAAATAGGCGCGTAGCGTAATGGTAGTTCACGATATCACGCAACAAAAGTCAAATGAGTTACAGAAAGGAATATAGCTCGGAATTCTTTGAGATGAGAATTTTCCAAACTATTATATCCATAGTTTTCCAACGAAGGAAGAAAATTGAGATTTTGATAAGTAGATTTTGAAATACGAGTAAAACAAGCTTTTTGGAAAATCGTGGTTTTGCTGTTTGGAATCCATAACGAGATTTCTTTGAAAATGATATTTTAAATTTTTAAAAAAATATGGAATAAATCTTATAAATCTTTTAAAAATTTTAGAAGTGATTTGAATTGTAAAAATAAATTTCCAAATGATAAAAAGTCGTATTGATCAATATAACTTAAAAAGCACTTTCCGCAGTAATTTTTTTTTTGCAAGGCAAGCTGGTTTTATAGTGGGCCGTCCACTTTTATTACCATAGTAATAAAGTTGAAGTACAGGAGAAAGGCAAAAGCGCCTAAACTACTAAGAAATATAGGAAAATACAGCACAGGTATGTGACAGATATGTCACAGTAACTAAGATAATCACCAAGACTGGGACTCCTCCGAAGAGGAGGAATCACCATGATCAGAAGAATCCAAAGGGGCATTCCCACATAGACCAGCAAAGGGGCTGAAATGGCTAGCAAGAGATGGATCGTAACCCAAAGCATCAGGAGAATAAATAAATGAGCGATCCCAAGAAGTATCAGCTAACATGTCAGAATTCTTACTCGCATACTCACCATCCAAATCAAGAACTAAAGACGCACCAGACGGAATGTAATAGAGGCATCTAAGGTCCGTGTGATCATCAGAAACAAATCTAAAGAATGAGTCATTCACGGGGCTAAATCTCATGAAGAGATGGTTTGAAACTGTTTTCAAAGGGTTGAAAAGTGAAAATATATCTCACGAAGATATTTTGAGGTTAATAACCACTGTAACGACCCGCCATTTATACCACAGAATGACGCATCATTAATAAGAAAGAAAGGAGTAGAAAAGAGAAAAGATAGAGAAGAAAGAAAGTAACAACATCAGAATCTCAACGGCGGAATGAATAAATTATATTAATCACATAAGTATTACATAGTATACAACATTTATTAGAGTTACACAGCTTATACAACACATACTAGACAATTATAAACACTTGTCTAGTCATTACAACTCAATACAACACAGAGATACCAATACAGCGGAAACACTATATCTCTACAAACGCTGAAGCCTCCTGCTCCATATCTCCTCCAGAATTCGTCAAGTTAACTTGAATCCCTTGGCTACTCATAAAAATTTGAGTATCCAAGAGTTTAATAAAACAGAAAATAAACTCTGGGTCAGACATGGGTCTGGTGTGAGTAAACGGCTTAAAGTTGCTTAACTTTGAAAACCTTTGAAAACAAAAGGTATCTCGTAAGACTTCCCGCACATAAACACGGAAAAGTTTTTACCTTACGATAACCAAAACATTTGATAGGAAATCTAGTGATATTATAATAGGGTCTAGGGTTTTCAAGTAAAGTATAGATATAGCTAGAATGCTTATATCTCACGTTCCAACATAGTTGGGCACAACTAAAACGTACTGCACTTATTGGAGATTGGATTCCATACAATGGCTGGGCTACTAGGGTACTGCCCATCACAGTACGGGGCCTAGATCACCGTACCGAGGATCCCTCCCTATCTCCTGCAACACAAGGCCGGAACCATCCCTTATTGGATAGTCCCAAACAAGACAACCCCGCAGCTGGCGCGCGTTTCTAACTGCCCACTAAGCCGAATAAAAAGGGACCTCTAGGCAGGGGAAAATCCATTCCTACTTGAGCGCGACTCACTTAGCCTTGCTGCACCTCCCCTGATTTAGCCATTCCCGGTTGATGAGCCTTGAGGCTATGATTACCTTTATAGAACACATCTATCTTAGAATGCTCATCGTCTACCTGACGATGTTCTGAAAGCATTCAATCCATACAAGTTCATTCCGGGTTCGAACGAAACCGAAGGCACTATCTCGCTACACTCATTTTTGGAATCACCCTCCGAGTTAACGACAATAGCCCTTGCACTCTGAATCTTCATCTTCACTTGAGATTCGCGACTTATCGTTTAATTTGGATTGATGTGGTTTTCGGATATCCAAATCTGGAAACCCGATCCCGATCTCATCGAAATCCAAAACGTTTCTTTTAAAGCCAAGTTTAAAACAATTCAATTCATTATCTATATTCACACAGATAGATAATTCACATTATCACAAATAGATAATTCATATCATCATCGTTGAACCAAAACATCCATATCACAGATCAGCACATATCTCATATCAGAGATAAACAATTCACGGCATTCAATATCATTCAGCCATCCATTAAGCAAAGATCTATTAATCACACCATCTATAGTTAATTTAAAATGAATTAAATTAATTACTTCATTTCTAATTAATTTAAAATAAATTAAATTAATTACTTTCATCCCTATAAATCTTGCTTACAATCAATCAATTAATCATTCTCTAATTATCCGTCTTAATTAATCACCCTCGATTAATTATTCTCTAATTACATTAAGTAATTAGCCTTTAATTAATTACACAAATTAATTATCCTTAACCATTTACCGTAATTAAACTTTAATTACTTCATTAATTAATTAACTATAATTAATTACATTAATCCTTAATTCATTACATTAATTAATTACTTTATAATCACTCATTATTGATTAATTATCTTTAATTAATCAACCCTTAATTACATCGTTAATTATATTAATTAATGATCACTAATTACTTCTTTAATGATTATATTTCTAATTAATCACATTTAATAATTAATCTTTAATTAATCTTCATTCAGTAATCAGCCTTGATTAATCACATTCACTAATTAACTATTCTTAATTACATACATTACTTAATTAAATTTTTAAATAAATTTTATTAGTTAATTCTTAAATTAATTACACTAAGTAATTAATTCTTAATTACTTCCACTAAGTAATTATCCTTCTTATTACTTACACAAACTAATTAAACCCAAATTATTTCCATTAATAATTACGCTTCAATTACTTCACTAAGTAATTACACTTTATAAATTACACAAAGTAATTTATTCTTATCAAATCATCAAGTGATTATCTTAAATTAATTAAACTAATTAATTAACTTAAACTAATCACATTAATTTAATTAATTACATTAAGTTTATCAAAGGATTTTACGAGAGAGGTCTAATAATTCCATATATACAGGAAAGAAGTGTATTAAATTTATACATCTCTAAAAGTTCTTTTTGATAAAAGAAAAGAATTAACCAAATATTATTCACCTATTTACTTGACCTCTTTTTTCGATGATTGGTTCGAAGGAACTGGAATCATATCAGGATGATTCCTATCCGAAGACCACTTCAAACTAATTTGCGTATTCAAAATGAAGACATAAAGATGATTTAGAAGATGCAATGTAGGGCTGCTTACCACTGACCTTTGGAGGAAATTTCCCATATTATATTATATGGCAGTAGTTCTTTATTTAAGATCTTCGATGCAAGGACTTCTCGCTGCTAATCATAGGGTTAACTCCCGAAAGGATGTGGTATGAGAGTGCCTTCAGTTTGTCCTATTATTGGAAAACTTGTATGGACAAATGTCTGACTTTGCATTTCAATTTTCGTAAGTGATATTTATGAACGTATTATCTGCGGAGAAGACAACTTCTCTTAGCTTAACACCCTATCCCGAGACGTACGAGCTCGGGAATTATACATTTGTAGAAATCAGTTGTGCGACCATGGAATGGTAGTGTGGCATTCAAAGTGAAATGTGCAAAGAAAAAGGTAATCGTTACCTCAAGCCTTACACCTGAAAATGGCCGAAATAGGGTAGATGAAGAAAGGCTATGTGGTTCGCAACCATTATGGTATGGTCATCACCTTTTAGATATATTTCTACCCGCTATAATTTCTAGGTTTAAATTATTATGGTGTATGCTAAGAGACGTGTCGGATAGGTCTGTAACGATCAGGGTGATGACATATTCGGTACTATATAGTCAGGAAGGTAGACCGATCTTGTATTGGTAGAGGTGTAGATGTTCTGTTAACCTTTGTACATTCCTCTAGAGATGTACTGCTGGAAGGTAGTACTTTCACCTGGTCATTTGTATGGAAATCCATTCTCCAATAAGCACCTGCCATTTTGTTTGTAGAGCCTAATATGTTGGAATTTAATAATTGTAACAATTTCAGGTATGATTAATAAGTTTACTAGCAAATGTTTTAAAGAAATGTCATTAAAAATAATATCCCTTATTTTTACGTAAAATTTTTTTGGTTATCATAAGGTGAAAATCCGTTCCGTTTTTATGTGCGACGTGGTCTTATGAGATACCTTTTTGTTTTCCAAACATCGTATTTTGAGTTCTCACACCAGTCCCATGACTGATCGGAGTTTATATTGTTTCCCTTTAAACTTTGGGTGCTCTATTTTTTCGAGAAGTCAAGTAGTCAGGATCAAGTATTTTGGTAAAGCATTCTGGAAGAGTTTTTGGAGCATGGAGTATCTGGTGTGGATACCTATCTATCTATCTTTTTATTTTTCCGCCGTGTCTAAGTTTAATTTGTACCAGCAAGTGTAGGAGCGGGGAGTTATAACATTTCCTGGTCGGGTTAGTTCATACCAAAACTCTGATGTGCCCAAGTGAGAGTGGTTATATATCTATCTATAAATTTAAACGAAATGTGAGAATTTGTGTTTCTATCTTTTGCCTTTACTTTAATTACCCTTAAAAGTCCGCTCCCTAGCACTTGGATTTACGACACGTGAATATCGTGGATGTATTAGTGTCGATTTTCAAGAGTCAAGGAGGTGGGTCTTCACACTATTTCTACTACATCCATTTTGGAAGCACTCTCAGGATTAGTCGCAAGTAGCCTTGCACTTCAAGAACGTCGTCTTTAATCATCATCAAGATGTCTTAACTCAAACACATATGCTGGTTTGAAATGGTTTTCGGATAATATATCCGATCTAGGGCTCCCCGAAGCAACGGTTAATAATTTCTGGTTTACTCATTCCTAGTTCTTTTGAAAGTATGTATTCAAGTCCTCATCTACGAACTTGAATTAACAATTATGCTTCCTAAGTTGAAACTGGCCAAGACCTGATAGTTGGTTATTCAACTATCAAATACACAACAACAAATTCAGAGATTTCATTACTCAAAGCAACCACTAAGCCTCAAAACAAAACTCGCATTTATTAAATCTCTTTCTAAATGTTTATCAAAATATTCATATACTTATCTTACTGATATAAGTACATTCAGAAAACATTTGTGAAGATTTCTTATTTCCAAATCATGATAAAAAGGATTTTTAACATTATTATTTAAATTGGAGATAAGGATAACTCTAAAGGCTATTCTTTTAGTGTTAAGTATGGAACTAAGGTTCCATATCACCATTCTTAAAAGGCCAGTTTCGAGAAACCCAAATCTCAAATTCGTTTTATAATTTACTTCTACACCTTTTATCAATCTTCTTTATTTATGAAATCCTCTTGCTTAAACCCAAATCCATTTACAAAACACTTTATAAACCTTCAAGTTTATTTATAAACACCTTTATATTAGAAATAATTTCTAAAACTCTTTTTAAAATTAAAATAAAATATTTTACCTTTGATAAATAAATCCATTATTGAACATATCTTTAATCAAACCATTTCCAAATCATTCTTTTAATATTTTGCTCAAAATGAAATAACTTTGAAATTAGTGTCAAAAGAAGATGGAATATTTACTTTACAAAACCAAACAAAGGCTTAATGACCACAATGGTCCTTTTAATTTGGTTTTACTTATTAAGTTAACATGGGTATTTGCACGAGCAAGCAATAAATAAGGGATCATTCAATCACAATTAATCAATCCATTGTATGGATAAATATCCAAGTATTTGAAATAGCAAAATGGTATTATTTTTCTGCTAAAAGATGTCATTTGGTTTTCTAGCCTTGAGAGGTTACTTAAGGTTAAGCAACATAGAAATCCTTTCTTTAAAACTAATTTGGGAGTAAACGCAGTTTAAAACAAAACTGACTATTTAAACTCAAAGTGATTATTAAAATAATTAAAACCCTTGTTAATTAGAATCAAACCTATGTTAAATAGATATTAAACTCTTATTAAAGTAATTAAACCTTAATTAATTTCTCATTAACTCTTGATTAACTTTAATTAATAATTAACTAATAAAATCCCATTTTAAATAAACAATAATTATTAAATAATTATCTTAAATATATCATTAAATCATTAATTAATCTCAAATTAACAATTAAATAATAATATACTTTAATTTCTTAACAAATTATAATTAACTTAATTGATTAACAATTTAGTATAAGCAACCTTGTTAATTAGTGATTAAGTGCTAATTACCTTCTTAATTACTTAATTAATTAAATCAATAAATAAATAATTTATTTATAAACATACGAATTACCTTTAAATATCTTAATTAAGGTTATAAAACATTTTCTACAAAGTTTATAAGTGTAAACACTTAAGATTTGGAAGATTAGTTCATTTTTCACGAACTCGTTATAGTGACTATCACTATACAGACGTGTAATTTTGCTTATTGAAATGTGGACTCCTAAGCTTTAAAAACTTCAAATTTGAACTTTCAACACTTTGAAAGCATAAAGTTAAACCATTGAAAAAAAGATCTAACTTTGAAATTTAAATCATTTAAAACCGATTTCAAACTTTTCGACAAAAGAGATTTTTAAGGTCACTTTAGTTAGCAAGTTGCTAATTTTAAGTCATGAAGAAACGTACGCCAAAGGCAATATCCAAAATCAATATCATGTCATTTAATCACAACACAACCATATGTAAGATTAGTATTTTAACTTACTAACCAACTCTCAACTTTCAAGTTATAATCAAAGTCGACTAACCGCACTTATACTCCACACATATTCATGCATACACCATACATATAATTATTACACAAATACACGTCATAGTTAACCAATAATTATACAACTTTATAAAATTAGTTATTTAAGTTTACAAAAACGCAACTTTACTCACCAACATGAACCGAAACTAAGCCTAATTTCCACCGAACTTGGATACGATCCTAGCTTTACGCCTTGACTTGAAAATATGGACTTGTTTGGCCTTGGAGGGACAAATTTGGCTCAGCCTAACGCTATAGTGGGCGCAGCCTATGTGCAAACGAGGAATGTTGGGGTTTGTTTTGAAGAGAAGTGATGTTTGGAGTGAAGGAGGTTAGATATAGTTTTGAAGTATGTAAGCATGCTTTTTAACTTAGGAAAATAGTTTTAGTAGCCATGGAAGTGAGGGTATGCATGAAGAGTGATAGGAATTTTAGAAATGGAAAAAAATGAAAACGTAAAGTGAGAAATATGAAGTGGTGGTGGTATATATAGGCATAGAAATATAAAATTACCTAAATAACCCTAAAGGACTTGTCCGCCACTCAAATTGTTCCATGTGTCCCTCCTTCCCATCATGTACATACGTTGGTCACCCCTTCCTATACCCATAGATTAAGGAAAGGCATATTGTGTACTTGGGTGATGACTTAAGTTATGGTAAAACATGATTTCTTACTTTATATATATATATATTTTCTTTTAAACTTTATTTCAAAATTAGTCAATCACTATTATCTTAACCTAACACTTGCTTAAACCTTAATAAAATCCTATTATTATCCTACGATATGAATATACATATATATATATGTATATATGTATATGTGTGTGTGCGTGCGCGCGCTCGTGTATGCGCATATGTTACATAATGTGCACAATGTTTTCCAATGACTTTTTGATGCTGAAAAGTCGTAAATTTAAAAAATGATTCCTGGTCAAATTTTCTATTTTTAATTGAACTAACTATATTAGTAAACTAATTTTGAAATTCCTGTTTTATATTCTTTTAACGCTCCACATATATCCATATATATATATATATATATATATATATATATATTAGACAATAGTATAGGTCTATATTGGTACTATATATAATCTGGTTATATACGTTGTATATAATATGTGCTTATTCTTGCCTGAGAGGCCACGCAGCCTTCTTTTCTTTGAAAATTTTGTATATGTAAACTTTGCAATCTGAAACCATCTCCTCTATCGAGCTTAGCTTTATAAAACTAAGATTTGGACCCACTTGCAGAGAGGTATTTCATGTGTAATGTATTTAAAGTTTTACATATTTTCGGTATCAAGCTATGTTTCTAAAGTAATTGCAGTGAAGTATGTATGTATATATATGTTTTATAATATCTTCAAAATATTTTGGGTATTTCAGATTTGAAGTGCAATTTTAAGTTTAAAGAATCTATATACATATGTAAGCATTTTGCACTTTTAATAAGTATATATACATAAGTATTTATTTCAAAATATATTATGTATGTAGTATGATTTTAATATATGTGTTTTAATTTAAACCAATGATTTTTGAAATACATATATATATTTAATTTAATATGTGTTCGAATTTGGAATATGATTTAATATATATATATATAGCTATATATGTTACTTATTCCATTGATCTCTAGCTCATCTTGACTTACCTTCTCAATATCGAATTTGTCGTAGCAATTACTAGCTTGTCGTGCTCATGTCCATGTGCGTGTCTGTGTCACTGTTCCCATTCTCATCGTTCTCTAGCCTCGAAATGTAAGCAATCATTCACGATTAACATTCTTATATTTATTAAATTTGATTTTACTTGAAACGAAAATTGAAATATGCTTTTGAATTTAACAATTAATTTTATAATTACTGTATATGATATGCCATTATCTCTAACTGTTCACCTGTGATATGACACCATATCTTGTTGTATATATTTAAATTTGTTACTGATGATATATGCATGTTACTGATATTATTATTGTTATCACATTTGTTCTCACTCTACAAGTTCCCTTTTAGTTTAGAATTAATTCCCTATGGGTTGAAATGATACATATTCAAACGATATTCTAGAATACGGGAAAATCATTATGGGTTGAAATGATAAACCCAAGCGATTTCATTGATTTTGAATTTTTGGGATTGCGGGTTGAAATGATATATACCCGTAAATATTTAAATTGCGGATTGAAATGATAAATATCTGTATCACTTAACCATAGGATAGAAACTTATATATGGACAACGTTGGTCTATACTTTGAAAATGATTTCCAATGTTGAAAAGAAATATATGGGTCTTTATAAATATTGATTTTTAAAATATAATATATAAATGCCATTTTTATATATGTCTATAATTTAGATTTTTAAATAATATGTTTTGGAAATTTTAATTTATACGTTAGTTTTGAAAAATATAAATTTTAAGATTTTACTTATAATCCTATTATTTTAAAAATATATAAAAATAAATTTAACATAAAAATAAATTTAATATAAAAATAAATTTAATAATAAGATTTAATTTAAAAAAATTAATTTAATTAGTATAAAATATTTTTAAGTATTTACTTAAATTTATATTAATATTTTATTAATAGATTTTATAACTTTCATAATAAAGGTTGGGAGGATAAATTAATGTTGACTTGGAAATTTAAATTGGTTAATAATTGAATTTAAATAACAATTTATTTGAATTTATTGATTTTGAGATTTTGAAAATTATGATTTATACTTGATTGGATAAAAAGGTGATTAAATGAATATTCTCAACTTTAAATAAAATTGAGACTGAATATTTAATATCGATTTAAAATTTTAAATTGAGATTTTATTCAATTATTATTAAAATGATTAAGTGAATATTCTCCAATTTGAATAAAATTAAAGTTAAATGTTGAAATATAAATGAAATTTATATTGTAAATGTTTGAATATTTAAACTTGAATCTTATTGGAATTTAAGTGATAGTTCAACCTTGGATTTGGAATCGATATAAATTGAAATGGTTTATTTTAGAATTTGAATTGAATCTTTGACCTTTAAATTGAAATGGTTAAACTGGAATTGATTTAAATTGAATTTTTGAATTTAAGTGATTTGAATCTATTTGTGAAATTGGAGGAGACTATTCGAATATATAAACTATTTTAATATATAAATGTTTTCCAATATATAAATTATTTTAATACATAACTATTTTAATTTATAAACTATTTTATTATATATATTATTTTCTATATCTAAACTATTTAAGCGATAAGTGTTATGATTTCAAGTGTTACGATTTCAAAAGTGTTATGATTTCTAAAGTGTTATGATTTCAAAAGTGCTATGGTTTCGAAAAGGTTAAAATTTTGAAAAGTGTTATGATTCTGAAAATGAATATTATTTAATGTAAAGAATGATATCGAATTGATATGGTTTTGAAATGAATATGACATTTTGATATGAAGTTTGAATTATATTTGAAATGAAATGACCATGGTGTGAAATAAGCGTTTGGTTGTTAAAGAGACTGGGATCAGATATTTCATACTCTCCGCCAATACCGAAAACCACTTTAACAACTATGTACGTGGTGGAGATTCCAAAATGAAGTAAGATGGTTGGTGACGATTCTGTATGGTATTTACGTAGCCCTGAATCCCGTCAATCAGCTTGATGTGGCTAAAACAAGAGCTATACCTGGCCAATGAGGTCATTATTTCGATCGGGCGCATTTCTTAAATACCATTTTATTGCTTTTGTGATTTGATTGGGTGCACCTTTGATTTGGGAGCGTGTCACGAGGTTGGCGGTAGTAGCTGCTATGCGTTACCACCAGTATGAGAGTGCAAATGGTATATCTTCCCTGGCATTGCCTCGAGTGTCGTGTCACATGCCTTATCGCGCCTTCTACGAGTTTGGTTTGTACCAACCTATGGAGTGCCCTCTGATAGCCCTCCAGTTTACGGAAGAATTACGGTACTGTATAGACTATGGGAATATATAAAAATGTGTTAAGGGGGATATGGGTAACGCCTTAGCGCTATTTTAATAGTTGTACTTACTATAGACAAATTATAATAGTGTATATTAGTACATAGTAGATAGTTCCACGGATCCTTAGAGGACGGAAATCCCAAACATCCTTTAAGTTACTTGTATTTCAGTTGACATTTCACTTGAGTTGAATTTATTAATATAGGAATGGTAATCCTGACTTGAGTGTTTTGTGTTTTTCTTTACGCTCGGGTTAGACTGAGTGTCATAGCATTTGAGGCTCACCTTTGAAAATTGGAGCTTTGTGATGATCTATCTATCTAGCTTTTAGTTTATGCGAGTCATTTATGTTCAGACTCGCCAATTGCTATGTATTAGAGATTCATTTGTATTCAAGATTATGTTGTATTTTGTTTCAGACTCTAATGTTTATATGGTAGCTTCATGAACTACTATTTATCTATTCCGGTGCTTACTATTGTAATACTCCGTGTCTGTGATTCTGTGATTGATTTATTTACTGTATATGCTGAGTTTTGCTAAATATAAATTAATAATCATAAATTTTGAGCAATTCAAGCCCGACATGTGTGGATGCGAATGGTTCGAAATACCGGTCATTACAGTTGGTATCAGAGCCTAGTTTAGGCAAAACTTAGCATATGGAGTAAAAATAAATTACAGAATCACCTTCGTTCGAACTTGAATTCCTTCCTCTTTGATTCGGATTTCTTTCGAACTTTGGAACCCAACCTTGTTCTGAAATCCGTTCTTGTCCTGTTCTGTTCATGTTCTTTTGATATTGAAGCATCTGATAGCTTCATTCTTTTGGGTGACTCATCCCATCGGCGGTCCGCTAACCTTGGTATGATTTGTGAAGGGGTGAAACTCCTTTACAACAGGCGTCGATTCACCGGAGAGTTCTACGTCCTCAGTTTCGATGATGTTATCTCTTGCAAAGCTTGAATCATTCTAGTAGACGACCAGGAAATTCTCTTTTGATCAAATGTCGATTGCCTTAGGATTATGCAGGCAGTTTATCTTTCGTTTGATATTTAGCATAGTGATCTCGACTCCACCCTGATAGTCAGGGATTATCCTGATGTTTTGGTGAAGTTATTTCCCTTCTCTCCTAAGTGGGAAATTGAATTTCTGCATTGATTTTATTCTTGGAATATCATTTGAACGGTTCAGGTTGCCACGATTAATATAAGTCTATTCAACCTCCTCTTTTGTAATTTAGTTATCTTATCATTCTCTCGAGCTATTTTCGCAATTAGAATTCTCTTTGAATAGGGTTCATCCAAATTTGAATCTCTATCCTTGTTTGGAATCCATTCTTGAATCATCCTGTGAGGGAGTATATTTGTTATTAATATAGAATGTTTTTTACTGTGTTTTTTGAGTTGTTAAGTTTGAAGTTTGCATTTTGATTGATTCATCTAGCTAACGCTATCTATAGGAATTCCAAAACACTTGAACAAAGCAAACTGACATAATATTGTTTTCAAAATTTGTAAATGAAATAACTTTGTGTATGATTATATTATATATATTGTGACGCCCCACCTCAATACTCACGCTAGCCAAGAACACTACGGAGTAATGCTGTCAACTAGCGTGGAGAATAAGGCTGTTGAGGAGCGACCATTCATGTAACTTCTTTGTGCGAGCACCGATATGTCAGATAGTATAGCATGCATTTCATTTAAGGAGGAAGTCCGACATACCGATACAAACTCAAAGCTATTACACAGTGGCTATAAATAAATCTTCGGAAACAAATACAGAAATAAACATAACATAATCAGTCACAGACATCCATATCACAAAGGCGGAAAAAGATATGAATATATAACTAACACATGAAAGTGTACATCAGAGTAGTGGTCATGAAAGGACCATATACACAAAAGAATAGCAACACGTGCTTTACAAAAGAATACATCTATGAGTCTATATCTCAAGTGTAAACGACAAAAACTGCTAATCTAAATGGTCAGCCAAAAGTTAGAGTAGTAAATCCCTGGGGAAGAAGTCAAGCAGAACCACCTGTAACATCTCGGTCTGACCTAAGTATTACTTATAAGAAAATAATAAACGGATCAGTCTAGCTATAAATATCAGATAACATGATATAAAACAATAGATATGGCAAGAACATATCATAACCATAAATACATACTATGATAAGCATGTAAATGAAGATCATTAAGAGATCAAACAATATCAAAAGAATCTTTTGAAAGATCCAAATTCACCTAAAAAAAGTGATGACATACAAATTCACCAAAACATAAAAGCTGGAAAATCATAACAATGAAAGTCATGAAAATAGGTGAAGCACAAATTCCAGAAGACTACACAAGAAATCCAAAAATCACAATATAGGAGCATGAAAACTCACAAAATGGGAGCATGAAAACTCACCTACACGTGTAACACAAAGCGAGACACTATCTCATGGTTGCAAGCCATTAATTTCGACACACGAATGGCCCGAAAACCGTGAGGCGCTACCCTACATATGTGATGGCGAAACATCACACAAATGCGATGGGAAACATCACAAGAGCGGGGTCTAGGCTCCCTCGCAGACAAAGAGACATCGCACAGTTGCTAGTCTAAAACACAAAAATGACCGTCATGATCATCAAGTAGTGTCAATCTCACCAAGCCAGTAAATATATGAGTTTATCTTCATGGCCCATAACCACTTGCTTAACTTAAATTTTTACGAACAAGCTGTAGATCTTCACTAGAAGATTGTCACAAAAGGTTTTAAGGAAAAGGTTTGTATATACTAGTAGATTGGAAAACGGTTTAAGGAAAGAGCTTTGTAGTAAAATATAGTTAAAATAAAATTGTTTTGATGAAATAGTTTTGATATCTACTACTAGTATTAAAACCTTCATATTTCTAAAGTTGTTATCCCGCCTTTTTAGCAACGCCGTGATACCATAAAATCGACCGAGAATCCCAAGATAGTTTGTCTCGAAGAATGGTCAACTCAACATCTCAACAAAGCAAGTTCTGTTGAATGTTTTTCAGATAAGATCCCCTATGGAGGGGGGTCCGGGGGGGTGGCAACTCCCCAAGGTGGGGGTGCGGGGGCAACACCCCCGCTACAGGGTTCGACCTGCCCGGTCAGGTCGCAGGGGTCCAGGGGGCAGCGCCCCGTCGAAAATTGTACGACCTAGTGAAGACCTAAGGGAGGATAGGATCGAGCGACCTAATGGTTGCGACCTAGGGGTCTAAGAGGTCAAGCGACCTAGTGGTTGCGACCTAGATGTGTTCGCGAGTTAGCAGAGGCGAGCGACTTAAGGGACTCGCGACCTAACAAGGTAAAATGGTCGAGCGACCTACGACCTAACGAGGTAAAGGCCTAACGGCCTAGTGAAACACGCGACCTAAAATGTACGCGACCTAATGCGGCCGAGCTAAGGTGTGGTGCGACTCAACCAGGTGAGTGACCTAAGGGAGGCGAGCGACTTAAGGAACTCGCGGGTTAGAAGAGGCAAGCGACCTACGAGTTAAAGGGGTCGAGCGACCTAGAGGTGTTCGCGACTTAGTGATCGAGCGACTTAAGGGGGTACGCGTCCTATCGAGGTTCGCGACCAAATGGAACAAAGGCCGAGCGACCTATGTGGAAAGGCCGAGCAACGACCTAAATATAAAGGTCTAACGACCTAGAGGTAACGACCTATAACCGAGCTAGCCAAGACCGGACGACCCAAAGCCAAGCGACCTACGACCTAAGACCTTGCGGCAACGACCTACGACCTATCGAGCCAGAGCCAGAGCGACCTAGGGCTGTAGAACATTTTAAGGCCAGAAACGAGCTATTTGAAGGCTGAGACTTTTCCACGCGAACGACCTAGCATTGGCAGAACGACCTAAGTGCAGAATTTTAACAAAGACACTAAAAATTGGAGTTTTTCGCCAATCCAATCCAAACCAAATGCAAATATACATGCAAACGTGATAGGGATTCATTCCCAACAGTCCAAGATAGTTATAGACAAGATTATGAGATTAAAAATCTCACCTTTTCACCAAATTATGAAGGTAAAGCTTGAAGGTGAATGGAGAAGCAACTACAAGCTTGAATTCAATGCTTTTCCTTGAATTTGGAGTTGAATGATGGAGTTGGAGTTGAAACCTAGGCTTGGAGTTTCTAATTTCCCTTTCCACTCACCATTAATTTTAAAGTTTGTATTTGGTAGGAATTTATGAAGAGTAAGGAGAAGGAGAGAAGTGGGTTTGAGTTATAATGGCTAATCTAACCCAAAGTCCAAAGCGGGAAAAGTAAGTGAAATTCCACTAACTCCAAACCTATCAATGTTTATACTTAAAAAAGTTGTAAACGGCATTTCGAACTCAACGGAAGTGGTCTCGAGTCCTAATTTGACCGTTTGCAAAAAGTAGCTTTTCGGACCAATATCTGATTAATGACAAAATATTTAAATAAAATATTTAAATATCAAATCGATAAATATGCGGGTTGTTACATATATAAAAGTATGGTTTTCTGAAATTTAATAGTCAAACGAATTGGTTGTAGAAATGATAATATTTGATTATCATCTATTGTTTTGTAAACCACTGACTATTGCAACATGAAATAAATAAGTGAAATTATAAAACATGGATTATAAATTTGATTTGGAAATAGATGAATTTAAATTAAGAATTTGAGAATTCAATTTCCAATATTTTAGAAGTTGGTTTTTAAATTTTAGAGTATTTTATTTAAAAGTATTTTCGAATAGAAATCGTTTCCAAAAAATTTTAAAAGTTTTAAATCCGCACCCCCTTAGTTTGTCATTGGAAAATAATTTTGGTGATGACTGCAACATCATCGACATTCATTTTCGAGTTTCAGAGTGGAGAGACCACTTAGTGGCTTTGCTACCCTTTTGTTTTGGAAAATGAATTTGATTTGAATTTCTTAAGAATGACTTGATGTATAATATATAGGTATATGATTATAGATTTGACTTGACATATAGAATATATATATAAATATATATATATATATCTATGTATGTATGTATACATTTATCTCTAAATGATTTGAAGTGAAATCGGAAATTTAACTGTTTAATTTTTTTTAAGGATGATTTCAATTATAAAATAAAGTCAAAATTTTTAAATAAATATTTTAAATTGAAACAATTGAATTAGGAAAAAAATTACTTGTATAATGATCAATTGCATTCTAATATAGATAACTTACCTAAATTAACCAAAAAGTTAAAATGTTAGAGTGAATATATAAAATTGAAGGTTATACAAGAGAAAATTTAAGTAATAAAAACGTTCAAACTGAATTTGCTCAATAAAAATATTGCAAATAAAGGTAACATTTGTATAGTGTTCAATTCCACTTAGAAACATTAATAGAACTTAATTAGGAAAGTTTGAATAAAATTGAGTGATATATATAATAAAAATGTAAGTGATTGGAGGTCCAAGAATGAATTTTGACAAGAGAAGTTTAAATAAAATTTGAGTTGTTATGATATTATAAGAAAAGTAGGTGAAATAAATTGAATAATAGAAAGAGAAAAGAATACTATTTGAATAATCAACAATAGGTATGTAAGAAATAAGAACATCTAAAGGGAAATCTTGTTAAGGGAACTTATAAATAAAATTTAGTAGTTATAATAAATGTTTATACTAAATTTATATTGTAAGATCTATTAAGCGAAATAAATTGAATAATGAATGGAACAATAAAAAAATGTTTATACGCTCAATATAGGTTGTAAAATATGTCAGGTAAAATAAATTAAATGAGAAAAAAAGATGCTATTTTAGTAAATAAATATGAACTGAAGAATAGTTATAATTGAATTTTAAGTGGAATCAACTTAACTGTAGGTAAATGGAATAAATAAATAAGTTAAAAATAGAAAATTCCATTTGAAAGAATTTTTTTATAAAAGATGTTAATAAATTGAAAATTAATCAATTGAATGGAAATATACTGAATTGAAATCAATCAAATGTGAACACAATAAATTTTATTGATTAAATAGAATGAATTGAAATCAACTAATTGAATATAAACCAATTTTAAAATAAATGTAGTTTATATGGTTTTAATGTAATTGTTGTATTTGGAATTTCAATTTATTTTTCTTTCTGTTTGTTTCTATTCTCCTACCTCGTTCCTTTTCGAGGATGAAAAGTTTTGAGTGGGGGAAAGTGTAACGACCCGTAAATTTTAATTGTTTTTATAACGTAATTAACTAGAATTTTTGTGAAATTTTAAATAATTGAATTTGGAAAAAAAATTGATATTTGGTATGTGTCTATTTAAACATAGCAATGGTAAAATTTTATCAGGAAATATATATGTTAGTTTTATTGTATGATTTTCAATTTCAATTTAAATCAGCAAAAATCGATGTAAATAAACTATTATTGAAATCTGATTTTTTTATAATAAAAATGTAAACTATCTTCTGGGTGGGACGTCATATTTCATTTCTTCAAATTTGGACCACTATTGCTCCGTTTATCTTATTTTCGGCGTTTTAGCGGCACTTTCGGTACCGAATACTTTTGACAGGATGGCCGTATCATTGATATCTGTATACCGTTTTATTCGTCTTGTCGTACTGATCTCAGCGGTACATTCAATTCTATTTTTCGAACCACGGTACGCCGCGAAATCAGTAAACGGTTAGCCGTAGCGGTTCATTATTTGAGCCTATTTGTTTCCATATGGCTTTTCATATATCCTCCATGTTAATCAACTACCTTTTAAAACTCCCAGAATTTAACTATTGTCTTTTGGTTATCCCATTGTTTCACTTTACATCCGGTTCATTTCCTTTTTTTTCATTAGTGCTTATAAAAAGATTTATATTATACGAAAGCATATATTCCTTGTTCTGAAGCTTGCTATCTTCCTGGAGTGTGTTCATCTCCTTCCATTTTTTTTCATTTTCATTCACCTTCCCATTAACTCCATGACTAGATCACCCACAACCGAGAACTTAAACACACATCTACTCCTCATCTCCAACTAAAGCTCCGCCTCAAAGCATCTACAATCGCTGCACCTTCTCCCGAACCACCCGAGCCCAGTCACCCCTTCCTCCATGCGCAACGAACACAGCACCCAGCCCAGTTCGCCGAACCCACCAACTCAGTAACCACCCCATGGTCTTCCTCTCCCTGTAGCCTCCAATTTTCCCATGGCCGAAGCCATCACCACCCATCCACTAGCTCAACCGTGCACCACCACTTCCTTGTACACCATCGCAGTAGCCGCAAGAAACTGGTCTGCCATTTTCTTCCCTCTTTCTCTTTGTTTATATAAAGGTATATTATACAATACATATTATATTATAGAAGAAGCAGTATATATGTTTTACAATTTACAGTTTATATAGATTATAATAGCTGTGGTTATAAATTTCAGGTTTATATAAATATTTATAGAGGTTTGGTTAAATATATAGCAAGGATTTTATTTGATATTTTCATATAAGTTGGCTGATTTTAATAAGTATATGGGTATTTTATGCTTCAAGTAAATAGGCACAAGGAAGAAGTTGCAAAAAAAAATAGTTTCGGTGACAACAAGTTTTCTTTCTAGTCTGAAGGACACTTTTTGGTGTAAACTGAAAATGATAGTTACAACTATCATTCTGTTATTTACACTAAAAAATGTCATTCATCCTAAAAAAAAAACTTCTTGTCCCTAAAACTAAATTTTTCTCTAACTTTTTCCTTGAGCCTAAAAACCCCTTTATGCTTTATATTCAATCTAAATTCTTGTTTTATACTCTTTTAACGGTTATATATATATATATATATATATATATATATGACAATAGTATAGGTCTATATTAGTACTATATATAATCTGGTTATATAAGTTGTATATAATATGTGCTTATTCTTGCCTGGGAGGCCACGCGGCCTTCTTTGCTTTGAAAATTTTGTATATGTAAACTTTGCAATCTGAAAACCATCTCCTCTCTCTAGCTTAGCTTTATAAAACTAAGATTTGGACCAACTTGCAGAGAGGTATTTCATGTGCAGCTCCCTATTTGTTATTAAGACATATATATTGTATATATATGTAGATATATATGTAATGTATTTAAAGTTTTACATATTTTTGGTATCAAGCAATGTTTTTAAAGTAATTGCTGTGAAGTATGTATGTACATATATGTTTTATAACAACTTCAAAATATTTTAGGTATTTCAGATTTGAAGTATAATTTTAAGTTAAATACTATATATATACGTAATCATTTTGCATTTTTAATAAGTATATATATATAAGTATTTATTTCAAAATATATAATGTATAAATGTTTGATTTTTAATATACGTGTTTTAATTTAAACCAATGATTTTCGACATACATATATATTTAATTTAATATGTGTTCGAATTTAGAATATGATTATATATATATAGTTATATATATATATATATAGTTCACTTATTCCATTGATCTCTAGCCCATCTTGACTTACCTTCTCAATATCAAATTTGTCGCAGCAATTACTAGCTTGCCGTGCTCATGTCTGTGTGCGTGTCCGTGTCACTGTTCCCATTCTCGTTGTTCACTAGCCTCTACTGGTGTGCAATCACTCACGATTAACATTCTTATATTTATTAAATTTGATTTCACTTGAAACGACAATTGAAACATGCTGTTAAATTTAACTATTAATTTTATAATTGTTGTATATGATATGCCATTATCTCTAACTGTTCACCTGTGATATGACACCATATCCTGTTGTATATATTTAAATTTGTTACCGATGACATATGCCTGTTATTGATATTATTATTATTATCACATTTGTTCTCACTCTGCAAGTTCCCTGTTAGTTTAGAATTCCCTATGGGTTGAAATGATACATACCCAAACGATATGCTAGAATAGGGGAAAATCATTATGGGTTGAAATGATAAACCCAAGCGATTTAATTGATTTTGAATTTTTGGGATTGCGGGTTGAAATGATATATACCCGTAGATATTTAAATTGCGGATTGAAATGATAAATATCCGTATCACTTAACCATAGGATAGAAAATTATATACGGACACCGTTGGTCTATATTTTGAAAATGATTTCCAATGTTGAAAAGAAATATATGGGTCTTTATAAATATTGATTTTTAAAATATAATATATAAATGCTATTTTCATATATGTCTATAATTTAGATTTTTAAATAATATGTTTTGGAAATTTTAATTTATACGCTAGTTTTGAAAAATATAAATTTTTAAGATTTTACTTATAATCCTATATTTTAAAAATATATAAAAATAGATTTAATATAAAAATAAATTTAATAATAAGATTTAATTTAAAAAAATTAATTTAATTAGTATAAAATATTTTTATGTATTTACTTAAATTTATATTAATATTTTATTAATAGATTTTATAACTTTAATACTAAAGGTTGGGAGGATAAATTAATGTTGACTTGGAAATTTAAATTGGTTAATAATTGAATTTAAATAACAATTTATTTGAATTTACTGATTTTGAGATTTTGAAAATTATGATTTATACTTGATTGGATAAAAAGGTGATTAAATGAATATTACAAACTTTAAATTAAATTGAGACTGAATATTTAATATCGATTTAAAATTTTAAATTGAGATTTTATTCAATTATTATTAAAATGATTAAGTGAATATTCTCCAATTTGAATAAAATTAAAGTTAAATGTTGAAATATAAATGAAATTTATATTGTAAATGTTTGAATATTTAAACTTGAATCTTATTGGAATTTAAGTGATAGTTCAACCCTGGATTTGGAATCGATATAAATTGAAATGGTTTATTTTAGAATTTAAATTGAAACTTTGACCTTTAAATTGAAATGGTTAAACTGGAATTGATTTAAATTGAATTTTTGAATTTAAGTTGATTTGAATCTATTTGTGAAATTGGAGGAAACTATTCTTAATATATAAACTATTTTAATATATAAATGTTTTCCGATATATAAATTATTTTAATACATAACTATTTTAATTTATAAACTATTTTATTATATATACTATTTTCTATATCTAAACTGTTTAAGTGATAAGTGTTGTGATTTCAAGTGTTATGATTTCAAAAGTGTTATGATTTCTAAAGTGTTATGATTTCAAAAGTGCTATGGTTTCGAAAAGGTTAAAATTTTGAAAAGTGTTACGATTCTGAAAATGAATATTATTTAATGTAAAGAATGATATCGAATTGATATGGTTTTGAAATGAATATGACATTTTGATATGAAGTGTGAATTATATTTGAAATGAAATGACCATGGTGTGAAATAAGAGTTTGGTTGTTAAATAGACCGGGATCAAATATTTCATACTCTCCGCCAATACCGAAAACCACTTTAACAACTATGTACGTGGTGGAGATTCCAGAATAAAGTAAGATGGTTTGGTTCTGATTCTGTATGGTATTTACGTAGCTCTGAATCTCGTGAATCAGCTTGATGTTGCTAAAACAAGAGCTATACCTGGCCAATGAGGTCATTCTTCCGATCGGGCACATTTCTTAAATACCATTTTATTGCTTTTGTGATTTGATTGGGTGCACCTTTGATTTGGGAGCGTGTCACGAGGTTGGCGGTAGTAGCTGCTATGCGTTACCACCAGTCTGAGAGTGCAAATGGTATATCTTCCCTGGCATTGCCTCGAGTGTTGTGTCACATGCCTTATCGCGCCTTCTACGAGTTTGGTTTATACCAACCTATGGAGTGCCCTCTGATAGCCCTCCAGTTTACGGAAGAATTATGGTACTGTATAGACTATGGGAATATATAAAATGTGTTAAGGGGGATATGGGTAACGCCTTAATGCTATTTTAATAGTTTTACTTTACTATAGACATATTATAATAGCGTATATTACTACATATTAGATAGTTCCACGGATCCTTAGAGGAAGGAAATCCCAAACATCCTTTAATTTACTTGTATTTCAGTTGACATTTCACTTGAGTTCAATTTATTAATATATGAATGTTAATCCTGACTCGAGTGTTTTGTGTTTTGCTTTATGCTCGAGTCAGACTGAGTGTCACAGCATTTGAGACTCAGCTTTAGAGTTTGGAGCTTAACTTGGAGATCCATCTATCTATCCAGCTTTCAATTATTTTAGTTTTTTCTAGTGATTTCTGTTCATTCTTGTCAGTTACTTATGTATTGGAGATTCATTTGTATTTGAGATTTCTGTTGTATTTTGTTTCAAACTCCGTTGTTTATATAATAGCTTCATGAACTACTATTTATCTATTCCGCTGCTTGTTGTTATATTACTTTGTGTCTGCGATTCTGTGATTGATTATTTATTGTATATGCTGAGTTTTGTCAAATATAAATTAACAATCTGCTGTTTTGAGAAATTCATGTCCGACATGTGCGGATGCGAACGGTTCGAAACAGCGGGTCGTTACAATTGGTATCAGAGCTCTGGTTTTGGAAAAACTTAGCATATAGAGTAAATTTAATTACAAAATCACCTTTGTTCAAACTTGAGTTTCTGCCTCTTTGACTCGGGTTTCCTTTGAATTTTTCGAACTTTCCCCTTTGTTCTGAAATCCATTCTGGGCTTTTTTTGTTCATGTTCTTTTTGATTCTGGAGCATCCCATAGCTCCACTTTAGTTGATATCTATAATGAATTTGAGAACATCTTGCCATCTCAATTGGCAATTTCATCCTTATATGTGTCTAATTTTATTAGCAATCCCGCTAATCTTAGATATGATTTGTAAAGGGGTGAAACTCCTTTACAACAAGCGTCGATCCATCGAAGATTTTTATGTCCTCAGTTTAGATGCTATTATTTCTTGTAAAGCCCGGACCTTCTCTAGTAGACAATCAGGGTAATTCCCTTGTAATCTTGAATCCACTCCGATAATCAGAGATTATCCTGATATTGGGTGAAGTTACTTCTCTTTCCTTTCAACCGGAAAATTGAATTTTCGCGTCAATCTTATTCCTGGAATCTCGGTTGACCCTGTTAAGGTCGCCGCGATAAAAATAGGTCTATCCATTTCTCCTCTTGTAATTTAATTATCTTATATTCTTTTCAAATTTATCTTTCGAAGTTAGAATTCTCTTCGACCAGGGTTCATCTAAATTCGAGGTTCTACCCTTGCTTTGAAATCCATTTTGAACAATCCTATGAGGGAGTGTATTTGTAATTAATATA
Source organism: Allium cepa (assembly GCA_030765085.1). Classification (NCBI taxonomy): domain Eukaryota; kingdom Viridiplantae; phylum Streptophyta; class Magnoliopsida; order Asparagales; family Amaryllidaceae; genus Allium; species Allium cepa. The sequence continues at coordinate 527,371,436 of CM060939.1, read as the reverse complement.
AAATGTTCTATATTGTGTTGTTTGAGTTGTTAGATTGATTTGGGGTTTCGATCGATTTGTCTGGCCAACGTTATCGATAAGAATTCCATAACACTTGAATAGAGCAAACTAACACGATATTGTTTCCGAAAATGAAATAATTATATATATATATATGATTATATTATATATGTGTAAATTTCCTAAAATTTGATAGTTAGATGAATTTGTAGTTAGAAATGATAATACTAGATTATCATTTATTGTTTTGCTAACAATCCCAAACCATTAACTATTGTTGTGTGTCATAAGGTGTTGGAATTTTATAAATATGGTTTATAAATTTGATTTGAAAATGAAATGAACTTAAATTAAGAGTTTGAGAATTTAATTTCCGGTGGTTTCAAAATTTGGTTTTAAAAATGTATTATTTGAAAGTTTTTTCGAATGAAAATTTGTTTCCAAAGAATTTTAAAAAAGAAGTAAGTTTGTACTCTCCTCTTTTTTCGCTGGAAAATAATTTCGGTGATGGCTGCGGCATCATCGACATTCATTTTCGAGTTTCAAACTGGAGAGATCACGTAGTAGCTTTGCTAAACTTTTGTTTTGGAAAAGGAATTTGATTTGAATTTCTTGAATATGATTTGATTCACAATATATATATATATATATATATATTAAAATGGTGGGAAGTGAAACCGAAAATCTAATTCTTAAATTCTGTGTTAAGTTAGGGTTTTCAATTATGGAAAAAAAATTGAAATATTTGAAGCGTCTAAAACTTAAATTGGAATTTAAAATAACTTGAAATAGTTGAACTAGGATAAAATTTATTTGTATAATATTCAATTGCATTTAATAAACATGTATAACTTACCTGAATTGTTACAAAGGTTGATATGTTAGGATGAATTGCAATTGAAGGTTATATAAGAGAAAACTTAGACAGCAAATTGTTCAAATAAATTTTTGCTTAATAAAAAGTACTATAAATGACAAGTAAATTGGTAGAGGGCTCAATTACATATGAAACATTAATAAAACTTACCTGAATATTCAAAAGTTTAAAATGTAATAAGAATATGTAGTTGAATAGTATATAATACAATATAAATTGAAACAAATTGAATAATAAATAGAGAATGTGTAAGTAAATGTAAACTTAAGAAACTGAACAGGTAATAAAAGAATTCATATCTTTATAAATAAATATGAATTTAAGGATAGTTGAAATTAAATTATAAGTGGAATCAACTCAACTGAAGATAAATAGATTTAATAAATGAGTTAAATCAAATAAATTTGTTTTGACGGAATTTTTTGTAACAAATACTAATAATTTGAAACAAATCGAATTGAACGAAAATAGCTTGAATTGAAAATCAATAATATATGAATATAAATAAATATTATTGGTTAAATAAAATGAATTGAAATCAATTAGTTGGATATAAATCAATTTAAAAACTAATGAAATTTGTATGGTTTTGAATTAATTGTTATATCGGGTACTATGTATTTTGAATCTATTTTTCTTTTTGGTTGTTTGTATTCTCCTATCTCGTTCCTTTTCGGGGACGAAAAGTTTTGAGTAGGGGAGAGTGTAACGATTCAGATATTTTAACATTTTTTTTAGCAATGGCTAGCGGGGTTGACAGGACCCCTACGCGTTTTATTGCAAGGACAATAAAAGGAATAGAAGCTCAAAACATTCTTCAAGCTCCAAAAAAAGAAAGCCACATAAGGAAGAACAGTAAATGAAAACATAAATACACATGGGAAAACAAGAAGAAACAACAAAAGAAGAAGACATAAAGGCAGCCCAAAGAAAAGCACGCATATCCCCAACTCAGACACATAGAAGGAGGAAAAGGTGGATGCCTCAGAATTGCAGCATGAATATCACTTTTCATGTCATTCCATAGAACTTCACCAGCTCTCCTCTTCCTCTCAAAACAAATTGCATTACGTTCTTTCCAAATCACATTGAAGTATTTCTTCATACAGACTGTTATCAGTCAGGATTTAAGGGTTCTCCATCTAGTAGCTTTGTAAATTATGCTCAAATCAATAGTTGAAGAGGTAGCCAAGGCACTGCATCCCACCACCAACATCATTCTTCTCCACATGGAAAGGTTAGCAGCACATTCAAAGAAAATGTGCTCAACACTTTCAAGACTGTCAGAACAGAAAAAAAAACACTCCCATGATTCAAGCCCATATTAAGCATGACAGATCTCGTAAGCAATGCATTATGAACCGCTTTGCAAAACATGATGTTTTCTTTTGGGCTGGAGTCGTCATTCCATATTATCCTCGACCACTTCAATTGGGCATACTGCTCAACCCAGTAAGAAAACTATAAGCATTAGAGACAGAATGAGGCTGCCATTCCATAAAACATGATCAGCATCCATAGTTTCAATATCAACACCTTGGATTTAATTCCGGACACCCCCGAGCTGCTGATTAAAAGTGAAAGGAAGCTGAAGATTGCCATGTGATAAAAAGTCAGTAGCCTTAGCATTGGCAGGAATACCAGACTGATGGACATGTTGATGAGATAATAAGTTGATAAGGATCAAGCCAGGGGACACCCATGGTTCATGCTAGAATCTAACATCAGATGAGGAAGCCAACTTCATGCAAATGAATGGAAGAAAAGTATATCTTAAAGCTAGTAACTTCCTCCAAGTCCAGCTACATAAATGAGGAACCAATACACTCCAAAAGTTATTGAAACCAATTCTATGAGTCCACACCCATCTCACCCAAACACTATCATGCCTAGATAGAACTGCATTGAAGTGGGAACTAAAGGCAGCCAAATTCCACTTCGGTATGTTAATAACTCCCAAACCTCCCTTGTCTCTGGGCTGTTCAATAAGGTTGACTGAGTAGGGAATAGGCTTCTTACTATGAATAGAACCACACCAGAGAAAGCGCAACATAGCACTTCTAATCATATTCAAGAGCTTAGTAGGCAGAATGAAGGCCTTGGCCCAGTAAACTAGCATGGAAAAGGAGACCAATTTAATGAGAATAAGTCTTCCAGCCTGAGATAGAAAACGATTTGACCACCTATCCATGACAGAAGTGATTCTGGAAAAAAGAGGGAGGCAGTCAGAAGTGGTTAGTCTGGAAGTTAATTGAGGGAGGCCTAAATATGACATGTTAGCATCCATAGGCTGAAGACCTGAAGCTTGCAGAAGAGAGGAGGATAGGCTAGAATCAATACCAGAGAAGTTGATGCTGGATTTAAACAAGTTTATCTTAAGACCAGACATCAGGTGGAAAGAAGACAAAGTGGTCAGAACACAGAGGATGGATGAGAGTAGAGGTTTTGTAAATATCATGATATCATCAGCGAACATCAAAATTGTAACATTATGGAACTTGCACTTCGGGTGGAAGGAAATCAGATTGGCAGGAAACTTACTGTTGAAAAGTTTAGTTAATGCCTCGATAACTAGAATGAAAATATAAGAGGAGATAGGATCGCCTTGTCGGATCCCCTGCCTTGCTTTGAAATACCCCATAGAATGACCATTAAGTATGAGCGAGAAGCTTGGAGTAGAAATGCATTCAAAAATCCAACCCACGAAGGGTTTAGGAAAACCCATTAAAGCCATAACCCTAACAATGGAAGACCATTGAACAGTATCATAGGCCTTCATAATATCAAGCTTCATCATAGTAGCAGGAGAAGCATTAGACCTACCATAACCACAGAAAAGCTCTTGAGCTAGAAGAAAGTTATCCATTATGTTTATTTTGGGGATAAAGGCAACTTGGGTTTGAGAGATTATGTCAGGAAGAACACGAACAAGCCTATTAGCAAGAATCTTAGATAAAAACTTATATGCTACATTACAGCATGATATAGGTCTGAAAGAAGAAACCATGCTAGCATCAGAAGATTTAGGAATCAAGATAGGTTGGTTACATTCACTTCAGAGAGGAAAGAACATTTATCAAAAAAATTATGCACAGCTTTGCAAAAATCATGCTGGATAAGATCCCAGCAAAATGTGAAGAAATGAACATTGAAACCATCAGGTCCCCCATAGGACTTCTTATTCATTGCAAAAAGAGCTTGATTTATTTCTTCATTGGTAACTTTTTCAACAAGCAAAGAAGAATGCTCAGTGCTGAGGGAAGGAAGAGATATATCATCAAACATGTTAAGGTCGGGAACAAAATTAGATGAGTTACCCGGGATACCTATGTAATAATCAAGGAAAGCAGAGTCAATTTGATCAGGAGTGGTGAAAAGAGAGCTATCCTTCCCACGAATCATATGAATATTTTCCTTAGCCTGCTTAATTTTGATCGAGGCATGAAAGAAATCAGTGTTTCTGTCCCCAAACTAGAGCCACTTGTTATGCAACTGTTTTTCTTTCATGCAGCTTTCAACATCAAGAGCCTTGTTGAGAAGAATGAATAATTTTCCCTCCTCATCAGCAACCTGAGAAGAATCAGGGTGGTTCATCGTGAATTCCTGTGCCTTTACGTATTGTTCTTTAATGTAAGAAGACTGCTTTGGACCATCACCAAACAGGTTGCTAGCCCAAGGTCTCAGAGCATTCTTAACAAGTTTTAGCTTCCTGCACAAAATAAACATTGGATTACCATAACATTTAGTGGACCAGACAGTACGAACCAATGGCATGAAATCAGAGGAGAGAGTCCAAGCATTAAAGAATTTAAAGCTCCTTTTTCCTTAACCACAGGGGAACCAAATAAGAGAATCAAGGGAGAGTGATCAGAAAGAATTGGAGGAGGAACAAGAACAGATAGTTTTGGCCAAACAGAAAGGGAAATTAGATTGCAGAAGGCATGGTCAATGGTGGAGAAAGATCTCACTCCACTCCTACTACGATTGTCCCACGTGTATCTAGATCCAAAAGATGGAAGTTTAAGAAGATTCGAATCAGATGCAGAAATGTTAAGAGGCTGGATGTGCTTAGGTAGGAGGGGAAGGCCACCATGCTTGTGTCGAGATGAAAACAACAACTAAAATCACTTAAGACAAGCCAAGGATGAGTGTCCTGCCTATGGTGAGGAAGAAATTCAAGAAATTTTTGCCTAGAGGCAGAAGAGTTATCAGCATAAAGAAAAGTGAGGTAGAAAGAGGTGGATGAAAGGAGACATTTGACATGAGTGTGAATGAACCGTCTTGAAGATAAAATTGTTGACAAGGAAAAGAAGGATGGATCATATAGAACAAAAATTCTACCATACTCCGCATCACAAAGATAATGTAAAAGATTCCAAGAGGGACTAATGTAACGACCTAGAATTTCTGTCAATTCAAATTTGTATATTTAATTAATTTTAAATATTAATAAGTGGAATTTATAAGTCGAATAATTTTATTTCGAATAATTGGATTTTATTGGATAATTAAATCAATAATTTAATAGTTGAAATTACAGAAATAATTGAAAATTGGGTTAAATATGATTAATGATTTGTAAAATTTTATTTTATCATATTGAAGATAGAATAACATTAAAAAAAATTAAAATCAAATTAAAAGTTAATTTTTGAAAATTGAATATTTTAATATTTAATTGATGAGTTAAAATAGCCATTTTTCAAACAGTCTCATATTTCGACGAAACTAGTTTCATCAGATCCGTAATGTGATATTATTGTATGGTTTCAGATTTCGTGTCAATCGGATTTACGGTTTGTCCGGGGCAAGCCAAAACGCATAGAAATTAGTTTAAATCGATTTAATTTGAAATCAATCGTTTATTGTCGTAACTCGCATAGATGATCGAATTGGCTGCCGAAACCTATTCCATTATGTCCGGAACGCGGGGTAAACCCTAGAAACGCCGGTCACCGTGCGAGATTTGGAGTTCCGAAAATTCGAGATGAATAGTGTTTCGTCGTTTTTCCTATAAAAGCACCCTTACTTTCATTTTTCAAAATGAAAAGAAACCCTAGGTTTTTGAAGTCTCAGCCACCACCCCTAAAACCAATGGCCGACGTCTTCCCAATTTCTTCCCTCAATTACTTCCAATCCACGCATTGTTTCAAAAAGATTTCAACTAGAAAAGTGTAGAGCTACATGAGTTCTATAGAATCAACGGTCAAGATCGAAAATTATGGAACGAATCATCGGCAATTTGGCCCTGAAGGGGGCGCGTTCATCAACGTTTTTCTGATGGTAGGTGGGGCCGAGCTGCACGTGAATTGGGGCGGGGGTGCTAGGCGAGTAGGGCTACGATGTGGCCTCATGTGATCGTGGTGTAAGTCGTTGTAGGGGTTGCGGCAATATAGGGTTTTCAAACGAGATGGGTTCGGTCGCATTTCTTCAACCAGGGGAAAACGACTGGAAGCAACGGCCTGATTTCATCAAGGTAGATCCAACAGCCAGAAGTTAATAGGGTTTGAAAATATTAAAAGAAATTGTGAATTAAATTATATTTAAATTCGTTCGAACTTTGTAGTAACGTAACTTTTTCATATGAGGTCGAAAAAGTACGAGACAAATCGCGGCGGGTTCGTATGGACGATCACTACGCTATGGAGCTGGATTGGAGTCGTTTGGAGTTAGTGAAAATTTCAGGTAAAATTAAACGCACGTTTAATTTTATTCGAAATAAAACGCTGAAACTGAATTTAAATCAAGGTGAGAACTTCTCACTCAATCGAATTGTTTCGATTTATATTTTAAATAGTTAGATTTAAAATTGATGATTGTATGCTTGAATGATAAATTATTATCTATTGATTGTTAAAATAGACATTATACGCCGTATATTAAGCGGATGTTATTTATTAAAAACATATACCGCGATAATTCCATCTTTATTGGAATTGGTATTATTTATGTACTTGGAGTTGATTTTCCCGAATTATATAGCGGATGAGACCCTATTGCGCCGCGTAATAGCGGGTAATATTTTATAAATCCTATATACCGCGATATTCCGTACTGGAACGGAATTGGTATTGTGCTAACATCTTTGGATGTAGAAAAACAGGTTGGAGGGATCCAACTGGATTCCTCAACTATATTGATTTATTTACAGATATTGTGATATTTGTTGATTATCATATACTGATATATGATGTCTTTCTTGTCGTGATTGACTATTTGGTGCTGTTGCATCATTGGATCCATTTTTGAAGTTTTAAAAATAATGATTTTGATTTTAAAAAGAATTTTAAAGTGATTTTTGAAAGTATACGTTTTATTAAATTTTGAATTGCTAAAATAAATAAACATTATAATTTTATTGTTATAAAAGTTATATTTTTGGAAAATAGTACTTAAGTATGATTTTGGAGTTATATAAGTTTTAAATAACGTTTTGTAAATTATTAAAAGGGTTGGTTTATTTAAATTGAGATTTTTGAATCATTATAAACGGTTTATATAAAAGATTTCTAAGATTAATAATTATAAATTAAAAAAATATAGGAATTGTGAAACGAGTTTTATTAAGTGTTAAAATGAAGTATAAATGCATTCCACAAGCGAATAAAATTTATAGATTTATAAATTGTGAAGTTATGAAATGAATAGATTTTGTAAAATAAAAGATTTCTAAATAATTAACTTATAAATTGGATTTTGGATATAAAGTTGAGTTATAAATTGAATTGATTTATAAAAGGGATTTAATAATTGAAGTTTTTATGAATAGAAATCGAATTTATAAACATTGTTTATAAATCCGAAATCAATTGAATTTGATAAATTTAATATAGAAGGTTATTAAAGGAGATATATTCGCGATTTTGGATAGCGAATTATCCTTGAAATAAAATGTGTAGAAAATATTGAATTTGGTTAGTAAAGTATATTCACGATTTTGGACAGTGGATATATTATTAAAGAAAATGGATATGTTTTGGGAAAATGAATATTATCAAATGAAGTTAATTGTTTTAGAAAGTTGTTTTAAAATGTATTAAGCATCGAAACCACTGATTTCAACATTCATTGTTGAAATAGACGTTTTCGAGAAATATAAGGAAATGGTGAACTATAACACTGTTGTTATAGTAAATGATTTCCGAAAGGAAATGTTTTATATAGTATTGGGATTTATATATTTATTTTAAGTTCGAATCCCTATACTAATGATTTTGGTTCGTTGTAACGATGTTTTACACAACATTCGTTTTGGCCCAAATAAATGTGTTTGAGTGAATGTTTTCCTTAAAGAATGAAATATATACTTAATTTCGATTTAAATATATTGAATATTTTCCAAGTGTTGAAAATAAATGGATTTGTGAATTACTTATTATTAAATAAGTATGGAAGTGTTTTCCAATATTAAGTGAATATTTTGAGATTTTATCTTTTAAAGATAAATTGAAAATGAATATAAAAAAAATCGATTTGAAAATCGTGTATTCATAGATGTTTTGGAATTGTAAATTCACTATGGAATTTGTAAAAGAAAGGGAAAATTGTTTAAAAATAATAGTTGATTTATTTTTGAAGCGTGGGAATAAATTTACGGATTTGGAACGTAAATATAAAGTAAATCGGTAAGGATTTATTTAATTGGTTTAAATGAACCATTTTGAAATGAAAGTATATCCCGTGTAGGGAAACGATTTGAAATTTGTTTTCAAAAGTGGTAAAGGTGAAAAGTGATTTGAAAATTTGTTTTCAAATGTTGAAGTGTGGAAATTATATATCTAGTAAAGATATTTTGGAAAGTAAATAATTTGGAAAATTATTTGGAATCTGGTGATGTTGAACACGCCTATTGATAGTTAAATAACCGACTATCAATATTTACCTTTAAATAGGTATTTGTTGTGATTGCTTGAATTTGAATGCCACACTTATTTTTGAATAAGCGCTCACTATTCGGGTTAGCCGGGAAAGGACCTTGGGGTCGTATAACCCATTCCGAATATGTGATACGTCGTTATGGATTGCATTTGATGACCGGTGTTGAAGACCGGATATTTGTGAAAACGGAAGGATTACCGTCGAATATTTCTGCATCGGTTGATCCCCGATATAGAAATCTATTACCCTTTGTGATGGGAAGTCCGGTCGTGATCAGTGAATATCCGGATTGCAAGGACTTCTTTGTAAGTGCCTTCGGTTCCGTTCGATCCCGGAACGGACTTGTATGGATGTGTGTATGACGTTACAATTTGAGATGTAAAGCTGGTTTCTATCAAATATGTTCCCGTTGGTGGCGGAGAATTTATTCTCTTAGCTTAACACTCTAGAGGTTATATAGTTGATGGTTACTAGTGATATATTCCCAAATTGGAAATGTGGCATACGAAGTGTTGTTGAGCATTTGTTGAACAAAGCACAACTTTTGTATAAAGCTTGGCTTTGTGGACGAGACTTCATCGAACCTCACACCCCGGAAATGGTCAAAACAGGAAGGATGCAGCAAAGTTATTAGGGGGTAGCGCCCCTTTAGTGTATGTCATTCCTTCTGGATAGAGGTGGTATCATGGTATGGAGCCCAGATACTTAACCTATGTTGTTGCTGTAAATTTATTGCTTTGTGGTTGTTGGAAATCGAGGATCCTTGGATATAGATCGGTTACGATCGGAGAATGACATATTCGTGTCAGTAGTTACCCAGTTAGGGGTAACCCGACCTTGTGTTGGCAGAGATCCGGTTAGGTTCTCGGGTCGTCTTTCCAGAGGCGTACCCATGTGGCAATGGAAAGTTCCTTAGCCTGACCATTTGTTGGAAATCCAAAGAAACAATACGATCTTGTACGGTTTTAGTTGTAGAACATATCATTCACTTATGGTGGCGCCCCACTGTTTGGATGGTAGCTATAGTAGGCATAAGTGCGGAATGCCTATGCTGGCTAAGATTTATATCTTTACTTTCGAAATGATTTTTCCTACACTATGCACTAGTAATAATATCAAATGTTTCTTTTTATTGCGTATCAAGCATCTTTGACTATCATAAGGAGAAATCTCCTCCGATTCTGCGTTTGCATTGTGTGTGTGTGCGGGAGGCCTTATGGTAGTCTCATTTTCTAAAAAGCATTGCGAATCTATTTTAAAATTATCCTGTACTTTGTTTTAAAAATAAACTGTTTTAGTTCTCACACCAGTCCCATGATTGACTCGGAGTTTATTGTTTTCCTTCCTAAACTCTGAGTGCCCATAAATTTTCCACACGGGCAATCAAGAGTTAGGTTATCAGGATATTCTGGAATTCAGGTGTTGCAGGAGGCAAGCTGGATGGCATGGCGTATTCACTAGTATATAGTATCTCTTTTCTGCTGTTTGTTGTTGTTGTGTACACTCGGATAATGAAATGTAATATGATGTAATGTAATAACTGATATAGTTCTTTGTTTAAAGATTATTCATTTATCTATTATATGTTGTTCCGCTGCGATTGTGAGATTCTGATATTGATCTGTTGATTCTGTTCTGTTCTATCTTTTTCTTCTTCTTTAACCATAACGGTACGGTTTTCCGGCATTCGATTGCTCGACAGTTGATATAGTGGACGTATTGATGTCGGTTTTCGTGCGTCGAAAAGTCGAAAACGTTACATTTGGTATGAGAGTATATGGTTAGCGACAATCATGGCTATGTTCGGAATTACTCATTAGAGATAGAGTCAGTAGTACTCTATGAGTTTGAGTGTAATAATAGATACGAGCGCGTATTTGTTAGTGAATATGAAATTGTTTTATATTGTGATGATTGGTTTGTTGGGTGGTATATGGATTCTGGTCAATACGAGTAATTAACGTTATTGATAGGGATCTCTAAACACTTGTGCAGAACAATTTGTCATGATATTGTTTTAAAATAGGGTAAATGAAATAATTTTACCTTGATTATATTTTATATATATAAAGGAATAATTTTTCAAATTTATTAAAGTATATATGAATTGATTGTTTGGTTGTTGAATAAAAACAACAATTTTTAAAGAATAATTATATAAGCAAATGAATTATAAGTATGAAGTTATAATTAAAATGATTTACACTTGTGAAATAATCTTATATATAAGAAGTGAAATTATATAAGAAAAAGATTTATAAATGTGATTTATAATCTGAAAATAAAATTCCAGAGAAGTGTTTTGAAAGGATTTGATATTTTGGAAAATTGTTTTGGAGAAATTAAAGCTCTAAACTCTTTTCGGTCGCTGGAAAATAATTCTGATGATGATCATGACATCATCGGTGTTCATTTTCGGGTTTCCAAAAGAGGGATTGCTGCCAAATTGTTTTAAATGAAAGTTGTTTGAAAAATTTTGAGTTTGGGTTTTAAAATTCAAAGGATAATTTGAATTGATTTCAAAAAATGGTTTTGAAAGCTTGAAAAGACTCTGGAATCCTATTTAAAATATTATGGGAATGATAAATGAGTTGATAACTTATACAATTCGAATTTGGATAGAATAAATTTAACTGAAAGGATGGAGTTAAGTTAAAGGGAGTATAAGTGAATCAATTAAAATCCAAGTTGTAATTGATGAATATAAGTGAAATGAGTTTTGAACTTATAATATGAATAATAAATTTAGCTTTGGATAAGTTAATGGATTTGGAAGTTAATAAATAAGTTGTATAACTTATGAAATGAGAAAATGTAAGTGAAACAAATTGTTAAAAGTGATTAAACAATCCTGTTAAGTAAGATAAATCTGGATTTGATAATGATATGAAATTTGACTTTGGTAAAAGTAAATGGAATTTGCTTTAGAATTGGAATCTGAATTGGATTTATAAGTGGAAATTTAAGTTAAGTTAAACAAATGATGTTTGAAATGGAATATAACTTAAGTGATGTTGAATGAAGTTGATTTTTGTGTCGAAGTAAATTAATAAGTGAATTAATGAAAGAAGGCATTAGGAATATGGACTTGAGTTATATAAATGAAATTCAACTTTATATTGTTAAATGAATTAGCAGTTGAATTAATAAATGGATTGAATGTTAATCAATCTAATGTAAAAGAATTGATATAGAAAAATGAATGTAAGTGTTAATTCATTAAAAGCTAATGAAGTTGAGAAGTTGAATAATTGGATGGAAGTCAATTGAATGTTGAACCAATTGGAGTTAAAAAGTGTTAAACCAAATAGAATATGAATTGAATAATTTGGTTATGTTGAATATACATTGGTTGTTATATGGTTATTAATTGATTGTGTATATTTCATTAAGTGTTAAATGAAAATGAATTGATGAAATGGAAAGCTATAAATCATTGAAATCAAATTGGAAGTTAAGTGACTCTTAAATAGAATTGAATTTGATTTGTAAGTGAACTAACTTGAATGTAAATTAGTGAATGCAAACTAATTGAAATTGGATATGAATGAATGTTAGTAAAAACATGCAATGTTAATGAATCAAATGTGATTTAAATTGAAAAACCAATTCATTGAATATTAATGAGAATATGAATGAATATTTATCTGGTTAGTTGGGTGATAGTTGGATGATGGTTGCATTTGTTGCATTTGCTATGTTGGCACATGTAGTTGTTATGTTACTATATGTTGTATATTGATATTATTTTCATATATACATGTTTCTCATTGTTTGTTGAGTGTTTAGTAGGTGCGGATTGCGCTTGCTTCGTATTTGGAGCTCGCTTTCACGCTATATTAGCCGTATACGCTCGCTAACAATAAAAAAGGTACATATCTCGGATTAAATATCGTACTTTTACACTTTTTTCCCTGCGGGATGCCTCATCACTTAATGAGATGTATATTTGTGATATATATACTGTCATTTTTTTTTCGGATCGAGCCACGCAAAGGGGACTCTGGCGAATTTTTTCGAAAATTTAAGGCGTTAGAATTTTTTTTGGGAATTTTGGAAAATTTTGAAAACTATAACTAAGTTTGGATTTGGAAACTTTGTAAAGATATTGTAAGAAGTTTAACTATGAATTTTGAGAAAGTTAAACACTTAAGGTACTTGAAAAATCCAATTTGAATGGTTTGTTTTGGAAAATTAATGGATTCGGTAACTTTTTCTTATTTGGTAATTTCGAGGACGAAATTCTTTTAAGGGGGGAAGTTTGTAACGACCCAGAATTTCTATCAATTTAAATTTTTATATTTAATTAATTTTAAATATTAATAAGTGGAATTTATAAGTCGAATAATTTTATTTCGAATAATTGGATTTAATTGGATAACTAAATCAATAATTTAATAGTTGAAATTACAGAAATAATTGAAAATTGGGTTAAATATGATTGAAAATGATTTGTAAAATTTTATTTTATCATATTGAAGTTAGAATAACATTATAGAACATTTAAAATCGAATTAAAAGTTAATTTGTGAAAATTGAATATTTTAATATTTAATTGATGAGTTAAAATAGCCATTTTTCAAACAGTCTCAGATTTCGACGAAACCAATTTCATCGGATCCGTAATGTGATATTATTGTATGGTTCCAAATTTCGTGTCAATCGGATTTACGGTTTGTCCGGGGCAAGCCAAAACGCATAGAAATTAGTTTAAATCGATTTAATTTGAAATCGATCGTTTATTGCCGTAACTCGCACATATGATCGAATTGGCTCCCGAAACCTATTCCATTGTGTCCGGAACGCGGGGTAAACCCTAGAAATGCCGGTCACCGCGCGAGATTTGGAGTTCGGAAAATTCGGGATGAATAGTGTTTCGTCGTTTTTCCTATAAAAGCGCCCGTTACTTTCATTTTGCAAGATAAAAAGAAACCCTAGAGTTTTGAAGTCTCAGCCGCCACCCCTAAAACCAATGGCCGACGTCTTCCTAATTTCTTCCCTCAATTACTTCCAATCCACGCATTGTTTCAAAAAGGTTTCAACTAGAAAAGTGTAGAGCTACGTGAGTTCTATAGAATCAACGGTCAAGATCGAAAATTATGAAACGAATCATCGGCAATTTGGCCTTGAAGGGGGCGCGTTCATCAACTCTTTCTGGTGGTAGGTGGGGCCGAGCTGCACATGAATTGGGGCGGGGGTACTAGGCGAGTAGGGCTACGATGTGGCCTCATCTGATCGTGGTATAAGTCGTTGTGGGGGTTGCGGCAATGTAGGGTTTTCAAACGAGATGGGTTCGGTCACGTTTCTTCGACCTGGGGAAGACGACTGGAAGCAACGGCCTGATTTCATCAAGGCAGATCCAACAGCCAGAAGTTAATAGGGTTTGAAAATATTAAAAAAATTGTAAATTTAATTATATTTAAATTCGTTCGAACTTTGTAGTAACGTAACTTTTTCATATGAGGTCGAAAAAGTACGAGACAAATTGCATCGGGTTCATATGAACGAACACTACGCTATGGAGCTTGATTGGAGTCGTTTGGAGTTAGTGAAATTTTCGGATAAAATTAAACGCACATTTAATTTTATTCGAAATAAAACGCTGAAACTGAATTTAAATCAAGGTGAGAACTTCTCACTCAATCGAATTGTTTCGGTTTGTATTTTAAATAGTTAGATTTAAAATTGATGATTATATGCTTGAATGATAAATTATTATCTATTGATTGTTAAAATAGACATTATACGCCGTATATTAAGCGGATGTTATTTATTAAAAACATATACCGCGATAATTCCATCTTGATTGGAATTGGTATTATTTATGTAATTGGAGTCGATTTTCCTGCATTATATAGTGGATGAGACCCTATTGCGCCGCATAATAGAGGGTAATATTTTATAAATCCTATATACCGCGATACTCCGTACTGGAACGGAATTGGTATTGTGCTAACATCTTTGGATGCAGGGAAACAGGTTGGATGGATCCAACTGGATTCCTCAATTATATTGATTTATTTACATATATTGTGATATTTGTTGATTATCATATACAGATATATGATGTCTTTGTTGTCGTGAGTGACTATTTGGTGCTGTTGCATCATCGGATCCATTTTTGAAGTTTTAAAATAATGATTTTGATTTTAAAAAGAATTTTAAAGTGATTTTTGAAAGTATACGTTTTATTAAATTTTGAATTGCTAAAATAAATAAACATTATAATTTTATTGTTATAAAAGTTATATTTTTGGAAAATAGTACTTAAGTATGATTTTGGAGTTATATAAGTTTTAAATAACGTTTTGTAAATTATTAAAAGGATTGGTTTATTTAAATTGAGATTTTTGAATCATTATAAACGGTTTATATAAAAGATTTCTAAGATTAATATTTATAAATTAGAAAAATATAGGAATTGTGAAACGAGTTTTATTAAGTGTTAAAATGAAGTACAAATGGATTCCACAAGTGAATAAAATTTATAGATTTATAAATTGTGAAGTTATGAAATGAATAGATTTTGTAAAATAAAAGATTTATAAATAATTAACTTATAAATCGGATTTTGGGTATAAAGTTGAGTTATAAATTGAATTGATTTATAAAAGGGATTTTATAATTGAAGTTTTTATGAATAGAAATCGAATTTATAAACATTGTTTATAAATCCGAAATCAATTGAATTTGATAAATTTAATATAGAAGGTTATTAAAGGAGATATATTCGCGATTTCGGATAGCGAATTATCCTTGAAATAAAATATGTAGAAAATATTGAATTTGGTTAGTGAAGTATATTCACGATTTTGGACAATGAATATATTATTAAAGAAAATGGATATGTTTTAGGAAAATGAATATTATCAAATGAAGTTAATTGTTTTAAAAAGTTGTTTTAAAATGTATTAAGCATCGAAACCATAGATTTCAACATTCATTGTTGAAATAGACGTTTTCGAGAAATATAAGGAAATGGTGGACTATAACACTGTTGTTATAGTAAATGATTTCCGAAAGGAAATGTTTTATATAGTATTGGGATTTATATATTTATTTTAAGTTCGAATTCCTATACTAGTGATTTTGGTTTGTCGTCACGATGTTTTACGCAACATTCGTTTTGGCCCAAATAAATGTGTTTGATTGAATGTTTTCCTTAAAGAATGAAATATATACTTAATTTTGATTTAAATATATTGAATATTTTCCAAGTGTTGAAAATAAATGGATTTGTGAATTACTTATTATTAAATAAGTATGGAAGTGTTTTCCAATATGAAGTGAATATTTTGAGATTTTATCTTTTGAAGATAAATTGAAAATGGATATAAAAAAAATCGATTTGAAAATCGTGTATTCATAGATATTTCGGAATTGTAAATTCACTATGGAATTTGTAAAAGAAAGGAAAAATTGTTTAAAAATAAACGTTGATTTATTTTTGAAGTGTGGGAATAAATTTACGGATTTGGAACGTAAATATAAAGTAAATCGGTAAGGATTTATTTAATTGGTTTAAATGGACCATTTTGAAATGAAAGTATATCCCGTGTAGGGAAACGATTTGAAATTTGTTTTCAAAAGCGGTAAAGGTGAAAAGTGATTTGAAAATTTGTTTTCAAATGTTGAAGTGTGGAAATTATATATCTAGTAAAGATATTTTGGAAAGTAAATAATTTGGGAAATTATTTGGAATCTGGTGATGTTGAACACGCCTATTGATAGTTAAATAACCGACTATCAATATTTACCTTTAAATAGGTATTTGTTGTGATTGCTTGAATTTGAATGCCACACTTATTTTTGAATAAGCGCTCACTATTCGGGTTAGCCGGGAAAGGACCTTGGGGTCGTATAACCCATTCCGAATATGTGATACGTCGTTATGGATTGCATTTGATGACCGGTGTTGAAGACCGGATATTTGTGAAAACGGAAGGATTACCGTCGAATATTTCTGCATCGGTTGATCCCCGATATAGAAATTTATTACCCTTTGTGATGAGAAGTCCGTTCGTGATTAGTGAATATCCGGATTGCAAGGACTTCTTTGTAAGTGCCTTCGGTTCCGTTCGATCCCAGAACGGACTTGTATGGATGTGTGTATGACGTTACAATTTGAGATGTAAAGCCGGTTTCTATCAAATATGTTCTTGTTGGTGGCGGAGAATTTATTCTCTTAGCTTAACACCCTAGAGGTTATGTAGTTGATGGTTACTAGTGATATATTCCCAAATTGGTAATGTGGCAGGCGAAGTGTTGTTGAGCATTTGTTGAACAAAGCACAGCTTTTGTATAAAGCATGGCTTTGTGGACGAGACTTCGTCGGACCTCACACCCCGGAAATAGTCAAAACAGGAAGGATGCAGCAAGGTTATTAGGGGATAGCGCCCCTTTAGTGTATGTCATTCCTTCTGGATAGAGGTAGTATCATGGTATGGAGCCCGGATACTTAACCTATGTTGTTGCTGCAAATTTATTGCTTTGTGGTTGTTGGAAATCGAGGATCCTCGGATATAGATCGGTTACGATCGGGGAATGACATATTCGTGTCAGTAGTTACCCAGTTAGGGATAACCCAGTCTTGTGTTGGCAGAGATCCGGTTAGGTTCTCGGGTCGTCTTTCCAGAGGCGTACCCATGTGGCAATGGAAAGTTCCTTGGCCTGAACATTTGTTGGAAATCCAAAGAAACAATACGATCTTGTACGGTTTTTGTTGTAGAACCTATCATTCACTTATGGTGGCGCCCCACTGTTTGGATGGTAGCTATAGTAGGCATAAGTGCGGAATGCCTATGCTGGCTAAGATGTATATCTTTACTTTCGAAATGATTTTTCCTACACTATGCACTAGTAATAATATCAAATGTTTCTTTTTATTGCGTATCAAGCATCTCTGACTATCATAAGGAGAAATCTCCTCCGATTCTGTGTTTGCATTGTGTGTGTGTGCGGGAGGCCTTATGGTAGTCTCATTTTCTAAAAAGCATTGCAAATTTATTTTAAAATTATCCTGTACTTTGTTTTAAAAATAAACTGTTTTAGTTCTCGCACCAGTCCCATGACTGACTCGGAGTTTATTGTTTTCCTTCCTAAACTCTGGGTGCCCATAAATTTTCCACACGGGCAGTCAAGAGTTAGGTTATCAGGATATTCTGGAATTCAGGAGTTGCAGGAGGCAAGCTGGATGGCTTGGCGTATTCACTGGTATATAGTATATCTTTTCCGCTGTTTGTTGTTGTTGTGTACACTCTGATAATGAAATGTAATATGATGTAATGTAATAAATGTATATATTTCTTTGTTTAAAGATTATTCATTTATCTGTTATATGTTGTTCCGCTGCGATTGTGAGATTCTGATATTGTTCTGTTGTTTCTGTTCTGTTCTATCTTCTTCTCTCTTCTTCTATCTTTTTCTTCTTATTTAACCATAACGGTACGGCTTTCCGGCATTAGATTGCTCGGCAGTTGATACGGTGGACGTATTGATGTCGGTTTTCGTGCGTCGAAAAGTCGAAAACGTTACAACTAATATAGTTTGCAGCTCTTAATGTTAAAAGAAGGTTAAGCTTTGTTTCCAGAATAGCGATAATTTTCAAGTTGTACACCTGAATGAAATTTTTGACTTGATCAAGCTTCAAATGACTGTGAGCTCCTCTAATATTTCGCACCCCAAGACTTTGTGCTAACATACTTACAGGGAGAGGTGTTTGGAAATTTTCTTGCTCCTGGTAACAGGAGAATCTGAAATATAAACTGATTTTTTAGGCTTGGCATTCTTTAAGGAGGGAGACGATGTAGTGGGACTTGAGCTGACAAGGGGCTTGATAGCAAGAATGTGTTTATCCCTGTCAACCCATCTAGGGATCATGGAGTTGTTGATGTAGTGGAAATGGGAAGGAAGAGAAGGTTGAGAATGATTGAGATGAGAAGAGTTTGATGGTAATGATTTGAAAGGATTGGAAGGAGGATCAATGTTTTCATGCATGGTTTGAACAAGTTGCAGAATTTGAATTTCCAGATTCCTACAGATGTCAGATTCAGAAAATGCTTCACCGTTATGCTTTTGGCCTTCGATCTGATGAAAATCTGTTTCAAGTTGGTGGAAATTGGATAAGCTATTGTCCTCAGCGATAACAACATGACCATGCACATGCACAAGAGGTTGATTGTGTATCATACGACACACATCAATTGAGCTTGCAGAACGTGGTGTGACTTCATTAAGTTGTGACTTAATTGAAATCCCATATCCATATGTTTTGAAAATATTTTCGCTCACTATTCGGTTTAACCGGGAAAGGACCTTTGTGTCGTATAACCCATGCCGAATATGTGATACGTCGTTATGGATAGCATTTGAAGACCGGTGATGAAGACCGGGTATTTGTGAAAGCGATAGGATGACCTATCGATTGTTTCTGCACCGAGTCGCGCCGGTATAGAAACTCCCTAAGTGATGGGAAAATCCGATCGGGATTGTGAATATCCGGGTTGCAAGGACTTCTTTGTAAGTGCCTTCGGTTCTGTTCGAGCCCGGAACAGACTTGTATGGATTGTATGTCTGACATTACAACTTGAGATATAAAGCCGATTTCTTTCCAATATATTTCTGTTGGTGGCGGAGAATTTATTCTTTTAGCTTAACACCCTTCTCTGAGACGTACGAGCTCAGAGGTTATATAGTTGAAGTTATCAGCGATATATTCCCAATTTGGTAATGTGACATGCTGAGTGTTGCTGAAATGATCATTGTGTTGATTATTGTGATAGGATCATTTATTTGATCGTCTATCTTGGTGATCATTGTGTTGATCATTTGTTGACCCAAAGCATGGCTTTTGTATAAAGTATGTTTTTGTGGGCGTGACTTCGTCGAACCTCACACCCCGGAAATGGTCAAAACAGGAAAGATGCGGCAAGGTTATGAGGGGTAGCACCCTTTAGGGTATGTACATTTCCTTCTGGATAGAGGTGGTATCATGGTATGGAGCCCAGATATTTAACCTATGTGGTTACCGCGAATTTATTACTTTGTGGTTGTTGGTTTTCGGGATCCCGTGAGAAAGGTCGTTTACGATCGGGGAATGGCGTGCTCGTGTCAGTAGTTACCCAGTTAGGGGTAACCCGGCCTTGTGTTGGCAGAGTTCCGGTTTGGTTCTCGGGGATGTCTTTCCAGAGGCATTCTCATGTGGCAATGGGAAGTTCCTTGGCCTGACCATTTGTTGGAAATCCAAAGAAACAATACGAAACTTGTACGGTATTAGTTGTAGAACCTATCATTCACTTATGGTGTCGCAACACTGTTTGGATGGTAGCTATAGTAGGCATACGATAATGGTCGTATGTTGGCTAAGATTTATATTCTACTTTCGAAATGAATTTCTTCTACACTATGCACTAGAAATAATATCAAATGTCTTTTTAATGCGTATCAAGCATCTTTGACTATCATAAGGAGAAATCTCCTCCGATTCTGCGTTTGCATTGTGTGTGTGTGCGGGAGGCCTTATGGTAGTCTCATTTTTCAAAAGCATTGCGAATTGACTTTAAAATCTTTTGTTGAATGTTTTTAAAGATAAACTGTTTTTGTTGCTCACACCAGTCCCACGACTGATCCGGAGTTTATCGTTTCTTTCCTAAACTCTGGGTGCTCATTATTTTCTACACGAGCAGTCTAGAGTTGGGTTTTACAGATAGTTAGATATAGTGGATTATCTGGAGTTAGTTCAGTCTTTGGATCGCACCAATCTTGCTTATCTTTGTGCATTGTTATTGGGGGTTCGAGCTATTGCTGGATTAGTTATTGGAAATGGAGTTGCAGTTATTTCTGGAGTTCTTCCTTGAAGACTATCTTAGAGTTATATTGTTCCGCTGCTGTTTTATTGTATAATATCTCTGATGTATATTGATATCTATTGGATCATCTGTTGTATCAGATATTGTATCAAAGCTGTATATCAATGTATTATTCTTTTATTCCGCTGTGTTGTTTACTTAATGATTGTTATAAGCTCCGACGAATCGGATTTGAACGGTCGAATCTATGACATTCGAATATGATATGAAGTATGGATGTCGATTTTTGAGCGGGCAAAATCCGAGCCGTCACACAGAACATGGAAATAAGGTAACACACATTTTATACACAACTTGTTTTCCAATTTTTAATAGATTTAAGATAAAAGTTGGGCAGGATGAACATTGCAACTTCATGTTAAACTATAACCGAGTTAGTTTGATTTTCACTGATATAATGGCACATAAACACCGTGATTGCTAGACATAAAGAGCAAATTAATAATTTGCTTAGCTCAGAATTGACAGTAGATTTTAAGAGTGCAAAATTTTCACTCCACTTCAATCACTTGCTGAAAAAAGAAATAAAATATAACTTCAAGTACGAAAGTTCTCAAGCCATTCATATCATAGCCAATGTTAGGTACATATTTGTAAAGTGTCATAAAGCAGGAGATTCAACTAAGATGTTGTTTTCAACAACCTTAAATTTAGCAACCTACTGTAATAAAAAATTTAAACAGGACTATAGAACATCTTACTATAGCTAATAACAAACAAAATTATAGTACACACACAAACTAAAATCAAATGGTTAATCCTAAACTACCACTATACTTCCATTATATAGAAATATATAACTGTGATGTTATGTGCACAGTTTAAATACTATCTGGAACATAAACATCACCATATTGAAAATTATTTTTTATAAGAAAAATGAAAATGTAACAATGTAATTAAATAACCACAGTTGCCCCCTATTTAACAAAAATTATGATAGTTTTAGTGACAGTTTTAATGTCCATAAACTTGTAATGCAATCATAATATCTATTGATCGTCGACCATGGTATCAGAAGTAAACTTGAAAATCAAATTGTACTACTATATAAGAATGTATAAAATTATTAAACAGAACTATTAACTCTCCTAGTGCAGGGGGAAATAATGTGTAAACGATCTGATTATCGTTCCATAAAGGATTCTTTGTTCATCATGTATGAGTAATGGGGCTCACATATTATTCCGTCCAACATATTTCAATAGGTGACATGGTAAAAAAAAACACTATATGGTTGTTCACTTGTAGTAATAGAGAAATGAA
Organism: Allium cepa; assembly: GCA_030765085.1. Classification (NCBI taxonomy): domain Eukaryota; kingdom Viridiplantae; phylum Streptophyta; class Magnoliopsida; order Asparagales; family Amaryllidaceae; genus Allium; species Allium cepa. The sequence goes on along the minus strand of CM060939.1, from coordinate 527,349,548 downwards.
AATAAATCATAATTCAACATGTAATCTGCTATGAAATGTTAAAAAGTTATAACCGTAAATTAACGACAAATTAATGATTTGCAGAAATTTCAGATGCTAATGTTAAAAATAAGTACCTCGATAAAGGAAATTTCCATCCAAGGAGAAGGTTGAAATCCAGCATGAACAAACATCCAACATTTATTGTGAAGTTAATTGAATTCTGAACTACAGAAATTAAAAAAAGTCAAAAAAATAAATAAATAAATAAAAATAAATAAGCAGATCGTGGAATTTAATCTATCGATTTACTTTATATCACCAACACCAACACAGAATAACAAGCGAGACGATAGAGGTGGATTGAGTAAATACCTAATAAACTGTTAGCCCTTTCGTTTCAGGCAGAAAATCCACCATTGCAGATTGGTCGAAGTCGGTAGGTCGAAGAGTATGATACGAAGGTCGAAGACAGTACCCAAACGAGGAAGAGATAAGGAAGAAAGCACTACCTCCGAGGGAGCTAATAAACCTATGCCTAAAAAACAAGGACCGAGCCCTATCCCTATTACCCTTTGAAATATTCGCATGGACCAGCTCCTCCTTCAGAAAAGCCAACCGGCACCTGCTGGAAGCATGTTGGAAGAACGCGGTGGATCAGAATAACTGGGCCACGCTGAGCCAGGTGTCGATGAAGGAAGGGTGGAGCGATGAGGTGATACTGGAGACTTTAAAAGAGACGGTTTTGTTTAAGGCATCGATGTGCTGTTACGGTCCTAGTGCTGAGGTTTACGATGGCAATTTTGGTCAGGTGTTTCCATTAAAGAAAGAGGAGGCGGAGATGTCTGTGGAAAGCGTCCTTATGATGCATAGGGATTTTCCTGATGCTGGTAAGCTCATGATGAATTGGGTGAAGAAGATCGGTGGGAAGTGAAATTTTATCGAACTGCTTTGATTTCGATTTTTGTTTGTTTGAGATGCTCGACCGTGAATTGGATTATTTTTTTATTTTTTTGGGAGTGGGTTATTAAGGATGAAGGAGCACATTTGTTCAAAGTAAACTTTGGAGCCAATTTTTCATTATTTCCCACGTAAATTTCATATTGCCATCAACATGTAGTTGCATTGGTTGACTTTAAAACCGATGCGACTAAAACTATTTGCATCGGTTGTTGGTGAGAACTGATGCAAATTTGATTTTTTTATTACCTATTGCTTTCCACGTACCAATTGCATCGGTTATTAAGATAGAACTGATGCAAATGATTCTATTTGCATCATTTTTTACTTCAACCGATGCAAATGAGGCGAAGCAATATGCTCTTTTTGTACTAGTGCATCCAACAGTAATGTATCAGGTACACAATGACTACTAGATAATATACAAGAATAAGGTAAACTAAAACGGTAAAAATAGTCTACTTCAATGGTAGCCCAAAATCAAAAGCCCAACAAGTCATGTACCTGTAAAGTTTCGACCTGATTCGAGTATTATAAAATAACCGGATCAGATTATATTTAATAGAAAGGTGAGGTGATACTGATATCACAAGTATATGACTTAACAATAAATAAGCCATAACTAAAATATTCCAGAACAAACGATCATATTAAGTAAAATCACCTTTTCATAATTACAATTATGACTTAACCATAAAATAAATCATCTCAAAATATGCCTAAAACTAGGTAACCAAAACAAGGCATATCAAACCAAATCACTATTTCGTAAATTCATATCAAATCTTAAATGGACTATCATCGAAAATATGGTATTACAAGTCCAAAATTCTCCAGAGCCAAAATGATACTAAATATCCATACCAAAATCTCTGAGGAATTATCATTACTAATGAAATAATAATGTTAGTCAACTATCAGTGTGATACAGTGCGACACGGGGCCTAACTAAAATAAATAAACCCCGCCACGTGGCAATTGTCTAACAAAAAGAAATAGACCTCCAGTTAAAAATCTTGACTCCTAACGAAAAGAAATAGGTAGCCATGTTTATGAAAAAACTATGTGAATTTACCTAACGAAAATAAATAGGTAAACATTGTCCAAATGTGAAATAATCTATAGGCTTGCATATAACACCTGCCCAAGAAAGAAAGGGCACCTGTGTCATAGCATAACAAACCTAAGTGAAAGAAATAGGTCTGCCTACCCAAATCAAAAATGATAATGATTCTCAGGTCAATGATAAATGAGTTATCGTCTCTCAAGGATCTATCGGCCTGAAGTCCGAACACCCTAAGATAATCAACTCTAATTGTTAATTACTGTCACTCAACTAATCACAAGAACTTAACTAATTGTTCCATACCAGATAGTAAATTCAAATATTTACTAAAATCTAGTAAATTTCACTCAAACTCTATTTAACAAATTATAATAATAAGCGAGAGAATTATACAAAATGTCTCATACTTGTAACGACCCGTATTTTTAACTATTTTAAATTATGGAATTTGATATAATTATTGAATAAAAATGGTTAAAAATAAAAATTTAATTATTTTGAATGTAAGTTGTTGAATATGAACTTGAACAAGATTTTGAAATAAACAAATTTCGAAGATTTGAGTAATAACAAGTATTGAAAGGAAATGCCATGTATTAAATGTGTTTACAATCAATAGTTGAATTGAATAATAAATGTTGAATTCGTTAGATGTAAATAAAGTAATTGATTGATAACTAGAATTCATTTGAAATCTAATATTGAAATTTATTGAATATTGAACAATTAAATCGTTTAGGTTTAAATTTTGAAAATTATTTGAATAATTGAATCCTAAATTAAATATGATTGAAAATGATTTCAAAAGTAGATTTAGATGTTATTTAAATATGAATGAAGATCGTCAACACATGAAAATTGAATTTAAGTGATTAATTTTAAATTTTAATTGGCGAGTAAAAATCGACATTTTGACCACTGTCTTGGATTTTGACGAAACTAGTATCATCGGATCCGTAACAATGAACTATTATAGGATTTCAAATTGCATAACATTTGGAGCCACCATTTGGTCGTGCGAGATAGAAATGTATTGAAATTGATATTGAAAATTCAATATAAGGTCCTAAAAGCTATCTTCTCCATACGATCGAATTGGACTCGAAACTTGTTCCATTGCGTTCGAAATAAAGGTATAATATTATAAACGTCTGGCGGCATGCGTCGATCGGAGCTCGAATAAAATATCTGGATATTTTGAAATTTTAATAATATATTTGAATCGATTTGACTGCGCAGCCTTTTAGTCAACTCTCAGCCAACCTATACCTATGACCTACCCACCCTTTGCCTTTTAAATCAAGCTTCTCCTTTCTTTAATTTCGAACAGAGCATGACAAAGAAGAAGAAAAAATAAAAGCTTTAAAATTATAGTTCTCCTCTAACACACAATAGAAAATTTTGAAACCAAGTTTAAAAATCACAACTCGAAGAGGTCTTAGAATCTATATATATATATATATGTTGGAGTGTTCGATCGAGTTTTGGAGTGCTCTGTGATGTCGTGAGCAGGGGTGTGCTAGGGTTCTATTTCCCATCTGATTTGGTCGTCGATTGGGGTAATCGAGGTGGTGATTGGTTTTAGAGCATTGAGAAACACCTGGGGTCGAAGTTCGGCGGGGCGCGGAGTTGAGATGGCCATCGTGACTTATTCGCGTGCGAAAAGAGGGTGGGCATGTCACGTTTTGCCTGGGTGGAACAAATGTTGGTTCGTGGTGATGGCCAGGAAGAGATCGCGAAGCGAAGCCCATTGGAATCGACGGAATCGAGTTTCGTGAAGCCGTGCTGCGTATCGTTGAACGCATGCATGACTGTGGGTAGTTCTATGCACAGGAGATGGATTTTGGAAAAGAAAGGTGGATGGCATCATTGTAAATATTTTGAACTTATATTAATTTATTTTAATTCATTTAAAATTATTCGATGACTTCTAAAATTTGTAATTCATTCATACGAGGTCCGTTTGACACGAAACAAATTTTGTTGAGTTTGTGTCAACGAATACTACGCGTAGGCGTTTAATTGGAGTCGATTGGGGCTAGTAGGAATTTAGATTAAAGTTAAATGCTTGTTTATTGTTAGTTTAAACGGAACGCGAAAGCAACAACAGAAAATAAAAGGTGAGTGTTTTATAACGCTCACAACGTATTAGAATATTTTTATGCTAGTTAAATTTGAAATTATGAAGTGATATAAATTTATTGATCGTTGTTTGATAAATTTAATTTTATCTAAATTTTCATTTGAATTAACGGTTAAAAATTAAAATTGACAGTTAAATTTGAAACTAGAATTTAATTGCCGGTAAAATACCTGATATTAATAACTATGAAATTATTGTGAATTATTTTGACTCTTTGGACGATCGATTGTGATGGATGCTAATTGATTGATATTTGGATGATTGGATGTTTATATATATATATATATATATATATATATATATATCCTGTTATCACCTGAAAATTATCTACAGTATATACAACTGTAAATTGAATTATTCCGAATAAACAAGAAATAGATTGAAATGATATATACCGTTGACATTGTGATTTAGATTAAAATGATATATATCCATCCCTGAAATTAAATTGAAATAACTGATCGCTTGGCCATATGATAGAAAATTATGTACGGACATCGGATTGGTTAAATTAAATGATTTTAAATTTTTTGATTTGAGATTTATTTAAATGATTTTGATTTGAAGAAATAAAAATCAAAGTTATAGAAAATTGAATTATTTTCGAACGTGAGCTTGAAATGTTGAAATTTAAATTTGTTAACAGAAATGGTTTAAATGATCAACGCTGAGATTTTGAAATTATAATTGAAATATGATTTGAGTATCGGAAATTAGGTTGTTTTAAAGATATGGACTTTTATTTGAACTTCGAAATACTGCTATGCAAAGTAATTTAAATCGATATTTCAATAATTGAGCTCGGAATTGAATTATTTTAAAGATCGGGACATTGAATTGAACACTGAAGTTAGATTTGATTTAAATGATTTAAATCGATGCTTTGAAATCGCACTCGAACTTGATATATATTGAAATGGTTTGAAATTGAGAATTGAATCAGAATTTATTCAAATTGAAATTGAAAGTGAAATTGAATTAATTTGAAATCGAAATCGGATTTATTTGAATTGAAATTGGGATCGAAGTTAGTTTGGATCGAAATCGGAATGGAATCGATTAAATAGAAATGGAAATTGAATTGATTTGAATTGAGAAGATTTGGAAATTGAATCAGTTTGACTTTGTAACTATTTTCAAATAAATTATTTTAATATAATATAAACTATTTAAATCTATCTTTTTAAATATTCAAATTATTTTGGATTTTTCAAATTATCTTACTATATAAACCATTTTAATATTTAACTATTTTATATCAAACTATTTTCACCATTTAAACTACTTTAACTGTTTAAATTATTTAAACTATTTTAAAAACTATCCAAACTATAAAAATTCAAACTAGTCAGAGTGCGATTGTTTATATTTAAATCGTGGATCTAAATGCGAGTTGGGTTAAAGTGAAGTTATAACCTAAATTGAAATTCGAATCAAATTTTTGAAGTTGAATATGATTTTTGAAGCAAATATGATAATTTCGAAATGGATTTGATTTTAAAGTAAATATGATATTTCGGAATGGATTTGATTTTGAAGCAAATATGATATTTTGATATCAAGTACGAACTGTTTTCGAAATGTAAAAGTACCAACCGGTGTGTAAAATGACATTTGGTTGTTAAAGAGACGGAGGCCTCTCATTGGCAATATTGGAACCACTTTAATAACCGTGTACGTGGAGTAATGATCTAGAACGAAGTGGTTGGATTTTACGTACATTTGCTGGATTTGAAGAAAGGGAACGATGATGGATTAGCCTGACACTTGTACCAATTTGAAATGGCTAAAACAGGAGCTGTACCGGCCAAGCGGGCTAGCAACCCCGAGCGGACACACTTCTTCGTATTACCATCATTTACATTGTGATTGATTGGTGCGTACCCTCGAATTTTAGAAGTGTTGGACGTGGTGGGTGATCATGGTTATGATGTGTTACTACCAACCGAGAAGGGTAAACTAGTAGTATCATACATTGGGCATCGCCTCACGTGCCTTGTCATATTTTTTCCTTATACGAGACCCCTACGATATTTTGGTTTAGTGTTGTCATATCACGACGCATCCCTATCCGCGGAATGTTTACTGGTTTTTTATATGCAAACTGTACGACAATGCTTAAAAACGCGTTAAGGGAGATCAATGTAAAGCCTTAACGCTATTTTGATATTTATATTACTGATAGACATTATATATGTAGTGTATTCTACTACATATAAATATTTTGACGGATCCTTAAGAGATGGAAAATCTCGTAACATCTCTTGAGTTATTGGACACATGTTATACACTGGATATGAGATGTTAAACCCCGTAAACATCTCTGACACCATGGCACTCATGCTATATGCGACATCGATTTGACTTACATAAGAATATTTTAGTCCTGACACGAGTGTTTTGTTTTTTCATTACGCTCGGGTCAGTTCTGAGTTTTTCAGCTTATTGAAGATTTATTCTAGAGGACGAAGACAAAGATTTGGTATATTATCACTATTAGTATTCCTGCATCATGTTGTCTGCTGCATTATTTATCTATCCCTCATGTATGTATATAACTCTGATAAATGCTGTGTAGATTATAATCAAATTTGTAGTATAAACAGCTTCATGAACTGTTTATTTGATTATTATATTTCATCGTTCCGCTGCGATATTCTATGTTTGTTTTCTTCTTCTTTTCTTATATTTCTTAATTAACTCCATTGATCATCTATGTTTCGGATTGTTTAAGTCATACATATGTTGATTATTGTCGATTTAAACCTTCTGAAATGTGGGTTGTCGCAATACCAATCCGACAATTCAATTGTTTATTAAAATTCTTTGTTTCGTAGAAAACCATAAAAGCTCGTTAAAAATCTCAAATCCATAATAATAAAATAAAAGAGTTCTAAATTAATTTTTATATATACAAAGATATAACTTCCCAAAATCAGTTTCAAATCCATAAACTCATTATAAAGAAGAGTTAATTATTTACAAAAGCTTTTGAAACTCTTTTAAAATCATTTAAACCTCTTTTATAACTAAATCACTTGAAACTGAAATTAATACTTTTATAACAGCTTTTATCAAATAATACTATAATTTATCTTTTATCTCTAAAATGTTTCCAAAATTTTAATATACTTATAATAGTGATTTTTAAAAGGTGTTATAATTAAATATTACTCAATTTTAAAACTTTGAATAGAGATTTCGAAATAAGAAATAAGTTAAGAATATAAAGAATTTAACTATATTTTATAAATTAAATTCCAATAAGGTTCAAAATAGATAAGATCTCATTTTAAAAATCTTTTAAGAACACTTAAATAATAAACTCATCAAAATTCAACTCTAGAGCCATCATCACTATATAAAATATCATTCCACAATATGAAATTATTTAGCAATTTGACTTGCTTTCTGACAACTCTGATTACTCAAACAATGCATGTATTTTCAACCATCAACCTAAACTTACAATGATGATATAAGTCTTAGTAAGTAACATTAATTTAACCATTTAATTAAATTTCAACTATCGATTCAAATCAAATAGCTCAAACATGTAATTCAACCAATTTAAACACCAACCCAATTGGAAACTGTAGCATGCAATTTCATTCCATAATTCAATCAAGGCGTGCAATAGGAATTAAAATAAATAGATATAGAATTCGTGAGTTTAACAACTCATCTTATCTATTCGCTCCATCATATCGACCACCAGAACACAGCGACCTTGAACCCAAGCCATAGCTATCAAAACACTTTACAAGCACCACCAAATACCACGTGGAACTGCCCATGCCAACGACATCCTCACGCTCCCTGCCTATACCAACAATCACACACTGCTGCCTAGGTCTATGTTGTAAAATTTTCAAAGAAGCTTTGGGTTTTGTTTTGTTTTTTTTTTGAAGAGAAGAAGTAAAGAGGAAAAAGAGAAGTCCCATATTGTAGAAAAAAGAAGGCTATACTTGTATAAGTATAGCTCTCTCAAGTGGATGTTGGGGCCTTGGGGCTCCCACATGTTTGCTTTATTGTGAGGAGAGAAGTCATGCAACACCACACGCGCGCCGCCGCCGTCCGTCCGTCCGACCGAACCGGGCCGGGGTCGGGTCTGGGTTTCGGGTTTGGATCCGAAAATATTTATGGATCATATATGAACAGTAACGGGCCAGATTTTGGCTCGTTAAGGACCCAGAACTGAAAAATGAATAAAGCGGAAATTTGTAACGATTGTGAACCATTACAAAATGAATAGTCGCGACCGTTGCTAACGGTCGCAACACTTCGCGAATGGACATCTCCTCACGTATATAAATAGCAACGCCCAGAACAGTTGCAAAAAAAAAGTTTCAATCCTCTTCTTCTTCTCCACATAGTTCTGCGACGCCTAGAAATCATTACGGTCATTGCTCTGTTTTGTGACGCCTCCAAGGTGTTGCAAATTCAGAAAGCGTTGCAGAATTGTTTTTCTTCTTCTTTTTTATTCTATTACATATAAATTGCATCAACAGATACAGTTTATGAAGTGTTCTTGGTCGGATCAAAGTCGTAAAACTTTGAATTCGGTTACGCTGTATCTGGTGAGTTGAACTATTGTCTGAAAGAATATATTCCATAGATCCTTGAAGTTGGAAGTACAGCGTTGTCTTCATCACTATTGCCATCAAATTCGTCTCGAACCGCAAAAAATCCCCAACACAAATTTTCAGACAATATTCTTCAACCATGGAGGGTTCGAGCGCTCTACAAGTTATGAATCAGCATCTAACTCGATTGGAGCATTTTGATGTGACAATTTCACTCGTTGGCAAGAGACTATGAAATTTTTTCTGATCACCGTCAAGTTGTTCTACATTTTGGAAGATAACTTGGAATAAATCCCGGAGGAAACTGATAATGATGATGATGCTCTAAAGGCTAAACGTGCAAAGCGCAAAGAGGACGATTTCCTATGCAGAGGCCATATTCTGAATGCGCTATCTACCCCAGTCTACAATGCTCATAGGACCTTGGAAACAGCGAAGACACTCTGGACTCCACTGGAGAATAAGTACCGCATATCCGAGGCACGTAATAAAAAGTTTCTTATTTCTAATTTTATGGATTTCAAAATGGTCACCAATACGTCCATAATTGGACAAGTAAGCGAAATCTTACTGTTGGTGAATCAACTTAAAGATGCTGGAATTGATCTCCCTGAATCTTTTGTTGTTGGAGTTATAATTTATAGACTTCCGCATAGTTGGAATGATTATAAGAAAAAGATGAAGCATGCGGAAACGGACTATAATTTAGACGGTTTACAGCGTCATCTTCGTATTGAAGAAGACTCTCGCAAACGCGACCTAGATGATAATCCGCAAACTGAGTCCCATTCTAAGGCAAATAATGTTGATTCTATTAATTTATGGAATGGTAGATTAGGACATGTTAATTATAATTCCATTAGAAATATGAATAAATTAGGATTAATTTCTGATTGTGATTTGGATGCCATATCTAAATGTGAAATATGTGTTCAAGCAAAAATACACTGGAAATCCTTTAAATCCGTAGAAAGGAAAACTGGTTTGCTTGATTTGGTATATAGTGATGTGGGTGACTTAAAAAGTCATATCACCTATGGTGGTAACCAATACTATATAACATTCATTGATGATTATACTAGATATGCATATGTGTATCTAATGAAAACTAAAGATGAGGCTTTTGATAAATTCAAAATTTACAAAGCAGAGGTCGAAACACTATTAGAAGTTAAAATTAAAATATTACATTCAGATCGTGGTGGTGAATATTTCTCAAATGAATTCACCTTGTTTTGTAAACAACAAGGTATAATTCACCAATGTACTGCTCCATATACACCATAACAAAATGGTGTTGCTGAAAGGAAAAATAGAATTTTAGTAGAAATGGTTAATGCCATGCTCATAAGTTCTAATTTACCTTATAACCTATGGGGTGATGCTATGTTATCTGCATGTTATATTTTAAATAGAGTACCACTTAAAAAGAATAATATTTCTCCTTATGAATTATGGTTTAATAGAAAACCTAACCTAAATAGACTTAAAGTTTGGGTGCTTAGCATATGTTAGAAAACCAGACCCTAAACGACCAAAGTTAGGAAATAGTGCATTTAAATGTGTTTTCATAGGATATTCACTTAATAGTATAACTTATATATTTCTTATTCTTGACACCCTAGAAGTTATAGAATCTGTAGATGTAGAATTTTTTGAAAATCAAACTATTGAGATCCCATTGAGATCATCTAGTCCAGAACCTAGTCTGACTAATGATATCAATGACGATGATTATGCTCCTGCTCAAAACAGCAAGGAAGTGTCAGTACCAGATAATAGTACTGAAAAATGGAGAAGTAAAAGAGCAAGAATAGAGAAGGACTATGGTCCTGACTTCATTACATATCTTGTACAAGGCAATAAGGACGAAGTCCTTAATGTGACTAAATATGTAATGAACGTAGATGACGATCCCAAAACTTATTCTGAAGCTATGAGTTCCAGAGATTCTAATTTTTGGAAAGAAGCTATCAATGATGAAATGAATTCCATAATGTTAAATCAAACTTGGGTTTTAACTGATTTACCTCCTGGTGCTAAACCTATAGGATGTAAATAGATATTCAAGAAAAAGTTGAATACAAATGGATCCATTGATAAGTTTAAAGCCGGATTAGTTGCTAAGGGATATAAGCAAAGAATGGAGTAGATTATTTTGATACATATGCTCCAGTTGCTCGCATATCTTCTATACGCTGTTTAATTGCACTTGCATCAATTCATAAATTAGGCATACATCAAATGGATGTAAAGACTGCTTTTCTAAATGGAGATTTAGAAGAAGAGATATATATGGAACAACCTGAAGGTTTCAAAACCCCAGGCCAAGAAAAGAAAGTTTGCAAATTAGTGAAATCTCTTTATGGCCTGAAGCAAGCTCCCATGCAATGGCATGAGAAATTTGACAAAGTTGCACTTTCATATGGATTCATTGTCAATGATGCAGATAAATGTATTTATAGCAAATCAGATAACAATGGTATTGTTATATTATGTTTATACGTTGATGACATGCTAATATTTGGTTCCAATATATCCTGTGTGAATGAAACTAAAAAGTTTCTGTCTTCTAAATTCGATATGAAAGATCTAGGAGAGGCTGATGTAATTTTGGGAATTAAAATTGTTAGGAAAGAGGGGGAGTTATTACTAACTCAATCTCATTACATAGAGGAATTCCTACAAAAGTATGGTCATTACGATGACAAACCAGCACCAACTCCATTAGACCCTAGTGTTAAATTAGAAAAGAACACTGGACGTACTATCTCTCAACTAGAGTATTCCAGTGTTATTGGGAGTCTTATGTATGCTATGCATTGTACTAGACCAGACATCGCACATGCTATAAGTATATTATGTCAATTTACGAGTAATCTAGGTTTCGAACATTCAAAAGCCATTTCCAAAGTTTTAGCTTATTTGAAAGGAACCATTGAATATGATTTATCTTATAAAGGATATCCTGCTGTAATAGAAGGATATAGTGATGCAACCTGGAACAACGTAGAATCCAAGTCTACGACTGGATGGATCTTTACGTTAGGAGGCGCTGCTGTGTCTTGGGCTTCCAAGAAGCAGACCTGTATTTCTGACTCAACAATGTTGTCAGGATTGATTACATTAGCAGATGCACGTAAAGAAGCGGAATGGCTTAGGAATTTATTAATGGAAATCCCTTTGTGGAAGCATCTCCAGCAGTCATGATTAACCGTGACAATCAAGCAACGATATACAATGTGTTTAATAAGACATATAATGGAAAGTCTAGACATGTGAGTCTAAGACATCAAATGGTGAGACAGTTACTTAAAAGAGGAGTTATAACTGTTGACTACATAGAAACGAAGAAAAATTTGGCTAACCCACTTACAAAAAGTCTTCCAAAGGCAATGGTTTCTATAAAGTCACAAGAAATGGGACTAAGGTCTGTGAATGAAGGTTGATCATCCTTAACAGAAATCCAACTTATGTCTTGAAAAGGATAGACAAAGTTCAATGGGTATCAACAAGTTAAGAGAATGGTTATGGAACACTAAATAGATATCCCCATAATATTTAATGCTGGATTCTGTAACAACAAAGGATGGATATGTATCCTTAATAAGTCTAGAAACCTTAAAAGGTGTATCACAGAAACACCTTAAGAGACTTACCTATATGAGTATGGAAATCAGGCCGTTTCCTAGGAAAGTAAGACCGCTTTCTAAGTTGACTCATGAACCAGGATTTAAGCACATGGCCATTAACGTGCCGAGCAATACAGAACACTTTACCTAAGGAAATCAACATGTGTGATTGTTCCGGTTTTATCATTAGGGATACTTGGTTCAAGATTCGTTCACCATAGAATCTCAATAAGGCTTTAAATGGTTTACACTACGTAAAGGTTCAAATCCAAAAGATACCTTTTATTTATGTGTTGGTTTTCACGATGATGCAAAACTTGATCTTAGAACTACATAGGCTTGATCCCACTTGGGTATGTAGAAAGTCACTCTAGTGATGCAGCCGTCCTATTTATTTATTTTCTTATTTTGAAAATTGGGGGAAATTGTTGTAAAATTTTCAAAGAAGCTTTGGGTTTGGGTTTTTTTTTTTTGGAAGAGAAGAAGTAAAGAGGAAGAAGAGAAGTCTCATATTGTAGAAAAATGAAGACTATACTTGTATAAGTATAGCTCTCTCAAGTGGATGTTGAGGCCTTGGGGCTTCCACATGTTTGCTTCGCTGTGAGGAGAGAAGTCATGCAACACCACACGCGCGCCGCCGCCGCCCGTCCGTCCGACTGGGCCGGGTTCGGGTACGGGTTTCGGGTTCAGATCCGAAAATATTTTTGGATCATATATGAACAGTAACGGGCCAGATTTCGGCCAGTTAAGGACCCAGAACCGGAAAATGAATAGAGCGGAAATTTGTAACGTTGTCCGAAACGTTACCAAATGAATGGACGTGACCGTTTATAACGGTTGTGAACCATTACAAAATGAATAATCGCGACCTTTGCTAATGGTCGCAACACTTCGCGAATGGACATCTCCTTACGTATATAAATAGCAACTCCCAGAACAGTTGCAAAAAAAAGTTTGAATCCTCTTCTTCTTCTTCACACAGTTCTGCGACGCCCAGAAATCGTTACAGCCATTGCTCTGTTTTGTGACGCCTCCAAGGTGTTGCAAATTTAGAAAGCGTTGCAGAATTGTTTTTCTTCTTCCTCTTTATTCTATTATATATAAATTGCATCAACAGATACAGTTTCTGAAGTGTTCTTGGTCGGATCAAAGACGTACAAAATTTGAATCAGATTACGCTGTTATATGGCTTCATTGAATCCTGAAAGTCGATAGTTCGATAACCCGTTTGTACCTGGTGAGTTGAACTATTGTCTGAAAGAATCTATTCCATAGATCCTTGAAATTGGAAGAACAGCATTGTCCTCATCGCTATCGCCATCAAATTCGTCTCGAACCGCAAAATTCTCCAATAGTCCATGCGACCAGCTTCAATCAATGTTGTCGACCATTGCTGACTCAACTCTGTCGCTTGCGAGCCACGCCTAGAAGTATAACGCTCTGCCTCTCCATTGCTCGCTTTGGCCTCCACCCCTATGCTGCATCGCTAGCCTCATATCCAATCCTTAGTCGCAATTCCTTCGTTCACCCAATATTTCTTTTTCGCGTCCGCTTCATTATTTTTATTTCTTAGAGCTGGGGGGAAATAACCTAAGTTGGGGTATGCTAGTTTGAGAAGATGGGTCGGGGGTTTGGATGCTTTTTAGAGAATGGGTTGGGCTTTTATTTCTTTTTCAAGGAATTCTTTTAATTTGTGTATATATAATTATATTTCGGTTTTCCATTTTATTTTAGCCGATTTACACTTCCTTCTAAGAAATATAATTCAATAACTACGTAATTCTATTCAAATTTTGATATTAGCTCACCCTATTTATTTATTCGTTGAACTAAAAACTAAATTTATTCATCTTCGTCGATTTGTTGATTTTATTAGATATCAAACATAACTTCTTTTCATCTATTTTAAGTATATATATATATAACTATTTACACCTTTAATTATTTTATATTTAACAATTATACTTTATCCAGTTTAATATATCTTCTAAAAAAATTATACTAATTAATTCAATTGTTAAAACAAAAACCAATTATTAATTAGATTTCAATTAAATAAAAATTTAATTACAAAAACACTAATTATCAAAAATTGAATTCAAATACTTTTTTGTAATTAAATTTGCCCAATATTATGGCCTCGAAAACAAGGTTGTTACAAAAACAGTCAACGCCATGACATTAAAAATCAAAGCATATGTTTGGAAATTCACATTAACAATTGGATTAAAGTATATCAAACATTTAGAAAATAAAACTAATATGATAAAAATCCTTTAGATAACGTAGCAAGTCTTACAAGATTACAAACATAAAAGGAACTGATTAACAACTACAAATAGCTACCTAGTTGTAACTACATTAAGAAAGATAGGTAAAAAAACAAAAATTGAGAATTAAACTACATGTGGTATTCATATGAATAACTAAAGCAAACTACCACCATTCAAACAAAGTTGATCAACTGCTTTTGCACTTCTAGCATTTGCTATTATCTTTTTCTATACAAAATCATTTTCTTTTTATCAATATGTATGATACGCTATAAGTAGAAAAAAGAAATACACATGTAGAACATTAAATTTATTGAATTTGAACAAAAATATAACACATGCATCAAACTTTTTCTAAAAAAAATACACTTCATGAAGAACAGAGAAAATTAAATAATTTAACTATAACTAAAAACTAGATATTAGCTTCTAATCCATAAAACACTTCATTTCAATCAGCACGTTGCATTAATCATCTTGTTCATGTTAGTTGTCATTTTAATGGATATGAAAGTTTTTTAGATAATAGCTTATATATTATGTATAAGACATATGCGTTTACCTGACGTTGAGCAGTTCTACCCAGAATGAGGTAGAGGTCTAATTAGGAAACTAGGGTTTCCCAGTACAAAGACTCATCCTAATTTACATTGATGAACCTGAAATCAAACAATTATAATCAATTAGCATAAATTCAGTCAAAGATCTATAACAAATTCAAATTGATAAGTAATTATAACTGGAAACTGAAAGTTGTTTAGTTTACTTGAAAATGGATAATTATCGATCAACGAGAACTCAAACGTGGTAAGGTGGAAATCAAATCAATAAAAAACGAAAATTATGGTTTTTTTCTGAGCAAAGAGGAGAAAGTTTGGTTTATCCAAGGAAAAATGATGTTTCAATGTAACATGTCAAAGAAGTGAAAATGAAAGGGAAGCGATGTATTTTTCACTTGTACATTTTTAGTTTTGTTATTTTCGAAGAACAGAGCGCCAATTAAAAAATTAGAAGAAAAAAAAGGATAGCATGTAGCGTTCCATAGATATCCCCACTTTCCATTAAATGTAAACTTTCTTGTAGTGGGCTGGTTGTTGTATAAGACGGGTATGTCAAGTCATCAACTTGCTCGTTCGATGAGTAGGTTTGGAGACCAGGTTCCATCCTTTTCTACTCCTTTTAATCTTGCGTTGTTGGGGCACTGGACTAGCTAGCGTAGCTCTACTCATTCTTTGGTACATGGCTATGGTTCATCACAGTTGTTGGTGGATCCCCTTGATTCTGTAGCTTCCACTTTATATGCCAACTAGTTGGATACTATTGTAGCTACCCATATTCTTTTTTGGGATGATATGCTCTTGCCTATTTTCAAATAATGGCTCATGCTCCATCAAAGGATATATGGCCCATTAGAGGTTCCACTCTATGGCTGAGGCCCCACTCCTTATTTCTCTGTTGATCATGGCTTTCCTCATGTACCTAAAAACACTCCTTTCTAGCTGCACCCTAATAGTTATGCCATCCTGACTAGCCTCTATGTCGTCTTTATGAGGGAGTTTTAGATTCCCCATACCCATTGCCATATCGGGTTCCTGTATGCAATTAAAAGAAAATCAAAGGGCTCTCCTTTTCATTTATCTCAAAGAGGGAAGAAAATTCAAACCGGTGGAGGATCTATACTCAAAGTATAACATGTTCAAGAAAGAGTGTTTCTTCATTTGGGATGCCTTCCCATGTTTCCATCTGTGTCACTCGGGATGTGAGTTATCTTGTTTGCATGTTCCTATTTATTCTTTCATAGGCCACTTTATGTCGACCATTAACCCATTTTATTAGTTTCCTCTTCAACTTTGATGAGAGCTGTA
This sequence comes from Allium cepa, assembly GCA_030765085.1. Classification (NCBI taxonomy): domain Eukaryota; kingdom Viridiplantae; phylum Streptophyta; class Magnoliopsida; order Asparagales; family Amaryllidaceae; genus Allium; species Allium cepa. The sequence goes on along the minus strand of CM060939.1, from coordinate 527,333,044 downwards.
TTAATATATGACTTAAAGGAAATGCTAAGGAACTTGTAGAAAGTTCCCGTAAAATTAAGGGAGGTTCTCCATCTGGTGACAGATGAGAATCTAAGATAGCTTGAACTGCTAACTATCGGGCATTCAATTAGGAAAGGCAAGGCTCCCTCTACACATAAGCTTGTAATAAAAAGGAAAGGAAATCCCTCAACAACTGGTGAGACGAGCAAAGAACCATCTTCCCAACCTTCTGTTTATGGTGCTGACTTGAGCTTAGACCTGCCCGGAGCCGATGTAACAGTTCATGCAAACATGACGGTTCAGAATCGGATTCCTTCAGGATCGATCCCCGCGAGGGTAGTCGGCTTACATCCATAAGGTAATGGAATGAAGATGATATTCAAACTATACAGTAAACGAGCCTTCATTCTCATGATAATGATGCAACCGCTTTAGATCATAGCAAAGTTCACTCTTTCAGGGATATTGTCCATAAGAATTTTTCTACCTTGGAAGTTGAGGTAGGCTCTAAATCGAACTTTCATGACTAAGGAGCAAGAAGAGTTTTGTAACAACCCACTTTTTAAGGGTAATTTATAATAAATGTTTAATTAATTAAAATTTGATTTTAGAATTTTAAACGAATAATTTTGGAATATTGGAATTTAACAAGGAAAATTAATAATGGAATAAATAATTTTAAGAACAAATGGGTGTTTTAAGAACTGTGAAATAAATCAATTTGGAAACTAATTAATAATGGGTTAAAAAATATGAATATAGGGTATTTGAATCTAAATGAATTTAAATAAAATGATTAATTAAATAAATAAATTGTAGCAAATGATTTTTCAAAATAGTTGATAATATGATTAGTATTAAATAATTAGTGTAATATAACTGGTTTGCTTTTGGGCTAGAAACTGTAATTGTTTCTTGAACTAAAGTAGAAAAGAAAGGAAATGATTTAGTAAAACAAAGCCCAATAATACTTAAGCCCAAACCCAAACTAAGTTTCATGATTTCTCTATCTTTAGAGTATCCAATTTTCCGATGCTTCCTCTTTGTTTATAAATATAACTTATACATATTCATTTTGGGGCTTTTGGAAAATCAAATCCATCCCAAACCTTATCACTTTAGTAATTAATAATAAATCCAAGAAATTAATGTAAAATCTCAAATTTAAATTTGTTGTCCTCTTTATTAATTGGCATCTCTGAATTAAATCACGTATGGTGTGGTGTGGTGCTCAATGGGTGCATTTATTCGAATAAAGGCAAAGAGGGGATGGAATTTTCTAATGAGTACCTTGCTCGCTAATTTTATGTCAAATCCTATAAAATCATACAGATGAGCTTGATACGAATTGATGTATATAAGTTTAAGGATGTTGTGCATCGTTATTGTTCAAAAGAGTTATGGTTAGTGTCATCGAACTCATCAAAACACCACACCAGCTCATGATTTTGACCTGGCACCAAGTCAACCTACGTATATTAATTAGGTCCAGTGTCATCCAGTATACTGTGCTCATCGCAGGTCAAAAGTGACGAGGTGACCGGTGATGATGACTAGTCGACCTACGCCAGGGCTGATGCGCCTTGTATTTTTCCATAAGTATAGTATCGTGTGCTTGGGTTCATGACAGTATGTGTGTGTGTTCTTTTCAGTGTTGTATCCATGTGTTTGTAGGTGTGCTTGTTGGTGTGTGTGTCTGTGTGTCCATAGTATGCTGAGTTTACGAGAGTGTCGTAGTGTATAATTAGGTTTCTATGTATAGGTTGTAAGTATAGAGTTAGGTGTGCACGGGTAAGTATGGTCGTATGTGAGTGATAAGTTGGGCATGCACTTGAAGTTTTAGCTATGCTTTGTATATCCTTTGCTAAATTGGTTTTTGTTGCATTCTTTTATATGCTTCCTTAGTTGCTACACTTAGTTTCACTTTTGGTTTCTTCTACATATATATATATATATATATATATATATATATATATATATATTACCCTGTACATTCATTTTTCTAAATTGAATTTAGTTGCCTCTTTTGTGTATATTGTTTGGGTTTGCTGCACTTTGTTGTTCTACTGATTTTGTTTACATGCTTGTAATCTTTAATTGTGCATGAATCTAGGAGTAGTGTATGTGTACAGTATATATAAGAGTGTTTACATCTATGGATGATGTATATTTCAATTTTCATTATGATAAATTAAAATAATTACACTTATACTTTTATATTTTTTATGTAATATATGAATATAAAGTAATTTAAAGTTTTATGCCCAATAAAGTGAAATTAGTGGTGTTGGCTAATTGTAAGTAACGATGTAATTTTTCTTAGTTAATATTCTATAATAATCCAAATATAATATTACTTAGTAATAATATTTGATTATATAAAATTATGAAATAACTTTTATATATTCAGATATATAAACTACTTTGGGAATTTATGATGAGCTTAAGTAATTGTTTTAATTAATTATTCTAAAATATGAATTTAGTAACCATCTCTTAATATTTATTTTGTTATATAAAATTATACACTGTGAAGGTTTTATTATTAAGTATTGATTTGATCATTTGTAATTTTTTGAATAGTCTATTATATTTATTAGTTTCTAATTTTTGATTTCTTATCTTCCTTATATATTAATTTCGATGATATGAGTAATTCACCGTTGATATGGATTTAGTTGACGATTTTAATATGATTCGGTGATGACATCCTTTCTATTTGATTTATTAATATTTATTATGTGTGATGGAAATAACGGTTTAGTGATACTGTCTAGTAAAGGAACTTTTAGTAACAAGTTTCAGGTTATTCTTAGGATCGTTACATAGAATAAAAAAGGGCGAGTGTGATGTTTGAGCATTGAAATGGACTAGTAACACGCGGTGGAATAGGTTGCCACTATGTTATTTGTTTAATTATTCTTTTCTCGTGGATGACACTTAATACGGGGTATGTTGTATGTGATACTCGCTGCATCGAGTATTTAATATTCATGTGGTGACTTATATGTAAATCCTTGTGTTGGCCACTGTTTGTATATATTCTATATACCTGTCTACCTTTTGTCCAGCTACCTTTATGGTTCAGGTGTAAATAAATTGGCCAGTTTCTGTCCTAGCGGCTGATCGTGTGTTGGTGATTGTTTGTATATATTTGATGTGCATCATGAGGGTTGGGTTAGGTGACCCATAGGGTAGGTGCCTTATAATCCCTTATGTCGCTTAGGCCAGTAGTTTATTACATATATGGGCAAAGCAGGGTCGTGATCGAGGCTACGCATTGATAAGCCATTGGTTGATATGAGTCATGATTTCCATCGAGGTAATCAAGGTTGTAGGAACAGATCCGGCTACATAGAATACAACGTAGTAGACTTTGTGTTTTTGGATCAGGCATGCGGCCATCAGTCTCTCGTTTGGTTTCGGTTTGTGTGACCAATGTTTTCGGAACAGATCCAGCCACATAGCATACGATATAGTACACCCTAGGTCCTTAAGCGGGCATATAGACATCAATCTCCTGTCTAGTTTTGGTTCTCATGTGGTAGATATGCATATATAAGACGAGATTGTACCTATGACTATGTCTAGAGTATAGTCAACCATGTATCCTTCTTTTGAAGATAGACTAATTAATATTGATTATATTCGGGAGTTGTTATGAGCTTGCTCAGATCTTTCTTATGGATTTGAGAGATTTGATGATGATATTTTATAATATAAGATTGAGAGATATTGGGGCATTACTTCATTCTAGCCTGATATACTTAGTCATTTCTCACTTATTGATGTTTTATGGTTTTAGACAATGGTTTTTGGATATGTATGATCCACCCATTTGTGTTGATTACGTAATTTCTGATTTGATGTGTTTCTAAATGGGTAATGACATATTTCGATGTAAGATCTAATTATTTTATACGACATATGCCTTAACGATTATTCCATATATATATATATATATATATAGACACACTTTGGCACGTCGTTCGATGTTTTGAGTATCTTTATAGAGATATCATAGTATTCTTTCTTGTTTATATTGTATCACCTTAGTTATGGTCCTTCTTTAGATATAGTCTGACCCGTGTGTTATTTTATAATACTCCGATCAATCCAAGATATTTCAGGTACAGGGACGACATGACTAGCATTTGTTTTATTAGGCTTAGAGGAGACCTATATTAGGATGTTGTATGATATTTATAAGACTTTAATTCATTGTATACGTTTGTCATGAGCTTTATAATGATTATTCATCACTTTATATAGTTAACATTTGAGATGTATTATATTCTTACGTTATTATATTATGTATTATTAGATGTTATCATTGGGAATGACTCTATGTTCTATGTTATTTACTTTATATTATGTATTGTTTTACCATGGAGGCACATGTGTCGATTACTTTATACTAATACTGTGTATGTATAGATAAGTTATATATTTGATGTTTTAATATGTGCCGGTATTAGTCTAAGAGAATATTCACATGTGTACCCCATATAGCCTCATTCTCTATAAAATTTGTTTGCATCAAAAATGGCACAAACACACATAAGAGAAAGAGAGTAGAGAATAAATGAAGAATGTAAATGAAAATAAGAGAAAAACAACCACATATAGATTTTATAGTGGCTCAACAATCTTGGCCTACGTCCACTTGAATGATTCTCCATTAGATTTCCACTAATTTGTGAGTACAAGTGATTGGGATCCCATTTGATCCTTGATTGCAATGAATTTTAATGGTGTCTAGGGAGGAGTTGGCCAAAAAAGAGAAGATCCCTATGATGGAGCTTGCCTGGTGTATTTATAAAGGTAAACGGTCAAATTGCTAAGTATTTGCCTACAAAAGCTACTTGCCAAGAGGAAGTCCTCTAGAAAAAACCAACCCCATATTGCTAAGTATAGGTACCGATCCATATAGAGGGATCAATATCGATCCCTTAAGAAGGGGAGTGGGGCCCTACGATTCCTCGTGGTGCTCATTCTCGATGTCAGTTATGAATCCAAGTCTTATTTACATAGTTGTCTAGTATTTATTGGAGTGGAGTTGTCGAAGAAAAACATTGTAAATTCATTTTTTCTTGGAGATCGATAGATAATTTCATTGATTCAACAAAACAACCTCGGAAATAAGCTTTTGGCATCGAGTAAGACATATGGGCAGAAGATGGGGTCCACTCAAGGTGGGATTAGTAGTCGTACCAATCCTTAGATGGGAGTCGGTACTGATCCCCAACTTAGGGGATCCTATTGTTGTGTTGTCTTAATATGGGTTTTTTTGGCTTTGGTTGAACTTGCTTGGAGTCCAATCCAACAAATTTGAGTGTTTGCTTGGGGCCTGACCTAAAGATTCTTTAAGATTTTCATTGTCTGAGTTTTTATTCGCCTGCTTGGAGTCAAATCCAAGATTTTTGTGTGTCTAACCTGAGTTTTCAAGAGTCAGTACCAAGTCAAATTCAGGGGTCCGTATGGAGTCCACTTTGGACTGCACTTAGGGTTTTTTGTGGATTGCTTCGGGTTGCGCTTGTAGTTTTTTTCAAGGCTATCATGCTTCGAGTTTGACATAAGGATTTTGTGGGTTTGCTTTGAGTCGGCTCATCCAAAAACTTGAACTTCCAAATTTTCAACCTTTTTCGCTCCTTTTTTATATTTCCATTTTCTTTTCTATTTATGATATTCCCAATGTTCTTGGGTCATTTCTCTGTTGTTCACTCATCCGATTCGACCGTTTAAGTCTGTTCGAATACTGCTTGGTCAAAATGCTAGATACCATTTGCCCTCTAAAGTACATCTTGTTGCAAATATGATGTGCTTTGAATCGAGACAAGCTAGGATTACTACAATGGAGTTCACTCGGTACTTCAAATTGTTGTTATCCTTCCATCGAGTGGATTTCACGAAGAGTTGTATCTCTAACTATCCGTTGTGATGCTTAGTCGATATCAGACATTGTAAAATCGGATTGTATTCTCTCAGTATTTTTCTATGCTTGGTTCCATTGAGTTAGTTAATTGAGCTAGCAGGCCTCCATTATCTGAATTGTTTTCTTTTCCGAAAGTTCCAGGTAAGAATTCAATTCTCTTCAATTGAGGAAATTGCATGTCGAGTATGCACATGCGCTCATACGTCTATGCACATACTTTTGCCATTGGCTCCCAAGCATGTTCATATGCCTATAGGTCATTGCCAAGTTCAATAAAATTATGATCACAAGTTTTTTTTCATCATAAGCCATCCTTCCGATCGTAGCATTATGTCGTATCGAATACTAGGCAAAGGCCATAGTGTTAAGCTGTCGTATCCAGCTTTTAGGTGATTATACTCCTGCCCCTAGTCTTGGATCAACGGAGTTAGTGTACGGACGGTTGAGCCTCTTCCATATGAAGTTATACTTCTCCAATCGAGTCTAAGGTTTGAATTAGGGAATGGGTGGTCAAGTCACACCCATCCTCAGCTAGTATGCCCTCTGTCGGATTAAAGTTAGGAGTTGGCGAATGTCCAGATCGTAGGTTGTGTCAGCTGATGGATGGTTGGACCACATCCATCTCAGGTTATGCTTTTGCTCCTGTATCAAGGGTAGAAGATGGTGAGTGAACGATCAAGTCATGTCCACCTTTGTTTGGATGGTCAAGGTTGGCGAATGGACGGTCATGTCACATCCATTCTAATTTTAAACTTCTCATATTGAATCAAGGGAAGAGTGGGCTGATGGACGGCCAGATCACATTCATATAGGAATCGGACCGTCGAGTTAAGCCAGCTTTATGATTTGTGATTTCCCTGTTGAGTTAAGGGAAAGAGTTAAGTTAATGGATGGTTAGTCACATCCATTTTGGTTTGAACTCTCCCTGTTTGGTCAAGGAATAGAATTAGGTTAACGAATTGTCAGTCGCAACCATTTTGGATTGAATTCCCCCAGTCGGATCAAGGGAAAGAGTTAGGAAATGGATGGTCAGTCATATCCATCTTGGATTATGTTTCGTGCCCCTTGTCAGGACAAGGGAAAGGGCTAGAAGATGGACAGTCAGTTAAATCCATCTAGGATTATGTTTTGTGCCCTCTATTAGGTCAAGGGAAAGGGCTAGGAGATGGCCGGTCAGTCACATCCATCTCGGATTATGTTTTGTACCCCGCATGGAGGCCAAGAGGTAATGCATTGACGGTCTTGTCATGTCCAAATTGGATTAGATTTCGAGGCTATTGAGCCTCAGGAAGGGTGTAAGAGTTTTGGCAAAAATTCCAGGCATGAATTTGTGAGCGGATGGTCGAGTCACATCCACTTTGAATCACAGTCTTGCCCTTGAGTCAAAGGCACGAGTTGGCTAAGGAGTGGTCAACTCACGCTTATCACGATAGAGCTCCAAAAATCGGTCCATGGGCCGAGAAGATTTGGTGGGCACCAAGCTCTGGGTACCTACATTGTTCATATAGAGTTTCATTCAAGTCAGTCATGTTTCATGACTCATATGGCTCACAAAGACAAAGTGGCATAACTGGAAAGCAAATTCATTGAAAATAGAAAATAACAGAGTGACTTATGACATAGTTCAAAACAAATAGAAATAAGTCTTATTCTTAAGTGAAATAGCATCGTATATGTTTGCTACTCCATTCTGCTCCAGCCCTTCTTGGCTGGAAGATAAAAATCAGCAGTCTAGAATCTTCTTTTAGGCCGCCTAGGTTCGTCGGCACTGGGAGTGGTCTACCCTCATTGAGGGTCAGATGTTCCTTGCCCATCATTCTATGGGCTTTCGCAAATTGTTGGAGCCCTTTAATCCATACTAGCTCTTCGATCATATCTCATAGGTGTCTGCATTCGTTTGTGCCATGACCATGGGTCTCATGAAATCTACAGACTTCCTCTGGCTTTCAATCGATTCTCTTATGGCTGGTTTCCTATATTGCTCTAGGTGGCAAGTGGCTAAGTATATGTGTTCAGTCGAAGCATTCAAAGGGGCATATGTGTCAAATCTCGGGACTCTCAGTCATCTCCTAGAATTTGAATTCTTTTCTGGGGCCTTGTTATGGCTTTTTTTGATTCCTTTCGTATTCTATGCATTTACATCAATCAGCCCAGAACTCACTCCGGAATATTTCACAGCAATGGTTTTTTGAATTCCTTCAGCCTGATAGTCTGTTCTATCTCCATGTCTAGTCCATAGAGCCTCCTCCTTGCGCAAGTACCGAGCCGCCTTGTTGTAAAAGTGATCTAGGGTGGAGGGAGGTTTCTTTGATGACCATTCTTCGAAATCTATGCTGGGTGGATTCCCTTGATCAAAGCCATTAAGATGATATCTCTTAAAGGTTTCTCACCTTAATCATTGCATAATTAAATCCTTATAGAAAATTCTTAAGTGACTCTCCCAGTCCTTGGAATAAGTTAGATAAAGGTATAACATCCTTAGGGCAATTCGTGTGCATCCTAAATTGCTCGATAAATTTCCTTGCCAGTTGGTCAAATGATGAGATGGACCTTGGTAGTAGTCAAGCAAACCATGTGGTCACGACTCCTTCTAGAGAAATGAGAAAGCATTTGCATTTGACGACATCCGTGGCCCTGGCAGAGTCCATGTGCCATTTGTATTTCATGATGTATTGTCTAGGATCCGTTGTTCTTGAGTATAAGTGGTGTTGTTTGGCATGTTGAATCTTCGTTGGTATTCTTCATGTAAAATAGCTCTTGTAAAAGGATTCTGAATAGGGGAAGTGCCCCAATCATCGTCAGTTTGGTCCTGGCTTTCTCTCACAAACCATCGTACCATAGCAGTCAAATCTAGTCCTTGAATGGCTGTTAGGTTGCAGTAGTCATAGTCCACTCCTTATGCTTGGCATAGTAAACGGTCCCTTTTCATGCATCGTTGTCTAGGCTCTTCCGACTTTGGACGAATCAATTTCCTTGCAACTATGTGGTCTTTCCTTATGAGCAATTTGGCAGCAAACTCCTGCCTTTCGGTTCCCCAGTCGGTCATTGTGCACTCAAGCTACACGCCATCATCGAGTCAAAAACCTGAGACCCGATGAACGGGTTCTGCACCAAATCCCTTAGTGGGATCGATACCGAAGCCTTAAGCGGGATCGGTATCAATGCCTAAAGTGGGCTCAGTACTGACTGTCGTGCCTTTGTTGGGGTTGGTTCTCAACTCCTACCTTAACATCTAAGCTTCATGTGAATCTCTCTATTGCCTTCTTCTCCCTCGGAAATGGCCAGATGTTGAGGAACTTCCTGATTTCGAGTATGGAGGGGTTGGATCTCTCCTAATCCTTCTACATCCAGTATTCAGCCGGTTCATCAAGCTCCTATTCTCTAAGATTTTCCGGTTCAACTCGGCACGGTTGTCCTATAGTTCTTTCATCATGTTTTCAAAGTCAATCCTGGTGATAAGATCTGAGGGATTCTGGATATCCATGGGATCCTACTATGGAGCTTCATCTAGAATTAGACTGTCAACATTCTCTGCTCCATCAGTAGTTTTGAGGAGGAGGCAACTTTGTCTTTCCTGTGGCCATTGAAGATCGCTTCCTGTAGACTTTGTTCAAATCTGAGTAGTAGGAAAACTACTGAAGAAGGAATTGGATCTCTTTCTTAGATTTTAGGCAGTCCAATACTGGATAAGGATCAAAATAGCCTAAGAGTCAAGATCTCAGTGAAAGCATAAAAAAATTTGCATCAAATATGACAGAAGCACCCAAAAGAGAAAGAGAGTAGAGAATAAATGAAGAATGTAAATGAAATTAAGAGAAAAAATAACCACACACAGGTTTTATAGTGGTTAGGCAATATTGGCCTACGACCACTTAAATGGTTCTCTCTTAGCCTTCCACTAATCTGTGATTACAAGTGATTGGGAACCATTTTCATTCAAGATTATAATGAATTTTAATGGATGTCTATGGAGGAGTTAGCCAAAAAAGAGAAGATCTCTATGATGGAGCTTTTCTGGTGTATCTATAGAGGTAAACGACCAAATATCTTCTTCAAAATTCACCAACAGAAGCTCTTTGTCAAGACGAAGTCCTCCAAAAAACCCAGCCCCATACGTGATAAGTATGAGGACCAGTACCATCCTTATAGGGGGATCAGTACTGATCCCTACAAAAGAGGAGTAGGGCCCTGAAACTCCTCATGCTCGATGTTCGTGCTATGAATCCAAGCCTTATTTGTATAGCCATATAGGTATTTTTTTTTGGAGATATTGATGGAGTTGTAGAAGAACAAAGTTGCAGATTTAAGAGTTTGTGGAGATCGATAAAGAATTGCACTGTTCGACAAAACGACCTTGGAAACAAGCTTTTGGCGTCGAGTAAGACATGTAGGCGAAGGTAGGAGTTGATACCGATCCATAGGTAGGAGTTGGTACCTATCCCCGACTTGGGGGATCCCATTGTTGTATTGTCTTGATTTGGGTTGTTTTGGCTTTGGCTGAACTTACTTGGAGTTAGACCCGAGAAATTTGAGCATTTGCTTGGGCTTGACCTAAATATTCTCTAAGATTTTTATGTTCTGAGTTTTCCTTCGCCTGCTTGTCTACATTTGTCTAGCTCTCTTTATGGTTCGGGGGTAAACTAGATTGGCCAGTTTCTGCCTGGCAGCCTGATCATGGGGTTGTGTCCCAGATCCACGACGTCATTGTTGTATTTTATATTCGATGTGCATCATAAGGTTTGGGTTAGGTGACCCGTAGGGTAGGTTCCCTATAGCCCCTTGTGTCACTTAAGCTAGCAGTCTGTTACCTATAGGGGCAAAGCAGGGTCAAGACCTAGGCTGCATGTTGACGAGCCAATGGTGGATATGAGTCACAGTTTCCGCCAAGGTGACTAAGGATATAGGAATGGATCCGGCTACATTGCATATGGCATAGTAGACCCTGGGTTCTTGGAGCAGGTATACGGCTATTGGTCTCCCTTCTGGTTTCGGTTAGCATAAACCAATGTTGCAGGAACAGACCCGGTTACATAACATAAGGCATAGTAAACCCTGGGTTCCTAGAGCGGGCATACGGTCTTCGATCTTCTCTCTAGTTTCGATTCACATGTGGTAGATAGGCATATATGAGATAAGATTATACCTGAGACTGTGTCCAGAGTATAGTCAACCCCGTATCCTTCTTTAACAGACAGATTAATTACTATTGATCATATACGAGCATTGTTATGAGCTAGCTAAGAACTTTCTTATTAATTTGAGATATTTGATGATGATATTTTATAATATGAGGATGAGAGAAATTTGGGCATTGCTTCATGCTAGCCCGATGTACTTAGTGATATCTCACTTATTGATGTTTTACGGTTTTAGATGATGGTTTCTAGATATGTATGATTCACTCATTTGTGGTGATTACGTGATTTCTTATTTGATGTGTTTTCAAATGGGTGATGACATCTTTTAATATCAGGTATGATTATTTTATATGACATTTAAGATATTTGGGTGATGTAATACCTTGACGATTATTCTATGTGTATGTGTGTGTACATATACATACTTTGACATGTCGTCTGATGTTTTGAGAATCTTAAATGTGATATCATATTATTCTTCCTTGTTTATACTATATCACCATATCAGTGATATTTGATTAGACATAGTCTGACCCATGTCTTATCTTCTAAAACTCGGGTCAGTCCAAGACATTTCAGTTATGGGGACTACATGACCAACACTTGTTTTTATTGGGATTAGAGGAGACCTATATTAGGATGTCGTATGAGATATTTATAAGACTTTGATTCATTGTATACATTTGTCATGAGTTGTATATTGATTGTTCATCACTTTATATTGAAATAGTTAGCATTTGAGATGTATTGTATTCTTACATTATTATATTATATATTATAATATGTTGTCGCTATGATTGAATCTGTATTTTCTGTTGTTTACTGTATATGGTGTATTGTTCTATCTTGGAGGCACATGTGTCATTACTTTTCTTTTAAAGTTTCATAAACATATGCTCTGATACCAACTTGTGACATTCCCCTACTTGGAGGCCCAAAACTAACTGCAATAAATATGGCGTTGTTAGATACATTGATACATGGATCACAAGAATATGGAAAAACAATTTAAAAATCCATTCCCAAATTCCATTCAAAACATTTCATGTTCATTACATAATCCCATAAACGTTAACCATGTTCAGAAAAATATAATTATTACACATACGCCAAGAGCGACATATGAAGATGCTCCCTTGGTTGATCAGAGTATATAATAAGGCAAATAAATCTGCCTTTACGTCCAAAATACATAGCGAAAAAGGATAACTCTAAATAACTAACTGCCTCCTACACGCCTCCGGAAGCTTTAAAGAGAACCTGAAAACCCTAAACCTCAAATTACCCAAAATCAATTGAGTACCTGAGAGTTTAAGAGGAAAACAAAAAATTCGTGTCAGACATAAAGCCTGGTATGAATAATAATCTAATATTTCAAACCACTTAAATATCTAGTGAGACCACGCCGCTTAGCAAAACGGGTTTTCCTCTCACTAGTATCCTAAAACCTTTTCAAAACCATATACGGTACTCCTGCATCCACAATGGTTAAAACATAGCATTTAAAACATTTATGAGGATATACATATATATAAACATTTTGGATTTCCTATCCCCGGTTTAATTTACTCCCCGTCATGATTATAGTTTCTAGGGTCATTATTAACCTACTAGTTTTCATGGGTGTACTAATAACCTTTTTATAATTTATGGACACCCTATCTTATTTCATAGTTTCTGTGGAATCACTAAGAACCTACAGGGTCCTGCCAGTTAACTTAATAAATTAATGGTTCCCCTTAAACCTATTGTTCATTCCAATAACTCATCTTTTATCCTAATTTTCATAGGTTGACTAAGAACCTATAGATTACTCCAACAACTTCCTTCTTAGCCTAGTTTTCATGGGTTGACTAGGAACCTATTGACCGATGTCAATTCTTAATCCGGATATAGTTTTCATGGGTTCACTATATACCGATTGGCCCCTGCCAACCATCCTTAATACATAGTTTTCATGGGTTTACTATGAACCTGTTGGTTATCCCCAATAACTTCCTAATCATAGTTTTCATGGGTTTACTACGAACCTATCTCCCAAACAACTTTAAGGTTTAAGCATCCTATATTTTGGTCCCCCTAACTTCCTAGATGCAATTCTACTCATTCAGGAGTTTAATCAATTTATATTCACTACTGGGATAACCTACCGGTTCTTCTACCCCTTTATCCCCAAAATGCAGTTATGGGTCCTTTATCATATGAATATTTTCATATTTGAAGAAGCAAACATTACAACTTACAATACCACTCTTGTTGGTTTAGAGTCCTTGAATTACTTTTCATATAAAACATAATTAATCCCTTTAACCTATATTTTTATTTAATCAAGGTAATATTTCTTCAAATTTACATACTTAAAGTCATTTCAAAACTCGTTTATTTAGCAATGGGGTTTTCCTTTAAAAATGAGTTTGGGTTTAAAAAGCTTTCCGGCACCTTCGAAACCGTGCTTTCGACTTCATTGAACAACTTCCTTCGAAAGCATTAAATTATGTCTTTAAAATATTAGGATCCTGCCTTTCGAATATTTTAAAACATCTCTTTCAAGACCTTTCGACCTTGTTAAAGTATTATCATATAAATATAGAAGCATACCTTCAAATCCATTAAAAAAATACCCCTTTCAAAACCATTGAAGGTTACCCTTCGAAACCATTGAAAGTCCCCCTTTCGAAATCATTAATGGTCACCCTTCAAAACCAATACCTTCCGAAGAGATTGGGTTTATATTTAAAATAACATGATTGGGTCAAAGTGAACATAAGCTAAAGTATCTCTTTTGAAACCATTCTTCATTTTATAAAAGTACTGGGGAAACTTGATGGTGTTGAAACCATCCTTTCGAAAGCATCAAAATATCTGTGTAAAACAATTGAAGGTTGGCTTCGAAACCACTTCCGAAACCATTACCTTCGAATCCCCTAACACCTTTTGAAAGCAGTAGGAAGTGGCTTATAATTATAAAAACAAACTGTACCTTTCGACAACATTGATGTCCTCAATACCATCGAAAGGTACCAAATCATAGAAGGGTTTCGACTTGGTTGAAACTACCGCTTCCGAAAGCTTCAATTAAAGACTAAGTAACTCCTTCGAAAGCTATTATTTTAAACAAAGGCGGAACTCTCCTTCAAAAGCTTCTTTAGAAATAACCTTTCGAAAACATTGGTTTCGAATACTTCGAAACCTTTTTATAAACAGGAAAGCGCTTTTCTTTTAAAACAAAACAAAGGAACAAACCCCATCGGAAGCTAAGTTTCCACACCCTACCTTCCGTCTTTCTCCAATCCACTACGTACCGGCTAACTGATACCATGTGTATCGGTTTACTGGTTTCGACCTAAAAGGTTTTGACTGGGTTGAAACCGGAAGCTCCGGGTTGAAAGTTCCTTTTAAAGAAGGCGGAACCCACTTTTCTGGGCTAAAGGCTGTTTTACTAAATAAAGTAAACATTTTTAACTAACTTGCCCACTTGTAAACACATGATTGGATACATTAAACTTTCAAATTATTTTACTAAAATTTTCTGCATTTTCACGATCTAAAACTAAACAACATTTAACCAATAAGCCATTCCTATTAACAAAAAAATTAAATCATTTAGGTCCTTCTTTCAAAATAATTTAATTTCCATACTAAATTACTTTGTAAAAATCCCTCAAAAATTCCATAAATTCACTTTAATCATATTATCTAACATATCAAAATTTTGGACCCAAATTCTTAATATATTTTCCAAAATAAATTTATAAACCTAAATAACCTTATTTTCCTTTGAAAATTCATAACTAATTCTCCACGGCTGGAAAAATTATAAAAATTGAAATCCAACTCCAAAATCATATTTCGCATAACATATAATTTTTCCATGGCATTTAAAAATCATTTAACATCAGTTTTACCCTAAAACTGTGCATATCTCCTTTGAAACAATATTGTTTAATCTAAACAAATTATAAATCAATCGTATCATCATCCAATATATCATAAAAACGAATTTATCCTTAAATCCAAAATCATACGATTATAAAGCCAAAAATAAAGATGTAGAGATTATTATTCACCTTATCTTGGATAAGGAAATAGGAGATTGATTGAGATTGGTTTCTTCTAGCTTGAATTCTAAGCTTTACTTGATTTTCTACCTTCTTAATGGCCGACCTTGCTCTTTCTTTTTCTTATGTTTTTGCTTATGATGAAAATGAACATGTATGGCTAAGGAACAATAGTACAAGGTGGGAAATATGGGCGTCTATTTACCCTAAAGCCCTTATGTTTAATAAGTTAGCACTTAACCATTTATAAGTTCATTCAATTTAATTAAGCACAACCACCTATATTCATTTACCAATCTCAATCCCCTTATCACTCTACATGATTCTATTCAATTTATTCTAACTAAATCTTTTGAATAAAGGTATTAAAAATTAGGGGTATTACAACTTGTTTTCCTCTTCTACTTCCATTATTTCAATTCATTTGTTTTCTTGTATATATTCCATATGCACTTCATACGAGTTTATCCCTACATCACTTAGTTGGTAGTTGTTCCCTAAAATCTAGTATTGATTACCCGTGTTAAATCGTCTTACTAGCAATTGTATTCTATTACTGGTGAGTTCAGCCATTCAATGCTGCTTGAAGTTCAAGGCCAATCATCAATGGTGAACTAAACATTTGGCAGTCATGTCCTGACCTGTCGGTAAGTCAAGTTCATCGTTATTGGCCAAAGGTTTGGAGCCGGTCGTCGATGGCGAACTACCCAATTGGCGGTCATGTCCTGACCATAGGCTATTTAGCTTGCCATTGCTGGCTAGACGTTTAGGGTCGATCATCGATGGTGAACTACCAAATTGGTGGTTAGGACCTGACCATGGGCTGCTCTAGTTTATAACTGCCAGCCAAAATTTTGGAGCTGATCGACAATGGCGAACTGCCCAGTCGGGGATGCTTCGGTTCGCCATTGCAGGAAAAAGGTTTAAAGCCGACCGTTAATGTCGAACTGCGCAGTCATGGTTTCTCTGGTTCGCCACTGCCAGCTAAAAGTTTGGAGCCGATCATCCATAGCGAACTTCCTAATTAGGGCTTCTTTGGTTAGCCATTGTTGGCTAAAAGTTTGGAGCAGATTATCAATGGCGAACTGCCCAATCAAGACTCCTCTGATTCGCCATTGCCAGTTAAAAATTTAAAAGGATAGGCTCTTTGTTATAGAGATTCCACCTGCCTCCAAGTTTCAAAGTCAGGTAATTGGACTTCTATGGCGCTCTTTTGGTACAATTGTTAATTCAACATGCTTAGGTTATTTAAGTTCACGCCCATCACTTGTGGACCGGGCGGAGTTAACAACCATGTCTTATTCCTTAGCTTACGCATTCACAATAATCCGTGTACACTTAAGGGCACCTATTACAACAACATTTCAAGGAATGCACATTTTATTAATAATCATTTCAAAACTGCTTCAATTACATTATAGCCATACAATTAGAAAGAAAATAGAAATTAAGTAAAATAGCGATGATGACTCTATGCATTCCAGACTTTTTTGAATACAACCTCATCCATTGTGCTGAGGATGAAAGCTTCATTGCTCAAATCCTTACGGATAACATATGGTCCTTCCTAAATTGGGTTGAGTGTCACCTATTTAGGAAATATTCATTTTAGCACTAGGTCTCCTTTCTTTAGCGGGCAGTGTCTGACCTTAGAATTGTATTGCTTGTTTAACCTTTTTTAGGAAACTCTACCTTTAAAGCAACATCTTCATGCCTTTCATCAATCAAATCCAATGACATACCTAGTAGCTCTTCATTTTCATTTGGCTCATAATGAATTCTCCCGTGTGATGGCACTACTGTCTCCATAAGTAAAATTGCTTCCAACCCATCAGTCGAGAAGAAAGGAGTATGACCTATTGTTGTCTTGAAAGAAGTATGATAAGCCTACAACTCCAAAGGAAGTTTACCCATCCATGCTCCTTTTGCCTTTTTCATTCATTTGTTTTTTAGGATCTTAAAAACCTCATTGACCTCCCACACCTGTCTGTTGGCCTGCGGGTATGTCCTTATGGAGGAACTCTTCTTTATTCCATGTTGCCGAAAAAAGTTAGTAAACCCCTCGTTGTCAAACTACAACCCATTGTTCAAGATGATCTCAAAGGGACTCCATACCTTCATATTACATTCCTGAACAAAAAAAATTATAACCTTGGCTGACGACACCTTAGTAAGTGGTTTCGTTTCAACCCACTTAGTAAAGTAGTCGACTGCTACTATAGCATATTTAGGTCCACCCCTAGTCATGGGAAGTTCGCTGACAAGGTTTATTCCCTATACCACAAAGGGCCAGATACTAACCATATGAGTCAGCTCGGTTGGGGTCAATCTTGGGATCTTCACAAATCATTGGCATTTTCCACACCTTTTCGCATATTCCATCGCATCATGGTTTAGTGTCGATCAGAGGTTTCCATACCGCAACACCTTCTATGCCAAAGTTGGCTTCCAGTATGATCTCTATAGCCCTCTTGATGTATATTCCCAACACCCCCTCAACATCTCTTCCAGCTACGCATCGTAACAGTGGTTAGAAAGTCCTCTTCGATGTACATCCTAAATGATAAAACGAGGCACCTTCCATAAAATCTTCTTGGTTTCATCTCTATTGTTAGATAAGACCCCTCCCACACAAATACCTTATAATTGGCATCATCCAGGTTTCCTCGGCATCAGTAGCCGCAATCACGTTCACCTCCTCAAAGGTTGGGCTAAGCAGGGTCACAACCGAAATTGACCCTACCATAAGTACGGCTGTCAACTGATGCAAATGGATGCGGATATGGCTATGTCCGCATCTGCATCCGAAAATTTAAACCCACGTCTGATATCCATGGATATCGGATAACTAACATCCATATCCGCATTCGTGGATATTTTTCGGATATTCGAAAATATCCGCATCTGAGGATATTTTCGGAGATTCAAAAATATCCGAATCCAAAATTGAATAAGATTTTTATTATACTAATATTTTTGAACTAAAACATCACAGTTAAAACATTCACTTTCTCAAACGATAATATACACAAACTACAATACTAATCAGTGTTTCAATTGACAAAATAAAAACACACATAATGTGAAACAAGTTCATATGATATTACAACAATTCAAATGACAATAACAACATACATAATGTCAAACAAGTTCATACGATATTATAACAATTCTAATAAACAAAAACGAACTAAAACAATAGATAATTTTTGTTCCTTCTTCCCTCCACCATAGCTTTTTAACATTTCCTGCCACGAAAAACATGAACGAATCATTAGATAAAACAAATAATTTCAATTAATTTTGAAATTATAGCAGAAGCAGCATGTATAGCCGCCCGCTGCTGCTTACAGCAGCTGCGAGCTGTTGTAAACAACTGTTGTGGACAGTAGCGGGCAGCTGCTGTAGACAGCCGCTAACAGCTTATTGCGACGAACTTCTGTAAGAGGGCCACAATATGATATACTTTAGTGCCTTAAAACAGCTGATGATATATTATTTTGCAAGTTCTCTTTCTTGTTTTTTCAGGTTAATGAAATGGTGTAAGTGATATATTTGTAGTTAGATGTAATTTCTTCATCAATAAAGGAGATAATACCATGTTTGCTGCATAAGTGATATATTTTCAGGTTAATGAAATTGTTGTATGACTAAGGCTCTCTTCTTTTCCTTTTTTCTCCAATATAGGTGAACAGATTTACCTGGGACCAAATCAAAAAAAGCAAGAAGCTTCAATGCTTGCACAACATTCATATTGCTCCGATGTGTATGTATTCATTTATTGGCAATGGAGTATTATTGTTTTCGTAAAATGTTTCAGGAGTAGATGGCTCTGCTTCTATATTTTTCAATAGGTGGTTCTTAAGCTGTGTATCCATCTGATATCAATCTATATTATTTGGTTTTATAATTTTTAGCATATTGACTTGTATGTTATTTAGTGAGTATAATTGATTCATTTGACTGATCTATACAAGATGTATTCATAAGTTGAGAAGGATTCCATGATATTGAGAAATTTTTTATGTTGACTTTAATTTGAAGTGCTCGGTGTGGTAAAGTGATAATAATTTGGTGAGAAGTATGATTTGTACCAATAATGTATTTTGTAATTATTTTGTTTATTTTGACCTAGTAACCAAAAATTTTTAGAAATAAAAATGTATGATGTATTTATATTTAATTGGTTATAACCATAATAATAAATCCTGCATTGTTTTAATAATTAACGTTAAAAAGTGAAAGTAAACTAACGACTTGATAGTGATGGTTGGAAAATATGATTATAAACATCTTAAAAGAACCAAGTCGATATAGTAAGCATTTTAAACTAACGACTTGAATGTAAACCAATGGTTATACAAGCATGTACATCCCATAGTTAACGAATGGTGGATGTAGTAAACATCAACTGCTCGCTGCCATTAACAAACAATGCTATATGAAAGGTCATCAAAGAATATACCCAAAGCATCAGCTTCTTTCAGTTTTTTTTTCATTTCATTTGATAGTTCAATAATCTAAGATGTTTGCAACTTACAGTATATTGTTCCATAATCAAATCTTTTAGAAGAACAACAGATTTACATTTAATTAAATGATTTAACAGAAACTAAAGTTTGACACTTTTCTGGGGTAGGCAATGAAAAGAATACCATTCACATGTCCACTTGTCATGATATCACACAATAAAATGAAATAGCAGAACTAAACAAACATCATTCACTTGATTTGTGCATGTGTTTATCTTAAATGAACTTAAGACAGTGCCAAAATTAATAGTAACAAGATATCAAATTATACCAAAGGCAGAGTAGATCATAGGAACCAGGACCACATCGGCAATAGTCCAAGTTCAGATTGCAGTAGACGATTGTCGATGAAGAACCAAGAGCAATTGTCGATCGTAGGATCCAGGAGTAATCGTCACACCTAGAGCAATCGCAGGAGCAACACACGATTCATATTATAAGCACAACATGCGGCGATTTAGGAGCAACATGCTTCAGATAATTGGAGCAGCAATCAGCGTCGAGGTCGATTTAGGAGCAGCAGTTGTTGATTGTTTAGGAGCAGCACTCGGCGTCTAGTTTGATTTAGAATTTAGGGTAGATGTAGGGTTTTCAATTATTTTTGGAGAGCGACTGTAAAAATGAATGGGAGATGCATAGAAAGAAGCGTGCGTGGTTAGTCAATATAGCTAGGGTTTATTATCTAAACGCCTTTAGGTCGTGGATATGGAATCCAACGGTTTGTATGAAATTCCTCTGAAAAATTGAAATAGGTACTAAATTTTAGTTATAATTTAATTTAACCGTTTACTTAAAATAATAATTATTAGAAACATACTTAGTTTCAAAACGGATGGATATTTTTTCAGATATAGATATACTCATATCCGCATCCGAAATTCTTTTCGAATATTGAATATTCGCATCTGCTTTTCGGATATCGGATAATATCTATTTTCAGATACGGATTCAGATAGATTTTGGATTTTTTGGGTATCCGTTGACACCCTAAACATAGGCCCATCTACTGAACTTACCAAGTTGGCTACTTGGTCTGCATCCTGGGTTTCTTCCCGTGGAATGTGTTTGATCACATTTTGCTCCATCTCATTAAGCAGAACCTTTACCTTTTCAGATAAGCTTCCAAAGTTCTCTTTTAGCTTGGAACTCCCCCGGCACATGATTTACCCTCAGCTAAGAGTTGTTGTGCATGCATAAAGACCTTATTCCCATTTCTTTAGCTATTTCCAATCCTGTTATTTGTACCTTATATTCAACTTCATTATTTGTTTCTTTGAATCCTAATGCACCGCATAGCTTAGCTTTCTTCCCTTGGTGTTAACAACACTACTCCTGCACTAGTGTCTTGCTTGTTCAAAGCTCTAACCACATATATCTGCCATTTAAGAGCTTCATCCTCCTAAGATTTCACTTCATTGTACCCAAAAGTAAATTCAGTAACGAAATCCACCAGGGCTAGACCTTTGACCACCGTTCAGGGATGATGGGTAATCTCTTATTAACTTAGTTCGATACTCAATTTCATCGGTCTTCCTAAGGTGTCGAGCATATATATGTAGGATCTACCTTAGTGGTTGTCAGTACGTAGATGCAATGGGACTGGAAATAATGCATTAGCTCTTGAGTTGCTATCTGCAAACAAAATGCCAACTTTTCCAATTTGGATATCTAGTTCTCGCACTGGGTGAAGTGCTTACTCATATAATATACCAGTCAATGTATCCACTCTTCCTCCTAGTCAAATGCTACACTCAAGATGCGGGTTGAAATAGCTAACTACAAATATAGATCTTCCCATTCTATTGGTATAGAGAGAATATGTGGCTTCTGCAAATATTCTAGTAAATTTGAGGAACGCCACCAAACATTCATCTGTATATTTATATTTTCCCTTGACCTTCTTGAGCACTTTAAAGATTAGAACACACTTATTAGTGGCTTTAGATATGAACCTACTCAGTATTACTGCTTTGTTGTTTAGTCTTTTCATTTCCTTTTGGGTTTCGGGGATCTTGATATCTTTTAAAGCTTGGACTTGTTTAGGGTTAGCTTCAATTCCCCTAGCATGTACGATAAATCCCTAGAACTTTCTAGACGATACTCCAAAAGAATACTTTAGCATATTCGGCTTCATCCTAAACTCCCCTAAAATTCAGAAATCTCATCTAGATGAGAAATATGATCCTCGGCCTACTTTGATTTCACCAGCATGTCGTTAACGTATACCACCATAATTCTTCCAATGTGACCAACGAACATCTTATTAACTAAGCTTTGATATGTTGCCTCCACATTCTTGAGCCTAAGCGGCATGACTTTGTAACAATAGAGCCCTAAGTCAGTAATAAAACTAGTAAGCTCCTAGTGTAGGACATACATAGACTATAATTGTACCTAGAGTGTGTGTCCATAAAAGATAGAAGCTCATGTCCTGCAATTCCATTTACTAGATGATCGATTCCTAGGACTGGGAAGCAATCCTTAGGACACGCATCATTCAAGTTAGAGAAGTCGAACACATCCATCATTTTTCATTTGGCTTCTTCACCAAGACCAGGTTGGAAATCCATTCTAGATACTGAGATTCCCTAATGAATTGCTAATAAAGTTTGCACCTCTTCAATAAGGGCTACCGACTGCTCAGGGCCCATACTTCTCTTTTCCTACTTCACCGAGGGCTTCCTTAGATCAATATTCAAAGCATGAAACATTATCAAGGGAGGGATTCCACACATATATGTGTGGGACTAGGCAAACATATCTTGATTATCTCATAAAAATTCTATCAACTATATTTTTAGATCTCGCTCCAGCCTAGACCTAATCTTTATTGGTTCCCATTGGGTCACTTCTCTCACTACCTCCACAAACTCTACCACCTCTCCAGGCTCAGTTGCCACCTCCTTTAACCGCATACATTTTGCTGCTTCATATAAAAAAATAGTACAAGGCGGTTAGTTTCTCCTTAGTTAAGCTTCAAGTCATCTTCGTATCTAGATGTATGCCTCCACACAGTGCCATAAGAGTTAGTCGCTCATCGATATTCTGGACGCTGGCGGCTACGGTGTTGAAGCAAGTTAAGTAATGCAATAGCGTTTCATCTCCTATTTATTTCACATCTGATAATGAATTCGGATCCTTGGGTTGCTCTATATGAATCCAAAATTGGCTAATGAACTTTCCTTTAACATTTTCCATGAAAGGATTGAGCCAGGAGGAAGGTGGCAAAAACACATAGTCGCTAAATCTAACAAAAGTAAGGGAGAACACTTGCATAAAACTTAATCTATCTCTTCACTTATTAGCATGTATTTCATGTATCGTTGCAAATATACAAACCGGTTAGTTAGACCTTGGTTGGGGTCCATGGTGAGCATCCAAAAACTCCTAGGGTTTAGGCGGTTTCTATCTCGATGGAGAACGGGCTACCAACTCTTGCTCTGATTCCCCATTCTACTTGTTCACGACGCACACATACCCTTATGATCCAAGCCATCCACACCATCTGGTTTGAGAGATGAGTGGAGTCGAGTTGACCTCTTCTTCTAGGGTAAAGGATTCTTTCACTTCTCCTATGATGACTTGTTCTGCAATCCCGGCTTTTAGGCTTCAAGGTCATTTACGGTAGTAAGTTCGCCTTCCATCAACCATCGTGTTTGCTAAGATGGGAGAGCATCGCCTAAATCAAGAAGGTTCAGCTATAGTTGGTCTGGGTCCACCGCCTCTCCTAATCAGTTCGTAGCTTCTTAGGTTTGGCAGGATATTACAGAAGATTCGTTCAAGACTTTTTAAGATTGCCTATCACCTAACTAAGTTGACAATGAAGGATGCTAAATTTATCTGGACTCCTAAGTGTGAAAAAGCATTCCAAGAACTAAATAAGATATTGAAAACCGCTCCAGTTTTAGTAATTATAAATGGAAATAGCGGATTGACCATTTATACAGATACTTGTGGAGGAGTTGGTGCAGTTCTAATGCAAGATGGTAAGGTGATTGTTTACGCAAGTAGATAGCAAAAGACACATGAGAAGAATTATGCAACACGTGACTTAGAATTATTAGCCGTTGTGTTTGCTTTAAAGATATGGAGACATTATTTGCTGGGTAAGAATCTTTCATAGTTTATTTCGATACAACTTTGAATTGACCTTAGTAAATAATATTCCATCTTTTAGGTGAAAAATTCGAACTCTTCACGGACCATAAATCTTTGAATTTTCTTTTCACCTAGAAGGACTTAAACATGAGACAGCAACGCCGGTTAGAATTTCTCGCATCTTACGATCTAGATATTCTACATACGCCGGGGAAAGTCAACGTAGTAGCTGAAGAATTTAGTAGGAAGTTTGCTACTATTTCTTATTTGGTAGTAACTCCAACTCTTCTAGAAAGAGTTGCCAGTAAACATGGAGAAGATAAACGGTTTGAGAAATGCATTAAACGGCTGAAGAAGGAAGAAATTCAAGCTTTAAAATAGATAACCTTGGAGTATTGCGGTTATATAGAAGAATTTATGTTCCAAATGTTGGAAATCTTAGGCAAGAAGTACTAGCTGAATGCCACATAGCCAAACTTAGCATTCATCCGTGGATTCATAAGATGTACAAGGACATGAAGTGTACATTATAGTGGAAAAGCATGAAATGGGAAATATCTATCTATGTCAGCCGTTATGAAAGTTTCCAATGAATCAAAAGTGACCAACAAAAGACGACAGGATTACATCAACCTTTGGAGATTACAACTTGGAAGTGGGATCAAATATCCATGGATTTCATTGATGGCTTACCTCGAACAAGGAAAGGAAATGAAGGCATTTTGGTTATCATGGACCGATTAACCAAAAGTGCACACTTTATTCTAGTTAAGCCAATAAGAACAAAAGCAAGCCTTACGGAGATATATATGAAGGAGATTGTCCGATTGCATGGAGTTTCGAGCAATATAGTAAGCGATCGTGGTCCAATCTTCACTAGTCAGTTTTGAGAAGCACTACAGACAGCTTTGGGAACCAAGCTGAGTATAAGCACTGCATATCACCCCCAAACTGATGGATAGACGGAAAGAGTCAACCGAGTTTTGGAAGATCATATAAGGGCATGTATTCTAGACTTTGGAGGCTCGTGGAAGAATCATTTACATTTAGTAGAGTTCTCCTATAATAACAGTTATCAAGCAAATTTCGGCATGGCACCGTATGAAGCTTTATATGGTCGTCCATGTAAATCGCCAGTATGTTAGATAGAATCCAGAGATCGGATAGTGCTTGGCCCAGATATGATACCAGAAGCTTCAGAGAAAGTTGATATGATTAGAAAGAAGCTAAAAGAAGCCCAAAGTAGACAGAAGAGTTATGTTGACCGAAGGCGTAGAATCTGAAATTCTCAGTTGGAGACTCAGTCTTTTTGAAAGTCTCTCCAATGAGAGGAATAGTAAGATTTGAAAGAGCAGGAAAGTTAGCACTTCGATATATTAGACCTTTTCTCATTCTCGAATGAATCGACCCACTAGCTTATCGAGTACAACCACCTGAAAGATTGTTTGGTGTACACAATGTTTTTCATGTAACACATTTACGGAAGCATGTATATGACCCAGAAAAAATCATAGAAACGGCTGCTCAGATGACTTGGAGATAGAACCAAATTTAGCGGTAATTAGAAAGCCCGTCCGAATCGTGGATCAAGATGAAAAATGATTAAAAAGGAAGGTAGTACGATTGGTCAGAGTTCAATAGAGCAGGGATGATGATGATTGCACATGGGAAACAGAAGATGGAATGAGAAAAGAATATCCCAAGTTTAGGATTGATGTACAGATTTTTATCTATCATTTTAGTGTACTTACCGCATGTGGTTTAATCACTTATTGTATATATTCCAAATTATTGAATATATTTCCTTTTGAGCTATTTTCTTCTTATCTAATTTCGAGGACGAAATTTTTTAAGTAGGGAAGAATGTAACGACCCAAAATTTAACCACTTCAAAATATAATATTTAAAGTTATTTTAAATATAAAACATAAATGTTTTATAATTCAAACAATATTAGATAGGATTTGGAAATAGAAATATACATAAAAATAGTAACATTTGCTTATATCGACAAAATTGATAAAATCCTGATATCAGAAAAGTAAGTTTAAATGATTTAATTAATTATTGTAATTTATTTATGAGTGTTTATATTTTTAAATAACATTATACAAATTTATTTTTAAATTTGGTTTGCATAAATAAATAGTTTAACCAAAACGTTAAAATGTGACTGTAAAACATTTTATCAAAAATCAACGTTTTAACGATTTAAAGTCGTTGCAATGTTGTCGCGCCTTTACGTACACAATTTAAGAAATATGTTAAAATATAAAGACAGTTAACAAGTAACTAAATAACGTTACTTTTAACAATCACACTTAGAAAATTCTAAAAAGTAATTAACAAAAGTAAACTATAAAAGACAAAAAACATGTCACATCACATGTGACATAAAGTAAAGTAATCATTCTTATTCTTTACTTAACCCTTAAGTATTTGAATTTTAAAAGTGTGATGTGATGTCGATGGTAAGTGTTAAATTTAACAAGTTTACTTAATTCTTAAGGAAAATCACTACTACAAAACAGACCATTTGCATCGGTTGTTTACCCCCCTTTTGCATCAGTTCAACAACCGATGCATATGCAACCGATGCAACAGGCTTAACACTTTTGCATCAGTTCTGAAACCGATGCAAAAAGGTCCTTTTTGCATCGGTTGTTTACCCCCTTTTTGCATCAGTTCAACAACCGATGCACATGCAACCGATGCAACAGGCTTAACACTTTTGCATCAGTTCTGAAACCGATGCAAAAAGGTCCTTTTTGCATCGGTTGTTACTAACAACTGATGCAAAATATCATTATTACAGTACTCAAATAGACTATATATATATTTATTGATTATAACAAACAATTATTGCATGCAATATTACAACAATCATTCAAAATTTAATTTGATGGCAAATACAAACTGAATAACATAATACCAAAATAAGCATACATCAATTACAGTGTTAATAATCTATACAAAATAAGTGTGGATACATCAAACTGTGCAACCATCTAGTTACATCAAATAACCTGCTAGTTACCTCAAACATACTTCTGTGCAAAAAAAAAAAAAAAAAAAAAAAAAAACTACTGCATACATACGTAACTTGCACATCACCAAACCTCTCACTGCCTTGTTTCATCACCAAACCTCTTATCATCCTTCTTCATCACCAAAACTGCTGTGTCCATCCCTTCTTCATCACTGTCAATACCCTCAAACAAGCATATAACCTCCACCACTACTCACTTTCCATCAACAGTGCCTTGCCTCCCCTTCTTCCCATGATCACAACATTCACTACATCATATAACCCACTTTCTCAGCTTCGAACCTCACAACCTTGGTTCAAGCATCTCAACCCCCTCCATCAACTTACTGTCAACTGCATATAATAACCACTCCTACATCTCCTACCAACATCATTACACCAACATCATCACACCACACTAACATCTCTGCAGCAATACATCTCCACACCAACATCATCAAAGGATCTTCAGTCAATTCTTGATGAGTAGGAATTAAACATACTACAGAAACTAATATGTAATAAAAGTAAGTTCTGAACATACTGTACAAGTGAGAAGCAAGATTTCCATTAGTCATGCAAACATATATAAGCATATGCTTTCCCTTTTCTATGCAATAGCCTGCTAAATTTACAAGATATCTATGATGCAATCTTCCTAGAAGTATGACCTGCAATTAAACATAAGCATATTAGAAGCATTTTTATATTCCGGCAATTCAACCAGGCCAATTTGTTGAAAAAGACCCTTTATAAAAGTCGATAAAAAAGTTGTGTAAGCATGTCCTACGAACTAGAATATTTCTCCCCACTTTCAACTATCATTTAAAATTTCAACTGTCCATGAATTACAAAATTACCAGTCTTGATTCTAGGCAAGAAAATTTTGATGATTTTGATGAATTTTCCAAGTCAAGATGAATCTCTCTGGCAACAGTATTCAGCGTCCATAACAAGGGAAGAGACAACTCAAGAGAACACATCATTCAAGGAAAATGAATGTGGAGATAACATATCTTCTTGGGTTACAAGCTCAGTGGATATACATGAAAAAGATAATAATCCTAAAGAAATTGACACTGAAGACAATAACACTAGCATCGACTTCGACATAGGAATCGACTTGAGCACTAGAAATAGTTTGGAGACACCAACTGCATCTTCAAATTTTGACGATGAAGACAACACCCAAGATGGGTCAAACAGATACCAAGATTCATTTGGAAGCTTAGATCAGGCGTTTATGGTTGAAGAAACGTGGGTATCAAGATCAAGGATTTCTCAAGTACAGCATTATGTGAATGATAATGCAAGTGTTGGTCAAGAAGAAAATACTGAACATGACAGAACTGGATTTGTTTAAATCTAAGTATCACTGAGGAATTCAGGAATGTGTCGGGAATTTCTGATGCAGAAACTCAAGAAGTTTGCCCTCGTGAAATTGGAAGCCCCAAATTTGACAATATGTTTAGGGACTTTGAAGCCACTATCACTGCTACTCAGTTATCATCTCAAGAAGAAAGAGTAACATCTGTTCAAAGGTCCCCTGAAGTTTCGAACTTTACCAAAGATGAATTTCTTTCTAATATGGATAATGCAAAACATGAAGGATCAACTGCTGTGGGAAATGAGTATAAAGAAATCATGGCAACTGATAATAAAGAATCATCCGCCAATCAATCTCAGGATCACGAACAAAGAAAATCACCTCCCCATGAAACTCCTGGTAGTTTCTCTTATTATTGAAATTGATGGTATAATAATAAGAACGTAGCATGAAGATGAGAGAAGCTCTCCATTGATTAAGACTAGAATAAGTTGATTTTCTAACTTTAGCAGCTGGCACATCTACGAATAGGTTGTTAATTATGAAACATCATATGCTTAGAATTATTTTGTAATATCTTTTAACATTATATTTTGTGTGTTTATGACTTAAAAATCAGGTAGTTTACATGTTTGTTGGTTTAGGATATTGTCTTGGTACATGTAAAGGGATGTTGTCTTTTCAGTTGTGTAAAGTTTGTTTTAGACGCGGTGTATTTTAAAAAAAATACAAAATTACCAGTCTACTAGTCAACTGAAGCAGTTGCTTCATCCAGAACAAGAATTCTGCTTCGCTTCAGTAGTGCTCTTCCAAGGCACATTAATTGTTTTTGACCAACACTCCAGTTTTCACCATTTTCAACAACTACATATGAAAACATGCATGTTAGCTTCTTTGAAAAAAACTTGAAATTTATGGTTTTCGATGTATTGGTTACCTGATGAGTCCAGTTTCTTTTCATTCTGTCGTATCAGTTCCCCAAGTTGGCACTTGTCCAAACCTATAACAAGGTGAAGTGTTTAAAACCAGAACAAGAGTTCGCATTCAAAGATCCATGCCATCGGATTTAACGATTCAAAACAACTGTTGCATTTCAGTAGAAATAAATATAATGAAACCCACCGATAGTTCAGATCGATTAAATAGAACCAAAACTCATATTTTCAATCAAGGCATGTAAAAATGTTTGTATATGTACCTGCCATATTCTGTCATCCGAATACTCATTGAAAGGATCAAAATTTCATCTAACAGTACCATCAAACAATGTAGGATCTTGAGGAATAATACTAAGCCTCGAACGCAGATCATGAAGTCCAATTTTGCAGATATCAACTCCATCTATTATAATTGATCCTTCTCTACAACTGTGCGAAATTTACAACTTTGTAAACACTTTCAAAGAAAAAATGATTGTAAACCAAATCATTAAGGAGATTTCTAAATTGTTTCATAAAATGTACTATCAACTGAACTATAGATTTCTCACATATTCCACCATAAACTATTCCGAATACCAAAATCGGTCGATGGATATTCAACAGCCTTCCTGAACAGAGATTAGAAAATCCTACAGGCAGAGTTTGACATACAGCATTAAACAAAATTAAGAATCAAGACAAACCTTGAATATTGAACAAAGAGCTTCAACGACACCAAGCAACTTAAAGTGATCAGCAACATTGTCTTCTATAGATAACATAACATCGTGTATCCATCCAATGAAACTGAATACATGTCAACACATAAGGAATTTAGCTCTAATACAGAGAAGACTCACTCTCACGATACTAATCAGTTTACTTCCCATGCTTATTAAATGAAATTCCTCGGTTCATATTTAATCAAATTGGGAATGGCGTGTGTGGATGGTTTATTCAGGAAGATCCCATTATGCCGACAAGGGGAGGACCAAGAATTTGGAGGTGGAGTGGTGTACATTTGTTATTTTCTTATGGTTGTTGTTTCCTATGCCACCTTCTCTTCTTCTACGATATTATATTTTCCTTCAGTTTTTCGTTTTTTGTCTTTTTCCTTTGCATTTTATTTCTTTTTTAATGCAAAAGCTAACTGCGGTATAATTTTACTCGACTGAACAATACTAGTTGGCAAGTACTAGAGTATTCTACATCCCAAGTTGAATTTCAATCGAAATACTTTATTGCAAAACTGTTTGATATTATTTTTCCTTACTCAAATTGGGTAGGCCCATTTTTTCTCATTATTAAAGAGAAATGTGCATATTATGATCAACTAACATGCATGCATCACCTTTAAAACATATCTACACAAGAAGAATCGACCATAAATTATACATATACATAAGGTTTATGTACTGTTAATTGAGTTTCTGGATTTGATGCAATTTGAAGACACTAAAATGTTTAAAATAGGTTTTGGGACATCATAATACTTGACTTATGCACATTAATGTAAAGCATTTCAACAAGAGAACAATGACAATTTCATTTGTTTTGGACCTATTACAACGTTGGTTTTGGACCTGTTATAATGAGTCTTTAGCGAATGAATTCTTTACATTGATCTCTTATATAATTTAAACTTTGTAGTTGATATTAGGGTAATTTAGTTTAAGCCATAACTTACAAAGTTCTTGGGTACCTAAGATAGTACAATTTTTTTTTAAGAGTGGTTCTTTCATAAGATGAGGATTACCATGAGTTTCCTCCATTAATTTCAGTTGAAAAATGTATACTATATTGATTTGAGCGATTACTGGAAAGTAACGTGGATGAAATAATCTGAAAAGAACTGCATATCTAATTGTCCAGAAGAGATTAGCAGTTCTAGCTCATTGTGTGTAATGTCTAAGGCATTTAAGCTCCCAAAAAGCCTCTCGTATGGAGAACACGATACATGAAACTACTGTATAGAATTAGTTTGTCCACCACCCCCCCCCCCCCTCTTACCAACCACAGCCCTTAAATAAATAAATAAATAAAAAGGAGGAAAAAAGAGGATTCGCACAACAATGATATTGGTTTAGGCCAGCGTACCTCAAGGTGAAAGCCAATACGTGGTAGGAGTCAAAGTGGAAGGAAACAGAGAGAAATCGAAGCAAAAAAAAGCACAGATTGATAAAATCAGAATTTCACACGATACTCAAAGATTATGTACTATTGAATTAGTTTGTCCTCCACATTACAGTTGCGTCACTCCATTCATTAAACACACCACTGCCTATACAACCATATACAACCTTTCATCCCTTACTGCCCCTATTTACCGACTACCAGCTCCTATTAAATAGCAAACACAGTTGCAGAAGGACATAAAACGAATCAATAGAATACAACACAATCGCGTAGCAAACTACGCTGTGGAAGTTCATAAAACTAATCTATAGAATACAACACAATCTACAGAGTACGACATCAAGTTAAAACATCACAACATCCCTGCGTTAATTGGTTATATAGTTTTACAAATTATTAGGTTAACAACAGCATGCAAAATGGTCAACTTTGTTATTTAGCACTATGTATCAATATTCAGTGTATCTTTAAAGCAGATTGAGCATATAATTAGAATACTCACCGATGTACCTTTGTGGTGAAGAAAACAGTTTTTCATCATGTCTGGTATCTCCTTAAAATGTCTGGTATCTGACTTGGCAAGAAGGCAATTCCATAAGTTTTTCTTCTTTGTTTCTTATCGGTTTTACCTGGCCCATAACAAAAACAAAATAAACTTGTGTTTTAATCATCGTTTTCTTCTACATATTGGCACATATCCTGATATTATTGTTAAGTACATATTTTATGCTTGAATTTATGCAACATGATATTCAATTGTATCTTATGTCCATGGCCTAATGGCAAGTTTTTACTCCTGAGCCGAGTATACATATAACTAACTTCTCTGGAAACAGCTATGATTTTTCCCAGATTCATTTCTCACCTTTATTTTCCTTTTAGGATGGAAGCAAGGTTTGAATTCTAAATAATTAATGTTTGATAGTGTTACATCTTTATGTGGCTGCTAATCAAGTTATAGATATGTAAATACCACTCAAGCATAAAATTTAGCATGAAACATAATTTAACACAACTTGCATAAAACAAAATACTATCGCTTCAAATGAATATCCTCCAACACATGAAATATAATTCAATCAATCAATCATTAATTCTCTAATTTAATACTCTGATTGTGGCTGTGTAATATTCAAATTACTCTTGTACATTGAATAGTCTGATTTAACACGACTATTTTGAGCATTTGATTAGTCAGCAGATAACAGGATAACGCCGGACTCTAATTTTTTTTAAAGCTGGTTCATTGAATCGAAAGACTATTTCTCTTAGTAGAAATAACACCCCTAGTTTTATTAGTACTTAATTAAAAAAAAAATTCAGCAGGAAAGACTAGATTTCCACACACTGTAAGCCTGTAACACATCAAATAAAATACTGCTCTTAATTTATACACTATGAATAACGAATGGAAATAAATTTAATGATACATAAATGCTGGTTCAGGCTTCAGCTCCTCCATCTCAGCTATCTCAGTAGGCAATCAACTTACATGATATGGTATGTAATATGATCATCGTATTATTTTTGCTAGTCTCCAAAATAGAGGAAAAGAAAAGAAAAAATGGAACAGATAATACTTTGAAGGAGATAAATAGTTTGACCTTTGATAACTACCAAAGCAACTAAGCAGAAATGAAATGAAATATAATACCTTTGATTCTTCAAAAAACACCATTTGAATGCAGATCCACTGTATATCTACATGCAATAAGTATAGTGGAAAAATATAAGTATACTATCAAAAATCTACCATAGAAGTTCTAATATTTTATGACCTCAATGATGCTATCCACATCAGCGAAGGTATTCAATTATCCAAAAAACCAAACAGTTGGAAATGTGCAATGCAATACCTACAAATTACCAAAAATATGCAAGTTCTATGATTCAATGATGCAGTATAAGGCATAAGCTCAAAATATTCAAACTATTTAAGAATCATGTACACCTAATAAATAAGCATATCATCCACTGCAACTTAATCAAATAGATAAAAAAACACAAAACAATTGAACCTGAATGCTCTTTTACAAAAGTCACTTTTTAGTACAGCTTCCATTTAACTATTTAAGAAGTTAAGTTTATAGTCTTATTCACCGGATTCACATTTCACATAGGTATCGGAAGTATCAAAAATCATAGTTTAATGTATGTAACAGTGTATCATATAACTAAAGGTAGATTTAGGTAAAGCTGTCACATATTTGTAGAAAAAACTATATAATGGCGTGTTTGTGTGTGTTTATATATATATAATATATATAGCTTGTGCCACACATTTTGAACCTGTTATCAAAATTTAGTAAATATTTTTCATTTGGTGATAAAATAATAAGAATAACATAACAAAATTAACTCATTTTGAACATGAAGTATATCACCTAAAAAAATTCAAGTCAATAATATAATGGTCACTTACACTTACAGTGGAGAATATAAAAAATTAAACGTTACAGAAAAATTTGGAAGGACACACCAGTTTTTTCTTTGTCCTGAATTAGGAAGAGGAATGTGATTGTTTAATATAAACATACAGGTGTGACAAAGATAAATCATGGGGATAATGGTACTAAATTCTACTATCTAAAATTAAAAGGATTGCAAATCAGTTAGAAAAGGGGGTTAGATGGTCTTTGAATACCTTTAAAACAGTTAAGTAAAACTAAACTTAATGACATATAAAACTGCACAACCCTAATATAGTGTACATCACCAGTAGCATAATCACAGTAGCATAGTTTAAAGAGTACTGATAATGCACAATATAGAAACTGGAGTTTGTTCTTGTTTAATAATCTGAACAATATAGAAACTGGAGTTTCCTTCTTCCTTTTCCCAGTTACCTCTTCTTCACTTCCCAATATAGAAACTGGAGTTTGTTCTTGTTTAATAATCTGAACTTCTTCATTCCTTTTTGAATCAGCATAAAGGTTGTACTCTCCAGTTCATACATTACTAATTGTAAAATGTCCATGTTCATCGGTCCTCGTCCAGAATTGGTACCCCTAATTAAATTAGACAATGCATTATCAAATCTCAACATGGCAGGGACGTATGTCCTAATATATCTAATTAGAGAATGCATGAAAAAAATATTTCTGTAGTTTGCAACACAGCAGAGATGTACCACTTCATAGGGCAGAGAGGCAGGGACGAAATTATATAAAGAAAAGTGTGCTTAAGTTTGGCCATTTTCATTTTCTAAGGCAAAATACGCATTCCCAAATTCATATACAAGGTGTCAGGTTGTTAATATATGCATATGCCTAGAGATTGAATGGTTAAGCTTTAACAAAGACATGGATAGGAACGAAAATTTCTCAAATAGCAATACATGCAGTATAATGGTAATACATAGTGGATATCAAACATGAAGTGTTATGCCTCACACCTAATCAACAGAATTGTTATACCAACATGAAATAAATTATGCCAATCTTATAACCAAAATTTGTAAGTCAAGACCTTGCCTTCTTCCTTTGTTATCAGTTCATTGTTTTTATAAAACTAAAAGTAAGATAAGATATATGAGAAACTGGAAACATATCGTTAGTATACTTAAACTAGTTTAAATTAATAAGCATACAATAAATTATTAATTTCATTAAAAATTTGATGGCATGCTAAAGCTCGAAGGTAAAATCTAAAATACGTACTAATGAATAAGAACAGCTACAACATTTTTTTTCATGAAACAAATACCATCAACCTTCAATCTTTACCTGGCATTGCATCCAACCAATCCCACCACGCTTCTATCATCACAGCACACAAATCTTTCAAACCACTTCCCCTCAGTTCAACATCAGCAACCTGCCCACTGCAATACAAAAACTTCCACTTCACCATCGTGCTCCAACCTGCAACCTCTCTCAATACAATAACATCTGCTAAGAACGCAGCAATAACCGGATCATACATCTACATAAGACCTCTCCATTTTAGTGGCCTCCTTCACATCCTCTGCCAAACATCACAAGATTTCAACTGCTTGCCTCATTAACACATACAACCATAACTGTCACCCAGCCATCAACACTCAGCCATACTCACAACCATCTCCTGCTCCCCCACCGATTCAAGTCTCCAACACCAAAGCTTCTTCAACTCTGCCACAAAACAACTTCAAAGTTGCACATCTTCCCGAATAACCACAATAGTTCAAACAATTTCCTCTGACGCTAGCTACTTCACCCATCACACACATTGCCATCTCCTACTGCAATAGACAAACCACTGTCTGTAACCAAACCTAGACATCCACCATTTCTGATCATCAACCACCAGCCCTGCACAACACCTCCTTCAACCCGAAAACAATCAATAATTCCACCATCCAAAAAATAAAAATAAAACTTCACTTACCCAAATTGACAACCAGCCAATCGAACTTGCGTTGGCTCGCGACACTCAACCACCAATCGCCCAAACTTCAGTGAGCTTGCAAATCACTTCAGAAATCCTTCATCACTCATCGACCTGCAATCGCGATTGAACATCTTGCTCCATAACTTCCTCGACCACGACTGTACCACAACATGAATCGAAACCAGAGTGACCAAACTAAAATTGCCCACATTCCAAACCACGGCAATACTCAAACTTCCAGCCATGACACCGGAGAACAAATCGCCTGATTTTTTTGTTTATTTTGGTGTTCTTCTGCGACTGTGTGGCGGTGTACTCCATCCCCTCCAAACCCAATTCGAATCGTTTAAATAAGAATTTGAAATTGATTTGAATTTCAAACGAGAATTTGCAATTGATTTGGATTTGAGAATTTTGTTTGTGAATTAGAGTGTTCAGAGGTATTTGCTTGGGTGCGTTGATTAACGGGTTACGGGGGAAGTGGAGGGATAAATGAAAGCTAAGCGGGAAACCAAAAGTTAGGGGCGGGAAAATAAAAGTTGGAGCAGCAAACCAATGGAAAATGAATGCAAACTAATGTAGTTGCATCGGTTGAATTTAAAACCGATGCGACTAAAACTATTTGCACGTACCAATTGCATCGGTTGTTGGTGACAACTGATGCAAATTTGATTTTTTATCACCTATTGCTTTTCACGTACCAATTGCATCGATTATTAAGATGGAACTGATGCAAATAGTTCTATTTGCATCAGTTTTTACTTCAACTGATGCAAATGAGGCGAAGCAATATGCACTTTTTGTACTAGTGAATTATTTAAGTAAAAACACAAATGTATATTTTAATCTCAAATATATTCTATAAATACTCATCCTCTTCTTCTTCACTTTTGCACCATTTATTCTCTACTTTCTCAAGCTCTCTTACATCCTTTAATGGCTTCTTTCCATAATTAAATAATGCCCAAATACTCCCATAAATAAAACAAAGAAAGATATCAAAAAAACTCCGTCCGAACCACTTCAAAGCTCCTCATCCCCTCTCTTATTGCTCACGCCCCCCTTCACCATCAAGCCAAGCCCAAACCTCCTTGGAACTCACGGCCCAAAGTTTCAAAGATCTCCACAAGTCAAGCCAAGCCTCCTAGAAGCCTTAAAACAAGCATTCGTGAGCACCCGATTGAAGTTAGGAAAGTTATAATCACTTTAAAGTTAGTTCATTTACAAAGAAGGTAAGAACTCTTAATTTATATGTATATATTTGGTTGTGATGTTGTGATATGTTTGTTTAGATGTTCGGTTATGATATTGATTTCCATATATTGTTTATTGCATGAAAATATTGAAACAAGTCACGGATTTACACGACATATATTCACATGGAAATCACTTTCCAAAAGAAATGAAATGTGATATGGAATCATTTATACCTTTGAAAAATGTTTGAATATGCTTTAGAAATGGTTCTTAAGTGTTTAAACTTGTCTCGACAAAGTTTGGATATGAATCTCAAAATACGCCTAAAATTTGACGCGTTGCGTAATGGTAGTTCGTGTTTTCGCGTCAAAAGTTCAAACGAACATACAAAGTGGAATATAATTCCGAATTCTTTGAAGTAAGAATTTTCCAAATCCTTATATCCATATCTTTCATATAAAAAAAAATCAAGATTTTATCTTGTATATTTTAAAATATGGCAACACT
The DNA here is from genome assembly GCA_030765085.1 of Allium cepa. Lineage (NCBI taxonomy): Eukaryota > Viridiplantae > Streptophyta > Magnoliopsida > Asparagales > Amaryllidaceae > Allium > Allium cepa. The sequence goes on along the minus strand of CM060939.1, from coordinate 527,295,797 downwards.
TTTTGCAACGCTTTTCGATAACTTTTGAAATAAAGGTTGGAACTAAACAATTCTTTCCCGAGTCTTACGTAAACATTTTTAAGTAAATAATAAAGCATTTTAAAAGAAATTTGAACAATTTAACATTATTTCAAAGATGGTTAAACAAATAGTTAAGTGATTTAAAAAGGGAAAATGAGTATGCGGAAACGACTAGTACATTTGTCCCGCCTATGAGATCTAAAAGTGAAAACAAGGTGTTCAACAAAGGTTAGGGATGGAGCAAGCAGGCCCTAAACTTACTTAGCTTTAGTTTTTCCTTTTAGGCGAGGGGTGGAACATATCGAAAGGAAAACCCGGATGCTCAACCTGGATTTTATAGAAATAATCTTCTTGTACTCATTATTAAAATCCGAAGAGGGAACTTGTCCTATTTATGGAATTTAAAAGGTGATCTCACCGTTATTCCGCCCAAAGCACTCGCTGAATACGGAAGTAGATTTTGAATAAAAGTAGAATAATTTCTATAATCCTATTTTCTCAAAATATACTCTTTAAAAAATGATTTTTGAGAAATATTCAAAAAAAAGAGGTTTAAATGATTTCGTATTCACTAAAAGAATATTTTGAAAATATATATCCCTCGAAGATGTTTTGGTAAAGGAAATGAATGAATCAAAAAATTACCCAATTACAACATTTTTATCGATGATTGGATTTCGAAGGAGTCACAGTCGGATTTTTGTGATTCCTATCCAAAAACCACTTCGAACCAAATTACGTATTCGAAGATTAAAGTTGTTTGAAGACGGAGATATTGACACGAATAATAACGAGGGACTACTTGTTGCTTAATTGGATTCACTATATTGTAGCGGTGGTATCTTTATTATGAAAAATCTTAAAACCACAAGGGCTTCTCGCCTAGGAATGGCCAAGGAAAGTGCCTTCGGTTTCGTTCAGTCTCAGAATGAACTTGTATGGATGAGTGTCTGACCTTGCATTCTAAATCACAATGAGTGGTCTCTATAGATGTATAAGTCGGTGGTGGAGAAGACACTTTCTATTAGCTTAACACCCTTTCTAGAGACATACGAGCTCATAAAGTTATACATTTATAGAAATCAGTCATGTGAATGTGGAACGGAAATGTGGCATTTAAAGTGAAAGAAGATGTGTTATGTGAAAAGGTAATCATTGCCTCGAGCCTCATCAATCGAAAATAACTGAAACATGGTTAGATGCAGCAAGGCTAAGTGGTTCATTCCCAACTAGGGTATGATCATCCCCTTCTAGATATATTTCTTCCCGCTATGACGATCGGGATGTAAATTAATGTGGATGTATGCGAAGAGAGTTCTCGGATAAAGGTCGGTAACGACTGGAGGATGACATATTGGGTACTATCTAGTTATAGAGATAGGCCGGTCTTGTGTTGGTAGAGGAGCTTTGTGATGGTTCCTCAGGACATCCATCTAGAGGTGTACCCATCGGAAGGTAGTCCCTTCACCTGGTCATTTGTATGGAAATCCATTCTCCAATATGAACCTTTGGACTTGATTGTAAACCTATTATGCTAGAATTTAATCAACGTAACAATTTCGGCTAAGATTACTAAGTTTGTTTGCAAATGTTTTCAAAGAAAGTCATTAAAAATAATATCCCTAAATTTTATGTAATAAAGAGTTTTGGTTATCATAAGGTAAAACCCCGTTCCGTGTTTATGTGCGGCATAGTCTTATGAGATATCTTTTTGTTTTCAAAACATCGTACTTTGAGTTCTCACACCAGTCCCATGACTGACCCGGAATTTGTTTTTCCCTTTAAACTCTAGGTGCCCTATTATTCGAGCAGCTGTGTAGTCAAGATACCTTAGGAACATTTTGGAGCATGTTGGGGAGCATTTTGGTGAAGACTTTTGGAGCTATAAAGCCGAAGTACCTTACATAGATATCTACCCATTTTCCGATGTATTATGTAGTATGTATTTCCCAGAATATGCATGGATAGACAGTTATAACTATCCCGTTGGATTTGTATTTGACTATGATCATTTATGTATAATTAAAATGTTGAATGCGACGTGAGATTCTATTATTATGTTATCTTCTATCTTTATTTTCTTTTACACCCCCGATAATCTGCCATCCGAGCACTTGGATTTGCGGCACGTGAATACCATGGATGCATTAGTGTCATTTTCTGAGGGTCGAGGAGACGGGTCGTCATAGTAAAGCTTTTTCAGTTTTGGCACAGTGCGTTCATTCGTCAGTCACTTAGCAGTAGTAAGAACATTTGTCAATGATTCTGAAAATTCGGAGTATTTGAATATGTGGAATGGTGTAGATCTAAGTAATATTTTCCTACTGTAATATGGTGAGGTCTGATTGATTGATGTTTTTACCATTAACTCCAACATATTGAAAAGAGGACATGCAATTATCTAAAAGTCTATTACAAACGGAATGCATCATAAATCATTACGAAATTTCTAATTCATAATAATAACTGTAGGATCGATTTCACCCTAGAGGGGAGGTGAATAGGGTGATAGTATTAATTATAAAAATTAATTGTGGAAGCTTTTAAAATAATTTCAACACAGATCACAGAACAATAACAGCACAGATAGTAGTAGAATAATAAATGCAGAAATAGAACGACACAGAATTTACCCAGCTTCGGCAAAACCCTGTCTACGTGCTGGCCCCAAGGTTTCTACTAGAAATTAGTTAGTCAGACGCTTACACGCGTAAACTCGCGACACCCGCTATCGACTAAACCTAACTCTACGCTCAAAACCCTGCCACAACTCAGCCACTGAGTTGCGATTTCTCAAACTATGCCACGTAGTTTGTCCCTAGTCACACGACTAGAAATTTAAACGGTTTAAAAAGAAATTACAAATTAAAAACAATAAAATAACCCTAAAAATTAAAACCCTTATTAAACTTAAAAATAGTGGGCCCTTCTTTTTATTATTTGGCCCGTTCTCTTTATTTCGTTCCTTTGTGAAAAATGGTCGCCGTTCCTTTTTTTTACAGAAATTAGGGCTTCGGCTTTGATCCAAATTAGGGCTTTGCGAAGAGCCGACTTTATGTTAATCGATTCGGTGATTATTCGCGTGTAGCCTTGATCAATCGTTTTCCTTGTTGCTTACTTCGGCTGCTTCGTTGATCGAGTTCTTTCCTTGCTTCGGTATGTAATTTATGCTTTTGTGCTTTAGTGTTTTCATACTTGAACTCGATGGATATATGCCGATGATGATTGTAGTTTATATAAGAGTTCAATCTCCTTGAATTGCGTTCGTCTGATTTGTTCAATATCATGCTTTCGGCCATTCGATTTTTGTTGATCGTTGATGATTTATTTCTGACTTTTTCAATTTACTTGGATAACACGGTTTAGAACTCTGACTTGGTCATAATCGATTTAATGTTCATCTGACTTCGGTCTTGATTTGTTCAACTTGAAATTGATTTGTGAATTCATGTGCTTGCTCAATAGCTCACGGTTTTGCACTGCAGTTGTCTTCGACTGCAAACTTGATTTTGATAAAGTCACGGCTTTGACTTGACTCTGCTGCATACATGTATTCCTGTGTTCATGCTTGTGACATCCATGTTGTTTGCATTGCATTTGTGTTGACTCTGTTTTTGCTGTAGTCTTCAAGCATTGCCCAGTCACTTGATTTCAATGTGGTGTTTATACTGCTGCATATCACTGTATTTTCTTTACTGTTGTACCACCACTTGTGTCTCCACTTGCTCGATCCAATTTTCACTTTATTCGGCCTCTCTCTCTGGTCATGATGGTTATACTTCACTTGCTTATGTCATTTGTGCATTGTTGCTCTACTTGACTCTTCTGAAGCTCGAGTTGCACACTGCTGTGTTTATTCACTTGGTTGTGTACTTGAGCTTCTACTTTGATGTCTTCACTTGAGTCATTTGAAGTTTGTTGTGCACTGACTTTGTGGTCTTCTTATATGTGTATGCATACATTCTTGATTACATTCTTGGTTACATTCTTAGTTGCATTCTTGGTTGAAACTCGGCTTGCTTTTGGCGTTGTGTTGTCATTTGGGCTTGTAAGTTGTATCATTGTGATGTCTAGTTGACACTTGATGTTGTTGTTGGCCTGTAGCTCCATGTTTTGAGTTAAAACTTCATTGACCTGACGCTGCACTGTTCACTGTATATAATGTTGCTGCATCATGTTGCATTGTTGTTCACCTATCTTTTATCATTGGCGTTTCTCACTTGATACTGTCACATGCTACTTGGTCGTTGTTGCATAAATGAACTGGTCATTCTTCACTGTGGCCTTCGATTTTACATTTTCTGGACGTGAACTTGTAGTCTTTATTTGTGTCTGCATTGTCATGTTGTATACTCTCTGTATAGATATTTGAGTCTTGGTTATATTGAAGTAGTCTTCAGTGTTGTGTTTGCATCGACTTCTATCCACTGTACTTTCAGTCATGTTGAACTGTGTACATGCTTTATGTTATTCTAGTCATTCATACTTTATGTTGTACATATGTGCATTTGTGGCTTCAGTCTCGAACACTGCATAGATGTACTTCATTATCACTTTCTCTTTGCTTGGAGTTGCATCTCTGGTCAAGCTTTGTACTGTTGTATTATGATTTGTACATTAAGTTGAATCCAGCTTAAACGCTCGGGTATGACCTTGTGCTCGTGTCGAGATTTTATTTATATTGCACCTGAGTTGAATCCGTCCTTTTATTTTGGGTTTGCCTTGTGCTCACCTGCCCCTGTAACATTATCAAGTGTATATCGGTGTGCACGGCCTTTTGGCATGTACAGTGATACACTGTGCATGTCACATTGTTCGTGTGTGATGAATTCAAATGTAAATGATGACGAACAATTGAAACTACTGAGGCAAATAATATTTTCAAAACCATATTTTATTTTATATTGCAAAAATATTTCTTTTTCAATTTTACTTCGTTAGTGTATTTTTGCAGATTGCTCAGATGCTGGATTCTAACTGGAATGAAGTTGAAGATGAACTACGAGTGTGAGTGATATGTAGTGAGGAATTTATGTAAATTGAATTGTGATGTAATTAGAATCAAAATTGTGTAGTGAATAGTGAGAGCTTGAATTTGTACTGTTCCAAAATTGTAATAAATATTTGTTTGAATAAAATTTCTATTTGAATTCAAATTCTGTGTTATTTAATTTTATTCAGCAAATATTTATTTAACCTATGAAAAATAAAATAGTACATTAACAAATACATTTAAACGAATATATATATATATATATATGTTTATTATCATCAAACAAAAATCATATAATCGCATATTCAACAATAACTATTATTAAAAAAGGTAGTCCTTTTTAGCTTCTAAAAAGATCGAAGTATTATTTCACCGTTATAAGACAAACATGTATTAGATATTAAAAAAAGACAGCTATAAGATTCATTGCAACAATGCATTGAGTTTAACTCGGTGCAGCTACATTGACTTGCTACTATGCTGAGTTTGACTCAATGAAGCTGCACGGATTTGGATGTAGGGAACTGCTAACATTCTAGCATTAAGTCACCGTTTGAGGTTAGGAAGTTGTTTGCACATGAGTTGTTATACGATGTGGATAGAAGCAGGTGAGTGATAGTGCACAGTCTAATAAGATGCATGAACCTACACTAATAATAGAATGATGACCTGTGCAGTCTAATAAGAAGCAGGTGGGTTGTTCTGTATTGAGATTAATCGTAGAAGCCTATAAATAAATAATGACCTATACAATATGATGTAAACTAATAATAGAATAAAAATGAGAATTTTTGCTATCTTTTGAAGCATATTACAATGAATGGAGCATGGCTGTATCCATCATGATGCAAGCTATAAATCAAAATTGTTTATATATAAAGGTGTATTGTATTTCATAAAAAAAAATTCTATGTGCATCTGCGTAAAATATAATGAGATTTTTTCCATGCGCATCAATGGCATAGGTACCTCTAAACTATACATACTTGCTTATACTATTGTAAATAGATTATATGTACATGCAATAAGTGTGATCATGTAAACATTAACTTTTCCATGATATAATGAATGATCATAATAAAATAAAGCTTTGGCACAAGCAAGAACGCAAATCAAGTTGTTGGGTCATGGATCAAGGAAAAATGGTCCTTCCAAAGTCATACAACCGTGTAAATTTCACCAAACAACTTTTGAAATGCGTACTATAGATAGGATATTTTAGGTAAGCTAGTTTGATGTTTAACCCAGTGGGAAACTAGATATACTAGCTAGTCTTCATTTATTAAATATTTGAATGGAATACCATGTATGAAGATCATTTTGTAACCATAAGGCTTAATAAGTTTCTTAAGATCACTTTAACATATTTGAAAAGCATTCTACCAGAGGGTATGAATTCATGACCTTATTGTTAAATCATATACAATGACATGAGACCTGCATATTCAGGCAACTACATAAAATCATTCAAATAACAACAATTTTATTGATAAGCATCAAGTATAAGAGTCTTAAAAATAGATTATGAAACTATGCGTGGAAGCAATACAACTGAGAAAAACACCTTAAACTTTACCAAACGATACATATGAGAAAAGCCATCGGTAAAAAAGCAAAAGGAAAATTGCATTCAAGAATTTCCATGTATTATTATGAAAAATGAGTGAAATGCTGATGGTCCTCAAAGTTATTCGAGCATTCCATTTCAATGTTTTCTCAATCTAATATAAACAAATTGGAAAACTTATACCTAGGCACGTGCAGTTCTGGCTGCATCATTAGCTGCCTCTTCTGTTTTTGAAGCTGTGATTTTTCCTTCGAGTTTACTAAGATAATCTTCTGTTTGGAACAAAAATTAAGTGAGAACATCGAATTTCTAAGCTCTGCCACTAGGCATACTTGTTTTCTGCTGCTCAAGCAATATTCTTTATACTTGTCAAGTAAGAGACTCAATACTTAGAAGCCATGAAAGTCTTGAACTTTCTCTAGTAAAGAAGATGATATTTTATCAAACTTGGGCACTGCGAATAATCAATTGGTCATAGTACAACATAATAATTTGCACAAGGATATGGTGAATTAATATCAAAAGAAAGCATGGAAGTTCCTCTTCTCACAAACTAAAGCCACGTGACAGATAATTGTCATAAGATTGAATTAAGGCATCACATGATTGTATTCCTGATGATTCAAGGGTATGAATTGTTCCCAGTTAAATATGAAGGATAAACATTTTAAAAAAATTCATTTTACAGTGTGATCCAGTACAACATTGTTGCGTTTTATGTTGGGCTATAAAGCATATGGTTTTCCTCAATAACATACCCAACAATGTAGAAAAAAAGGGACATTTTGCAGATTCAAATTAGGGACACACCTTAAAGATTCCAATAATACACTCCATAGCGGGGAAGTTGTGGCTCGACAAAGTTGATTTACAAATCAAAATCAGATCGCGACAGGTTGATGATGATCACAACAGGTTGAATCAGCGGCTATATTGGACTGGAGATCGACGGTGGAAGGTCCATGTTGAGCGACGGTAAAAGATTGCTATTGAGCGATGTTGGAGATGACCGGAGACCAACGGTGAAAGGTTTGATGTTGAGCGACGTTGGAGATAGACTAGTGATCGATGGTGAAAGGTTGATTTATAATTAAATTTGGGATAGGGTTAGGTGGAAGGGAGAGACGTTGATTGAGTGTTTTAATGTGAAGCGGCAAAATTTTAGTTTCCTCGACTTCATGTTTTGGCATAGCCCGCCTCTTACAGGCAGCGATTTATGCATTGTTTTTTTAATAATCCACCAGATAACAGCAGCTTTTTTATCAAAACACCGCGCACTCCTGCTAGGAAATATAGATTTTCTTGTAGTGGTTGGATCATTGAGTTTGTATTACGCTTCTGAATGTAATGACATTAATAAATTGTACATTGCATTCTTGTCTTTGACATTACAAATATCCTGGAAGTATAGTAAACTATCAGTTAAAATATTGTATATTAACATCATTGATATGAAATTTATTTGGTGGTATATTAAATCAATATTCGTTTTACTTGAATATTCGATATTTGAATTAAAATGAGTTGTGATCGTTTAAATAAATACATAATATTAATTGGTAATATATTAAATTTAAACAAGTACCACTTAAATTTATAATATTTTTACTTTATTATTATTGTTCAAATATATTTATTATCTAAAATCGAATATATATATATATGTGTGTGTGTGTGTGTGTGTGTGTGTAAATATATATGTGTGTGTGCATGATTACCTGTTTTATTATTAAACTTATACTTGAATAAATGTTATTTAAATGATAATAAATTATTTAGTTAAATATTTTAAGCAAATAACAACATTGTAATTAAATTAATATTATTATTATAACGTCAGTATAATATATCTTTAAAACTTACATCAAGACCACCTAAAAAAAAATTAAATATACTTTAATGTTGTCGATAATTTTTATGATAACACTATAAAAGATCTGCATGACTAGTTAAAAAGAATCATTTTTTTTGAAATTTATCATTACTAGTGCTAACTTGTGCTTCGCACACGGGCAGGTAAAAGTGGTTGTATAATAATACGAAGTCGGTAATAGTTAAAAAGCAATTTAAGGGATTGATTCAGCAAACAATAAGCAGCAGCCAACTTTGAGCAGCAATGTAGCATTGTAGGGAATTACCGCATCAAGCTTATAAAATAAGTGTGTGTGTGTGTGTGTTATTAGTTGCATTTTGTTGGCACATGGAATGACCCATATTTTTAGCTATTTTAAATTACTAAATTTAATGTAATTATTAAATAAAAATGGTTAAAATAAAATTTTAATGATTCTGAAGGTAAGTTATCGGATATGAACTTGAATGAAAATTTTGAAATAGTTAATTTCGAAGATCCTGCGATAATGAGTATTGAAATAAATTCTATGTATCGACCATATTTAAAAACGATAGTGAAATTAAATAACGGGAATTAATTTACTATAAAATGGGAATAGTTGTTCTATAATTTGAATTCGTTTTAAAAGTTAAATTTCATAAATTCATTAACTTATATTTCAAAAGATAGTGATTTATTGAATAATCCAAATTGTTTAAATTTAATATTGCAATTATTTGAATAATTGAATTTTGAATTTAATATGATTGAAAATGGTGTTGGAAGTTGATGTAAATTTTATTTAAACAATAATGATGATTGTTAATATTTAAAACTGGATTTAAAAGTGAATGATTAAAAATTAGAAATTTTATATTACAATCAAGACGTTAAAGTAGCGATCCAGGACACAGTTTCGAAATTCGATAAAACTACTTCCATTGGATCCGTGATAGTGAATTATTATCGGATTTCAAATTTCGTAGCGTTTGGAGATATCGTTTGATCGTACGGGATAGAAACGGTTGGAATAAATATCAAAAATTTAATATTTTAATTAGGTTCAAAAAGCTATCTTTCATATACGATCGAATTAGGCCCCGACATATGTTCCATTGTATTCAGAATAGGTGTAAAATATTATAAACGCCAAGCGGCACGCTTCATTTGGAGTTCGTCCGAAAAATATGAGAAAAGTAAAAATAATATTAAAATAATATATATTACACGTATATATATACATCCAACAATAAACCCTAACATATTAGCAGCCGCGCCTCAACTCAAACAATGGCCGAAAATAGCCTCTTTTCTTCCTCGATTTCTGATCAATTCATCGAGAATTAGCCGAAAGTTTCAACTAAGAAATTAAAGAGCATCGCAAGATCTTGCAATCCAATGGTAGAGATCGAAAATGGTACGTCGTGGTGGTTTGAAGTGGTTCCGGTCGTTCATGTTTTTAGAGGGGATGGCGTGACTGAGTTTGACATAGTCATGGCCGAAGGTGGGGATCGTTGAGGGCTTTCGTTTGCCGGTGTTTGATCGAGCTCTAGTAGTGTGATGGGGGTGCGGCATGGAGGAGATTGAGGGAGGCAATGGGTTGAATGAGCTCGAAGTGCCTGGAGCTTGAACGATGCATAGAGGAAGATGGGTGCAGCTCTGATTTGCCCGGAAGCGTGATCTACGGCCCAGATCTGATGGTGATTAAAATAAAATAAAAGGAAATTGAATATTAATTATATTATATATAATATGAAATCTTTAAAACTGTAAATCTTTTTCATATGTTATCAGAATTGGATGAAACAAGCGGCGCTGGAATCGTGGCGACGAGCATCACATTATGGAACTGATTTGTAGTCATTTGGAGCTAATTAAAGTTTTAGGTTAAATCGAACATCGTTCGATCTGCTTCGAAATTGAATACTCAATGTGAGTGTTTTATAATGCTCACAACATACTAGAATATTGTTATACTAGTTAAATTCGAAACTGTGAAGTGGTATAAATTTATTGATCGTTGTTTGATAAATTTAATTGACATGTAAACTATCATTGAATTAACTATTAAAAATTAAATTTGATAGATTAAATTTTAAATAGGAATTTAAATGCCAATAAAACACCCGATTATAAAAACTATGAAATTATTGTGAATTATATTGGCTATTTGGATGATTGATTGCGATGAATGATACTGGTTGATATTTTGGATGATTTGGATGTTTATTTATTTTTGAATATCGTATTATCACCATGTATATATTTACAGTATATAAACTATAAATTCAATTATTTCGAATGAATTAAGAAATAGGTTGAAATGATATATAACTATGACGCTGTGTTTTGGATTGAAATTATATATACCCATCCCTGAGATTAAATTGAAATAACCAATCACTTGGCCATAGGATATACAATTACATACGGACATCGGATTTGTTAAATTAAATAATTTTAGAATTTTTGATCTGAAATTAATTTAAAGTGATTTGGATTTAAAGAAATAAAATCAAGCTTATGGAAATCAAATTCTTTTCGAACTTGAGTCCAAACCGTAGGAGTAAATTGTGTTTAATGAAATTGTTTAAAAATTGAAGTTGTGACTTTGAAGTTATAATCAAAATATGATTTGAAATTCGAAAATTGGATTGTTTTAGAAGATTGGATTTTTATTCGGACTTTGAATATTGCGAAGTAAAAATGATATAAAACGTTATTTCAAAATTGAGCTCGGAATTGAATTATATTTGAAAATTGGATTTTAAATTGAATATTGAAGGCAAATTTGATTAAGTGTGTTAAATCGATATTTTCGAAATCGAACTTGGAATCGATGTAAATCGAAATGGTTTAAAATTGACAATTGAATTGAAATGGTTCCAAATTAGAATTGAATTGAAATAAATTGGAATTGAAATCAAAATTGAATTGTTGGGAACCGGAGTTGAAATTGATTTGAATTTAAATTGAAACTGAATCGATTGAGTGGAAATTGGAATTGACGTGAATTGAGAATTTGGAATTGTACCAGTTTGACTTTGAAACTTTTTTCCAATGAATTACTTTAGTATAAACGGTTTTAGATCTACATTCTTTAAATATTCAAATTATCTCGATTTCCAAACTATTTTACTATATAAACCATTTTGATATTTAAACTATTTTATATTAAACTATTTTAACCATTTAAACTATTTTAACTATTTTAACTATATAAACTATTTTAACTATTTTAACCATTTAAACTATTTTTAACCATTTAAACTATTTTTAACTATTTTAACCACTTAAATTATTTTTAACTGTTTTAATTATTTAAACTATTTTAAAACCATTCAAAATATTTTTCAAAAATTCAAACTGGTCAAGGATGGAATGTTTATGTTTAAATCATGGATTTAAATACGAATTGGATCGAATGAAGTTATAACCCAAATTGAAATTTGAAACAATTTTGGAATCAAAATCGAGATGTTGAGTCGAAAATGATTTTGATCTGAAATAGTATACTTTGAGTAAATATGATGATTTTGAAATGCATTTGATTTTTGAAGCGAATATGATATTTTGATATGTGAATTGTGTTCGAAATGTAAAAGTACCAATCGGTGTGTAAAACGACGTTTGGTTGTAAAAGAGACCGAGGCCGGATATGGACATACTCTTTGTCAATACCAGAACCACTTTAGCAACCGTGTACGCAGATGAGGCTCCAGAACAAAGTGGTTAGATTTGATGATGATTGCTAGATTTGAAGAAAGAGAACGATGATTGATAGACCTCGGCACTTGTGCCAATTTCAAATGACTAAAACAGGACGGCTTGACAGGGCCAAGTAGGCTAATTACCCCGAGCGGACATCCGTTCTTCGATTCACTTGGACTCGGTTCATATCATTACTCTTGTTGTTGGTTTCGATTGGTGCACCCTTTTGGATAGCCTCCCTTTGATTCAATATGGGATGGATGAACGCGGTGGGCGATCATGGTTAAGATGCGTTATCACCAGCCCTGCGACCCGAACTTGTATTATCCTACCTTGGGGATTGCCTCATGTTCCTTGTCATACTTTTATCCCTATATGAGACCTACACAATTTTGGTTTAGTATTGTCGTATCACGGTGCGTCTCTATCCATCGACCGTTTAACTAGTGTTTTATATGCAAACTGTACGACAATGCTTAAAAACGCGTTAAGGGGCATTAATGTAAAGCCTTAACGCTAAGAAAAATATTTATTTTATTGATTAGACATCATATATATATAGCGTATTCTACTACATATAAATATTTTGATGGATCCTTAAGATATGGAAAATCCCGTAACATCTCTTGAGTTAGTCCACGCACGTTATACAATGGATAGGAGATGTGAAAACCCGTAAGCATCTCTGATGTTGTGACACTCATATTCTATATGCGATACCAATTTGACTTTCACATGGATATTTTAGTCCTGACTCGAGTGTTTTGTTCTTTTCATTACGCTCGGGGCAGTCCTAAGTTTTTCAGCTTATTGAAGACTTACTCTAGAGAATGAAGACAAGGATTTGGTATTTTACTACTATTATTATCCGTGCATCATATTGTCTGCTGCATTATTCATTTATTCCTAATGTATGTATAACTCCGATTAATGTTGTATAGATTATAATCAAATGTATTGTTTAAACAACTTCATGAACTGTTATTTGATAATTATATTTTGCCATTCCACTGCGCGATTCTGAGTTTGTTTCTTTTTCTCTTTTTTTCTTAATTAATCCCATTGATTATCTATATTCCGGATTGTTTAAGTTAGACTTGTGTGGATTATTGTCAATTTAGACCCTTCGAAATGTGGATCGTCACAGTTGGTATTAGAGCTTTGGTTTAGTGATAACCTTAGCTTTGTAGGGTAACTCATTATTGATACGGTTAGTAGTTCCCTAGAATGAATTTGAGTGTATTAATAGATATGAGTGCATATTTGTTAGTGAATATAAAAAATTATTTTATATTGTGTTGTTTGATTTGTTGAGTGGCTTATGGATTTTGGTCAATACGAGCAATTAACGTCATTGATAGGGATCTCTAATTACTTGAACAGAACAATTCGACGTGGTATTGTTTTGAAATGGGGTAAGTGAAATAATTTTACCCTGATTATATTTTGAATATAAAGGAATAATTTTTAGAAATTATTATGGTTTATATAGCTTGTTTGGTTGTTAGGAATGATAATATTGATTATTATCATTAATTTGTTATTGTGCTTTAATAAAAGATGTTTATTATAAAATAAACAATGGTAAAACATTTGTGAAATGTTTTAAGTAAGAGAAATTTTGTAAGTATAATTTATAAATGTAACTTATAGATTTAAAATGGATTTAAATAGAGAAGTTTTTGAATCTATGACCCGGGAAATTTTGAAAATGGTTTTCAAAGTTTTGGAAAACTATAGTGATATTAGTTGAAAATTATTTATGAAAATTATTTTTAAAGGGATTTAAAAGAAATGAATTCAGCACTCCCTTCTTCTGTCTTTGGAAAATAATTTCGGTAATGACTGCGCAGCGTCATCGACATTCATTTTCGAGTCTCAAAGTATGGGAGACTTCTGAGAAGCTTTGCTTTGAAATTGTTTTGATAAATGGATTTCGGTTTAAACTCCAAAAATATGATTTGATATATATAAGATATAATATACATACTTATTTCAAATGATTTGAAATGAACCCAGCGTTTAAATTTTTTAAGTTTTGTTTGTTAATAATCCTTAAATTATGTCGAAGAAATGAAATATTTGAATAATTAGAACTTATAAAATAAGAAAATTAAGAAATCAAAGATAAATGTTTAAGAAACTGTAGAGTCAAACTAAAAGTAAAGAAATTTTAATAAGTTAAAATAGTGAAAATTCTAATTATGTAAAATGAATCAAATTAACTTGTATAGTACCAAATTGCATTCTAATAGCATATAATAAGACTTACCAATGTTAAAAGTTAAAATATGACTTGGTGTAATGGGATGTTATGCAAGTAAACAAACTTAAAAGGAATTAGAATGTATGTAAATGGAAATTTAGTTGTCATAGTAAGTGTTATATACTTAAGTATATTATGAAATGATTAATGACTAAATGGAATAAGTAAGTGAGCTTAAGAAAGTAGACAAATGAATTAAATAATATCTTTGTAAATTGGTTATAGAATTAAACATAAATTTGCAAAGAGATTTTGGAATTGAATTTGTAACTTTTGAGATAATTATAAACTTAGATAAAGTCCAACTTCTTATATATGGCTTTTATAGAAAGATTATAAACTAAAGTGATGATTAATAAAATATTTCACGGATAAATCTGTTATTAAATGAAAATCTGAAAATGAAGTAAATGTAAACGAAGGAATTTGGTATGGCTAAGAATCAATAGAAATAAATATGTAAGTTGCTCGTATATTATTTTATTCGCATAACGACTTGATCTAGATTCGAGCATAGAATTTCAAGATAATTTATATCGATCCGAGTTAGGATTTTTCACTCAGTTCCTGATGGCAAACCCTGGATATGGATTTTGACTGATTATGGAGTTCTCTATCATAGAATATGGCTATGCAAGGAGGATAACGGTATTCGATCATGGAACTAAATCTGAGTCCACACTAGAGAGTCATGTGAACGATACTAGTTCTGAAGTGAAATTATGTAATCGAGCGAACGATCAGATTTGATATTGCGTACGGATAATATATGTACGTTGTACGGGCTTAAGTAAAAAATTATTGGAAATTGAGAGTGCAAAATATAAAATGATTTTAAATTTATATGATTGGATATCACTGATAAAGATGAAGGTATTTAAAATCAAGAAAATTTGGATTGCCCGACAAAAAGTTACATGTTTATTTTGTCATTGGATTTGATGGTTTTATGATTAAGACACTTGGATTTAGTTTTCTTTTATTGGTTTAAGGCCCGTAGCTGCATTTTGTAGTTGTACCGATCGAGCCGTGTAAAGGAGACTCTGCCAAAATTTTCTGTAAATCCGAGCGTTAGAAAATTTATGAAGTTTAGAATTTTAATAACTTAATTTGATAACTAAATTGTGATTTCCGTAAGCCGATCAGAGTGGCATAACAGGAAGTGCGGTAAAAGTTTTCTAATGAAATTCTATTGCTTTATAAATGATAATTCAGAATAAAATGTATCGAATGATTAATTCTTTACTTCATGTCTTTTCAGGGATGAAAAGTTTTAAGTGGGGGATATTGTAACGATTTGTATATTTTAGCTATTTTAAATTATTAAATTTAATGCAATTATTTAATAAAAATGGTTAAAATAAAATTTTAATGATTTTGAATGTAATTTATCAGATATGAACTTGAATAAAAATTTTGAAATAGTTAATTTCGAAGATCCCGCGATAACGAGAATTGAAATAAATTCTACGTATTGACCATATTTAAAATCAATAGTGAAATTGAATAATGGGAATGAAATGACTATAAAATGGAAATAGTTGTTCTATAATTTGAATTCGTTTTAAAATTTAAATTTTATAAGTTCATTAACTTATATTTCAAAAGATAGTGACTTATTGAATAATCCAAATTGTTTAAATTTAATATTGCAATTATTTGAATAATTGAATTCCGAATTTAATATGACTGAAAATGATGTTGAAAGTTGATGTAAATTTTACTTAAACAACAATAATGATTGTTAACATTTAAAATTGGATCTAAAAGTGAATAATTAGAAATTGGAAATTCTTTATATACAATCGAGACGTTAAAATAGCGATCCGAGGTACAGTCTCATAATTCGACGATACCAGTTGGATCCGTAATAATGAATTATTATCGGATTTCAAATTTCGTAGCGTTTGGAGATCTCGTTTGATCGTACGAGATAGAAACGCGTTGGAATAAATATCAAAAATTTAATATTTTAATTGGGTTCAAAAAACTAACTTCCACATACAATCGAATTAGGCCCCGAAATATGTTCCATTATGTTCGGAATAGTGGTAAAACATTGTAAACGCCAGACGGCATGCTTCTTTGGAGTTCGTCCAGAAAATATTAGAAAAGTCAAAATAATATTAAAATAAAATATATTACACGTATATATATGTGTCCAATAGTACACCCTAATATATTAGCAGCCGCGCCTCCACTCAAACTATAGCCGAAAATAGCCTCCTTTCTTCCTCAATTTCTGGTCAATCAATCGAGAATTAACCGAAAATTTCAACTAAGAAATTGAAGAGCATCACGAGATCCTGCAATCTAATGGTAGAGATCGGAAATGGTGCTTCATGGTGGTCGAAATAGGGGTTCCGATCGTTCACGTTTTTAGAGGGGATGGCGCGACTGAGTTCAACATAGTCATGGCCGAAGGTGGGGCTCGTTGAGGGATTTCTTTTGTCGTTGTTCAATCGAGCTCTAGTCGTGTGATGGGGGAGCGACATCGAGGAGATTGAGGGAAACAATGGGTTGAACGAGCTCGAAGTGCCTGGGGCTTGAATGATGCATAGAGGAAGATGGGTGCGGCTCTGATTTTACTGAAAGTTAGATCTATGACCTAGATCTGATGGTGATTAAAATAAATAAATAAAAAAGAAATTGAACATTAATTATATTATATATTATGAAATCTTTAAAATTGTAGTCCTTTTCATACTTTATCAAAATTGGACGGAACAAGCGATGCTAGAATCATGGTGACGAGCACTACATTACAGAACTGATTTCGAGTCCTTTGGAGCTAATTAAAATTTTAGGTTAAAACGAACGTCTTTTGATTTGATTTAAAATTGAAAACTCGAGGTGGGTGTTTTATAACGTTCACAACATACTAGAATATTGTTATGCTGTTAAATTCGAAATTGTGAAGTGATATAAATTTATTGATCATTGTTTGATAAATTTAAATGCCATCTAAACTATAGTTGAATTGATTGTTAAAAATTAAAATTGACATATTAAATTTGAAATAGGAATTTAATTTCCAGTAAAACACCCGATTTTGATAACTACGAAATTGTTGTGAATTATATTGGCTGGTTGGATGATTGAATGTGATGAATGCGATTTTGGATGATTTGGATGTTTATTCATTCCAGTATATCCTATTATCACCCTGTATATTTTTTACAGTATATAAACTATAAGTTGAATTATTTCGAATGAATTAAGAAATAGGTTGAAATGATATATACCTATGACGCTTTTTTTGGATTGAAATGATATATAACCATCCCTGGGATTAAATTGAAATAACGTATCACTTGGCCATAGGATAGACAATTACATACGGACACCGGACTGGTTAAATTAAATTATTTTAGAATTTTTTATTTGGAATTTATTTAAAATGATTTAGATTTAAAGAAATAAAATCGAGTTTATGGAAATCAAGTTCTTTTCGAACTTAAGTCCAAGCTTTGGGATTAAATTGTGTTTAACGAAACTGTTTAAAAATCGAAGTTGAGATTTTGAAGTTATAATCGAAATAAGATTTGAAATTTGGAAATTGGATTATTTTAAAAGATTGGATTTTTATTCGGACTTTGAATATTGCTAAGTAAAAATGATATAAAATGATATTTCGAAATTAAGCTTGGAATTGAATTATATTTGAAATTGGATTTTAAATTGAATATTGAAGGAAAATTTGATTAAGTGTTTTAAATCGATATTTTGGAAATCGAACTTGGAATCGATGTACATCGAAATGGTTTAAAATTGAGAATTGAATCGAAATGGTTTCAAATTGGAATTGAATTGAAATAAATTGAAATCAAAATTGAATTATTGGGAATCGAAGTTGAAATTGATTTGAATTTAAATCAAAATTAAATCGATTAAGTAGAAATTGGAATTGACATGAATTAAGAAGTTGGAATTGTATCGGTTTGAATTTGAAACTATTTTCCAATGAATTACTTTAGTATAAACGGTTTTAAATCTACATTCTTTAAATATTCAAATTATCTTGATTTCCAAACTATTTTACTATATAAACCATTTTAATATTTAAACTATTTTATATTAAACTATTTTAACCATTTAAACTATTTTAACTATTTTAACTATATAAACTATTTTAACCATTTAAACTATTTTTAACCATTTAAACTATTTTTAACTATTTTAACCACTTAAATTATTTTTAACTATTTTAATTATTTAAATATTTTAAAACCATTCAAACTATTTTTCAAAAATTCAAACTGGTCAAGGATGAAATGTTTATTTTTAAATCATGGATTTAAATACGAATTTGGTCGAATGAAGTTATAACCCAAACTGAAATTCGAAACAATTTTGGAATCAAAATCGAGATGTTCAAACGGAAATGATTTTGAACTGAAATAGTATATTTTGAGTAAATATGATGATATCAAAATGGATTTGATTTTTGAAGCGAATATGATATTTTGATATCAAGTGCGAACTGTTTTCGAAATGTAAACCGGTGTGTAAAACGATGTTTGGTTGTTAAAGAAACTGGGGCTGGATATGATCATACTCTTTGTCGCACTACGCCATAAATGGCCTTCTGCAACAAAAAAAAATGTTGGCTCAGGCCCGAAAAATGTTGCCATAGGTCTATGGCAACACTTTTAGGGTGATGCAATTTTTGCCGTTGCCTTAGACCTCAAAGGCAACATTTTGACTATCTAAGGCAACAGAAGTAATATTGTTGCAATAGAACCCTATTTGGGTCTACGGCAACACCCATAGGTATCTGTAGCAACATTCCAAAAATGTTGCTATAGATATTAACTTTCTGAAGTTGTGGGGCCCACATCTTGTGGGGCCCACAATGTGGGCCCACGACCCAACTGGGTCCATCCCTATGGCAACACCTTGAATGACTATTGCAACATTATTTTAAGCAACATTTATAACCCGGTGGCAACACTATTACGAAGCTACCGCAACACTATTCTGAAGCTACTGCAACACTATTCTGAAGCTACTGCAACACTATACTGAAGCTACTGCAACACTATATTGAAGAGACACTAAGAGCACATAGAACAATACAATATCACATAGAACACTTGCATAATACACAGTACAATATCACATAAAACACTTGCATAATACACAACATAATACACAGTACAGATAACAATTCATACAGCAGTACACATCACAATTCATGTCAGTTACCCCAAAATATCCAGTTACCCCAAAATACTACAAAGCTACCCCAAAATATCCGGTACACATAACAATTCATAAATGAGACTTAAGAGCTGGTGCCTCTAGTCAGATTATCAGTCTCACTGGACATGATTTACCTTGGATTCTAGCTGTGCTTCCATTTCTTCGACAAGCCTTTGCCTTAAGTCATTTACGTAAGCATTTGTTAGACATGAACAATGTGCAGGACATGAGCATACATGCACATGAGCAAGACATGAACAATGTGCAGCATGTGCAAAACATAACAAAATTATTACAAAACAGAATTATTACTTACAAGTTTGTAATTCATTACTTGAGGATTAGACACGTACTCACGTCCATCTGTTCTCTTACGACTTTTAAGAAAAAGTGCTGCATCGGATGGTGTCTCCTTATACAAGTTCAATAGATAGTTTAGCATACACTCTCTTCAGTCAAAAATGTAAAGTATCACATACCATCCTAGTGTATTCAAATTAGCTAATATGATTAAGTTAAAATCATTTTTAAACTCAATTCTTTGAAAGATAGCTTATAGACTTGCTGAAACTCTTTGGGGGCATAATATAGAGCTTGTAAGTTGAATGATCACCAAACAAACAATTTTTCATTTATGCATGACTACTCTAATCCGGACAAAACCATTTTATTATAATATATTAACACATGAAATCGATGTACGAGAAAAGCAAGCAATAACCTGGTCTACTAGATGTGAAATTCCATCAAGTCATGATCCTGATAAACAGATAAGGTTAGAAGATCCTAATGGAGAGGTGCGGTCTCTAACCAATCACCGCTTCAACTAATAGACATTTGTTTACGAAGCTAAAACTAGCTGACCATGGAAACAACAACAATAAAACTTAAATATCTTCTAACACGATAAATTGAAATTAATACCACATATGAAGAACCGCACAATGATGTTTTAATCATAAATAAATGATAGTGAAATTTAGTTTGAAAAGGAATGTCAGTTTTGTACGGGGCATTGATAACTGACTTAAGTCATGCATAATGAATCACCTTATCCCAAAATTTCCAGATCGTTGAAATCATTGAAATGATTATTCTTACTAGCATAATTATTTATTTTGTATGTGTGTTTCAATGCCTCTCAAAATTTATCATCGAACTAAATTGATGTCTAGCCCATTTTAATCTCTCCATTCGGTTACATAAATGTTAAAAATTATAAAGCTCGTGTATCAAAACAAGTTGTCAATGTACAAGCAGTGTGAAACTAAAATCAGTCTTTTTAAGGTAATTTGTACTTGTTAGTTCATAATTAATCATACCAACGATATAATCGTAGTAACAATCATACCTAATGCTACAGTGGTGCTCATAGCATAAAGCATTCCCACATCTCCATATTTGTTTCTCATTTCAGAGCCTACTTCTGGTGCATGCGTTCAACTCTTCAGCCCAGTTTCATAGTTGTCCAACTTTCTGTGCTCATCAGGAGAATGGATATGGCTGATGTGTACTTTAATGAATCTGCATGCGTTTATGGAAAAACATTCATATACATTTTAATATACAGTATACATTCATATGCATTTATGGATATGGCTGATGTGTACTTTAACTGGCCAATATGGCTGATGTGTACTTATCCATCAGGTTACAACAGGTCAGGTAACTTCAAAATGTTATAAATGTATATATGGAAACTATTGAAACCTGTTTGAAATACAGAAACTAATAAATCATTAGAAGTTCCTTTTCGATCCTCACAGGTTTCTAAAAATGATTTTGAACTGGCAAAAGCTGGCCCTAAAGGCAATAAAAATTGTCAGATTTTCTTACCTTCAATTTTCTATATGCACTTTTTTTTCTCATTTCTCTTACTTTTGAAATGTGTTAACAAGCCTTCTTTCAAATATCTCGCATCCTAGCTAATATTTATATCCAAAAATAGAATCTTCCATCAGCTATCAATTTTTTAAATGGAGTCTATAAGCTCTGCCACTTCTGCTTCTGTGGATCATTCTGATGATGAATGCACATAAGATTGCAAAAGAGAAGAAAAGTGTGAGAATTTAGTAAACAATCCACTTTACTTTAATTTCTTTGGTAAATTGTAGTTGTTAGTTTGTATATTTTGTATGGTGGTAGCTGGTAATTGTTGAATCATGTTTTGCCTGATTTTGGTGTGTCCTAGCTTAGTTAATGTAAATGTGTTGAAGTTTCATTGCTTTTTTATGTTTGTTACTTTGGTTTGTTCAGGTTTTAAGTAATTTGGTAAGCAGCTCAACTCTATTAGTTTCATTATGAAATTTTACTAACATTATATTGTTGCTCGACTTTTACCCTCTCGCTCAACTCTTCATGTACTATGTTTACCTATGGCCTTTTTGAATCATCCGTTCAGATCCTGGCTAATCAATTTCTTTACTGAACTTTTGTTAGCACACCTTTTCCCAACCAATAATGTAATTCCAATCTGACATTATTTTCATACTTTACGGCCTTTGCAGAATAATCTTTCCCAACTTTATTTTGGATATGATGCCATAAACAGTATCACTATCAAGAACATAACTTTGGCACATAAATAAATTTCGGTGTTTTACACTAAACCGATTTAGGTCCCCTCTTAAATATGATATGTTTGTACGCCCTTCGTCTTTTTATGATAATATGTTAAACTAGTAAAGATGGCCTGAGTTGTCTGTGTGCTGAATTTATTCTAGTACCTTAGTGGTTTCTTAAACTCTGCAAATTCTTGGACTGATTTAACAATTAGAATTTGTTGCCTCATTTATATAAAACTTTATATAAATGCCCAACTACATAGTACCAAAAGTAATTTTAAATTTCTTATAATACTTGATACTAGTTATTATGTTCTAAATGGAAAATATAATAACTCTGATTATGTTTTACCCGTTACCACAACCTCATGTCGAATTAAAATCATTAATATTCAGCTAGTAGTCAATAATTCTTTCAAAAAACTGATTGATGATATGCAGAACTACCTGCACATATATAGAGACTTGATTTTAGATCATTTTGTCACTTTTTTTTATCATCAGCCTATGCTACACATCGTACCATCTGAACATTTACATGTAAGCTATATGTATTTCTGACACCTTCATCAAATTTGATATACATATTTAATATTTTAATCAACTTCCGAATGTAATAAGAGTGTACTAGTAGCAGAAGGTTTTATTAAATAAATAAGAGTGTACTAGTAACAAAAGGGAAAAGGAGAAAAAGGTCTTCATCCCCAAAATCAAACCTGTTACCCTCTCTTGTTCAACCCTATCTCACCTCATTTAAATCAAACTAACCTTCACTTAGCCACTTAATGCCATTGTACGCAAACTAAGTTGAATCTCAACCTTAACAACTCTGAGACCCAAACTCTTATCATGCTGCTTAGCAACCCAAATTCTGTTCCTATATAATTAGACTTGATTAGAAATTTCTAATTGAATAGATAATGTTTTTTATTATGTATCTAATTTTAAGTTTCTTTGTAAAGAAAATCAGATAGTTATCATGTTTACGTGAATTCACATCCTTATTTTATACAACAAATTTTCTTTTACTACATTATTTTAAACAACAAATTTTCTGGACATGAAATTTGTTAATAACCTAATTATTTAAAGGTACATCAATCCATCCATCCATCCATGCTAGTATTTTAACACAGTAAACTAATAAGTAATGGATCTTTTAAAAATAACCTATAATGCAATTGCCAGCAGAAATCCATGGAATGCAATACCTAAATTAAAATTGAGAATCAACATGTAAACTAAAATAAAAGTAGAGTATTATCTAAAAATTTATCCGGTATTAAGAGCAAGCATTGAGGAGAAGGAAAAAAATGCAAAGCACATTAAGAAACCAAGGCAATAAGTAAAATACCTAAATCGCGATTGAAGTTGTGTATGGAAGCAATAGCGCCTAAAAATATATTGTTGATGGAGACGATCAAAGCTTGAGATGTTGGATCTGCATTCGCTAGATCAGGAATCGATTGATAATCACTGGATAACCGCTGTTTTGGACATTCAGGTATTAGAGTGAAGTAACCTATTTTGTGTGAACGAAGGAGATGAAATCAATTTATGAAATTCTGCAGCGATGAAGGAATGAGAGCTAGGGTTTTTTGTTTTGTGAAGCAGTAAATGGAGTGGGAAAGGTGCGAAGGGAATTGTGTTCGGATTGATGAGGTGTCACGTTCTCCAACGTAGGATTTGCCTTGGTAGATTGGCGCGGATCGGTGTGAAAGATATGCAAAGGTCTGCTATAGCAACACTATAAAAAAATGTTGCATCAATTACACTTGTTTAGCTAGAGCAACACATTTTTATGGTTAAGGCAGCACCAAAAATTCAACGTTGCAGTAGGACCAAAATTGTATAGCTATCGCAACATTTTACCTGGCAACACCTTGCAAAAATGTTGCAGAAGGCCATCTATGGCGTAGTGTCGATACCGGAACCCTTTAACAATTGTCTACGTGGAGGAGACTATAGAAAGAATTGGTTGGGTTTGGCGATGATTGCTGCATTTGAAGAAAGAGAATGATGATGGATAGACCTCGGCACTTGTGCCAATTTGAGATGACTAAAACAGGACGGCTTGACAGGGACAAGTGAGCTAATTACCTCAAGCAGACATCCGTTCTTCTATTCTCTTAGACTCGGTTCATATCATTACTCTTGTTGTTGGTTTCGATTGGTGCAGCTTGATTGGGTTAGCCTCCCTTTGACTTGATATAGGATGGACGGACACGGTGGGCGGTCATGGCTACGATGCGTTACCACTAGCCATGCGACCCTAACTGGTAGTATCCTACCTTGGGCATTGCTTCACGAGCCTTGTCATACTTTTATCTCTATACAAGACACATACGATTTTGGTTTAGTGTTGCCATATCACGACGCGTCCCTATCCGTCGATCGTTTAACTGGTGTTTTATATGCAAACTATACGACAATGTTTAACTATGCGTTAAGGGGGGTCAATGTAAAGCCTTAACGCTAAGAAAAATATTTATTTTACCAATTAGACATTATATATATGTAGCGTATTCTACTAGATATAAATATTTTGACGGATCCTTAAGAGATGAAAAATCATGTAACATCTCTTGAGTTATTGCACACTCGTTATATAGTGGATAGGAGATGTGAAAACCCATAAGCATCTCTGACGCCGTGACACTCATATTTTATATGCGATAGCGATTTGACTTACATAAGGATATTCTAGTCCTGACTTGATTGTTTTGTTCTTTTCATTACGGTCAGATCAGTCCTGAGTTTTTCAGCTTATTGAAGACTTACTCTGAAGGACGAAGATGCGATATATTACTACTATTATTATCCATGCATCATATTGTCTGCTACATTATTTATTTATTTCTGATGTATATATAACCCTGATAGATGTTGTATAGATTTTAATCAAATGTATTGTGTAAACTGTTTCATGAACTGTTATTTGATTATTATATTTTGTCATTCTGCTGCGAGATTCTATGTTTGTTTCTTCTTCTTTTTTTTCTTCTTAGTTAACCCCATTGATTATATATATTCCGAATTGTTTAAGTTGGACATGTGTGGATTATTGTCAATTTAAACCCTTCGAAATATGGATTGTCACGGTACACAATGGCTTAGGTTTCATTACATATAAGAGAAATGCCGCATGCTCTTATATATCATTGTAGTAATATATAGCAAGTCCGTAGGAAAACCAAATAATGTAATAATGAGTTCAAAACTATAAATTAAAGTAGCCAACTCACTATTTACAGTGAAAGAAGTTGATAACCAAATTATTTTTTACCAAAGTAGCTCAATCGTACATCATGCATTATAACAACTCACAGCAAAATTCAATTTTGATTAATAATTAGACAATTTGAATTCAGCTGTAAAAATCAATAAACCAATAGCAATTAAAATATTTATGCTAGAACTTGTATTTTAATATGTAAAGTGAAAAAAAAAATTCAAGTTCAACATATTGATCTTGGAATCTAATAGATAGCCGATCTTGCTCCTAAGTCTAAAGTAATGAAATTTTCAAGCATGTTCCTCAATAGGGTTTTATCCAAAATGATAATTCCTTATCTGTGGGGAAAAGAAAACATCAACAGTTGCATAATATTAAAGTAATCATCTAAGTTAAATACATACCGTAACCGAAGCTTGGTTTAAATGACAAACTAAATTATCATAATATTACTCGAAAAATGCAATAAAAATGTAACAATCCTGATATCTTACTTCACATGCAGTTCAATCATTGCTTGGTAATATCCAACATGGCTACATAACTCATAATAAAAATAAGCTAAGAAAACTAAATGAAAAATTAAGTTGAATAAATAACCATGCTTATGAAACTTCAATCTTACCCTTTCTTTGTCTTTTTTATGCAAAGTTCTTGTTCTTTGAGTATCAAAATCCAAATTTTTGCATAAGACCCTTATCAACACAGTAACTCAGGATTTTTTTCTTTCTTTGAACTTAAAAGGGGATCGAAACTATATTTTTATTTTAATCCGAGGAAAAAATAAAATTAAATAATGGTGAAAAACATTTCTATTTTCAAACTTCGGCATGGTCTGTAATGAAATAGCCAAATGATCTCATACCTACCATGTTTGTGTTTGTCCATGGTTCCTAATTGCAGCTCTATTTATGTTGGATTATTATAGTGGTAACATGTTCATCCATGAACAATGTAAAACTTCATAATGTATAATAATGATAATGTATAATATATTCTTAAAAAGTCACCAAACGTAAAAATATGTTAATGGATATTTGCCATGTCCTACAATAATAACCGGTAAAATGAGCGAATAATATATCCAAATTATTAACAAAGGTTGTTTAAAAAATGAAATAAATTTTGACGACCGGGCTTTTCGACCCTCCAAAATCAACATTAATAGTCCATTGTACCACATGCCGAGAAATCGAAAGTCGGAAGACCCGATTGGTAGGGAAAATAAAGAAGGATGAAGATAATAAGAAAACTAAACAACACAGAATCTCACAGCGGAATGAAAAATTTATAATACACCATAAATCTTTACACAAAAACAAAATTGTAATGTATGTATATACATACATCAATCAGAGTATACTAACCTATTTCAGCCTGGACGGTTATAACAACATGTCATCGCTGTTACGATCCTGGTTTTAAGCTAAAATTTAAATTTGTAATTAATATAAAATTTTGAATTTAATTGTGAATTAATTTGATATTTTCCAAATTAAATAAGATATTTGTTTGTTTATATGTATATATATGTATATAAATTGATTTTTTAAATTGAATTGTGGGTTTGAAATTCAAAAATAAATATACTGAAAATAAATTGGATTTGAAAACGCTATAATTTAATACTAATAGAAATTTGTTTTCTAATTATAATATACATATGTAAAATATATTTTGAATTTTATATAAATAATTTTCAAAGGTTGTTTAAAGTTAAAATCTATATTTTAAGAAACTTATATATATAATATGTATGTTTATTTATTTATGTATAATTTGTTTTAAAATTCATTTTTCTTAAGATTATATAAAAGAACTGCATTAATAAATTTTAGAAAATATAAATACATCTTTTAAAATTTATGAGATAATACATATATAAATAATTATTAAAATAAATACAAATAGAAAATTACATGAAAATATATTTAAAACATTGATATATAAATAAAGACAAATGTAAGTATTTTATCATGAAACTAAACAAATGTAACAATTTTATCACATATAAGAACAAGTGTAAAACATGCATCATGTAAATAATACAAGTGTCATTTTTGAATTAATTTCTTTCATTTTTTTAAATTCAATAATAAAGGGGAAATCAAAGTTACATATATCACAAACTCCTTCTCTCTCGTTTGGTTCAAAACTAAAGAAAAGCAGATACAAAGAAAACTTAGAAAATAAAAACAGAAAATACAAACCTGATTAAAATCAAAGGCAGATAATAACTTCTTTTCAAATTCAAAAAAGAAAAACCTGAAAGCAATTTGTTTATAATCAAGCTGAAGCCTGTGAAAATCAAAGATCAAATTCAACTCAGTATTTCAATAAAGCTTCAACATGATTCAATCTGAGGCATTTCAGCCTGAAGCAACAACAAATCTGAACAATTCAAACATCAAGCTTCAGGATTCAAATCTACAAATCGAAGTTCCAGATTCAAGTTTAAAAGCATTTCCAAGCTTGTGTTCTCTGTTCTTCCCAAATCCAGGTGAGCAAACATCACCTTTTAAACCTTAATATGTTTATATTTTGATGGAATGCGATGAATGATTTAGGTGATGTTATAGATGTGTTTGCATGAATGAAAAATATGTATCTGTGTGTTTATACATAGGTAGATTGGGTGTGCATGTCTGCGCTAAAGAATGAACCTGCCTCTGTTATATTACAGGCTTCATTTTCATATAAATTTTTTGTATCTTCCTCTGTAATCAATTTTAGGCTGAGATGTATAAATGGAAAATGACTATGACAATATGTTATAAATTTTAAAAATAATATCAAGTACTTGTATTTAGTGATTATTTCAAACTCTGAAAATTTATAGAGGAAATCAAAGACATGTCAAAATTCGATCATCTGGAAATTATGATTTGATTGTGTAAACAAAATCGTATTATAAAATGATGAATTTAGGTAATGAAATTGTGATTTTTAGTTTTGTATAATTCGAGTTATGCTGAGTTGATTGATTTTGGGTATTTGGTCAATTGCCGGTGAACGATGACGATTTGAAGCTCGGAGTTGTTGTCGGAGTTGGCTTAAGGGACGATGGTCTTTGGAAAAATAGTGGTAGATTTTATAGTTGAACGTGGTGGTCGTACGTAGTTGAACTAGGGTTCGATGTCTGGTTTTGGGTTAGCTTGATTCACGAGATCGTGCATGGACAAGAATGGATCGGACTTGTTCGCGAGTGATGGATCGTAGTAGGGTGACTTGATGCTGCTCTGGACGTGGCAGCAAGAGATTAGCTGGACAGGATCGTCGTGGCGAGCCAATTTTGTTGACGTGGTTTGGTTCTGGTTGTTGTTTGTTTTGCTCGTTTCGATTTTGTGGTGAGAACATCGGGTCTGGGTGTTTGAGGGGCTTGTTTAGATCATCGTCGACTTGTCGAGGGTCACGGCGAAGGTCGGAGCTTCGGCAGTTGCGTGAGCACATGCACGCGAGCAAGGTTATGTCTGGGTGTTTTTTTGAGTTTGGGAAGAAGCTTGTACCCGGGTTTGACTCGAGGATGTTGTGGGTTTTCTCGAAGTCAGGTGGCGAGGTGGGTAGCTCGGAAAAGATTGTAGCTGGCTCGAGGTTTTGATGATTTGGGCTCGGGTCGATTTTGTTTGTTCTAGGTTTTAGAGTTTTTTTTATAATAAACATGCACAAGTTTTTAAGTCTAAGATAAAACAGAATCCAGATTTATATTAAGCAAAGGGAATCAAAGTTTAAAAGTAAAGAAAATATTTACAAGTTCCAAAGCTAAATAAAAATGAAACAAGTTTTCAAGTAAAAAGATGTTTAGCTAAGTTTAAACGTATTTAAAATGAATAGGCTTCAAAAGAAACGTTGAACCAAGTTTTAAAAATAAAACGTATTTTAAAGTGAATAAGTTTTAAAAGTAATGGTGATTAAGTTTTCAAAGAATAAGTATTTATTAAACAAGTTTGAACAAGTTTTCAAAGATTTTAAATGTTAAGTTATTTTAAATAAATTTAAATGGTATAATAAAGTAGTTAAAAATATGATGGTTTTAACCAACTTAAGTATTTTGAGTTAAATTCATATGGTTAATTTTCTAAGATTATTTAAATAAGATTTTAAAAAGATAAATAGTTTATCTTAAATAATGTTTTGATTATTAATTAACATAATGGTTTTTAAATTAAATTATTTTTTAATGATAATTTATTTATTTAATGAGATTTAAATGTTGTAATTAAGTGATCAGTTAAGATAAAGGATTTATCTTGATTAATTAAGGTCCTAATTAAAGGATCATTATTGATTTATTAATGACAATTAATTAATGTAATTAATTAAGGATAATTAATTAAATAATAATTAAATAATTAAAGGTTAATTATTTAATAATTAAAGGTTAATTATTTAAAGTGACTAATCAAAGGATAATTAATTAATGTGATTAATTAATTAATGTGTTTAGTTAAAGGTAATTTAATTAATGATTAAAGGTTGATAAATCAAGTGATTAAGAAATAATCAATTATTCGATAATTTGTAATTTAAGGTTAATTAATAGTTAAGGGTTGATTACTTAATAATTAAAAATTAACTAATTAATTAGAGGATGATTAATTTATGTAATTGATTAAGGGTTAATTAAATTAATGTAATTAATTTAAGGTTAATTAATGTGATTAATTAAGGGAAATTAATTAACTACGGATAATTAATTAAGATGGGTAATTAAGGTTGATTAATTAATTTCATTAATTAATCATAAATGGTTTGAAATTAATTAATTAAATAACCAGGATTAGTAAATTATTCATAAGTAATTAATCTGGTTTAAATTAATTATAATTATGTGATTATTTAATTTTACTTGTGGATGATTGGATTCTATTGAATGTTTTGAATTGTTTGATATCTCTGATGTGTGATGATTCTGTGATACGATTATTTTAAATTGAGCTGTGAACTATGATTTATTTATTTGTGATGAATTTTCATATTTATCTGTGAATCTATGAATGAAGATAAGCATTATAAGATTATACCGCTTATCGATATTATTGTTCTTGAATTGATGTTGATTGTGATATTGCATTGTTGTGTGTAAAACCCCTGGACTACATCACACACACACAAATATGGA
This sequence comes from Allium cepa, assembly GCA_030765085.1. NCBI lineage: Eukaryota > Viridiplantae > Streptophyta > Magnoliopsida > Asparagales > Amaryllidaceae > Allium > Allium cepa. Next base: position 527,265,282 of record CM060939.1, on the reverse strand, counting down.
TTTCACGAGAAATAGGTTAAGTCACAGATTTTTGAATTTAAAATATTTTAAAAGTTGAATTTGAATCCAAAATGGTTTGGAAATGGAATCGGTTTGAATATGAAAAGTTTTTGAAAAGGAAATTTTGAAATTGAAATTTAGTTTGAATATAATATATCTTGTTTAAATTTTCAAATTATTTTGGAAATTATGGTTTGAAAGGGTTATATAAACTATATAATATATATATATATATATATGGATTCTTTACCATCTTCAAAGTATTTTAAGAAAATATTATTTTGGGAATTTAAATTTAACCCAAGTTTGTACTTTAAAGGCTATAACTTGTGTATATTTAATCGGATTTCCCTAAATGAAAAGCATTTGTTTTCAAATGATAATGGCTTTCATATAACAAAAGAACTTCCGGTTTTTGATGAAAGGATTTCAAGTTTGAAATGGAAATTATTTTGAAAACTATCTTTGTGAAATATTGGTGAACCTTGTTTTCAAATTTAAGAGGATCTTAAAGGTGTATCTTTTGTATAAAAGATTCGAAAATGGAAATTTGTTTAAACCATTCAAAAGGAAAGGTTTTGGGCTAAAGATTGTGAATTAAGCAAGATCACATTATATCCATAAGTTTTTAAAATTAGTGCTCATTATTCGGTTTAGCGGGAAGAGGACTTTATGTCATATAACCCATTCCGAATAATGACACGACGTAAATGGAGTGCATTTGAAGAAGGTAGTGAAGACTGGGTATTTTCAAGAACGAAAGGATTACCTATCGAATGTCTCTGCACTAAGTCGTGCCGGTATAAAGATCTCCATATGTGATGGAGAGTCCGATTGGGATTGTGAATACCCGGATTGTAAGGGCTTCTTTGTGAAGTGCCTTCAGTTCCATTCGAACCCGAGACAGACTTGTATGGATGTATGCTTGACATTACACTTTGAGATGTAAAGATGGTTTCTATCAAATACATTTATGTTTGGTGGCGGAGAATTTATTCTCTTAGCTTAGCATCCTTCTCTGAGACATGCGAGCTCATAGGTTATGTAGTTGATGGTTACTAGTGATACATTCCCAATTTGGTAATGTGGCATGCTAAGTGATGTTGATCATTTGTTGATCAATGCATGGCTTTTTTGAAAAGCGTAGCTTTGTGGATGAGACCTCGTCGAACATCACAACCCAGAAATGGTCGAAACAGGAAGAATGCAGCAAGGTTATGAAGGTCGCCCCTTTTAGGGTATGTCCATTTCCTTTTGGAAGAAGGTGTGAGAAATGCATATTACGGATCTTAAGGCTAGAATAAACACTAGAGGGGGGTGAATAGTGTTTTAAGGAATTACTTAATCTTTTTGAGTTTATATTAATTTGAACACAAATGTATGCAATATTCAGACACAGATATGATCACAGAATCAAATATAGATGCAAATATAAAGTAAAAGCAGTAAAGGAAAGAACACACTGGATTTTATACTGGTTCGGAGTTACCCTACATCCAGTCCCGCACACAAGTACAGATTTCCTTTCAAAAGCAATTTTCACAATTACACCCTCGAATTAAAGGCCACGAGGTACACCACTCCATATTCACAATCCTCTGGGTAGAGATATTTGATTTTACGGGCAACAAGTTCACCAATTGATTTCCTAGGCTACAATCACACATTTTCTTGCTTGATTAATTTCCAAGGCTACAACACACCTTTTCTCGCTTAAATAATTACAAAGAAGTCTATAACTCTGAATAGCATTGTGATCTTGTTGAGATAGTGACAGAAAATCAAACCAGAGATGATCTAGTTAGATTCAATGGTGATTTCGGCAGAGTAATGGTAAGAATATATATAAAGAAATGTGGAAAAAGAAGAGGAATGAAATCTGAGAAAATATAAATAAAAATTCATTCAAAACAGCCTCTATTTATAGAAGAACAACAGCCATGTCTATTCGCAAAAGGATATGACGAATACACACTTCTTTTGAAATTCAAATTTTTGAAATTCAAAATTTTGAAATAAACTGCTACCATGTCGACATGGGGTACTTGAGGATGTCGACATGGCAAAGGAAATTTTGGCGATTTTTTTTTCTTTGAAAATAACTTCTATCTTATATTAAAACTATTTTAAACTTTTGTAAATATACTTGACTATAGTTAAAATACATCAGTAAATATAGAGAATAATATATATACAATTTTACTATAATTTTATATTTAAATCTAAGTATAAAATTTTAAAAGTTAAATATATTATAATTAAAAGATAGTTTAAAAAAAGGATGATTTGATTTTGAAAATAAAGATTATTTTGAGGATAAAAGTATTTAAAATCAGGATAGATATTTTTGATTCTTTTAAAACGAAGGTTTTGAAATCATTTTGAAAACAAGATATAATTTTGCAAAAACATTTGAATAAAAGGTTAGCGGATACAAAATAATGTTCCACTAGATTTTTCGTAGGTTCCATCCTACTTAGGGTTCCATCCTTTAACGGGCTCGAAGTGGATTTCATTCCATGAATAAATTGGATTTTAAGATGCCAGTGCTTTTCTAGAAGTTTTAACAAAATTCCTAATTAAATTACTTATTCTTGAAATCTTGAACTCTTGATAATCTTGATACTCATGAGTCTTCAATCTTGATATCTTGAATCTCTATATTGTACAGTCTTCATTCTTGATACCCACATGGTTAAATCCTGCATATACATATATATATATATCTAAACTATAATGTTAGTATTTATATTTTATAATCTTATTCTAAGGTTGTTGTCATCAAAACCAACTTCTCAAGGACTAACAGAAGGTGGTATCATGGAATGGAGCCCAGATATTTAACCTATGTGGTTGTTGGAATTTGTTGGTGTTGAGGATCCTCGGATAAAAGTCGGTAAAGACCGGGGGATGGCATACTCGTGACAGTTAGTTACCTAGTTATAGAGGTAACCCAGCTTTGTGTTGGCAAAGATCCGGTTAGGTTCTCGGGGCATCCTTCCAGAGGCGTACCCACGTGGTGGGGAAGTTCCTTAGCCTGACCATTTGTTGGAAATCCAAACAAAACAATACGAGTCCTTTACGATTGTAGTTGTACAACCTACCACCTCAGGTGGTGGCTATAGCAGACATAATATAATGGTAATTATGCTGGCTAAGATTAATATTATACTTTCAAAATTGTTTTTTGCACTATGCACTAATAATAATATCAAAAAGAATTTTGCATATCAAGCATGTTTGACTATTATATAAGGAAAAATCTCCTCCAACTGTGCGCTTGCATTATGTGTGTGTGGGGAGGCCTTATGATAGTTTCATTTTCCAAAAAGCATTGCGAATTTATTTTGTTTGTTTTTGTTCAAAGAAAACTGTTTTTGTTTGCTCACATAAGTCTCATGACTGACCTGAAGTTTATTGTTCCATTTCAAAATTCCGGGTGCCCACAATTTTCCACACGGGCAGCCCTAGAGTCAAATTTTCAGATAGTCAGCTAGTAGATGTAGATTCAGCAATCTTTGGAGTCTTTGGTTTTGGAATCACATTTTTTTTCACTTCGACATTCCGGACCGGACTTGCTTAAGTTCAACATGATAGGATTTTGAGCTTTTGGTTGGGCCTTTTCTTTCGAGCTTTGGAGATTGAGATGCAATCTATGGAGCTGTTTTGGTGGTCCAAGCAAGTGGAAGTTATGTTTCCGCTATTTTGTTCCGCTATGGTATATGTATATTTGCTCTGATGATTGCAGAGATGTTGTATTCATGGAGTTGTATCAATGATATAACGTTTTTCTTACACTGTGTTGTTGTACTTAATGTGTTATAAGCTTCGGCGATACGGACTTCGATGTTTGAATCTCCGGCATTCAGATACGGGTGATGTCATGGGTGCCAATTTTCAAAGGTCGCGAGTCCGGGTGGTTAGACTCACAATTGCTGATAAACACAACAATGAATACAACGAAAAATAACCATCTACGCGAATATCGCTTTGGGCCTCCACCTCTTCTCCTGAACTAATCTGTAATATGCTCAGTCTGACCCGAGCATTATAATAAAATAACACCCGAGTCAGTCTGGAAAATCAATGTGAGAAAAAACACCCAATTGAATTTTAAGGTTATATAAAAATCTTTGAAATCAAAAGGTATCTCATAAGACCACGCCGCACATAAACACAGACGGGTTTTTACCTTACGATAACCAAAACATTTTCTATATAAAATCCATTATATTATAATAATGCCTAGGGGTCAAAGTAAAATATGAATATAGCTAAAATGATTGCATATCACATTCTAACATGTTAGGTATACAACTAAAACCATTAGCTCGTATTGGAGAACGGATTCCAACTAATGACTAGGTTATTGGGGTACCACCCATCATGGTGCATCTCTAGATAAAATACACTTAAAGCCTCACATGGACTCCCTACGAGTCAAAACCGGCCCTACCCCTTGCTGGAAAGCACCGAGTATGTCATCACCTTGGTTGGTATCAACAACCTAAATGGACCCCGAACATACATGATTTATAATATCGATCTGGATTGTGTGATGACCATACCCTAATGGAGCGAACCACATAGCCTTAAAGCATCTCCCCCGCTTTAGTCATTCTCGGTCGATGAGGCTTGAGGCTCTGATTACCTTTCAAGAACCTTTTCCACTTAGAATGCTCATTTCCCTTCAATGACAATGTGCTGATATCATTCATCCATACAAGTCCATTCTGGGTCTGAACAAAACCAAATGCACTATTCCTACTACATCCATTTTGGAACCACCCTCAGGATTAGTAGCGACTAACCCTTGCACTTCACATTTCTATCTTCAATTTCATGCTCTTCACGATATCTACAAGTGGTTTTCGGATAAAATATCTGATCTCGGGCTCTTCGAAACAACATTAGATAATTTCCAGTAAACTCAACCCGGTTCTTTAGGAATAAACAGACAAAGATAAGATCAGAGATCACCTCCTAACCGTTAGTGGATCCTTAGCATTCTCCTAGGAGAACGAAACAAAATTTATACATACAATACAACATCATTGGAGATGACTGTGCCATATAACCCACGTCTTTCTTCTAGATATTTTCAAAGTTACGTTTGGGTCCAATCTCGATAGTCGGTTATTTAACTACCGAATAATAAACATTAATCAGGAATTTTTGTCATAAGGAAAACCAGCATTGGTTAAGCATATAAGCGACCACTAGCCTCGTTTTATAAACTTTTTACGAATAAAAACCCCTTGTAAATTTCTTGTATAGGAATACTTTTACAAGATATATCCACTGATTCCTATATTTTCAACACTTAGAAATATCTATATATTTATCACAATAGTATGAGTATATTTACAAAACCGAGAAAGATTCTCTTTTCGTTCGACTCTCAAATCATTTACAAATTTCCTTACAATCCTCCAAACCATCTATAAATCATTTTATAAACCTTCCAAAAACTATTTGTAATTCCTTTATAAAAATTCAATCCCTATAAGCTTCTTATACATTTCAAAGTCACTTATAAACCCTAATGAATCCATACACCATTTATAAAAACTTCTTTTATAAATCAGTAAACCTATTTATAAAACTCATTTATAAATATCTAACTATTTATAAACTCTTTCTCTTTGCAAGTAACCTTTCCTTGCGCCTTCAATCCACTTTATAAATTTCTTTATAAAATGCAAGTTTTTCAGCTCTATTTATAGTCTTAGAAACATTTATAAATAATTAAAATCATTTACTTCCAAACATTATTATATAATAATAATTATTAACAATGAACATTATAAATAAATTGAAATCGTTGACTTTAATTATCTTAAAATAATAGTTCATCATTCCAAGATTTTGTTTTAAGAAATAATAACTATAATCAACCTTTACCATTTTATAAACAATAACAATTTATTTATTTTAAAACCTTATCAGCAATCCTTATTATTAATTCCAAACCATAATTATTCTTAAATAATTATCCTTATCACATTTTGATAATTCTTTAAATCCATATCATTATAAACAATTAACTTTAAAATAATACCGATAAAATTAGATAACCTTAAGTTAATACTACTATAATTAATTAACTTTAGAACCATATTAATATAATCGAATACATTTTTAAACAATATTAGTTTAATAACTTAAAGATAATATTACCATAATCAGCTTTAAAAAACAATATTAATTTAATTAAACACCTTAAAATAGTATCACTACAATAAAATAACTTTAAAAAACAATACTATAATTAAATAACCTTAAAATAATATTATTAAAAATAACTTTAAACAATATATTTTCGAAACCTAATATCGGATTTAAAAATTGTTTTTTGTCTCAAAAATCAAATTTCGATTTAAACGGCAATTTATAGTATTTTTAAAATACTAATTCGAGGCCAATAGCCACCCAACACTTAACCAATATAAATATCGATTTCAATCTCTACTGGGTTTTATTTTCAAGCATATAACGATGGTATAACCACAGGATCCACAATCATATTTATTATTCAATAATCCATATAATGGAAATGTTATTGAAACAATAAATATCAATAATAGCAAGGAATCCCTTTGAATCCCTCCAACCTGTTTCCCCTTCATCACAAATGTTATATAAACATAAAATATAAATCAACCATTTCGAGGCGGGATTCATATACAAAGAGTCATCCGCACTTACACGGGAACGTAATAGAGTCTCATCCGCTTCAATAGGCGGGAGTATATTCAAACCAACTAATAAATATAATAATTTATTCAAACAATCATTCAACAATTATTATCAAGTATATATCATACTAGTTATCCAAAGAGGTTATATTAACTCACTGAAATTTTCTATTGTCACCGAGGCGTTCAGAGTAGCAAAAAATTCAACAAGCTCTGTTTATTGCCAAACCAATTCCATTATATAGGCTCGCCAATATAAACCTAACGCAACAAATCACATTGGATTTGGTCCTAAAACGAGTAAGTTATGACGTTTATAAAATTATCGAATAAAATAATCAAACCAACCGTTAGAGAGGTTTGTTTACTTTCACTGACTAAAATCAAATATGCTGAACCCAAAAATCATGCATCTGGGTTTTCGCATTTCCCAAAATTTCCTGTTCCTGTCTTGCTTTTTCAACGTCATCTTTTATTTCTCAGCCAAACTCGCCTTAAAATTCTAAATTTCTAAATTTCAAAATCAACAACTTCTCCAAATTAACCTAATTGAAACCCTGCTAACCTACCAACTCAACTCCCAGATCAATGTCGTCCCGCATACTGAGTATCGAAAGCCTCCACCAATCTCCTCAGTTCGTGAATTTGCTCCCAAATCAACGCAATCGCAACTAGTGTCCTCTGCACCTGAAGCTGGGACCAGCCTCCTCACTACCCAAAACTACGACCAGCTTGTCAATCTACGGTTGGAAATAGGTATTTAACTTTAGCTTTAGCGTTCATAATTTTAGAAAAAATAGATTTTTTTTGGAAATTTCAGACCTTTCTATATTCCTTGGGTCTAACTTTAACATTAACTGGTCAATCCATTTTTATTGGTATTTATTTGCAAAATACCAAGTTAAAAACTGGACTATTTGGACATAAGTATGGAATTTCAAAATGTCAGTAAAACTTGTTTGTTTTGGATGAATCCTACCTTGACTCACAGTCTATTGCCTCCATGAATTAGTATTTAAAGTAACTACCATACAGAAAACTTGTTTTTTTAACGAAATATATGCATAATCAGTAATTAGTTTTTGATTGGGTAAATATTTTGACATATCAAGTTTATGGATGAAACCACAGAAAATGGCTTCTTGCAAATGCCGATGATCAAAATTTATTATGTGGTTTTTCTGTATTGATAATGTTATTGTTACCTTCAATAAAACTGTAATTGTAAATTGTAATAGAATGGGCATTAGGTACCTGGTGCATATGCTATTGCGTGTGCATAATTTTGTAGTAAGTTTAAGTGTGAGATTCAGTTAGTGCATTGGAACTATACATTATTATTTAACTAGACAAAGTACCGGCTTCATCCACTTTTGTATTGCATGTACCAGTAGCGCACTTGCATTTAATGACAGGTGTAGCAAACCAGTGTGGGGAAAGAATTGTAAACATGATTCTACAGAATAATTTGGTTGGTTTCGGTTTTGATTTTGATTTTGATTTTTATACTTTGATATAAAATATACCTATATTTGAAATTCAATTTTCAATTCTAAAAGCATAGAAAAGGACAATGTTTTATTTTTAGCTGAAAATTTCATGTATTCTGAAGACTAACAACCTAGCATCTCGCTGGTGCTGGTGCCTAAGTGGACACATAGAAGGATTTTTACGAGCTAAATAGTAATTAAACATGTAGTCAAGAATCAAGATCATAAGCAAAAGCTTCTATTTGTTATTACACGCACAGCAAGTGTGAGAACTTTAGCCATACTTGTAGTTGTCTATACTACAGTATACTGAAAACTAACTGAGTAAGAAGCTCTGTTCACATTTTGTTTTATTAGATAATAAATTATTCAAAAAAGGTGAAGTAATAGCCTTCTAATTTTGAGTCATTCTGAATTATGTGAGTAACTTCGGAATCATGCATCTTTCCATGCAAAAGATAGCCTTATGTCCTTCAATTACAATATACTCCAGTAAGAAATGGATAAGAATACACCACTTAAAACAGCATGTTAGTTTAGAATCAAATACTATGTACATAATCGATCGACTATGTATAAGAATAATGCATGAACAAAGAGTTCTTTTTTCTTTTTCTTTTTATTTTTCTTTTTTGCTTGTGAATTTGGAGGAGAGAATTGAAATAGCTAATGACAGAAAATGTAACACGTCTCTTGAAATTTATACAGCTAGTTTGTTTCAATGATCAATCCCCATAAAATTTAGATATAAGAATGGCTATATAAATAGTTAAGTATACATGCAACTTAAGAAATATATAAGCAGCAATTGCATGTCCAATTATAAAAAAATGCAAGATTGGTTCATTGAGACACGTCGGTTGAGTTACTTAACTATAAGCCTGTGATACTTTTAACGCTACAAGGTTACAATGCATTTATCAGGAATATCAATTTGAATCAATTAACCGTTACAGTAATGGAAGAAGAAAAGTTAGAAGTGCATTGTTTCTTACGCAAATACGATCAAAAATAAAATCAAAAAACAAACAAAAAGACAAGAACAAGAAACAAAAAAAGCAAAGCAAAATATACCAGATTAACATTTATATTTTGAAAAAAGAAAGTCGCAGCATAACTAGAGATAAAATATAAATGCCAAAACCAACAGATCAACGCAAAAAAAGTGTGAAATGCTACCTCATTAACAATTGAAATGAAAAATGCATACCTTCTCTAGTAGCTTGCCAGAAAAGTTTCTCAGTATACTTTTGTCAAGGACATAACCTCCAGCTTTATGAATTTCCAGACATGCTTGAAAGAGAAAAGAGGTTATGTAGAGTGAAGGCATGGAAGTAAGAGCTATTTTCATTTGCATAGAACCCTCAGTAGATTGTTCTTGTTTAACTGTAACCTCCCAACCCTGCATTAACATCATTTTAAAAACTCCAAATAATTATCAAATAGTTCATGCTACCTACAATATGTATGAACAAGTAAAATTCGACTAAATTTGGATGAAAGGAAAAACTGGTCCTTGATTATTTTGATGCTACAGAAATCAGAAGTGTTATAAATGGATTAACAAAGAAAATTAAAGAAAATCAATCTCAAAAGGTGAAGGATGGTTATAAAAGGTCAAAAAAATGTAAACCAAATTTCTACCTTTACTGTTTAAGCCCCGATTCAACCACGGTAATTAAGCATTCAAAACATTTACGAACTACTCGCTCTATCATATCTTAATTAAATAATATTCTTGGATATTATGCGAGCCCCAATAATCCCTATTTACCAATGCCACTTCATAATTAGGACTATGATTTTAAAATTAGTTCGACACCTCTTCCAGTTAATTTCCTTGCCAATTGTTTTTCCTGATTCACCAGTCCTCGCCGACTAAAAGACCCCTGATCGTATATTTGACATGAAATAATAAAGTATGATTTGGTATATGGGTCATTAATCAAGAATTTGAAATCACGTATGCTTTGACAAGTAATATCGAATAACGTAGTTGCGACATGTGTTAAATATCATGTTCATGCTCCAACTTAAATGAAATAGAAAAGGCAAGACATGTACACTAAAAAAACAAATCAAATATACAATGTCATTCTTCTTCAAAAAATAATCATCAGTTGCATGTATCATATTGCAACACTCAGCTCATCCTTGATAAAGAACTTATAGACAAAGAGAACACTTCATGAAACATTGTGAGTTGATAGTTAAAATTAATAATTTACGAGCATACCTTAGCCTCCTTAGACTTCTGAACTAGAAAATGATTGTAATTACTAAGAAGATAGCTACCATACTTGAGGCATAATATACCTAAAAGAACCATTGGGTTTGTCCGTGTAAGGGAACGCTTCCAATATAGTAGGTAGACAACCCAAAACAAGTAGAATGGAGTTCGCGTTTTCCCTAAAAGCGAATAATTTGGCAGGAAGAAGTCAAACATGAGTGCTGGAAAATGGACGTTCCACTTTAAATTAGATGTTGACCTGTTGGTGTATTTGCAGCTACACTGTATGAATCACGTGTCAGCTTATAGTATTTCATGTTAGTTTCAATGAAATATAAATAAAGAGCTTCAGTAAACCATATCATGTAAAGTAAATGAAGTGTTAAACCATCAGAGCAATGGAGGTATAAATAATCCATATTTCAAGGACACATACCCATGAAGGAGTTGACATGGATTACAAAATCAAATATGTTTGAATTCGATTTATAAAATAATATATATTTTGTTATCGTTAACCAGATTAATCGAATATTTATTATCAAACCGACCGTTAGGGAGGTTTGCTTACTGTTAGTTGTCCAAAATCAATTTCTCTGAAGCCAAAATAATACTGCGTTATCCTCTGAAATGTTCTACGCTTTCTCTTTCCCTATTCCCTTCTCCAATTTCCCTCATTTGAGTTTCAAATCTTACATCCAAAGGAAATATCATACTATGATTTTCGTTCACTCTCTCGATTTTCTCCTACTTTATCATTTTTTAATAATGAAAGCAAACCTATGATCCAAACCCTACCTCAATCTTCCACCAAATCAGTCGCCGCCTCCTCCGCCGAATCACTCCTCCACCAAATCAGTCGCCGCCCCTCTGCCGAATCACTCCTCTAACAAATCAGTCGGCGCCCCTCTGCCGAATCAATCCCGCGCTTCCTTTCCTCTCCAACACCTAAAGTCGCCATCTCTCAAATTTTATATCTCTTGATTTTCAACGGTAGCTTATGAGGAAGACACGAAAGATGCAATGGTTGCTGCTAAAATGGGAATTTGGACATTTACCAGAGATTGGTTAATGAACCGCGTTATGAAACAAGCTCTTGATTTTCATACTCCACAGTTTGCTTAATTCCTCTAGCTTCATTTTTACATGTAGCTCGCTTCCTGGCATTTCATGGTTTTGATTGTTATAGCGTACAAGTCAAATTACTTGAATATCACAAGTATTGCCAACATCTGGACTTCAGCAAACAAACTGTCATCATGTTTGATTTGTTGTTGCACTGCTTCACATTTGAGGTAGTAGAAATTTGTTGCAATTTAGCTAAATTTCCATTTTGAATCATTCAATAAGATGGGTATTATCCTTAATGCTTGTTGTTTTGCATTGCTGCATTATGTATGTTTGATTGGATACTCATCGATTGCCCATTTTTTGTAGTTTGAGTATGCGTATAATCCATATGCTAATTTGAGGATAGACTAACTACGAATATAGATATAAACACATTATAGAAAGGGACATGAAAATACTTTGAAATTTGGTAATATGGTTTTGAATCATTTTTTATATTTTCTTTCTTTACTAAGACCAAGCTATGAACCACAAGTGCAATTTGCTGTAGACTTCGGTTTGAACTTCAGATTATTTAAATTTCACAAGTATTTTCATGGTTTTACACTCATAAGCTAAAGCTTTTATAAAGAAATTCATCACTGCATAAAATGTAAAATAGGACAAGCTATGAACTATACGTGCATGTTGTATGTTTCATCATCAGTATTGTTTATTTACTTTGTAGCATTTGACTGTTTATTGTTATCCATGTTTCCAACAGTTTTGTATTGCCTTTGTATTTGGAAATTTCTACTTACATAATTCTAATAAGATATGTTTTATATGAAAGACTATTTTTGTGCATCAGTTTAATGAAACGGGTGAGCAAAGATTTTGGGTTAGATGTTATAACTTCTCTGCCTAAGACTTTAGGTTGCAATTTTGGACTTTTAGTTGTATATTACATTGACAGCGTAGGTATTTAGTTCCTAAACATATGAAATTTCTGTATACCTCATATATTAGACAGCTGTATTACTGCATTTTTTTAAGGCTAATAAACTTTCTCATGTTCCGATCTTAGTGACGGAAGAGACTAGGGCACATGTGGTCTTATCCTCTTATTGTTAACATGCTATGATTGTTAAATACAAACTAGATTACTTAACATGTCATTTGCATTATACTTAAGACATATAGGAATGTAAAGAGTGGTACATGATAGTTGGTACACTAGCATTGTATTAGCTGGCAGAAGGTTAATTGTTTACAATATTACATGCTTATCAAAAGCATTGCACACACCCAGTCTCTAGGTGCGACACACGTTAGCTCCTCAAAAGTGCACGGCAAGGCAATTTTCGGTAGATGCTCATATCCATCATCAGGACATGTGTCATTTGGTTCTCAAAATAGTTACAATTTCAGTTTAAAAGCAGTTTCAGTTTGATCTACAGTGGAAGTATTAACCCTGCTTACATAACAACTTAATCATTTTTTAACTAGTTTTTGATGCGTATCAAACATTGCATTATTTCAGCTTACATTCTTACGATTAAAGATATCAACATCCTTATTCATTTTCAATAATGCCTTAAATTATATATAGAGGATAAACAAAGCTCTTCAGTTTCGTTGTCATTACAAAACAGGGTCAATCAACAAGGTTTTTCATATATGAATCTGATTTGTATGTTAACTGTTTACTGCAATGAGATGGAATTCTTAGAGTCATACTTTAACTTAATTGATGATTCATTATTAAATATTTTTTGGTCAATGGGGCCATTAACTTGCGTCAAGACTGCAAAGAGCTTTGATGTCTTATGCAAAATTTCCCACAAGTTCCACTGATGGCATTAACTGCAACTACAACCCAAAATTTCCCACAAGGTCCAATGATGGCATTAACTGCAACTACAACCCATCCGGTTTGCAAAGCATCCGTAGTGTTCTTGCAAGGTAGCTGAAATGCAACCGCAACATTTCTGAAAAATTCCACTGGATGTATTTTATTTGTGCTTTTGAACTTTAAACTTGCTCCGTTCCAAGTATTGCTTAACTCCACTAGCTGAAATTCTTAATTAAGCACATGCTAATAAGTTATTTTAACTTTTAAGGGTGGGAGCTAGGTTTAAATAATTATGTCTCAAACGTGACCTGCCTTATTTGCATTCATAATGGGAAGGGTCGAGACATAAGGAATTTGTGTCGGCCACACATTGATGGGTAAATGACTGTAACTGTAATCTCATCACAATCTTGTTCTTTGCATTTTATTTTAATCTTCTTTCATTTTTACCCTTTATTTATACTCTTAAAATTGTGATGCAGGTGGAATGAGACCAATCGTCCGTCAGGTTATTCCCCAACATCATTGATTTGGAATGTGGATGTTTCTAAAGTTCTTACTTGTATGAAAGGATAATTACTCATAAAAACCTGAAGCTTAAAGAGACCGCACCATTCCAAAACCGGTTAAGCTTAAAAATATAATTATTCACATTACATTTCAAATTTATATGTTTAGATCTCATGTTCAAATTTTTATATCTTTACAACCATAACTAGTTTGCTAATTTGGTTCATATTGGTATATGAAACCAATAAAGCTAGAGTCTATTGTTCTTATATGTTTCAAAGATCATACATGTCAACTTGCATTCAACTCATATTAAGAATATGTAAACTCAACATTATTCGATAATTATCTTCTTCCTTTTATGATTAAAAGTATTTACGATAGTAAGATGAATTTTGAATCCAACTATGGTTATCTATGTTATTTAGAGTTAGTGCACATTTAACTGCATTTATGGGTTACTTCATATCATTCGAGACTAATAACTATAGCCGATGGATACTTCACATAGCATTAATTTCAAACAATAAGTGTGCTTACTTTCAGCATGTGAACTATGTGTTGGGATGTGAGAATCAATCTATAGTTTTAAAGCATACCTTATCACTATAAAAACATGAATTTGTATACTAAAAAATCAGGATAATTTATATAACTTAATCACTTGGTATATCTGCTACCAATAAAAACTACCTTATATCCATTGCCAAATCATCTTCAAAAAGAAAGGTCTATATCCATGTTTAACTTGAATTTGGCTAACTAACAAGCTGTTTCAAAACTGTAGTTTACCATTTCTATTGTTCTTATCACCATGTTTGATTCAATATCATACCCATTCTACTGTTCTTATCTCTATTTATTTTCTACCGCTTAATTACACAGCTAGATGCTCTTCTTTATGTTCAGGTTGTTAAAGATAGTAATGGTAGTTGAGGTGGTGGGTGCAGGTATTAGAATAGATGCAAATGGGAATTAGGTTAACCAATGGGAGAAATGTATGTTGATTGGAATTCAGCAACTTGAAATGCACAAGGGTTGTCAATGCAATATATGGTATATGCTTCACGTGTAATTTAAACAAACTGATGACAAAACTTATGATATAATTAATCACTTTATATGATCTATGGCAACATTAGCCTGCTTATTTTAGGATTTTGTTGAAATGTCTTTGTACTTCTTACTTCTCTTTCTCTTTGTAGGCAAAAGCTGTTATGATCACATGTGAGAGCATGAATGAAAATTTGTGTATAAGGTACCATCATTTTGAGTTACTGTTTTTCTTTACATTATTTATGGATTTGGGTTACTTGGACATTAGAATTATTAGTAATTTACTTCGGTCAGTGCCTTGTACAAAGATAAGTACTCATTGAATCAAACATAATAGTATTGATTTTTTTCCATTTTAAACAAAAAAGAGATACTTGGTTCATATAATTTTTTATGTGAATTCTTACATTCATACTATGGGCATTTAAATTTTTATGGGGATTGGCTTTCAGGATAGGAAGTTAATATATTTTGTAGATAAACTACACAAAATAGACTGGATATCCTGTAAATTACTATGTAACTATGTAAATTAATTAAAAGTAAACGATTTATTTAAGTATGTTGATGGATCTTATAAATTGCAAGGGAAACTTGTTCATTTGTTTCTTTTCTAAACATGGACCAGTAAATTGGAAGCCACCCATTACTTTGTAGCTCCTTCTACGACATGCTTTATTTTACTTACAAAATCTTGATTTGTTACAAAATCATGTACATAAGTGGCATTGTATAAAATTGAGAGATATGCGTGAAAAAATTTGACTGTATATGGATGCAAATTATACACATGATTATTCTTATGAATACCGTTACTGAGATTCAAATTTTATTATAATATGATAATGAGTTATATTCTTATTACCTTATAATATGTTGAATTATGGAAAGATAATTATGAGTTATAAATGGAGTTAAACTGTATAACAAGCAAAAAATTCAATCGAGCATATTTTCCTAATTAATAAAAATTAGTATTTTTTTTTGAAATTATATAATCTAACGGTCGGTTTCTCCACCGTTGTGCGGTTACACTAGTATAACAATTTCCTTAATTACAAACTTAACAATAAATCACCCTTAATAATCTGTCTCCTCAATTTGAACTGTCGCCCAAATCTTCTGAGACTAACACCATGGTCGCATATATTTCTACCTCTCTCTCCATCCTTGCTTCATCGTTACCGAATAGAAACCGCCATGAGCTTCCTCTTCCCACTCTCTCTCCAACCATACCCCCCATGCCACACCCGAAGCCCTACACCAAAATGCGATAATGGCGATCCCCCCTCGGGTCGTACACTGTCATGAGCCAACCACTCCACCGCAAGCTACCCAATCCCCTTCATAGGCGCTGCAAGCCACCATAAACTCGAATCTGAGGTCGGCCTCGCCAAACTCCACTTCCATAAGAAGAAAATCAAAACCCTAGTTTGAATAACCCTAAACACCACTGTCGATTTCCACCTATTCCCTACCGCACCATTCCGTGCTTATGCCAGACGAAGGATTTAGGCGACACGAATCTAAGGAACAAGTTTCATAGTTTTGTATATTTTTTTTGAATTGATTTCAATTTTTGAATCTTGTTTCTTTTTTCTTTTCTTTTTTTCTTCACTGTAACCTAAAACAAAGAAGAAAGGAAGAATGCATTTTAAACAGGTGAGGGGGTATAGAGGAAGTGGGTGGGATGGCTGAAATTGATGGGTCAACGATGTTAGTCAATTGATAAATATATATATTATTTAAATTCAAAATATCTAGCTATAAAATTCGAACCCCAATAGAGACGTGCTTCCTGGAGTTTTGTATGTAATACTCTTATTCCAAATGCAATAGAATTAGTTTCAAGACCCAATTCGATCGTATGCAGAAGATAGCTTTTTGGACCTAGTTATTATAATAAATTTTCGATATTAATTTCAACGTGTTTCGATCTTCCATGGCCAATGATTCATCTGATCGTCATAAAATTTGATGGCATATTTTAATTTGCCATTACCGATCCAATGAAACCAGTTTCATCAAAATCTGAGACAGTGTCCCGAAAGGCTATATTTATATGTTAATTAGAACGAGTTATTTTCAAAATCAATTAAATCACTTTTAAATCCAGTTTAAAATTTTTGTTACCTTCATTCTTATTAAATAGAAATTTAACAAGCTTTAAATCATTTTTATCCAAACAAATAATCAAGATTCAATTATTTAGACAATTTCAATTATTAAATTCAGCAACTAACTTATCCCATAAATCGTTATATTTGAAATTCAAGTTGTCTAATATATAAAATTAACTTTTCAATATTTAAAATTAATTAATTATTCCAATTTCACATGATTGAAAATTCTGGGTTGTTACATAAATCATTAATTTGTTACTTAAACCTATCTCACTTAACAATACAAAATGTATGAGCAATCAAACCCATGAGGCTCGTACCTTCTTATTCACGAGTCAAAAAAAAATTATTGATAAATTCAATAAAATAAATCTATTAAATAAGCAACTCAATAAATATATAAGAAAAATTGAACTAAAAATTGGTAAAGACCTTAGCTTTCAAGATATATAGTAATAGTTTATCTTCCCACACAGAATATACTACCTAATTTTCTATTGCTTTCTTCCCGTTCTTCAAATTAAAAAGGAAATGATACTATTAAATTAATATTCGATAAACTGACTCAGCGAGACCTCATATTCAATATGGGAAACCAAGATTTCACAAAAAACAAGTGAGATGTACTATAGGAAGTACACCAAAAGGATTAAGCTTAAAGTGAATCATAAAACAACATAAGAACATCCCTAAATGAAGAGATATCTGAACATCTTCAAATTTTTAACCATCGGCGGATTGAAGAACATCAGAAAGACTAATAATTTACGTAAATTTATTTTTGAAGTGTATATTGTGCATTTCAGCATCATATGTGCTGGATCATCCAGAAAAAGTTCGTCAAATCATTAGTGGAAGAAAAAGAGGAAAGTAATTGAACCAATGGTCAGTTAACCATTATTCACGTAACACTTAATTGATCTTATTTGATTTAGTAGTAGTTTAAAGGGTTTTCAGTGTAATATCATTCAATGATTTGATCAACTTTCAAGTATTCATGTGTATATTAGCCAACACTACATATAGTGTTGGGGAGTTTACAGTAAGCGACGAAAAATGAAGACAGTAAGAAAAATGAAAGTAAGGAAACAATGATTTCATATTTTCCTGTTGATCTCATGCTGAGCTAGTAGATAGTGTGATGACTTTTTTGGATGTCGACTAAAACCCAGCAGCAAGTTGGAACAATATGATGAATATCCTATATATATTAGTTTGTTAAAAATTTTTGTCTTAACATATTAGTGCAAAAAAGTACGTAGTAGGGGAGGAAAATTATATTTGGTAAATATAATGTTAATTCCAAATGTACCTATTTTTAAAATTGGATGCATGGGTACTTTAGTTAGTAGAGGAAGGTTCAATGTTGAAGTTGTGAGCGCTCAGGACATTCAGCAAGTCTGTGCTGGTAATGTACACAC
Organism: Allium cepa; assembly: GCA_030765085.1. Taxonomy (NCBI): domain Eukaryota; kingdom Viridiplantae; phylum Streptophyta; class Magnoliopsida; order Asparagales; family Amaryllidaceae; genus Allium; species Allium cepa. Next base: position 527,246,849 of record CM060939.1, on the reverse strand, counting down.
TACCAATTGAGTTGTTTATCCGTACGGTAACCCGTTAAGAGATAAAGAAACGATATTTAATTACATTGCTCTGGCATATAGGTGTTATCTTATTACATGCATTACCTTTTTGACGCAGTTGTGCATTAGATTTGTATGGAACTGAATGTAGCTTTCAAGATTATTTATTTTTTGGTCTAATTTTCTTTGCAAGCACATGTATTTATGAACCTGTCACATAATGTAATAAAGTTTGTTTATAATGTAGTGGATGCATTGGCAGCGAACGTACAGTTGGGGCGTTGGTTGCAGCGTAGCTTTTGTGAACATTTTTGTTGCTTTAGTTGATGAAGACACCTTTTTTCAATCCTGGATTGCTACTGCAGCAGTTAGTTCTCATGGGGCTTGGAGTGTAATAGCTAGATGTTAGCAGGAATATAAGACTGAAACAACACAATCTTTATTGGTGTGTTGGCGTTATACGTAGGTTGGAGGACATAATCATTAGTGAGGATATGTTCACTTGGATTCCCTTAGTGTTATGTGTTTGTCAACCTGCTTGTGACATGATTGTATTAAGATGGCTAAAGTAAATGAAATATTGAGCATAAGAGGAATGTTAATTAGAAACACGGGGTTAGGACTTACCTGCCCATGGATGCCAACCTGAGCCGAAGAGGAAATAATTTAGTAGAATTAGATATATAAAGAAATGTATTTGTAAGCGAAGGAAAATAGTTTACTGTTTTGGTAAGCATAGGCATGCGAGCAATACCTTAGTTCTTGGCTGGAAAGGTATGTTGTCCTCGTTATGTCACCGAGTTAAAGTGTGTTGTTTGAGAAGGCTATTGGTTACAAAAAGTTCATAATCCCAATTTTGTGCATGTATGGTGTATGTGGTGCCTATGTCAAAATCGATAGTAGAAATGTTGATATGTTGATGAGTGTATCGAGGTTAAGCAAAATTAAAAGATAACGTGTATTTCGGCGAGTAACTGTTGGTCGAAATTGCTATGTAAATTGCAATTTTAAGTTGTATAAATGCTGCAATATGTTTGTAAATGCAGTAGTGCACAAAGACTTAAATTTTGTAGTAAAATTAAGAGAACGTAAATGTTAAAACCATACATTTATGGCCTTATGCTGACATATGTTGACATATTATTGATAGTGATGATGGATATATATAAAGAATAGAAAATTATATATATTATTAGTTTCATACCATTTATAAATATAGTTGTTTCCCGGTGCCTTGGCCCGGCTACAAAACAGTAGTTACAGCATAGTTGATTGTTGATGGAAAAAGGGTCAAGACATTAGTCTATTTCGAGATGCTGAGGAGTTTGCTTTGAGTCAAGGGAATGTTTGCCCCGGGCCATTTCAACATCAACTTCGAGTTTACAAGAAGTTGGCTTCGGGTCGGTATGTATCACCTACTAAGGATCGACATAACTATTTGGGAGTGGCATATATATTTGAGGTCGGCATATTCAAATCAGGTCGGCATTGCTTTGGTTCGGTGGAGTGAAGACTACAGGTTGGCATTGGTAGAAAGCCCGGATTGGCATAGCTAGAAGGGAACGACAAAAACTTGGAGCACATAGTACTGGACAACGGATTGGTATTGGTCAGGTCGGCAAGAGGATAGTATAAGATGGAATCCGGGTCGGTATTCCACACGCTTGCATTCAGGTCGGCATTACTCACTAAGGAGTTCAGGTCGGCATATAGGGCAAAGGGCTTCCGGTCGACATGTTTAGAAGCGGTCGGCGTATTTACAAGTGTTCGGCCTTATGGGATCTTCCATGAGGGTTCGACACATTCGGGTCGGTATCATTAACTTATCAATGTTGGGCCGAGTTCTCTTGGTAATGAGCCCAAGCGACTAAAGAGGAGTCCAAGATCTAAGACGCCAGGTTGTCTCCATTTATAAATAGAGGGGTATGGGTCCATTTTAGGGATCCTCTTCAAGAACATAAGGAAGACTCTACCATTTTTTGTACTCAATTTCTTTTTGCTCCAACTTGCATTCAGGCTTTTCCTTGTGGATTGTACTTGTATTCAAGTGAATGATAAAGTAATAAAGAGTATATTCAGAGTGGACGTAGGCAATTAACACCGAACCATCATAAATTCTATTGTTCTTGTTCTTTATTGTTCTATTTTGCAATATATTGTGTTATTCCTCTTTTTCCATTTAATTTCTTCATTTATATCGCTACTCAAATCTATTCAAGGGTCTTAGTGACCAATTTTGGTGCTTTTACTGAGAAAATCGATTCTCAGGTTATTAGGATCACCTTTGTTGCTATTGGATTGAAGAAATCCCCCGAAGGAGATCCAAGTTTGTTCTCAGGAATTTGCATATTCTATTCAGAGTTTTCGAAATCTGGATAAAGAACTCTAAGATGACAAGGCCGCACACCAGATCTACCTCTCATAATATCGATGCTAATGAAACTGCTAGTGTCCAACAAGTAAGGCCAAGCAACCAACCAGCTAATGCAGGGATGGAACCCGTTCCGACCCAGAACCTTGCTTATTTCGTTACCAGGCTGAATTCAATAATCTAATAAGGGAGCTAATGAAAAGCAAGAGGTAGCTGAATGAGCAAATCTAGGCGAATGTTAACCTGATAAATCAGATCGCTCAACGGTAGCGTCAAAATGATGGAGTACGTCCCGCTTCAAACACATCATCCGATAGCTCAACTTCGTCAAACGAGCACCACAAGCGTAGGGGTCGCAGGATTGAAACGGCACAAACCGGAGCAATGGAGCAATTTGTGGCAAGCCACCATGGGCAATCCAATAGAGCTGATCCTGATCCCTTAGTAGGGAGAGTGGCTCCTCAACTACATCTGGGAAGTCACGCTCAACCTGGAGTGAGAAACTTAGGCTCTGGAGTGTGATGGAAGCCGGTCAATCGCCTTGTCGGGATGGTAATGAAGCGAATCCTTAGAATGCACATCTAGATGATAGTAGGCCAAGAAGGCATGAGATGCCCGTGAGGTGCCAGCTGGAACAATCACATAAGATGGATACCAACATGGCACCCCTTATTCAAAATTCGGATTTATCTGCAACGGTCAGGCAGCTGATGAGGGAGAACTAGGGCTTGACTAATGACGATTGGGGGGGGGGTCTTTAGGAGTCACACTCCATTTACAGATAACATTCCACAAGCCGAGCATCCCTGGAGGTTTAACATGCCTACAATTCCTGCTTACGAAGGGAAGACCGACCCCCGATAGCACATTAAGGTACGAATGGTTGACGGACTCGGTTAGGGTGCGCGACCAAATGCAGGTGTCTCCATATAACTCTATCTAGAATTGCTACAATGTGGTTCACGAGGTTACCCCTGTGGCCAATCTCGAGATTTGATGAGCTGGCTACAAGGTTCGCGGAGCAGTTCCAGATCCATGCTACTCGCCCTAAGTAATGTCATTATCTAGTGTGATTCAGGCTCTAGGGGAATCGCTGAAGGATTATTTACAAAGGTTTCACGTTTCTGCTACTGAAGTTAGTAAATCGAATGACCACGCCATTCTTATGGCCATGATGAGGGAGGTTGACCCAGAAGCTGAATTTGGTGATTGGCTAGCTAGCAAACCACCTACCACGCTGGAGCGTTTTTACTCAAAGGCGAATCAGTTCATGATAAAGGAAGAAGCCAAGTTGTCGAGAAGTGGCAATCCTGTAGAACCAAGTAGAGAGGCGGTGCAAAGCAACATTGTAGTGAAGCAATGGGGCGAAAGTTCTAGAAAGGTCTAGGTTAACTTCTAGAATAAGCTGGAGCAACAAAAAGGGACCTGAGGAGGAAATTCCAGTTGGAAAAGGGAATTCGGAAAGTGGAAGCTGAGAATTCCTAATATATGCCCCTGAACACATCTTTGGAAAATATCTACCTGTCCACTTGTAATACTTTCCAGTACCAAAAGACGTGTCCAAAGGAATCGACCGAATAACAAAAGCAAACTGGGAAATACTATCGGTTTCATGGGTCTTAGGGACACAACACTGATGAGTGTAGGCACCTCCATGATGCCATAGAAAAATTGATTCGCCAGAAAAGTTGCAGCACTTTGTTAAGAATCCGTAGGAAGGTGGACATGGAACATCTGATCCCAACCAAGGACAAGCTCCGCGCTGACCCGAAGAACCTGCACAAACCGGCGAAAGATTGATGATAAACACGATAGTTGGTGGACCACATCCCGCAGACAGGAGTTGGCAGGAGATGGAGCATTATGCTAGTTCTTTGAGACATGTGAGTTTTGAATGTCATTCAAACACGAAGGATGGGACTCTGGAAAAATAGCAGCATATGATGCCAGATGATATAGTGTTTAGGAGTAGGATGCAGATCGAGTGGAGACTCCTACTGTTGATCTGATGGTTATCTCTGCTATGATCGGACCTACGCTTGTGAGGAGAATATTAATCAATTGTGGAAGTTCTGTCAATATCATTTTTAAAAAGGATTATGATCAGATGAGGAAGGAGGCTAAGGATATGAATCCATCTAAAACCCTTATACATGGCTTTAATGATGCGGCTATTGAAACAGTGTGTTTTGTTAAGCTGCTAGTTGAGTTGGGTGAAGGCGAACATAGGAGGGTATGGATCCTACCGTTTATTGTTTTGGATGTTGATTCCCCATATAATGTTTTTCTGGGCCAATCGGCCTTGGCTGAGTTTAGGGCAGCTCTGGCCCCATGGTGCTTGACTTTGAAATTTCCTATAGATAATGGAGTTGGTGTTGTGCATGGAAATCAAGTGACTGGTCGTGCTTATTATGTGGCTGAGCTAAGAGAAGCCCGGTGAAAGGAAAAGGGAAAGGATATGGAAAAATCCCTCCGCATCCAAGTCACTGAAAGTTAACGATTAGCCCCTGAGCCTTTCCTTGGGCACCACAGTCGGTTCTATAGAGATATAGATCCGAGAGATGATGAAGAGGAACCCAAGGAGGCCAAGGCATCACCGGTAGATCTAATGATAAATATCACAGTCAGCCTCGACGATCCATCATGGGTATTGAAAATCGGATCACAACTCAGCCCTTCACTAATGGAGGAGCTTATTGATTTTCTTCGAGAAAACCTTGATGTATTCGCTTGGACTCATTCTGATATGTGTGGGATTTCACCCGCCATCGTGACCCATATGTTGAATATTGATATGAAGTATGTCCCTATGAAACAAAAGAGACGAGGCATGGACCTAGAGAGGTCTGTTGCTCTCAAGGAGTAGGTGGATAAACTTAAAGTCAATGGGTTTATTTGCGACGCCTGCTATCGTGAATGGGTATCTGACCCTGTATTGGTAAGGAAGGAAAACGGGAAATGGAGAACATGTGTTGATTATTCAAACTGGAACAAGGCATGCCCTATGGATAGTTTTCCCTTGCCTAGAATTGATCAGTTGGTTGACTCGACAGAGGGGCATGAATTGCTATCATTCATGAATGCGTACTCGGGATACAATCAAATTCCGATACACATCCTGGATCAAGAGCATACCATTTTTGTCACAAATGTTGGGTTATACTGTTATATGATGATTCCATTCGGGTTGAAGAAAGTAGGAGCAACCTATCAACGTCTGGTGAACCAAATGTTTAACGATCAGATCGGCAGGACAATAAAAGTCTATGTGAATGATATGCTCGTGAAGTCATGGCAGTCAAACGACAACATTCAAGACTTAGTAGAGATGTTCGTCATCCTTAGATTTTATGGCATGAAAATCAACCTATTCAAGTGCTCCTTTGGCATTGCATCAGGAAAGTTTCTGGGCTTCATTGTCAACGCACAAGGAATCGACGTGAATCTAGAAAAGGTTCAAGCCATTCGGGATATACAAGCACCCAGGAACATTAAGCAAGTACAGAGCCTGAAAGGGGAGGTTGCTGCATTGAGTCAATTTATATCCAAGGCAACCGATAAGTGCATTCCTTTCTTTGATTTGATAATAAAAGTGAGAAGGAATTTTGAATGGACGCAAGACTATGAAGACGCGTTCCGAGCTCTGGCGAGTCATCTGGAGAGGCCCCCTGTTTTGCCCAGCCCATGGACCAAGAGGAGCTGTATGTTTATCTAGCCGTGTCGCCACACACCATAAGTGATGCCTTGATTCGTGAAGAGGACCAGATCCAGAGGCCGGTGTATTATGTTAGTAAAAGTTTAACAGGGGCATAGAAAAACTACCTGAGGATAGAAAGTTGGCGTACTGCTTGGTTATCGCGTCATGCAAGCTTCGCCCGTACTTCCAGGTACATCCAATTAACATTTATACTGACCAATCTTTATGGCAGGTACTCTAACGGCCCGAAATCTCTAGAAGGTTGCATAAATGGAACATCGAGCTTAGCCAGTTCGACATTACCTACCTGCTTTGGAGAACTATCTAGGGATAAGCGTTGGCAGATTTCATAGCAGAGTTCACTGTGTAGGATGAACCAAAAAAGAGTGATGCGATTCCTACCGTACGAAGGAAAATATACACCGATGGAGCGTCCAATGACTATTGTTCTAGGGCTGGAATAGTTCTTGTGACCCCCAAGAACCGATCAATTTGTTACGCCTTGAAGTTTGATTTCCTCGCTATGAACGGTGAAGCCAAATATGAAGCGTGGGTTGCTGGATTGAAGCTTGCTAATGGCTCGAGGTGAAATCGATCGAAATCTTTTGTGACGCAAAGCTGGTGGTGTACCAAGTTAGAGGAAATTACCAGGAAAAGGAGCAACGACTTGCCCCATACCTTACCCAGTTTAGGAGTTATTGGTAGACCTTGAATATTACGACATTTCGCACACCCTACGCGAGCAGAACGGGGAAGCCGATTCATTGGCAAAGTTCGCAAGCACTAGCAATGCACAACAAATGGGCTTGGTTCCGGTCGAAACCTTACATACCCCGAGTATGAATGCGATGGAAGTTAATCATGTGCCAAAAATAGAAATCGAAATTTCCCCATTTAAAGAATACTTGTTGCATGGAACTTTGCCTGAGAAAAGGAGTGAAAAGCGGCAAATCCTTTGCAAGGTCTCATGGTATGTTATGCGAGATGGGATTATGTATCGAAAGGGATTCTCCGTTCCTTTACTTAGGTGCATCGCCTTGGCGAGATAAAGTGGGTCTTGAATGAAGTCCATGAAGGAGATTGTAGCGACCACACTAGAGGCAGATGCTAGCTAAAAGGATACTTTGTTATGGGTACTACCGGCCAACCATGAATAGAGACGCCGCAGATTAAGTGAGAAAGTGTGATAAATGCTAGAAATATGAAAAAGTTCCAAAAGCGCCGCCGATGGAAATCACGCAAGTGGTTAGCCCATGGCCGTTTGCAATGTGGGGAATTGACATTGTCGGCCCATTGCCAATTTCCAAAGGTGATGCGAGATATGTGATTGTCGCGGTCAACTACTTCGCAAAATGGACAGAAGCGGAACCATTAGCTACGATCACCACCAAAAAAGTCATTAATTTCGTTGTGCGAAACATTATACGCCATTTCGGCCTCACGTGGACTATTATCACAAATAACAGAACTCAATTTGATAGTACTGAATTCAAAGAGTTCTGTCGGAAGTATCATATTTAGAAAAGGTTTGCAGAAGTTTCTCACCCTATGGCGAATGGGCAGGTTAAAGCTGTAAATAAGATAATTAAGCCCATCTTAAAAAACCGTTTGGAAAAGGCTAGAGGAAAGTGGATTGACGAACTTCCTACGACACTTTAGGCATAAACCACCCACAAGTCAGAGACTGACCATACTCCATTCGCCTTGGCCTATGGGGCCGAAGCAGTTATACCCATAGAGCTTGAAGCCCTTTCCCATCGGTTAATTTACTATGATCCCAGAACAAACTGAGATCTCTTATTGGAGTCATTAGACTTTATTGACAAGAAGCGTGAGGAGGCTGATCTGAGAGCGGCCGCACATTGGCACCGAGTCGCCCGATATTATAATATGAAAGTCCGACCAAGAGCTTTTGATATGGGCGACCTTGTTCTGAAGCCTGTCTTTCTGGTCCCATCACACATGAATCCTACATGGAAAGGGACGCATGTCATCGAATGGAGGCCTAGAGAAGGAGCTTTCAAGCTAGCGACAGTTGATGGTGTAACGCTCCCAGAGCATGGAATAGCAAACATCTACGTCGCTATTTTACCTAGTTTATTTCTTTTGCATTTCGATCATAGTTGTTTTCAGTAGTTAACTTTCTTGTTTTTTTGTTTTCGATATGTAATAAGACAAATTAGTCTATCCCCATTTTCTATTATGAATAAAAGCTTAAAGCTACTTTTCTGTGAACAATTGTTGTTTCATGTTATATAATTATGTGTTGAGATTTATTAACACTTACATATGTGAACGCATATATAGAACTAAAAATAACCTGCTATATTTAAAAAAGAAAACACTCTAAATCCCCAAAGCATGGATTAGAGTACTCCGAGTCTCTAGAGCGCGGTCAAGAGTATAAATGATTTGAAAAATCTCCAAGTCCCCAGAGTGTGGATTAGGGCACTCTGAGTCCCTAAAGCGCGATCTAGAGTATAAACGATTTGAAAAATCTCTAAGTCCCCAGTATGGTGATTAGAGTACACTGAGTCCCCAGAGCGCGGACTATAGTATAAACGATTTGAAAATTCTCTAAGTCCCCAGAGTGCGGATTAGAGTACTCTGAGTCCCCAGAACGCGGACTATAGTATAACGATTTGAAAAATCTCTAAGTCCCCAGAATGCAGATTAGAGTACTCTGAGTCCCGAGAGCGTAAACTAGAGTATAGATGATTTGAAAAATATCTAAGTCCCTAGAGAGTGGATTAGAGTACTATGAGTCCCCAGAATGTGGACTAGAGTATAAACGATTTGAAAAATCTCTAAGTCCCCAGAGTGTGAATTAGAGTACTCTAGGTCCCCAGAGCGTAGACGAGAGTATAAACGATTTGAAAAATCTCCAAGTTTCCAGAGTGCGGATTAGAGTACTCTGATTCCCCAGAGCGCGGACTAGAGTATAAATGATTTAAAAAATCTCTAAGTCCCCAGAGTGCAGATTATAGTGCTCTAAGTGATTAGAGTACTCTGAGTCCCTAGAGCGCAGACTACAATATAAATGATTTGAAAAATATCTAAGTCCCCAGAGTGTGGATTAGAGTACTCTAAGTCCCCAGAGTGCGGACTAGAGTATAAAAGATTTGAAAAATCTCTAAGTCTCCAGAGTGCAGACTAGAGTATAAACGATTTGAAAAATCTCTAAGTCCCCAGAGTGCGGATTTGAGTACTATAAGTCCCCAGAGCATGGAATAGAGTATAAGCAATTTGAAAAATCTCTAAGTCCTCAGAGAGCGGAATAGAGGATTCTGAGTCCGCAGAGTGCGGACTAGAGTGTAAACGATTTGGAAAATCTCTAATCCCCAGGGTGCGGATTAGAGCACTCTGGGTCCCCAGTACGCGGACTAGAGCATAAACGGTTTGTAAAATCTCCGAGTCCCCAGTTGCGAACTAAATTATAAGATGTGAGGAAAACCTATTAGTCCAAGGGGAGAATTTAAAAATGCTAAGCGTTTGAACCTGTGGATAAACGAGAGAACTTTTGACTGTTTACTACCTACGGGCTCCGGTCAAAGATCGATAAAAAATGCTTGAACCGTTAGCGATGGAATACGACCGCTAGCTACGATTCTAGCCTGGTGCCGATGGCGACTTTCGATGAAATCCATAGAGAAGCTCTGAGATCGAGACGATAAATTATCAACAAAGCCTGAAAATATCATCACAACTACTTGGAATATAAAGGTTAATTTGCCATTGAAATAATAACGCATTCGATGATTGGCAAAGGAACAAAATTTTATTTACACTCCAAAATTTACTTACAACCCCTTCGAAGTTTCGGAGGCCAAGTCCGTACATGTTCTACTAAAAAAAGGGGAAGGGAAAGCAACTACATAACTCTAATTTATTCAAACTAAGTAAAATATTACAAGGCCATGGCTATTTCTTCACTTTTATGTTTTTGGCTGTTCGAGAGTCGTCTCAGCTAAACGTTTCTTTCAGGATCCCTTGCTCCTTTGGGAGGACATACTTGAGGAAGGAGGGGGAACTACCGTAGGGATAGACCCGCCAAGAGGAATGAATTACAGCAGCCTATTAAGGGGATCATCATTCTCCACCACCTTAGGCTCACCCTTACCTTTGAGCTTCGCCTTCTCCTCTTTTAAGATCTACTCCTTCATACTGAACTTGGCGGTGTGCTTAGAAGTGCCCGTAATCATAACGTCATCGTGCTCCTCGGCAAGTAATGGATCTTTGGGTTTATCCTTATCTAACTCCCTAATTACTTAAGCATCAGGACCAAGAGTGTCTCCAACAGCTGGTGCCTTGGCTACTTTTTTCTCCTGTTTCGTGACGACATTGCCCCTCGAAGTAGACTCAAGACCAGGATGACCTACACGGTTTCCCAAAAGGCAAATGTTAGATTATGGCTGTTATTTGCCGAAAATGTCAACTTTTCAAATTAGAAGAGGTTGAGATAAGTACCAGCATCTGGTTGACTTTCGATGGTCATAGAAGTACTCCCTTCAATAATCAGAGATAACTTATGGATGCCAAGTCCAGGCTTTTTAGGGTCGTAACCGACATGTTGTTCGAGAGTTTAAAAGGATGAAGTCTCGGTTGGTTGAATGGAAATAGGACCCTAGGACTCAGTGCCAGATGGCCTGGCGATATCCTCTTTCTCCTTAGACGTTAGGGGAGCTTCACCAAATAGAACCTTTGCAGCAGCCAGGTCGGATGGCTCATTTCCTCAAAGCACTTCTTTTGCGAGTGCCTCTTCATCAATTTCTACCATGCCTGGCTCCACTTTCTTGATTTTAACGAGGGTTTCTAAGCTTCGGCAAGCGACTCGAGATAACCATTGCCCAAGAAGGATAAACCATGGTTAAGGAGAACCCTTGCATTATATTTAGCAATAAGTGGGTCGAATAAGCACATAATCTCCTCCCTACCTAATTCAGTCGCTGCCCCAATTTAGGAGTATGTCTCCACGAGTATTGCTTTCTTGCCCTCTTTGCGAGTGGCTTCCTTCAGTGCTTCAATCTAGGAGAGTTCCTCGTCGAGCTTCGCCTTCAAGTTTCTTGCCACGATGATTTCCTTGCAATATTTCTACGACTCCTTATGCGCTTCTAATTTCTCCTCTTTTTCCTTAGATAGCAGATAGCAGTCTTTCCAACTCCTTCACACGGCAGGCTAGAATGTCCTTCTCCTTCTACATGGAGTCTTTTTCCATAGCCAAAGTGCCGCTACGCTGGAGCGCATCATTTAATTCCTTTTTGTGGGTAGCCTCTAAGCGACTAACTGCCTCGACCATCTCTTTGGAATTCCTTTTTGCATCCTCAAGTTGGGCTTTGAATGAGAGTAATTCACTATCCTGATACTTTATGATGTCCTTGTCATGGATGGCCTCTAACTTAAGGCGGTCGATCTCATGCCGACGTTCAATAGAAACCTCCGAGACTTTTTCAACCAAGTGTATGAACGCCTCATGTTATGATATACATCATTCGCACATGCAAGCAAATCTGCTTTGGCAGTCCCAAGAGGGATGTATAGCCAGGAGGAACTTTAGCTCATCGAATCAAATTTTTGGAAAGATGGCTTTAAGCTTAGCTAATTTCTCCGCCGTAGTTAAATCGTGAGCAGGAACTAAAGGAATTTGTTCCGATGAAATCAATGTTTACTTTCAATGCTCATGAGACTGCCTAGTGCTTGAAGAGCCGAAATGCTGGTCATGGGGAGCACCGAACTAAGAGCCTCGGTATGTGGGCTTGTCTCCACCACGTGTAGGAGGATTCGTAGGGTTGCTTTGATGTGAAGTATACCCTTGGGATTTCCTTTTGGAGGACGAAGATGATTCTCTAGAACGATAATCTCTCTCCCAACCTTCATCTCTCTCTATGTTTTCCGAATACGAAATACAGGCCTGAGCAGTGGAAGATAGAAGAGTCACGAAGGCGATCAAAGCCGTGTGAACAAGTCATTGCACCTACAAATATGGTTGAACAAGAACGAGTTAGTGGATGCCATATAAAAAAATGAATGTAAGTGAATGATGGAATGTAAGTGCTTGTGTGTGTCCTAGTGCATCCCCCAATAGACCGGTGGCTTTTGCTTTACTTATAGGAGTCTTTTCTCCTAGATTACGAAGTCACTTGCTTTCACCACTTCTTGCGAGAGAATTGAGTCCTTCAACACCAAGGTTAGCGAAATCATATTTTTATAGGTCACCCGAAACAGAAAGATTGGAGAGTCCCTTCAGCGAGCTCTCCATTTGTTGGGAAGACGACCTCCTCTCAATGGGAGTTATAATGAATTTTGGGGTTTCCCCAGCTTCGCTCTTTTAATTCTAAATGCCAGGCTCTTTTTATTTTTCGAAGAAGGTTGCGGTTGGCCTGTGTGGGGAGCGTTGGCTACTGATACCTGCCTAGGACTTATGTTTTCAATATTAGGCTCCGGGGCCTCTGTTTCTTTGGTCTCCCCTTCCTCGATACCCTTATGGACACCTTCAACAGGGGGCACCGTGTGGCCGACTTGTTCTCTCCTCCTATCGGCTACCACCTTTGAGGTTGCTCTACTCCCTAGAAGGCCGATCCTGTGGCCATCTACTAGTAGCCTAAATAGCGAGTGCAGCTCGTCAATGACAAACAGCTAGCATGGATAGCCTCAACTGCCCTGGAATATTAGGTGCCTTCGGGCCAAGGGCGAACACCTAGGAAAGTTAAAAAGTTCGAGTGATTAGAGAGAATGTAATTTGAGTCCTTAAATTAAGGACGGAACGAGAATAAGACTTACGTCCTTCCAACCACCTTCTCGCGAAGCCGGAAGGACATCGCACATAGAACCACTCTTGCTTGAATAGGGAAAGTTTGTTCCAAGCACCCATTAGAAATTGGCATTTAGGCAGTGGCTCAAGTAATACGTACGAGGGGCTATCACCTCGTCTCTTGAAGTTGTAAATATCAGATGTCGTCAGGAGTTGGCGGTCGAAATAGGATGCTCATGAAGAGCTAGAAAGTGCCATGAATAAATGTGTAACTATTGGGGTGCAATTGAGTAAGGGCGATTCCCATATACTTTAGCACTTCGCGAACAAAGGAGTTGAAGGGTGGCACGCATCTACCCCAACACATGAATTTATTACATGCAGTGTACCCGGCTAGGGGCAAGTGGGGCCTGTCTTGCCTTGATGGGACCAGAACATCCTTGAAAGGAATCCCGTGAATCGAGCATAGTCGACGAAGGGCCGTTTCGTCGATTTTCGAAGCTTGTGAATCAATCGGATTATCCAAGACAATAACTTCATCCACGGTGTCAGGAGCCGGGTCTGTAACTTAAGTAGGAAGCGTTGGAATGTCGAAAAAGAGGTAAAACTGCTGGCTTGATGTCTCTGCTACTTCTTGTTACTGGCTTGGCCCGGACTTATCGGACAGAGTAGCGGAGCTCGATTTCCTATCTTACTAGGAAGACATCGGGGGAGAGCGCCTTATGTAGCTGGATGCCTGTGTTAGCTATACTCGAATGACAATCGATATTAGAAATAATAATCCATCCCCTTGTGCCGTGTGTGAACTAGTGCAATGGGTTTGACATAAATGCAAATAGCTTAAGATAAAAAAATGAAAGTAAAATGAAGAAATTTTGAGTATTCATCCAAGGAGACCATCATCGCTGGTCGTCCCGGACAGCGTGGAAGGTAGTCGGCGACAGGGGCCTTAGGATCGGATGTTGACATTCTAGATTATGAAGTCCTTTGCCTGAAGCTGTTGGGCTAGTATTACATTTAATTCATGACGTGTGAACTGAGAATTTATTAGTTCGAGTTGAGTCCGTGGGCTTGTATGTGCTAAGTCATGTCATTATTTATCGCTTCACGCTTGGGCAAGGAAATATGTAGTCATAATATTTGGATCACTCGAGTTGGGATTGTTTCAATTGTCAATGCCGATCCCAGCTACCATATGTCGACCCCTACGCCTTAACCCATACTAACCTTTCCTCTCTCAAAAATATACCAATCCCTCCTCTCTCAAGAATATACCAATCCCTCCTCTCTACGAAATATACCGAACCCTCCTTTTTTCTCCTAACTACCAATCCCTTTCGCTAAGTACAATACTGATCCCTATGCTCAAACTAAGAATGCCGACCCTTGGTTTTCTAGTTCCAATGCCTAGCATAAAACACCGAACCCATTTCCTTTCCTATAACTCCAAATTGTTTTCCTTAGTACTTCTTCTCCAGCTTATGTCCACTCCTTGCTGGAAACCCAACCGCCTACGTACCTAGACACCATGCAAGTCGTCGAGGCTATGGCGTAAGTTGGAGAAAAAGTTCATACCTATGTCACAGATATAGGGTTATGGAATAGCATTGAGTTTGGGTGAAGGGAAGTTCGAATCCACGTTTGATTAGGAAATGAGAGGCAAGGCAACTCGGATTTTTCAAAAAGAGAGGCGTAAATGGTGTTAAAGAGGTTGGTTGAGAGAGCTCGGTGGAGAAATAAATTTAGAGAAGTGAAAGTGAGAAGGAAAAATGCAAACCTAGGCTTTCATATGTGGGAATGAATACGAAATGGTGTCTTCCTAGAGACTTGGTCATCGTACTTCAAGCGGTCGGCTATTCAACATGCCGACCCCAGCCCATGTGAAACAGTTGAGGGCTCAGCATTCTTATGCCGACCCCTCCCCTTAAAAATAATAATAATAATAAATGACATAATAATAGGTAAATATAAAAATAATAAAATTGGTAAAATGAAGCAATGCATGAGTGAGGAATCATCGTGAGCTTAGGATAATTCCTTATGAATCCAACCTTTGAAAGGTTATGTGCAATCAACTTTTGGGAAATTAGATGAGGAAACCCCATGGTTTTCTTAAGGTAAACTAATATGTTCAAACGACACAAGACTTCATCGAAGGTTAATAGGAAACAACGATCGGTTATTGACCAGAACGAGCTTGCCTCTGGAAACACGGATTATTCGCTGTGTAACGACCCGCTATTTTGGACCATTCAAATCGACAATAAACCATACATATCCGACTTGAATAATTCAAAATACCGAATTGTTAATTTAATTTGGCAATCATAACATATATAGTAAATAAATCAGTCACAGATCACAGACACAGAGTAATAAAATGCAGCGTAATAGATAAGGAATAGTAGTTCATGAAGCTACTATATACCTCAGAGTTAGAAATAAAATACAACCGAATAGTTCAAATGCAGTGAAGTCTCCAATGCAACATATGACTTCTCTGGACCAATCAAATGGATGACTGAAAGGATAGATAGCTGGATCTTCAAGCAAACTCCAACTTCGAAGGTGAGTCTCAAATACTGTATCACTCAGTCTGACCCGAGCGTAAAGAAAAACACAAAACACTCGAGTCAGGATTAACATTCTTATATCAATAAATCCAACTCAAGTGAAATATCAACTGAAATACAAATAACTTAAAGGATGTTTGGGATAACCATCCTCTAAGGGTCTATGGAACTATCTACAGGGTAGAAATATACACTATAACACCGTGGTCATTTCAGCTTAATTTATACTTCAAAACCAAATCTCATTTTCACTTCAAATATCTCTATATTTCCCAAAATAGTATTTATATATATTAAATAATTTATACAGTAAAGTATTTTCAATTCCCTCAACTTAACAAATTGTTTCAATATCAACCCGACCACCCCATTTAAATCTATTTCAATCTCAATTTATTAATTTAAATTCAACTCAATTCTTAAAATAACTACTTCAATTTTATCGATCTCAAATTCAGATTTGTAACCACAAAATACCCCTTTATATTCAATATTTTTAAACCTTTAAGTATTCAACGTTTCAACTAATTTTTTTTTTCAATTTAGTTTTCTAAATAATAAATTCAAATTTAGTTCAAACTAAATTTTCATTTTAATTCAATTTAGTTTCTATATAACAAATTCAACTATCTTGATTTCAAATACAGATCCGAATCTCAAATTTAAACCATTTAAATTCCAATATAGTTTAAGGCTTAAAAATTTAAATGTTCAATTTAACCGTTTCATATAGATCTCGATTTAACCTCATTATTATTTAGTCTTGAAATACTTCCTCATTTGATTCAAGATTATTTAATTAACCTTAAATTCCATTTTTCTCAATATTTTCTTTAATTTACTTAAACGTGAAATATTCATTAAATCCCTTAAATCAAAAATTCAGTTACGAAATCATACCTTTAAATTTTCCATTCAATAATTTCAAATCGATTTAATTAAATAAATCCTTATTTTAAAACCATTTTAATAAACCCAAATTTATCTCACAATCTTAATTATTCAACTTTTACAACGGTAAATTTTGAAATATAAATCTTAAATAATACTCAAACATATTATATGGATTAAATCAATCTCAATAATATTATTATTAAATCTATACATAAAATTTCCATTTTATATAAAACATTTAAGAACCAATATTTATTAAATCCCATATATTTCCTTTCAAACTGTAAAAATTAATTTCAAAATAATTATATGGACCAACAGTGTCTGTATATATTTCATATCATATAGTCAAGTGCTACAAATATATATCATTTTAATCCGTACACTAAATATATACGGGTGGATATCATTTCCACCCGTAATCCCAAATTCAATTAAATGGAAATCGCTTGGGTTTATCATTTCAACCCATAACGATTTTCTCCTATTCTAAAGTCCGTTCGGGTATGTATCCTTTCAACCCGTAATGATTTCTATACTAACAGGGAACTTGCAGAGTGATAACAGATATGAAAATAATAATAACAACATGCATATATCATCAAAATAAATATAAACAATAGGATATGGTGTCATATCCCATAAGTGAACAGTTATAGATAATAGCATATATAACAATTTAAATCACTAGAGCCTCATATTTCAATTGTCGTTTCAATTGAAATTAAATTTAATAAATAAAAGAACGTTAATCGTGAGTGATTGCTCATCTTTCGAGGCTAGAGAGAAATTCGACGATAGAGTGAGTTACGATTCCAAGCACAGATTTCAAAGCAAAGCAGAATTGATACGAATTTGCCAAATAGGATCTGATAACAGAAATCGGTGGGGAACAGATCAATTTAGCTCGATAAATTTTAGACGAGATGTATATTATATTATTGTTTCACTTAAACCCAAAATTCAATTTAAAAATACATATACATTTGAAATAAATCGTAAATATATATGTATAAATTGGTTTGAAATCATATATAGTATAAATCAATATTAAAATATGTACTAACGACTATAAGATATAAATATATTCATCTACCTACTACAACTTATATAGGCTATATATATGTATAAACTAATATATGATCTGACTTTACATAAATATATGTATACAATTCTGTTATAATAACCAATATATTATAAACTAACATACATCTATATGAAAAAGCATATTATAAGCTAACAGACCAACACTATAATGTACTATGCATACTAATATATGTATTCACTCAACACATATATTTCAACACACACACACACGCAGCACAGCACATAAAATCTAATATATTATACACATATGTTTTAACTAAAATATATATATACACACACACACACACACACACACACACACACACACACGTTGATACGAAACTTGACAAAATACACCAGCTTAGAACAGCCAACATGATATATTCCCTAATATATATAAGTTGTAATGATACAAATGTTCGGCCGAAGCCATATCTATATTTTAACTGAAAGATTTAGAGTTTTATATAAACTAGTGTATATATAAAAACATTATAATATTATTATAAAACTGTGCCATACAGCATATCTTCTAGTTTAACATATTACTCTTGTCATCACTTAAAATGCAAAGACTAAGAAGAAAAAAAAAAGGAAAAACAAAAACAAAATAAATAAATAAATAAATATAACACTTTGCAAATACAGGTAGAAGCTTGGATATAACACAAATATAGCCTCTGCATATATGAATAACGCACGCACCATGATAAAAAAAAACAAAAAAAAAAGAAAAGGAAAAAAGAAAAGAAAAGATGAGGCACCTTACCACCAACGCATATATAGATATACATCCATATTCAACAGATTTGCAAGTACACTAGGACAAGTGTGCTTGGCTATCTACTAATATAGATGCACACAGTATATATGTAACTGATATAAAAAAACAACTATTATATAAACTTATATATACATACTCAAAACTCAACGGAGGACGAGGCTCGTGGAGGAAAAATGGTGGATGTAGCAGTTAGTTCGGCTGCAGATGCCAACGAGAAGGTGGCAGATGATGAATTGATAGGTGGAAGGCACAACTTGCGGAGGGTGATGCATTGGGCTGAAGCCGATGGTAGGGGCTGTGTTTGACAAGAGGGAAGACATGAGGAGGTTCGGCGATACAAGGGAGAGGCGGAACTTGCAAGGTGAAGAGGTGTATCTCTGTGAAGTCGGAGCAAGGTGGGTTCGGGGTCGAAGGTGTCTGGTCGCGTGGGGAAGGAGGATGGTGAAGAACTGTGTTATATTTTTTTTTTGGATCTCGTAAGAGAGGAGTTGGGAAACACTAAGGAGAGAGAGCTATGAGGAGAAAGCAAGTTTTCAGGGGAAAAAACGTACAATTAGTAAATATATGATTTCAAAGGGAAACGTACAGATAAAAGAGAAAGAACGTAGCCCCAACCAATAAATAGAATTGATGGAAGAGTAACAGGCTGGCATTGATTCAGCAAAATAATTAAAGCAATTTAGAAAAGGAAACGAAGTGAATAGAAAAAACATATGTGATAGCTAATATAAATGGAAACGGTCACTGAAAAATTTGAACGGACCAAAAATAAATAGGTTTTTTTCCAAATGAATGCCAGCTATCAAATTTCAGGTAACCAAAATTTAAAGCGAAATTTTTTTTTCTACTCTGCCGGTTCAAATTTTAAATGCAACGGAAAAATCAATGGGCATAATTCACGTACCATTTCAACGAACTGTTTTATGGCTTCCGTCGCGTACCGAATTACAGAATACAGAAATAAATATACCATGTAGATCAGCGCGACGAGACGATCAAAACGGTATACAGATATTTGTGGTATGATTATCCGATCAAAAGTCAATAACCAGTACCGAAAATGCTGCTATTCTGTCAGAATTAAGATAAACGGAGCAGTAGACGTCCAAATTTGGAAAAACGAAAGATGACATCTCGCTCAGAAGAGGATTTAGGAATTTTCTATAGAAAAATATTCAGGCGTGAAATTTAAATTTATTATTAGCAATTATTAGCTAGCTTGAATTTTCTAAAATTTCACAATGAAATAAACTTTCATAAAATTAATTGAAAATTCACCATTTGCTATATTTAATTATACGTAATCCAAATATTAACTTTTTATTTGCAAATTAATTTATTTAAAATTTCACCAAAATCCAATTAAATACGTTAATAAAACCATTAAAAATTACTAAAATCTTACAGGTCGTTACACGCTGATTCAAAGCGCATCATGTTATTAACAAGACGCACTTTGGGGGACAAATGTAACTCAGTACCTTGGCCCGGCTATAAAACAGTAGTTACAGAGACCATAGTTGATTATTGATGGAAAAAGGGTCAAGACATTAGTCTACTTCGATTTGCTGAGGAGTTTGCTTCGAGTCAAGGGAATGTTTGCTCCATGCCATTTCAGCACTTCGAGTTTACAACAAGTTGGCTTGGGGTCGGTATGTATCACGTACTAGGGATCGACATAACTATTTGGGAGTGGCATATATTGTTAGTTTTCGAGATGATGGTTTTGATGACAACAACCTTACGACTTGTTATAAAATATAAATACTAATATTCTTGTCTAGATATATATGTATATGCAGCTACTGTGAATGAAGACTGTACAATATAAAGATTCAAGACTGTGTATAGAGATTCAAGACTAACAAATTCAAGATTGAAGAAAACAATACTGAAGACCCATGAGTATCAAGAGTTCAAGATATCAAGATAAGTAATAGTGTCTAGATTTATGTTAAAATTTCATAACTAAAATCTTTATTTGGATTTTAATAATGGAATGGAATTCACCTTCTCGCTTTAATAGTGGGATGGAACCCATGACCTTCTCTAGTGGGATGGAATCCATGAAATTTTCAAAATGATTTATTTAAATATTTTTCCAAAAACTTTTTAAAAGTCATCTCTCCCAGTTTAAATATTTTAGCCTTAAACTATTTTTATTATCTTTTATATTTTGATTTCAAAATCATCTCTTGTTTATAAACTATCTCTTGGTTTTAATATTTTAAGCTTTAAATCTCAAAAATATATCCTATACTTAGTTTTTAATATTACTTTTATATTATATATTATATATTTTTAAGATTACTTTTTAAATCTCTTTTATAAGTTTAAATCATATTCAAAATGGTTTAAAAACTTCAGAAATTGTTTTAACAAATTTTAGAAAGAAAATCCCTTTTGAAAACAAAAATCAATTTTCAAAATTCACTAGGGCATTTCGACATACTCATCCCTCCATGCTGACATGGTAGCCATAGAAATTCAAATTTTAAATTTTCAAATGAAGTGTCTATTTGTCATAACCTTTCACGAATGGACATGACTATTGTTCTTCTATAAATACTAGTTGTTTTCAACTAATTTTAAGTTAGTTTTTCTTCATTTCTTCACTCCTTCTTCTCCACTCAAAAATACTCTCTTATATTTTAACAAAACTCTGTCGAAATCCTAAGTGAATCAAACTTGATCATCTCTAGTTTGATTCTCAATCACTCTCTCTTAAAGATCTCAGTGTTATTCAGAGTTATAGGATCATTTGTAATCAAAGATGAAAGATCGAAGTGTACCGAGCCTTTCTCTATCAAAGTGTGATTGAAAACGGTGTGATTGTGGCCTGTAAATCAATGTGATTATAGCCCATAAATCAATTAGGTGATCTTGTAGCCAGGTTAAATCAAGATAGTTTGTCCTAGACTCGAAGACATAAGGGTGTATCTAGTGGCCTTGAAATCGAGATTGTAATATTGACATTATATTTGAAAATAAATATACACAAGAAATCATATGGGAATGTATGTAGGGTAACGCTGAACCAGTATAAAATTCCGGTGTGTTCTTTCCTTTACTGCTTTATTTACTATTTCCATCTGCATCTGATTCCGTGATTGTTTCTGTGTTTGTGAATTGCATCTATTTGGGTTTAATTTGAAAATATTTCAAAAATATTCATAAAATTAATTAAACACTATTTACCCCCCTCTATTATTAATTCTGCCTTAAGATCCATAATCCACATTTCCAACATTTAGTATCAGAGCAATGTTTTTCAAAATTATCATAATATGAATTTTGAAAAAGTTTAAAATAGTAATTTTTGAGGATTTGTAAACACTAGTTCAAAACTGTCCATATCATCATTGTTTCATAAGTTTGCATATTGTTATTATAGAAAATCAAGTTATCTACCGATTTGGTGTGTTGTGCAGGAACAGATGTGTTATATGGCTTTTGATGAATCAACCCTCAATGGACAAATGGTGCAAATCAAGAAAAATAAATGGATACTTGATGGTGGATGTTTTAGACATATGATTGGAAAACTGGAAATACCGAATGACATAATTTATGAAGACAGAGGACCGGTTAACTTTGGAGACAACTCAAAAGGATATGTGACAGGCATCGACAATATCGGTAACTCTAAAACTCATAATATTTCTGGTTTTGTTAGTAAGGAATCTAAAACACAATTTGCTTAACATAAGTCCACTATGTGACAAGAGGTACAAAATTAAATTTGAAAAGGATAAGTGTCACATCGAAGATAATAAATCAAATATTAACTTTGAAGGAATTAGAAAGAAAAATATTCATATTCTCAGTATGAAAATCTCAAATGGTAACCTATGTCTTTTGGCTAATATAAGTAACCCTTGGATTTGGCATAAAAGATTTAGGCATTTGAATTTCAAACTCTTATCTAGACTTTTAAAACTTGATTTAGTAAGAGGTCACTCTAAAATGGAATTTAAAGTAGATAGTATATGTGATGCTTGTCAATTAGGAAAACTTAGAAAGAATTCATTTAAATTGAAAGATATGATTTCAACTTCAAAACCTCTTAAATTACTTCATTTAGATCTGTTTGGTCCATCTCAAATTCAGTCAATAAATCATAGTAAATATGTTTTTGTGATTGTGGATGATTATTCTAGATTTACATGGACAATTTTTCTGAAACTTAAAAAGTGATGCTTTTGATTTATTTAAAACTTTTGCAAAAAGAATTCAAAATCAACTTTCTTTAAAATTTAAAACTATTCATAGTGATCACAGTTGAGAATTTGAAAATGAAAATTGTGAGAATTTCTGTAATAAAAAAGGAATAACTGATAATTTTTCCTTTCCAAGAACTCCACAAAAAATGGAGTGGTATAGCGTAAAAATAGGGCGATTCAAGAGTGTGCAAGAACTATGCTTTTAGATAGTAAATTTTCAAGAAATTTTTGGGCTAAAGTAGTCGCTACAGCTTGTTACATTTTGAATAGGATTTTAATTAGACCTCTAACCAATAAAACACCATATGAACTTCTTTTCAATAAGAAACCAAAGTTATCTTATTTTAAAAAATTTGGAAGTAAATGTTTCATTTAAAATACAAAGGACAATTTGGATAAATTTGATCCTAAACCTGACAAAGGAATCATTATCGGATATTCTAATAGAAGTAAAGCATACAGAGTTTTCAATTTAAAAACTAACACTATGGAAGAAATAATGCATGTATCTTTTGACGAAAATTTCAAATTTTTTTTTCAAATAAATGATGAAGATATTTTGTTACTTTAAATAATGAATCAAATGAAATAAATTGTGAAACTATTCATCCTAATAAAAGGATCGGGCTTTTAAAAGATCATCCTGTAGAAAATATACTGGGAAATATTGAATCTACTGTTAGAAATAGAAATCAATTAAGCAAGATGAGTAATGTAGCTTTTAATCAACTATTAAACCCAAAAATCCAAAAGAAGCATCATCTAATGATTCATGGATTCTTGCTATGCAAGAAGAATTGAATCAATTCACCAGAAATGATGTATGGGAACTTGTTCCTAGACTCGAGGACAAAACTATAATAGGAAGTAAATAGGTTTATAAAAATAAAATGAATGAACAAGATGAGGCCGTTAGAAATAAAGTTCAGTTAGTCGCACAAGGTTATTGTCAAGAAGAAGGAATAGACTATGATGAAACCTTTGCACCCGTGGCAAGATTAAAAGCCATTAGAATTCTACTTGCTTTCGCAAACCACAACAATTTCAAATTATTTCAAATGGATGTCAGAAGTGCCTTTTTAAATGGTTTTGTTAAAAATGTTTATGTTGAACAACCCCCACTTTTTAAAGAAGAAAATTTCTAAATCATGTTTATAAATTAAAGTAAGCTTTATATGGTCTGAAACAAGCTCCTAAAGCCTAGTATGATAGACTATGATCTTACCTATTATAATCAAAATTTGAAATTGGTAAAGTAGATAATACTCTTTTTATTAAAAGAAACAAAAATGATATCCAATTAGTACAAGTTTATGTAGATGATAAATTTTTCGATCAATAAACAATGAAATGAACAAAGAGTTTTCTGAAATAATGACAAAAGAATTTGAGATGAGTCATATGAGTGAACTTACTTTCTTTTTAGGACTGCAAATAAAACAATTAGATAGTGGTATTTTCATTAGTCAAGAAAAGTAACGCAACGTAGGAAGCGAATTCGACGATGTAAATCGAATCCGTCCAGGATCTCACACGATTAGCGGAAATAATCGGTGAATTTAAGAATACCGTAAGGCCCAAATCCGTTGATCACGAAGATACCGGACTTTAGCAATCTTCGACACGTTGATCGCGCACGGTACCGTGAGAGAAGATCTTCAATTCTTCAAACGTTTGATCAACCGCACTTGATTCCGTGAATTGGCTTCAACAATCGTTGATTCGAGCGCACTCGAATATCCGAAAGTGGAGATAGAAGATAACCCTAAACTACCAATTTAAATGGAGGCACAAGCACAAACCAAATTTTACTCAAATTTCAACAACAACTTTACAAATGACACAACCCCCCATATTTATAGGCAGTTTACAACTCAACACTAACTCAGCCGACCTAACATAGACAACACAACACCAACTTCACACGTTACAGCACAGGACATACATATTTACAACACAACGACCTAAAGTACAACTCACGTGACCTAAAATCAATGACCAAAACAATCAGCGACTTAAGGATACAAAGCATGAATTAAACGACCTAACTTCTTTAAAGTAGCAGCTCAAAAAAAAAACAGCGACCTATATTCTTCACGCGACATAATAACCTTCACGCGAGCTAAGGAAGTTCGGCAGCGACCTAGAAAACAGAGCTTCGCGACCTATTGAAACTCGTTCACGCGACCTACTGGAGCTCGTAGCTCGTTCGCGCGCGAAATACGGAGGAAGAGGCGCTAGCTCACTCGCGAATTAGGGTTGGGAAATCACGGCGGCTTGTTTGAAGGTCGATCGCGACCTATGGTGGAGGGCGGCAGCGACTTGCAGTGGGTCGTCGCTCGCGACCTAGAGGGAAGCGACCTAGGGTTTGGTCGGCCGCAACCTATCGAGGTAAGCGCTTCATCATCCTCCCCTTGTTGGAAGGAATTCGTCCTCGAATTCACACTCTCGTCATCTTCGACAAGTTCCTCTTCATAATACGGAATTAAGTGTTTGACATTGAAAACATCAGACGTATGAATTTCTTCTGGCAACCTTAACCGGTATACGTTATCATTGATCTTCTTTATGATTTTTAAAGGACCAATCTTTCTAGTAGCTAGTTTGTTGTAAGTACCAACAGGAAATCGATCCTTGGTCAATACTGCATATACAAAATCTCCTTCTCTGAAGACAACATTTCTTCGTTTCTTATCCGCCATTTGTTTATACCTCTCATTTGTCTTCTCCAATCGTTCCTGAACGATTCTATGGCATTCTGTCAGTCCATTAACAAAATCAGCAGCCCGCTTAACTGTCCCCTTCGGTTGTGGTACTATTGTCAAATCCAACGGCCCCTTTGGCAAGCTTGAATATATAATTTGAAATGGACTGAAACCTGTACTCCGGTTAACTGCATGATTGTGTGCGAACTCAGCTTGACACAACTTCAAATCCCAACTCTTCAAATTGTATTTCACAAGACATCTCAGTAAATTTCCCAACGATCGGTTAACCACCTCTGTTTGCCCATCAGTTTGCGGATGGTAAGCGCTACTAAAATCCAGCTTCGTTCCGACCATCTTCTACAAACTCAACCAAAAATGGCTTAAAAATCTAGTATCTCGATCAGAAACAATAGATTCAGGTAAACCATGCAATCGATACACCTCTTTAAAGAATAATTGAGCCACTCGGACGGCATCAGCTGTCTTCTTGCTGGCTATGAAATGCGCCATCAACCTGTCCACTACAACATATATAGAATCATTTCCCCTCCGAGTTCTCGGCAAACCCAACACAAAATCCATGCTAATATCAACCCATGGTTTAGTAGACACGGGTAATGGCATGTATAATCCCGCATTCGTCGCTGTTTCCTTCGAAACCTGACAGATATGACACCTCTTCACAAATCTCTCTACCTCTTTCCTCATTGACGGCCAAAAATAAGATTGTGAAATTAACTGTAAGGTGCGATCCCGTCCAACATGTCCTTATTCATGCAACTCTTT
This sequence comes from Allium cepa, assembly GCA_030765085.1. Classification (NCBI taxonomy): domain Eukaryota; kingdom Viridiplantae; phylum Streptophyta; class Magnoliopsida; order Asparagales; family Amaryllidaceae; genus Allium; species Allium cepa. The sequence continues at coordinate 527,220,979 of CM060939.1, read as the reverse complement.
AACAATCTTCATTCTCAAGCTACAGTCTGGTATGCATAATCGATTCCCCTTGAATAAGAATCCATCAACCAACACAAATTCATCAGTACTCCCATCCTTAACTTTCTCAACAAACTTTGCAAAGTAAGGATCCTCTTCAACCAACTCTGGCAATAGTTCAAATCCTGTTACTTCAACTTTCAACGTTGTCAACAAGTGATTCCTCCTGCTCAAAGCATCAGCCACACGATTCGACACCCCTGATTTGTGCTTTACGACAAATGTAAACTGTTGTAGATACGCAATCCATGATGCATGTCTTGCTGAAATCTTGTCCTGACCTTGTAGATGTTTCAACGCCTCATGGTCAGTATATAACACAAACTCCTTCTGAAACAGATAATGTCTCCAGTGATTCACAGCTTGAACAATCGCGTAAAACTCTACATCATATGTACTATATCTCATCTTGGATCCAGACAATTTCTCACTGAAATAAGCAACTGGTCTTCCATTCTGACTCAATACTCCACCAATCCCAACCTTCGACGCATCAATATGTAACTCAAACAACGACTGAAAAATCCGGTAAAACTAGAATTGGCGCTGACGTCAATAGCGTCTTGATCTTCTCAAAAGCTAACTTTGCTTCCTCTGTCCACACGAACTTCTTTCCTTTCATGCAATCGGTTACAGGTGCCATCACACTGCTAAAGTGTGGAATGAACCTTCGGTAAAAAGATACCAACCCATGAAAACTCCTTACTTCAGTAATTGTCTTTGGTTGTGGCCAACTTCTGACAGCTTCCACTTTGCTTTCATCCACTTGAATACCCTCCTTCGACAGTACATATCCCAAAAACAAAACACTGTCCGTCATAAACATGCACTTCTTTGCTGCTGCATAGAACTGCTCCTGTCGTAGAATCAACAGTACTTCTCGCAAATGTTGGATGTGCTCTTCCGTACTCCTACTATAAATCAAAATATCATCAAAGTAAACAACCACGAACTTCCCAACAAATGGTCTGAAAATCTGGTTCATTACTCTCATAAAAGTACTAGGAGCGTTTGACAAGCCAAATGGCATAACCAACCATTCGTATAAACCCTCCCTGGTTTTAAAAGCAGTCTTCCACTCATCACCCGGTCTAATACGAATTTGATGGTATCCACTCTTCAAGTCAATCTTGGAAAACACAAAAGCCCCACTCAACTGGTCAATCAAATCATCAAACCTCGGCATAGGAAATCTATATCTCACAGTGATCTTATTTAGAGCCCGACTGTCCGTACACATCCTCCACGTCCCATCCTTCTTCGGTACCAATAAGGCTGGCACGGCACATGGACTCAAACTCTCCTGAACACGCCTTTGTTCTAACAATTCCTCCACCTGCCTTCTGAGTTCTTCATGTTCCTTAGGACTCATCCTGTAATGTGGCCTGTGAGGTAATACTGATCCTGGCACAAGGTCAATCTGATGTTGAATGTCCCTCAACGGTGGTAACTCCTTCGGCAATTCTTCTGGAAACACATCTCTGAATTCTTCCACTACTGGCTTTACCTCCTCTGGAACTTCAACAGATTCACTAGCCTCGTGTCCAATCAACAAAAACACCTCTGGACTCTCCTCTACTTCTTCAACAAATTCCTTCAAAGTCAATAAAGTTTTAAGCTCCTCAACCTCTTCGGACTTGCTCTCTCCCCGCTGTCTCTTCTTTGGAACTAAAATAATCTTAACGCCTTCAAACATAAAACTATAGCTACTGGTTCGACCGTCATGCTGCGCTGCTCGATCATACTGCCACGGTCTTCCCAAAAGCAAATGACAAACATCCATCTCAACTACATCACACCAGATCTCGTCTTTATATTTCTTCCCAATAGAAAATGAAACTCTAACTCGCCTGTCCACCTTCACCTCTCCTCCTTTTCTTAGCCACGCTAACTTGTAAGGATTAGAATGTTTCTCCGTTTTCAACTTCAACTTTCTCACAGCTTCGGTAGAAATGATATTATCACAACTCCCTGCGTCAATTACAAACTTACAAACTTTTCCCAGTATAGTACATGTCGACTGAAAGATGTTACTCCTCAACCAACTAGCCTCATCCTCTTGCTTCGGTGTTAAACAAGACCTCCTCATCATTAGATTACATTCTTCATCTCCTGACGCGATATCCTGTTCATCTTCCTCCACTGGACTAGAATCACCTTCACCAACATCCTCACCTTCAACTTCAGTAATCATCGTTCCTTCTTTGGTTTTGGACATTCGTTACTTTTATGACCCACTTCCTGGCAATTATAACATTTGAAACTGTTGTTGACCTTTGTCTTCGCAGCCTCATTCACAACTGGTTTACTGACAACTTTAGAAACATTGGAACTCCCACTGGCACCCTTCACTTGATTGTTGGAATTTGTAAACACACCACCTCCTCGTCTTCCCTGCTTCTCCCAAGCCAACGCTTTCTGGTGCGCTTCAGCCACAGATCTCGGGTCAAACATATTAACCATATCTTGGATCTGCATTCGCAAACCTCCAACAAACCTAGCAGTCAACTGTTCCTCTGTCTCCATAATGTCATTTCGAGCAATCAGTTGATAAAACTCGTCAACATAATCATTAACAGTCTTTGTCCCTTGCCTCAAGTTCTGCAATCTCTGATACATGAGTGATTGATAATTGTAAGGTAAAAATGTAGCTTTAATCAATTTCTTCATTTTCTCCCAAGACTCAATCTTTGACTTCCTCATCCGTTCTCGTGTAAGTTTGGTTTGTTGCCACCATGCCATGGCTCTCCCTCTCAAACGAGTAGCAACCAACTTCACTCTTCAATTCTCGGGAAACTCCTTGAAATCAAAGATCTCTTCAACATTAGACAACCAATCAAGAAATTCTTCTGACACCATTCCACCCTTGAACTCCGAAATTTCCATCTTCATCCCTGATTCCCATCTACGATCATCTTCTTCCTCTCGATACTGACGTCGTACTTGGTTTCAATCTCGGAAATGAATACTTCCCCTATCACCATCAAATTCCTCATCAAAATCTGATGTATATCGATGTCGATCATGACCACCAACATCTCTACCACCACCATTTCTACCACCAACATCCCTTCAATCTACATTCCTCCGATCTCGTTCATTAACATTCCTATCACGATCGTTAACATTTCTACGACCATGATCTTCTCTTCTCTCCCGATCTGAATGTGGTGAAACTCTACTTTCCCCATGACTCGATTCAGGTGAAACCCTTCTTCTACTTTGATTCATTTCAAGCATCATTCTCTCTAATCGACCAATTCCTTCATTCAACTTCTCAATGAAACTCTCGTTGATTCGTTGCTCCATTTCATCGGCCTCTTCTCTTCCATACAAAGCATTAATGTTGCGATGACGTTGAGCTCATCTCGGAGGCATGATTGAACTTCAAACAAACTCAAAAATAAATTTCAAATACTTTTCGAACTTTGATCCAAAGTGAGATGGATCGAAACTCCCAATTTATTGTAACTTCACGATGAACACGATGAACACTAAACTTCTCAACAATTGCAAATCTGAACTCCAAACTACAAATTCTCGAAATCCAATTCTCCAAATGGTACAAACTTCTTGCAATCTAGCTCTGATACCAAACTGACGCAGCGTAGGAAGCGAATTCGACGACGTAAATCGAATCCGTCTAGGATCTCACACAATTAGCGGAAATAATCGATGAATCGATGATAACTCGATGAATTTAAGAATACCGTAAGGCCCAAATCTGTTGATCACGAAGATACCGGACTTGAGCAATCTTCGACACGTTGATCGTGCACGATACCGTGAGAGAAGATCTTCAATTCTTCGAACGTTTGATCAAGCGCACTTGATTCCGTGAATTGGCTTCAACAATCGTTGATTCGAGCGCACTCGAATATCCGAAAGTGGAGATAGGAGATAACACTCAACTACCAATTTAAATGGAGGCACAAGCACAAACCAAATTTTACTCAAATTTCAACAACAGCTTTACAAATGACACAACCTCCCATATTTATAGGCAGTTTACAACTCAACACTGACTCAGCCGACCTAACATAGACAACACAACACCAACTTCACACGTTATAGCATAGGACATACATATTTACAACACAATGACCTAAAGTACAACTCACGTGACCTAAAATCAATGACCAAAACAATCAGCGACTTAAGGATACAAAGCATGAATTAAACGACCTAACTTCTTTAAAGTAGCAGCTCAAAAAAAAACAGCGACCTATATTCTTCATGTGACATAATAACCTTCACGCGAGCTAAGGAGGTTCGGCAGCGACCTAGAAAACAGAGCTTCGCGGCCTATTGAAACTCGTTCACGCGACCTACTCGAGCTCGTAGCTCGTTCGCGCCCAACATACGGAGGAAGAGGCGCTAGCTCACTCGCGAATTAGGGTTGGGAAATCGCGGCGGCTTGTTCGAAGGTCGATCGCGACCTATGGTGGAGGGCGGCAACGACTAGCAGTGGGTCGTCGCTCGCGACCTAGAGGGAAGCGACCTAGGGTTTGGTCGGCCGCGACCTATCGAGGTAAGCGCTTCATCAAAAAGTATGCTAGGGATCTAATTAATAAGTTTGGTATGACCATTACGAGTGGAAAACCCACTCCTAGGCAACCAATGAAGCCTTGAATAAAGAAGACATATCAAAGATGTCGACCAAAAACTATACAGGAGAATGATTGGATCAGTACTCTATATAACTGCGAGTAGGCCCGATATCATACATAGTGTCTATCTCTGTGCAAGATACCAATCTCAACCCATAGAAACCCATTTAAAAGCTGTTAAACGTATCCTAAGATATGCTAAACACACTTTAGACTATGACCTATTTCACCCTAAAAATGATTCATTTGATTTAATCTCATATTGTGATGCTGACTATGCTAGTTGTAAATCGGACCGAAAAAGTACAAGTGGAACTTGTCACTTTTTAGGACATTCTCTGGTTTTCTGATTTAGTAAAAAGAAAAATACTATCTCACTATCAACAACCAAAATAGAATATATCTCTGCTGCTTTGGCTTGTTCTCAAGTTATTTATATGCAACAGACCCTAAAGGATTTTGGATTAAATATTTCAAATTCACCAATTTATTGTGACAAGACAAGTGCAATTAATTTATCCAAAAATCCTACTCATCGTGCCAGAACCAAACATATTGATATCGGACATCATTTTCTCAAAGATAATATAAGTAAAGAGATTATTTCTCTTGAATTTATCAACACTGAGAATCAAATAGCAGATATTCTAACCAAACCCTTAAATCAATCAACCTTTACTAAATTTAGAAGAGAACTAGGTATTTGCTCCATAACTGAGATATAGAATATAGATATAGTAACATTTATATTTGAATAAATAAAGGAACATAAAATTGTTAAAATTTCTGTAAGGATGTCGACATCTCCCTACCTCCCATGTCGACATACAACGGTAAAATTTAAAATTTTGATTTTCCCTCTAAAATTAGTTTGGTAGTTATATATTCGCTATATTTCGAATTCTTCTGTCTTCCACTTCAATTTTCTCTGTAATAAACTTCTGATAATATAAAATAATGGCCTCCTCTTCTAAATCAAAACAAAATGCGACCTTTTCTTTCCCTTCTCCTAATGCTGGTCCATTTCAACAAACTGCACTGGCCCGAGTCATGAAGATAGGGAAACTTTGAAGGAATCTCTACAAATGATGACTGAATTGCAAGTCATACAAATAAAGATGGCAAAGGAACAGGAGAAACAAGGCAAGATCCTTAGAAATTTGCAAAAATTTCTAAAGGATAATCATGCGGACCCGATCGTGATTGAAGATGACTTCTCTAACATTCATAATCCATTAGAGAAAGACAACGAAGAATAAAAAGAAGCACAAATGGATGAAGACGATAAAGTTATTTGCTTGAAGAAATTTGTTTTGATAAAGATGGCAATTTGGTTGAACAATGTGAAAACTTTTGTCTCCATTACCCAAATTGTTCGATTCACAAGTCACCAATTATCAAAGACTCTCATTAGATTGTTTTTGTGTTAATGTTTTTATATATTGTGTGTATTTGTATATATTTATGTTTATATTTGTAATATAACAACATATATATATATATATATATAATGAAATATTTTTACATTTTGCTTAATTATACTTCATTATTAGTATTTAGTTCCATAAGTATTAGTTTAAGGGGGAGTTTTGTAGTTTAGGCTTAGTTTTGTTTGATAACAAAGAGGGGAAATTGTAAAATAGATTAGATAGGCTTAGATTAAGGGGGAGTTAGTAGATTAAAGGGGAGTTGTTGGAATAAGAGGGAGTGTAGAATCAAAGTTAGGTGGAGTATATTTTATAAACATAGGTTATCATCATCAAAAAGGGGAACATTGTTAGTTCGTGAGATGATGGTTTTGATGACAATAATCTTAGGACTTGTTATAAAATATAAATACTAATATTCTTGTCTAAATATATATGTATATGTAGGATATATATATATATATATATATATATATATGCAGGTATTGAGAATGAAGGCTGTACAGTATAAAGACTCAAGACTGAGTATAGAGGTTCAAGACTGACGAATTCCAGATTGAAGAAACCAAGACTGAAGACTCATTAGTACAAGAGTTCAATATTACAAGAGTCCAAGAATTCAAGATATCAAGATAGTGTCTAGATTTATGTTAAAACTTCATAATAGCACTAAAATCTTTATTCGGATTTTAATAGTTGAATGGAATCCACCTTCTCGCTTTAATAGTTGGATGGAACCCATGATCTCTTTAGTAGGATGGAACCTACGACCTTCTCTAGTGGAATGGAATCCACAGAAATTTCAAAATGATTTATTTTAATTATTTTTCCAAAAACTTTTTAAAAGTCATCTCTGTCAGTTTAAATATTTTAGCCTTAAACTATTTTTATTATCTTTTATATTTCGATTTCAGAATCATCTCTTTTTTTTAAACTATCTCCTGGTTTTAATATTATAAGCTTTAAATCTCAAAAATATATCCTATACTTAGTTTTTAATATTACTTTTATATTATAGTTTATATATTTTTAAAGTTACTTTTTAAATCTCTTTTATAAGATATTCAAAATGGTTTTTAAAACTTTAGAAATTGTTTTGACAAATTTTAGAAAGAAAATCTCTTTTAAAAACAAAAATCAATTTTCAAAATACATTAGGGCATATCGACATACCCCATCCCCCCATTTCGACATGGTAGCCGCAGAAATTCAAATTTCAAATTTTCAAATGAAGTGTCTATTCATCATAACCTTTCACGAATGGACATGACTGTTGTTCTTTTATAAATACCAGTTGTTTTCAACGAATTTTAAGTTAGTTTTTCTTCATTTCTTCACTCCTTCTTCTCCGCTCAAATATTCTCTTATATTTTTACAAAACTCTACTGAAATCCTAAGTGAATCAAACTTGATCATCTCTAGTTTGACTCTCTATCGTTCTATCTCAAAGGTTTCAGTGCTATTCAGAGTTATAGGATTATTTGTAATCAAAGATCGAAAGATCGAAGTGTATCGAGTCTCTCTTTATCAAAGTGTGATGTGAAACAGTGTGAATGTGGCCTATAAATCAATTGGGTGTGATTGTAGCCTGTAAATCAATTAGGTGATCTTGTAGCCTGGTTAAATCAAGAGAGTTTGCCCGGGACTCGAAGATAGAAAGGTGTATCTCGTGGCCTCGAAATCGAGGTTGTAATATCGACATTATATTTGAAAAGAAATCTGGACAAGAAATTGTATGGGACTAGTGTAGGGTAACTTCGAACCAGTATAAAATTCCGATGTGTTCTTTCCTTTACTGTTTTTTTACTATTTGCATTTGTGTCTGATTCTATGATTGTTTCTGTGTTTGTGAATTGCGTCTATTTGGGTTTAATTTGAAAAGATTTCGAAAAGATTCATAAAATTAATTTAACACTATTCACCCCCCAGTGTTAATTATGCCTTAAGATCCGTAATCCGCATTTCCAACATATATATCTAAGGTCGGTATATTCAAATCAGGTCGGCATTGCATCGATTCAGTGGAGTGAAGACTCGAGGTTGGCATTGGTAGAAAGCTCGGATCGGCATAGCTAGAAGAGATCGGCAAAAACTTGGAGCATATTGTAGTGGACAACGGATTGGCATTGGTCAAGTTGGCAAGTGGATGGTATAAGATGGAGTCCGGGTCGGTATTCCACACGCTTGCATTCGGGTCAGCATTACGCATTAGGGAGCTCAAGTCGGCATATAGGGCCAAGGGCTTCCGGTTGGCATCTTTGAAAGCGGTCAGCGTATTTGGAAGCGTTCGGCGTTATGGGGTCGACCATGAGGGTTCGGCCCATTCGGGTTGGCATCGTTAACTTATCAATGTTGGGCCGAGTTCTCTTGGTAATGAAACCAAGCGACTGAAGAGAAGTCCAAGCTCTGAGATGCCAGGCCGTCTCCATCTATAAATAGAGGGGCAGAGGTCTATTTTTGGGTATCCTCTTCGTGAACTTAAGGAAGACTCTAACATTTTTTGTGCTCACTTTCTTTTTGCTCCAACTTGTATTCAGGCTTTTCCTTGTGGATTGTTCTTGTATTCAAGTGACTGATAAAGCAATAAAGAGTATATTCAGAGTGAACATAGGCAATTAACGCCGAACCACTATAAATTATGTTTTTCTTGTTCTCTATTGTTCTATTCTGCAATATATTGTGTTATTCCTCTTTTTCCATTTAATTTCTTCATTTATATCGCTACTCAAGTCTACTCAAGGGTGTTAGTGACCGATTTTGGTGCTAACAATAGTTTATAGCAGTCTATTATTTCTTTCTGGTATAGTTTGAACCCATTAATGTAACCATGGTGACAAATGTAGAACGCACGGTTAAATGAACGTTAAATTCAATGTTTTGCGATGTCTTACAAAAGGATGACATGTTTTAGATTGTCTTTGCATCGCTTATGATTTTGTATAACTGTGGAGGGATATACCTGGAATAGTACTATATATGCAACAGTAACTGTACTCTCATGACAGGGATGAATTTTTGTCATATTCTACGGTAGTTCTCAATTTATTTAGATAAATATAGTGGATACAAAGTTGTAATGCTTTATTCGAAACTAAACAGAGGACATGTAACAGAAGACCAACAACAGAGGACATAAGAGGGACATGAATTACAATAGTTCACATAAGTTGAGATACATGAAGACAGAATACAAAAGCTAGGCAGTAGTCTTACGATTTTTCTTTCTAGCATTTCCTTTAATCTGAATGACCTTGCTGTCGGAGGAACTGTGAACCTGTAATTTAATAGCTTGTTAGTAAATTTAAAAGCATGTTACGAAATTTGTGGTCTAAGGGAAGATGGGAAAAAATGCACATAAATGTAAAGGATAGTGGGCCTAACAGGTAGTAGGTAGGAGGTCATTTTTTATGTGGGTGACGACAAAGGTACCTTAGTATTGCTTGGTTCAGGTGGCCTAGTACTGATGTCGGCAGTGGGAAGAGAAATCCTTGTTGCAGTTAATTTTTTCCTTCGACCTGTATTAATATATGCGTCAAGTCTAGTCTGAAAATTTTCAGTTCTACCAGTAACTTTGGTCGAGTATGGTTGTTACTTTCTTACCACCACCAACCTTCAAGTAAAATACAAGGTTTGTTAGTGTAAAATATCTTGTTTAATGTTGGAAAAGAGGAGAGAGAAGATTTTATCTACTATGATTTGTAATAGTTTCATGGTGAATGATACGAATCCTGGGAAGTACCTCATGTTTTTGGAATTTGTACAAAGATTCAGCCTTTTGTCTTAGAAGAAACACTGCCACCTTAACAAATAGGACGATAGGAACAGAAGCAGTGCCTTCATCAACAATTAATTCCAAACGGAACCTAGAAGGTGTGAACACAGAAAGGATGATGAGCGTGGAAGAGAGATGTACGTTGATGCAAAAGTGCGATGTAATTACTTATGGAATGCGAATTTGATATCTCTCTCGCATTTGTTGTAGCAGTTGTTTGACACTGAGGTGCTTATACGGGATTTGCAAATGTTGGAGGATAAGTATTCCTATCCGGTATTGTGACGACCCGGAATTTTCGAACATTTAAAATCGGAATATTTAATTGATTTTAAATATTCAATATAATAATTTTAACTTGAATTACAAATATCGTTATTTATTTGATAATTAAATGATAGAATTTAATAATTTGAAGTTGAGTAAATATGAAATCTGATATTTCAAGCCTGTTAAAATATAATTTGAAAGCTTATAAAATTTATATTGACAACATTGAATATAATAGAAATGTTAAAATGGAATCTATCACTGAATTGGTCAGTTTTGAAATTTAATCGTTTAAATTGAATTTTAAAATAGCCTTCCGAGGCACAGTCTCGGAATTTGACGGAACCAGTTCCATTGGGTCCGTAATATGGAATTATTATCGGGTTTCAAATTTCGTAGCAATTAGAGTAGTTGTGTGTGTGTACAATATATAAACGCATAAAAATTTATACCGAGACAAATTGAATCCAAATAAAATACGCTTGCTTTTCTTTTATCCGACCATAGGTACAACCCGCCTCCATCGTGTCTCCTTCGTACTCATTTTTTTTTCCTTTTCTTCCCATCTCTTCAGGTCAGTTCGATCAGAAAAATATAATACAACTACTTCGAAATTTCCATGGCCGCCCTACCAGATCAAATCGTACTCACCATTTTCAGTCCCTCCACTCTCTTTCTTATACCCATTGCTAAAATCAAAAATAAAAGAAAACGAAATCATTCGTTTCACCAAAAAAAATGGCCGAGGCCAATCACTTAAAAAAAAATCGAATCAAGGAGGCGCGCGAGCACCTGGGAATCGCGACCCTGAGGTGCGCATCTGAATCGGGGCACGAGCCATAGTGGTCTCGTAGTGGGCAAAGCATGGATTGAGTACATGCGATATAGGGTTCGCGAGGCCGGTGGTGTTCGTTTTGAGGGATTGTCAGCTTCGATAATAGAGGGGGTGGATGCGATCGAATTGAAACGTGAGCGCTGTCAGGAAGACGTGGTGGTGTCGAACTCGAGCTAAGTGAAGGTCGCGATGGTGGCCTGGGTTCGTGGTGCGACTGAGAGGTATTCGATAATTTTATTTAGATTAAAATTAATATATACATAAATATATGTATGCATATGTAGATTAGGTAGTAGAAAAGAGAAAATTAACAGTAAGGTTAAGTTTTTATTTTTAAAAAAGGGAAATTTTTAAACTTCATATTATGAATATATACATTGATATACAGTTTCAAGAAAGTAATTATATAAGATGATTTTGGACAAATGTGGAGATATTGGGATGTTGTAGTGCTATCTCAAATCATAAGTATACAAAACTGTTTGTTCTTCGAGTTATAGATTATGGTGAATTTGCAATGAATATACACACGTTTTAATTTATTAGCTTATTTTAAAATAAGTTATTTAAGTGATTAATTTGAAAATAAACTTAATTAAATATTTTGGTCATTAAAAATATTTTTATATAAAAGGAATTTGTTTAGAAATAAAGTATTAGCTAATTAGGTTAAATTTATCAAATGGAAATTAATAATTCAAAATTTGTTTGAATATTAATAAAATCATCTACTATTTATTCAAGGTCAAAATTCGAAAGGGGTCAAGTCAAGATGGATTGGATTGCAACCAGAAAATCAAAAGTGAGTTAATCTCACTCAGTTAAATTTAAATAATTGTTTGAATGGTTGAATTGATGGATGTGATATAGTATGATATTTTGGGATTGGTGTATTATGTTGTGCTAACATCTGTGGATGCAAGGAAAAATAGGTTGGAGGGATCCAACTGGACCCCTCACATTTATTTAAATTATTCAATATTCTCTGTTGTGATTATTTGATATCCTATGATGAGTTATATTGGAATATTGAATGTTGTGGTTTGATTGGATATTCGGGTATAATGAATTACCAAAATATATGAATTGGATAATTGAAAAGAAATTAAAAGGAAGTAAATTTGTAAGTAAAATAGTTATAGAAATTTGAATAAATTAAGAATGAGTTGGAAAGGAATAGAACTAATATGAAAATAATAAAAATAAACTTCGAGTATGAAAGGAATTTTGAATAAACCAGATTTAATGTATTGTAAACTTAAGTTATATCAAGTAAAGGAAAAAGAATTATTTCAAAATTCAAAGTTTAAATTTATTTAGAAGAATTATTTAAAAATTTAAAGTTCAAATTTATTCAAAGGAATAAAGAAGTAATTTGAGGAATCTAAATGGGTACTTCAGTTAAAAATATTTTAAATCATAATTAAGGAAATAAATCTGAAATTAATGGATCTTGGAATTAAAAAGAAAGTAAATTGGGAATCAATTTGGAAAATTGATTTAAGTGATTGAAGTTGGAATTCTCCCTGAGATAACCAAGTACGTTTCCAAAGTAAATTTTTAAATATAAGTTAAAAGATTAGAAGTTGTTTTAAAAAGCAAGTTTTGGAAAATTTCTTATTTCTAATATTTAAATTCTAAAGTAAGTATTTTCTCTTAATCTATTATAGTAGTAATTATTTAAAGATTAACTTAATATTATGTTTTTTTAAAAGTATAAATCTAGTTTTATATTTTATTAAGTAACTTTATTTTCAAACATTCATATAGTATGTATTTTTAATAAATTATTGAAGCAGTTTTAAAATAAATGTTTTAAAGTATCTTTTAGAGTAAAGTGTTTTAAAATTATTTTTAAAATCTAGTTTTGTGCTCGGTAATTTCAGTGGAGATAGAAAATATTATTCTGAAAAGAAAGATGGCTTTGAAACTATTTTCAAAGGATTGAAAATAGAAATATATCTTGTGAAGATATTTTGAGATAAATAAATAATGTGGAAATTATTTATTGTGTGATGGATGTTTGTGAATATTAATTGATAGTTAAATAACCGACTATCAATATTGGCCAACTGCGTTGATCGTTTCGAAGAGATCGGGATCGAGATTTATTTCTCGAAAACCACTTCGATCCGGTTTGTACGTTTTCGTGCGAAAAACGTGTTCGGAGTCGAAGATGGAGCAGTGAAATGCAAGGGCTAGTCACTACTAATCCTGAGGATATTTCCAAAATGGATGTAGTAGGAATAGTGCCTTCGGTTCCGTTCGAACCCGGGACGGACTTGTATGGACGAATGCTTGCGAAACATCGTCAGGTGGGCGATGGGCGTTCTAAGTGAAAACATTCTAAAGGTAACGCTTAGCCTCAAGCCTCATCAAATGGGAATGACTGAAAATCAGGGGATATGCAGCAAGGTTAGGTGGGTCATGCCCAAGCAGGACAAGATATTTCCCCTGTCTAGATGTCCCTTTTTATATATTTCGGCTTAGTGGGTGGTTGGTCGCGCCAACCACGGGGTTTATCTTGTTCGGGATTGTTCAGTAAGGAATGGTTCCGGCCTTGTGTTGCAGGGGATGAAGGGAGTAATCCTCGGTACGGTGATCTAGGCCCCGTACTGTGACTGGTGGTACCCCAGTGCCTAGTCATTGTTGGAAATCCATGCTCTCTACGAGCCTTGTACGAGTTTTGTTTGTATTACCCACTCTGTGGCTAGTAGCTGGAATTTAATAATGTAACAATTTCGGCTATTTTATAAGTATTTGTATATAGACCCTATTATAATATCAGAGGATTTCTATAAAAATTGTTTTAGCTATCGTAAGGTAAAAACCCGACATGTTTATTTGTGGCGTGGTCTTACGAGATGCTTTTGCTTTCAAAAGATTTTGGAACTTTAATAATCAATTGGGTGTGATTTTCTCACGCTGGTATTTCAGACTGACTCGGGTGTTATTTAACTGTAATGCTCGCGTCAGACCGAGTATTATAGGATACAGGATATGATGCTGTGGAGCTCAGGAGACGAGCTGGATGACGATACGTATTCTCGTACTTGTATATATATTTTTCCGTTGTGTTGAGTTGTTGTGTACCCATTGAATGTTATTGATATGAGCTGTGACTGATGTACTCTGATGATGTAATATATGTATACTGATATATTTGATTTTGGGTAAAGATTAATTATTCTCTATTATATTTTATCCGCTGCGATGGTTAGATTCTGATGTTGATTTTGTTTTCTCTTCTTCTACCTCTTCTTCTTAAACCCAAATGGTTCGTATTTCTGTGCAACTTGAGTTGATTGTTGTACAATAGTGTTGACTCAAGGGGTACGGATTTACGGGTCGTTACAGGTATCGAGGTTAATTCCTGTTATTTTTTCTTCGAAAGCAAAGACTTTCCCCTATAAAAGAGAGGTCGATGCTGTTATGTTATGAAATATTCACATAAATGAATTGTAATCTCGTAATTGATAAATAAGGCGATTAGAATATCAAATGGAAATATGGGAATCAAGTAATTGATTAATGATGCAATGCATGTTGAAATAGTCTTATTAAAATACCATCTATATGCCTTTGATGAGCTGAATAAGTATACATATATGCTTATGATTGGAATATTGCAATGACTTTGTCGACGAAAATTATATACTATGTTTCAAAAATAGCTGTCGGTGAAAATAATTAAATATAAATATTCCAATTGTAGTAATCTTAGTTTAATGTCAAACTAAATTTATATCTAATGTTAAATTTAAGATATGGCTCATATTTAGAAATTAGTACCTAGGGTATGATAATAAAATGATTTTATCAAGGTCTTTATAATTAATGTCTCGAGTTTGGTACTTTGTTATAGCGGTTGATAAATACTTCCATTTCAAGAATTAATATATACTATATAAATATTAATTTGTTGGAGAAGATGAAAGGGGTAGGTTTTGAGATCGCAAGGAGACAGAGGAGCGTAGGGAAAGACAGAAATAAAATGAAAAAACTGAGACGTACACCTGTATCATAAAGAGGGGATGAGTATGTGGGAGTTTTGGAGAACAAAGGATATTCAAAGAAGTTAAAATAGTATATTATTGGTTCTGTAGTGAAAATGCAAAATGCTTTTGCAACCTCAGATTTAAATACGTTGGCCGAGAAAGCTTTCACAGGGATGCTATCTGCGAAAACAATCTTGGTAACAACTAATACAGTGGGAAAAAAGTCAATTTCTCATTTAATCATTTACTTAACTGGACATAATTTTTTGTAATTTGAATGTTTGATGTGGTATCATTATTATATCTAAGCATATGAAGAAATATCTATCCAAAAACAGATTACCTGAAGATTATAAGAAAAGGATCCAAATGACAGTACATGAAAAACTGTAGACAAAGCAATGGCAATTTAAGCAAAATTGCCAACCTAGTAATTCAGTGCCAGTTTAAGAAAATAACAACATTAAAAAGACAAATATAAATTATGGAGAAGGTCAGAGTTAATGTAACTAAATATGTCATAACTGGTAGAAAAATGATATAAATTTATTTATGCTTTAAATTTTTTATTTTATTTTCATAAGTAGGGTAGTACATTGTAAAGAACCAATGGCCATATTCATAACAGATAATTTGAGTTAATAAATGAATGGTTAAATAGGCTATATGCCTGTAAAAAATGGAGGTCGGGAATTAAACTATCAAAGAAGCATAATGTAGAAAACCTTGTTATTTTATATATTCAAACATGCAACACAAATGCAGAAATTTACTGCACAGTAAATAGAGGAACCTACAGGATGTAGTACGTATTCAGATAACATAAGTTGGAAAAAATTAAAATAAGGGGAAAAGGGCAAAAAAAGGTTGGTGGGATAGGATCAGTAATTTACTGTGGAATTAAATCTTAAATTAAGTAAGCAGATCTTCTCAGTTTGGTAAGTAGGTGGCGAGAAATCATCATATTGGGATTTAAAATGTGCAGCATGTAAGTTTATTGGTGTGTTTGCTCCGCATAAGGGGTTGAATTGTTTCGGTGGTCGTAATAGCAGTAAATGTGTGTAGAAATGAAGGATTTTAAATACAGACAATTATAAACGGGAGTAGTACAGTCCTTACTTCATACACAAACAGGAGATCTGAGCTTATTATTTCGGAGATCCATTTGTCACTGATCAGGTCGGTATGTTTTTTGTACTAAATGTATTTAGTGGAGATTGCAGGCTGTTTTCGTTTGCAGAAGCTGAAAAAGGTGGACAGTTGAAGTGTTAGTCAATGGTTGAAATTATGTTGTTTCGTTCATGAAGTGCAAAATAGAAATCAAATGGTATATACACTTAAAGATGGAAGCAGAAGTACGTACACAATTCTAAAAAATGAAGTAAAACTGGAAACCGAGTAGGGGGACTTATGAGGGAATAAATAGTCGTATTAATATGTGAAAGTCAGAACACTAGCAGAATATGAACTCTTATTTTAGACACAGTGGTAAATTAATGTTAAAGAGGCATATTCATTTCTGGGATTTTTTCCATATCTGGAAGTAGTATTAATAGTTTGTAAAGGATGTAAAATTAGTATACCAAGCATTGAGAAAAAGCAGAAAAGGTGAAATGAGAAGTCATCACTCAATAAGCATAAAATAGCACGGTCGGAACAGAGAGAGAAATATGATTGTAGAATTAAACTAAAATAAGTGGCAAAACAAAAGATGAAAACGAGTTATGGTATAAATGTACTAAACTTCTAATTTCACTATTAGGAGGGCGAAAGGCAGCATAAATTCTAATAATGTAGCATGTTGTTTGAAACGAGATAAGGAGTTTGTTAGCAGATGGACATGGATATTTGGAAATAACTGATAGCGGAAGATTGAAAAAGGGTGAGAAAGTTGTGTGTGGATGGGAGAATTGAAACTGAAGAGTCAATTGGATATGATTATCAATGAAATGTGTAAGTGAACAAAGGAAAATATGCTGACCTCTTTAGTAGATCGGATCCCTCAGTAATATCCAAATCTGTGTAAAGGAATGTTGTAGTGGTTGAGCTCAAGCTTGGCTTACCTATAAGTAATGGCAGAGTCAATATTTACTAATAGCAGATGTATAATGCAAAGTATAGTATGATATCTATCTATAGAAAACATACCTTGGTAATTCTTCACAGTCGTCGATGTAAGGATAATTTTTTTAGTGTTGTCGTCATTAGTTGGGTCATCTATCAAGGATGCTTTGTTTGCAGATACATAAAATAATGTTCAGTGAAGAATAGGATAGAATATCAGTGAAATGAATGTAGAAAAAAGCAATAATGGAAAAGAAAAAGATACCGGTGAAGATATAAGATAAGTTCACGCTTAGGAGCCACCGAACCATTCCTGATGGATTGACTGACAACATCTTGAACTTGATGTAGGACCCCGATAACATCTAAATTGAGGGGTTAAAGTGTATTTGAATTATTAATAAGTAACAGGTATATCAATAAGATGAAGTTGAAAGTGGAAGAGATGAAGTATGCTAACCTGTCAAGTATTTAATCGTATCAGTTCTGCTAACTATCGATCGATAGTCAGCAAATGAACACTTATGCGTAGGTGACGCAGCGGATATACGAAAATTGGATGAAATGATGAAAAGTAGAATCGATGGATTGAAAATACCCAAATGCCCAAATCCGTTGATCTCAAGAGATACCGGATTCTAGCTATCTCCAACACGTTGATCGCGCACGATACCGTGTTAAAAGATCTACGATTCTTCTACGTTGATCTCGCGCACGAGATTCCGTGAATCGGCTTCAAATTCGTTGATTCGAGCGCACTCGAATAACCGAAAATGGAGAAAGGAGATAACACTCAACTTTCAATTTTAAAAGAGGCACAAAGCACTCAAACAAAGTTTTATTCAAAATCAACAACTACAAATGATACAACTCACCCGCTATTTATAGGATTTACAACGCAGCAGCACACGACTTAACAGTAATTACAACATACAATAGGTGCCTTGCGACCTTCGACTCAACACAGGTCGTTAACGACCTAACAAACTCACCGGCTACGACTTAACACCATTCAACACTACACGACTTAACAAATACAACATACGCGGCATAACAACATATACAGTATATTAGCGACCTAAGAGATAACGACCTGACAAACATGGCAGCGACATAAGCATTCTGGAACTCATCTTCAGCAACACACGAGCAACTTAAGGGTTCAACATACTTGAGCGACCTAATTATCAGCGACCTACTGGAAGTTTGTTCGCGACTTAGGCGAAGCTCGCGGCATGGTCTTGTTTGCGATCTAAGCTGGAGTTTGTGGCATAATTCCATTCGCTCGATTTAAGGAGGAGGACGCACGAAGGTCTTTCGCGACCTAGGGATTGTTCGCGGCCTAGGCTGGAGGAGCGATCTAGGCTGAAGGAGCGTCCTAGGGAAGGTCGTTCGCGACCTATTCTGGTATGCGCTGCATCATCCTCTCCTGGTTGAAAAGAATTCGACCTCGAATTCTCATTTTCCCCTTCTTCGACAAACTTATTCCCATGATACGAAATCAAATGTTTAACGTTGAAAACGACGGCAGTATGGACATGATCCGACAACTTTAATCGATAAGCATTATCATTGATCCTTTTCAAGATTTCTACTGGACCAATCTTTCGAGCTTTCAATTTGTTATAAGTTCCAACTAGAAAATGATCTTTCGTCAATACTGCGTACACAAAATCACCCTCTTTGAAGTTCACATTCCTTCGCTTCTTATCTTCCAGTTGCTTATACTTCTTATTTGACTTAAGCAATCGTTCATGAACATTCCTATGACACTCCTGCAATTCATTCACGAAATCACAAGCTCGTTTAACCACCCTTTCTGAAATGGAACTATCGACAAATCCAGCGGTCCCTTCGGAATTGCTGAATATACTACTTGAAATGGACAGAATCCAGTACTTCGATTAACAGCATGATTATGTGCGAATTCTGCTTGACATAATTTCACATCCCAGCTCTTCAAATTATCCTTCACAATACATCTCAACAAGTTTCCAAAAGATCTGTTCACCACTTCCGTCTGCCCATCCGTTTGTGGATGATAGGCGCTACTAAAATTCAGTTTAGTCCCAACCATCTTCCACAGACTCAACCAAAAATGACTTAGGAATTGAGTATCCCGGTCAGAAACAATGGTCTTAGGTAGCCCATGTAATCGATAAACCTCTTTAAAGAACAATTGAGCAACACGGACTGCATCGGCGGTCTTTGTACAAGCTATGAAATGTGCTATCTTCGAAAATCTATCCACCACAACATATATGGAATCATTTCCTCGTTGAGTTCTTGAAAACCCAAAACAAAATCCATGCTAACATCAATCCATGGTCTAGTAGGCATGGCCAATGGCATATACAATCCTGCATTCGTAGCTGTCCCTTTGGAAACTTGACATATGTGACATCTCTCCACAAATCTTTCAACTTCTTTCCTCATGGAAGGCCAAAAATATGATTGAGAAATCAACTGCAAAGTACGATCTCTTCCCACATGTCTTTCTTCATGCAATTCCTTCACAATCTTCATGCGCAAACTGCACTCTGGTATACATAATCGATTTCCTTTGAAGAGAAAACCATCCACCAATACAAACTCATCCGTCTTCCCTTTCTCGACTTCATCTATAATCTTAGCAAAGTAAGGATCATCAACAAACAATTATGGCAACACATCAAACCCCATCACTTCAACTCTCATTGTAATCAACAAATGATTCCTTCTACTCAATGCATCTGCCACACAGTTTGTACTCCCGACTTATGCTTTAACACAAATGCAAATTGTTGTAAGTATGCGATCCACGAAGCATGCCTGGCTGCAACCTTATCCTGTCCCTACAATTGTTTCAAGGCTTAATGATCAGTATAAAGAACAAATTCTTTATGGAACAAATAGTGTCTCCAATGCTTGATAGCTTGAACAATAACATAGAATTCCACGTCATAAGTATTATATCTCATCTTTGCTCCCGAAAGCTTCTCACTGAAATAAGCAATTGGACGACCGCTCTGACTTAATACCCATCCAATTCCAACTTTAGATGCATCTGCATGTAATTCAAATAGCAACTGAAAATCCGGCAAAACTAGAACTGATGCTGACGTCAAAAGTTCCTTGATTCGCTCAAAAGCAAATCATGCTTCCTTCGACCATGAAAACGCCTTGCCCTTCATACAATCAGTAACAGGTGCCATCACGCTACTGAATTGTGGAATAAACCTTCGGTAGAATGATGCTAAGCCATGAAAACTTCTAACTTCTGTTATCGTCCTGGGTTGTGGCCATTCCTTGATTGCTTCAACTTTATTCTGATCCACCTGTATTCCTCCTTCAGATACAACATATCCCAGAAATAAAACACTTCGAGTCATGAACACACACTTCTTTGTTGCCGCGTAGAATTGCTCCTGACGAAGTATCATCAACACTTCCCGCAAGTGTTGTAGGTGTTCTTCTGTGCTTCCACTGTATATCAATATATCATCAAAATATACCACTACGAACTTTCCAATAAATGGTCTAAAGATCTGATTCATCACTCGCATAAAAGTACCAGGTGCACTCGAAAGACCGAATGGCATAACCAGCCATTCATACAACCCTTCCCGTGTTTTGAAAGTTGTCTTCCATTTGTCCCCTGGTCGAATTCGAATCTGATGATACCCGCTCTTCAGATCAATCTTTGTAAAGATAGCAGCACCACTCAGTTGATCTAACAAGTCATCCAATCTTGGCATTGGAAATCTGTACCTCACTATAATCTTGTTTAGCGTCCGACTATCTGTACACATTCCCCAAGTCTCATCCTTTTTCGGCACTAACAATGCTGGTACTGCACAAGGACTTAAACTTTCTTGTACACGCCCTTGTTCAAGCAACTCCTCCACTTGCCTTCTCAACTCTTTGTGCTCCTTTGGACTCATTCTGTAATGTGGTCTATGTGGTAACAAGGTTTTCGAAACAAGATCAATCTGGTGTTGTATGTCTCTCAACGGTGGTAACTCTGTTGGCAATTCTTCAGGAAATACATCTTCAAACTCCTTCAACACTGGCTTAACTTCTTCAGGAATTTCAACCGCTTCACTACTTTCATGTCCAATCAACAAAAATACTTCAGACTCATCCTTCACTTCCTTGACAAATTCCTTCAAAGATAACAGAGTTTTTAGTTCTTCAATCTCCTCCAACTTGCTTTCACTTTGTTGTCGCTGTTTAGGAACTAAAGTGATTTTGGTGCCCTCGAACATGAAACTATAGCAGTTAGTCCTCCCATCATATTGCACAGCTCTATCATATTGCCACGGTCTTCCTAACAACAAATTACATACATCCATATCCACAACATCACACCAAATTTCATCTTTATACTGTTTTCCGATGGAAAAAGTTACACAAGCTCTTCGACTAACCTTCACTTCCCCACCTTTCCTCATCCAAGCTAATTTGTAGGGTTTGGGATGCTTCTCTGTCTTTAATGCCAACTTCTTCACAGCTTCTGTAGAAATGATGTTATCACAGCTTCCCGCATCGATGACAAACTTGCAAACCCTTCCCAAGATAGTGCATGTTGACTGGAAAATATTACTCCTCAGCCAGCTAATCTCCTCTTCCTGCTTTGGCGTCAAGTAAGATCTCCTTATCATTAAAGAATATCCTTCATCTCTTGACAATAAGTCTTCTTCCTCCTCAACTTGTGGTGAATTGGAACATCCTACTTCTGCATCCTCATCCTCAACCTCAGCAACCATCACTCGCTTCTTAGGCTTCGAACATTTATTGCTCTTATGACCAAACTCCTGACAGTTATAACACTTGAAATTGTTGTTAGCCTTGGTCTTAGCAACTTCATTGACAATCGGTTTACTAACAGCCTTGGAAACATTCGTGTTGCTACTAGCCCCTTTCACTTGATTGTTGGAATTTGTAAACACACCACCTCCTCTTCTACCTTGCTTCTCCCACGCTAGAGCTTTTTGGTGTGCTTCAGCAACGGATCTTGGATTAAACATATTCACCATATACTGAATCTGCATTCTCAATCCTCCAACAAATCTAGCTGTCAATTGTTCCTCTGTCTTCATGATATCATTTCTGGCAATCAACTGATAAAATTCATCTGCATAATCATTCACCGACTTTGTTCCCTGTCTCAAATTTTGTAAACGCTGATACATAAGAGACCGATAATTATAAGGCAAGAAAGCAGCCTTCATCAACTTTTTCATATTCTCCCATGAAACAATCTTCGACTTTCCCATTCTTTCCCGTGTAAGCTTAGTCTATTGCCACCATGCCAAAGCTCTTCCCCTCAATCGTGTAGCAACCAACTTAACTCTACGATGCTCGGGTACTTCCTTAAAGTCAAAAATTTCTTCAACATTTGATAACCAATCAAGAAACTCTTCCGCTATCATTCCTCCTTTGAATTCTGGAATTTCTGTCTTCATCCCCGACTCCCATCGACGATCATCTTCAAAATCTCTATATCGATCTCGTACTTGGCCATGATCTCGATAATGAATACTGCCTCTATCACCATCTTCATCATAATCAAGAGTATTTCGATATCGATCTCGACCATCAACCTCTCTATGATTACGCATATCTCTTCTACTATGTCTTTCAGCATCACGATATGGCTCATCTCCAAACTCTCGTGGAGTTCTTCTCTCTTCATTTCTGCACTCACGGTGTTCTCGCCTCAGTGAAACTGATGATTCTCTTCTATCTCGATAAGATTTTGGTGACACCCACCTTGCTTCCGTAACCGATGGCGAAACTCTGTTTCCTCCGTGGTTCGAGACTGGTGACCTTCTCCTTTGACTTTGATTCATATCGATCATCAATTTCTCTAACTTCCCAATGCCTTCATCAAACTTTTCATTGATACGTTGTTCCATTTGCTTAGCTTCTTATCTTCTACACACATCTTCAATATTTTGAAATTGATTAGCACGTCTCGGAGGCATGTTTGTCAAGCAACAACTGATATAACTCTCGGCTTTAACACTGGAATGACGTACTTTGATACAAAGTAATGCATGGCTCCTTCACTGAACCTGCTTTCGGCTCTGAATCGAACTTTAACTCTCGGTCTTGATCAAACTAGCTCGGATCCCAAACTCCAACACTTCAACTCGGCTCCCAATAGGCTCGGCTTAGCTATGATTGGCTAAGTCTAGCTCTGATACTAAATTGACACAGCGGATATACGAAAATTGGATGAAACGATGAAAAGTAGAATCGATGGATTGAAAATACCCAAATGCCCAAATCCGTTGATCTCAAGAAATACCGGATTCTAGCTATCTCCAACACGTTGATCGCGCACGATACCGTGTTAAAAGATCTACGATTCTTCTACGTTAATCTCGCGCACGAGATTCCGTGAATCGACTTCAAATCTGTTGATTCGAGCGCACTCGAATAACCGAAAATGGAGAAAGGAGATAACACTCAACTTTCAATTTTAAAAGAGCACAAAGCACTCAAACAAAGTTTTATTCAAAATCAACAACTACAAATGATACAACTCACCCGCTATTTATAGGATTTACAACGCAGCAGCACACGACTTAACAGTAATTACAACATACAATAGGTGCCTTGCGACCTTCGACTCAACACAGGTCGTTAACGACCTAACAAACTCACCGGCTACGGCTTAACACCATTCAACACTACACGACTTAACAAATGCAACATACGCGGCATAACAATATATACAGTATATTAGCGACCTAAGAGATAACGACCTGACAAACACGGCAGCGACATAAGCATTCTGGAACTCATCTTCAGCAACACACGAGCGACTTAATGGTTCAACATACTTGAGCGACCTAAGTATCAGCAACCTACTGGAAGTTCGTTCGCGACTTAGGTGGAGCTCGCGGCATGGTCTTGTTTGCGATCTAAGCTGGAGCTTGTGGCATAATTCCATTCGCTCGATTTAAGGAGGAGGAGGCACGAAGGTCGTTCGCGACCTAGGGATTGTTCGCGACCTAGGGATTGTTCGCGGCCTAGGCTGGAGGAGCGATCTAGGCTAGAGGAGCGACCTAGGGAAGGTCGTTCGTGACCTATTCTGGTATGCGCTGCATCAGTAGGTATCTTGTCATCATGGTTTTCAAGTTCGGCAACCGTTGTCAAAGAAGTGAAGCCAATCTTAATTGGTTTGTGGACTGAAAGATACCTGTCACCAGCAGGGGAGACGTTGAATTCACCTATGTCGTAGATCAACCCTTCACTTAGCTTGTCAAGGAACAGTGATTGAAACGGGGTCCTACCACTGCATGTATTTCTCCACCCTAGAATAAGATAAAGCATAAGCACAGAACAACTTATAAACTAATGTTTTGTTGGAAAACTAGTAGATTCAGCTATGACAAGTATTAAAACCTTTTATACAATGGGGACATAGTACAGTAACTTATTTTCTACATAAATATGTTCATAGTTTCAGCCGGTAAAAATTTGAATCCATAATTTTTACTTAGATGACAGTAAGGATATGTAATAATTTTGTATGATAAAAGTACATGTGTACTGATCAATTTAATCGGCTATAATATGGGTAGTCAGAAATCAGGATTTTGTTTAACCTTCATTATAATATTAATTCGTACGCTGAATCCGACTACTGTTTGTTGAGACTATTTAGTTCAGCAGCTAATAAATATTTGTTGCAGCCTAAATTCTTCTGCTTAAGGCTAAAACTGTATCAGATATACACAGACATATGCCGTTTAACAAACAAATGTTGTTTAATAATTATACATTTAAAACCTAGCATAGCTTTGGTTATGATTTCAGAAGTATTATGGTATTGAACAAAAATGATGTAGGTGGGAAAAAATGTACTATATAAACTATCATGTAGCAACATAAGGGGAGATAAAAGGTCTGAAACATATACACACACATACATATATAATTATATATAAACCGTATCTGAATGTGAACCCAAACAGGATGAGGATGTTGAAGTATGCTAAATTCATTTTTACCATTATTACATGTTGATTACAACTGATTGTTTCTTATTTGTAAACAAAAAGAATGGGAGGACTTCTAAGGATTTAATTGGCAAACAACTTAATAACAGATTAACAGATTATAATTAATAATCCTTAATTAACCATGGAAGAAAAAAAGTGCATCCTTTGGAAAATAATATTAGCATTGTTTTTAAGGAAATTATTTAATTATAACTAAATAATCATGCATAGTAGTAAGTTTAATTAGATTTAAATAATCTAAGCTGTGCATGCACAAATTGCTATTTAGGAAAGAGGAATTATATATTTTTCAACCCCATAGATAACCCTTTTAAAAAAATAAACATCAAGCTGCATAATATTTTAACAGAAAGATTAATTTATTTAATCATAAAAAAATTCTATCAATATGATGCGCTACCTACTAAGATTTATAGTTACGTAAAATTGTAAAGAGTAACTATTGATTCTTCAAATAGTTACATCGAGCTAGTTGTTCAGATGTATTTTTTGACATAAAAAAATATAAACATGACTTATGGGTAAGCTAATCAATATAACACAGGGAAAAAATTATTAATTTTGATGTAGACCATCATGGTAAAGCACCAAAAATCATAACAGTACGGTAATCCCAAAAAATTGGATAAAGAAATATACATTAATAATAGGGATGAATATGCTAAATAAGAAAGGGCATTATTGTAATATGCATTGCATAAGTAGTTTATAAATATGGAGCTTGATTGTATTGTAATATCTATCTCAATTCAATAAAATTGTTCTCTCTCTCTAATGGTCTCCATTTTCTTTATTTTGTAACACGTTATCAGCACGAACTTTCTATATACTGCATTCTCAATATTCTGCATAGCAATGCGAATCAATTATTGTTTTCAACCTGTTCACCTTCAAACTTTCCAACTTCTCAACAAGTAATTATATATTAATTACTCTGACTGTTCCACTTCTGACCATTTTAATTCTAAGGCTATTCATATTCAAAATCCTGTTATATATTGGGGGAATTAATTTAAAAGGACAAAAATTTGTATGTTTTTTGCCTCAAGGACACGACCTCAATAATTTTACCATAAGGACAAACATTCTTCTAAAAATTATTCATAAGGACAAACATTTTCCAAAATTATTCATAAGGACAACAAAACTGCTACCGAGCTAAAACTGATACCTAAAAACTGCTACCGATAACTACAAACTGATGCTTAAAAACTGCTATCAATAACTAAAAACTGATACCTACAGAAAGTTGTCCTTTAGGATAAAATATTGAAGGTCCGTCCTTGAGATTAAAAAGCTGTGAAATTTTGTCCTTGACAATAATTTCCTGTATATATTGGAGCAAACGAGTCTTTTATAATATATCTACATACTATCTATTTCTTATTTCCTTTAAAACAGCAAGCGGGTAAAGAATTGTTCTTGCATTTTTTTATAAACTCGTTACTTTTCCTCTCTACAAAAAGGTAATTGTTAATATCATGTTTTTTTGATAAAGCTGTCTAGTTTGGGGTTCGCTTCTATATTTTTCATGTCTTTTCTTGTATCACTCTTATTTTAATTCTTTGGCTTCTAAATTCAATATTTCTTTTCTTTTTCTCTGCGGATCTGTTGCCAAATAAAATTCAAAAGTTTGCAATGGAATATACGCAAAAGCTAACTTTCTTTCTTATATAATAAATACATGAAAGTTGCAAAATCCAAATGTATGGTTTTGTTGATACATTTTTTTGGGGTACAGTTGTTTGATTCATGAATGAAGACTTTCCATTTTTTTACTTTTTAGCTGGAAACAAACAAATAGTGAATGTTGTTGTGGCAAATATTTTCACCTTATGCAATTTATTTTATGAACAGTTCACAAAATGGCAAACATCGCCAAGCTTGAATTTAAAGCTTTGGATATATCTGGAGACAACTACTTATCATGGATACTGGATGCTGAGATTCATTTGCAATCTCATGCTTAGAAAATGCCATTAAAAATGGCAATACTATATCCCAGCAGGACAAGGCAAAGACTCTAATATTTTTAAGACGCCATATCCATGACGATCTAAAAACAGAATATTTGACTGAAAAAGACCCTCTCCACTTATGGAACTCGCTGAAGGAGCGTTATGACCACCAAAAGACGGTCATACTTCCAAACACTAGGCAAGAGTGGTTGAACCTGAGGTTTCAGGACTTTAAGTCTGTAAGAGAATATAATTCTGTAATGTTTAGAATCACTTCTAAACTGAAATTATGTGGAGAAAAGGTGGATGACACACAAATGCTTGAAAAGACTTTCTCAACATTTCATGCCTCGAATATACTCCTGCAGCAGCAATATCGAAAGCGTCATTTTATAAAATATTTTGAACTCATAGAATGCTTACTAATTGCTGAACAAAATAATGAATTGCTTATAGAAAATCACTCCTCAAGACCAACTGGTTCGACTGCATTACTTGAAGTTAATGCTAATTTTGCCCACTCTGGAAGAGATAGGGGTCGAGGTCAGGTAGAGGACATGGTCGTGGACATGGATATAACTCTAGCAGAAGAGGTTTTGGTGGTTTTAAAGGTAACAAAAACACCAACTTTAAAAAGCAACAAAAGAAAATTGAGCCTGTAAAAAACAATGATTCAGCTTCAGTAAATAGAAGGCACTATGAGGAAGTTTGTTATAGATGTGGACGATCTGGTCACTGGTCACGTACATGTAGATCGTCAAAGAAAACAGTTGAAGAATATCATCGCTCGAAGAATATTGAGGCAAATAATGCCGAAAAGTTACCTAAAAACACTAACCTGAAGTTAGATATTTCTTCGAAGATGACAATGGAAATTTCATTAATGATGAAAATCTAAGTGCAATGATCAATGATATGACCGAGTTGATCAATTAGAAATATCTTGAAGTTTGTTATGTGGCTTTCGTTTTATTTCATTATCTTGCATCAATAAATCAGTTTGAAGTTTGTGTTCGTTTACTTGTATTTCCCTTTGCAGTACTAGTTAAAAATAATGTGTAATGTGGATGTTGTTTTTAATCAGTGGCCTATTTTAATCATATTACTTTGTTTGTTTACATTACATTTATTTATGCATACAAATTTTTAATGATTGACTAATTATTGCCTTTAATTCTTAAGGTATGGAACGCCATTTGGGTGATGATATATGCTTGCTAGATAGTGCAACTACTCATACAATTTTCAAAAACCAAAAGTTTTTCTCTGAACTATCTGAAAATTTCTCAGCTAAAGTCTCCACTATAGCTGGATCTGCTAATATAATTGACGGGTCCAGAAGAGCCCATATAATATTACCAAATGGTACGCATATCTTTATTCAGAACGCATTATACTCAAGCAACTCTAAAAGAAATTTGCTGAGTTTCAAAGATATAAGAATGAATGGATACCATATTGAAACTATAAATGAAAACAACAAAGAATATCTTTGTGTTATTTCTAGAATTGAAAGCCAGAAGCTTATCCTAGAAAGTTTTGGTACAATTTCAACTGGTTTATATTTTACAAAAATTGGCATAGTTGAATCTCACTCTATAAACATGAGCCAGAAGCTCACAAATACAAAGACATTGATTCTTTGGCATGATCGCTTGGGTCATCCTAGATCAACTATGATGCGTAAAATTGTCAAAAACTCAAATGGACATGATTTATCAAACCAATTGAATTTACCAAGTGATTACTTATGTGCCCCATGTGCACAAGGAAAATTAATCACTTGACCTTCATATAGTAAAATCACATCTGAATCTTCAACATTTATACAAATAATTCAAGGTGATATATGTAGCCCAATCCACCCTGAATGTGGACCATTCAAATATTTTATGGTATTGGTTGATGCATCAACTCGTTGGTCATATGTCTGTTTACTTTCTACAAGAAATTTGGCATTCGCCAAGCTACTTTCTCAAATAATAAAATTGAAAGCACACTTCCCTGATCATCAAATTAAATCAATTCGACTTGATAATGCTGGAGAATTTACTTCTCAAGTATTTGATGATTATTGTCTATCATTGGAAATTGAAATTGAACATTCAGTAGCTCATGTTCATACTCAAAATGGTCTAGCAGAATCATTAATTAAGCGCTTGTAACTTATTGCAAGACCATTGCTTATGCAATCAAAACTACCCGTTTCAGCTTGGGGGCATGCCATTTTGCATGCATCAAAATTGGTTAAAATTAGACCAACAGCTTATCATCAGCTTTTACCATCACAGCTCTTAACTAGATCTCAACCAAATATTACACATTTGCGAAAATTTAGTTGTGCTGTGCATATACCTATTAATCTCCCACTTCGTACTAAAATGGGTCCTCAACGACGGTTGGAAATTTATGTGGGATTTGATTCCCTATCAATAATTCGTTACCTTGAACCCCTTACAGGTGATGTCTTCAATGCAAGATTTTCAGACTGTAAATTTGATGAGACAATCTTCCCGCCGTTAAGGGGAGGAAAGACCGTTCCAATAGAACGGCGTGAAATATCGTGGAATAATCCATCCATGTCTTATTTGGATCCACGTACCAAACAATGCCAATACGAGGTACAAAGAATTTTGCATATTCAAAATATTGCAAATCGACTGCCAGATGCATTTAGTGACACTACAAAAATAACTAAATCTCACATTCCAGCGGCAAATGCACCAGCAAAAATTGATATCCCTGAAGGATCAAAAGTAAATATAGCAGCAAATGAATCTAAAGCAAGACAAAAACGTGGAAGACCAATTGGTTCAAAAGACTTGGCGCCTAGAAAAAGAAAGTCTAATGAAAAATCATCAATTAAGGAACCTCCTGAAGAGGTTATAAATGATCAAAATGATCACTCAAATGAAAATCCCAATTCTCCTAGAAGTATGGAAGGAAATATTACCCCAGAAGAGATAAAAGAAGATTCTAACGATAAAATGGTACCTAATAATAATGAGATCTCAATATTTTATACGAACTATGGAGAAATATGGGATCGAAGTAAAATAGTAATTGATGATGTATTCTCATTCGCAGTAGCTACAGAAATAGTTGAAAGTCATGACCATAATGAGAATAATGAGAACGACGATAATGAACCAAATAGCATAAATGAATGTCGAAAAAGACACGATTGGCCAAAATGGAAAGATGCTATCCAAGTGGAACTAGATTCACTTCAAAAACATGGTGTATTTGGACCAATAGAGAAAACACCAGAAAATGTTAAACCGGTAGATTATAAATGGGTATTCGTTAGAAAACAAAATGATAAAAATGAAGTCGTGAGGTACAAGGCACGACTTGTCGCACAAGCTTTCCTGCAGAGACCAGGTTTTGACTTTAAGGAAACTTACACCCCTGTTATGGATGTCATAACATTCTGATATTTGATAAGTCTTGTAGTTTCTGAAAAACTCGATATAAGATTAACGGATGTTGTGACAGCTTATCTTTACGGTGAATTAGATACCAATATTTACATGAAAATCCCAGATGGATATAAATTGCCTGAAGCAAAATCAAAGTTCATGTACTCATTAAAACTAAG
Organism: Allium cepa; assembly: GCA_030765085.1. Classification (NCBI taxonomy): domain Eukaryota; kingdom Viridiplantae; phylum Streptophyta; class Magnoliopsida; order Asparagales; family Amaryllidaceae; genus Allium; species Allium cepa. The sequence continues at coordinate 527,190,387 of CM060939.1, read as the reverse complement.
ACGATCGCTATATGGTTTGAAACAATCTAGGAGGATGTGGTATAACCGTCTTAGTAAATATTTGGTAAAAGAATGATACGAAAACAATCTCATTTGTTTATGTGTTTTTATAAAGAAATCGGTAAAGGGATTTGCTATCTTAGCAGTTTATGTTGATGACATAAATTTGATTGGGACTCCAGAAGAGATTGATGAAACAATAAATTATTTAAAGAAGGAATTTTAAATAAAAGATCTTGGCAAATCTAAGCACCGTCTCGGTCTACAGATTGAGCATAGTACAAATGGCATATTAATCCATCAATCAAACTACGTTGAGAAAATTCTAAAGCATTTTCAAATGGATAAAGCATATCCACTTAGTACGCCGATGGTTGTTAGATCTTTAGATATTAAAAAGGACCCTTACTGCCCAAAAGAAGAAGATGAGAATGTGCTTGGCCCGGAAGTGCCATATCTTTGTGTCATTGGTGCATTATTATATTTGGCCCAATGCACAAGACCAGATATTGCATTTTTAGTAAATCTTCTAGCAAGGTACAGTTCAGAACCAACAAAAAGACACTGGAATGGTATAAAACATATCATGAGATATCTTCGTGGAACGACAAATTTGGATTTGTTTTACTCTAACTCAGGCAATAATCCAAATCTAGTTGGCTATGCTGATACATGTTATCTTTCCGACCCACGTAAAGCAAGATCACAAACTAGATATGTGTTTAATAACAGCAATGCAGCCATTTCATGGCGATCTACAAAACAAACATTATTAGCAACATCATCCAATCACTCTGAAATACTAGCACTACATGAAGCAAGTAAAGAATGTATTTGGCTGAGATCACTAATTAAGCATATTCGAAAAAGCTGCCAACTTCCATCAATAACAGAAGGGTTAATCATTATTTACGAAGACAATGCAGCTTGTGTAGCTCAAATTCAAGTGGGTTACATTAAGGGTGATAGGATGAAACACATTTCTCCTAAATTTTTCTTCACACATGAGCTACAAAAGAATAATAAGATAGAAGTGAAACAAATCCGATCCCAAGAAAATCCGGCAAACTTATTCACAAAGGCGCTTCCAAGGTCAACATTTCAGAAGATGGTGTACAAAATTGGTATGCGTCGGCTGCATCAACAAACTAATTGAATAATGTGTTATAATTCAGGGGGAGCGTATGAAATACGCTATAATGTACTCTTTTTCCTTCACTAATATTTTTTCCCACTGGGTTTTTATTAGTAAGGTTTCGATGAGGCATTATCTTGATCTAGAAGTATCAATCCTCGTAGTAACATTATAAAATATATGTTACTTAAAGATGAAATCATGTTGTACTCTTTTCCTTGTTTATGATTTTTTCCCACTGGGTTTTTCATAACAAGGTTTTTAATGAGGCAATTACTCTTATCATCTTTACATACATATATTCAAGGGGGAGTGTTGTAATATACATTAATAATAGGGATGAATATGCTAAATAAGAAAGGGCATTATTGTAATCTGCACTGCATAAGGAGTCTATAAATATGGAGCTTGATTGTATTGTAATATCTATCTCAATTCAATAAAATTGTTCTCTCTCTCTAATGGTCTCCATTCTCTTTATTTTGTAACAAATAAAGATATAAAGAAGAGGAAATCAAACTAATTTAGACATATACTAGTCATTTTTAAAGTTTTTTAATCACTTCCTATACATACAAAATGCATAGGTTTAGTCATTGTTGTGCGCATAAAAGGCAAAGAATCGTACGGATATTTCAAAACTCATTATAAAATATGATTAATTTGACTTGATAGCATTAAACTTCACATTGATCAGTGTACAATATTACTAACAGTAGTGGCAACTGATTTTGTTTTTTAAGTAAATAAAGCAAATTATGATTTAATAGTGTCTACTATAAATCGTATCGAGCATTATAGATATATTTCTACTTTGGTTTTTCTGATAAACATGGACAATATGACTCACAAATAGTATAACTATATATATGCCTTGTAATGATGATGATATTATAGAATATGCATGTATACTACTAAAGTGTTTAATACTATTTCATCAAAGCCAACATTGCAGTTCATAGCATTTCATTTGTCCCAAAAAAGAAGTTTTAGTACATATAAAAATAGTATAGGTACATCATGGTGAAAAGTTAATCTATGTATTAAAAGAAAAAATAGTACATGGAAAAATATATGTAATAATGTTGAAAGAAATAAATAAAAGAAAATAGCAGCAAAAGGTTAATGAATATAAATTTGGATATTGAGATAAAAGCATGATTTAAACTATTAAAGTAGCTGATAAATACAAATTCATTAAGTATTAGAATGGTATAGAATTATTTGTTTAAAGTATATTTTAGTAGACAGGATTGCCATAGTTGAACATGTTTTTCATTATAGGTGGAACCCAATGCACGAGACTCTTGCACAATAGCGGGCTCATGGGAGGTCGATAATATACGCAGCTTTTACCTCGCATTGCGAAGAGACTGTTTCCTGACTTCAAATATCATTATCGATTTATAAAGCTAAGATTGGAGTTATAGGTAAATAATGACACTAATTTATATGTAGTGCTTTGGTCACATAGGCTGTGGTCACAATCCAATTTAAGTTTTAGAAGTAATGCATGGCTGTATACATCTACATAACCAATTGGATTCAAAAAAATTTAGAGGATTACGAAATATGACTAGTAATAAAAAAATTAACCGCCGATTCAAGAGTACGCAAGGAAAAGATGAATTTTATATCGAATGGAGAGAGATAGGATTGCATAGAGTACATATTTCGCCAAGCATCTAGAAGTTGGCCTGGTTTTTTTTAACAGTGCTAACTAGAGTTCTTCCTTATTGATCAATCCATCATCAATCTTAGGATTGCTGATCATTTTTAACGGTTAGTATAATGCCCTATTTCATTCGAAGTGAAAACGTTTCCCTAGCTAACTTTGTTATCGAGCAGCTGCATATCGAATCCAAAAACATCATTGCTTTTTAGGTTTATGGATTCCAATAGCCTAGCAATGCGAACTCAGATTATTGCTCCAACACAGTCAATAGTAAATGATTCTATAGGTGAATATATAGTATCCATGATTGGGAAAAGTGGAATAAAAGAGGATGTTAGCAAATGATTTGGCTAAGTAATAGTTGGCTGCTAGGTTATATAAGAATGTAGATGTAATATTTGATGACCTTTGGTAATCCTTTGAAATAAATGTACTGTAGTTAAAATTAAATGGAAACTGTTATTTTCATTTTCAGATGTTGTATGTATGTTGTTGTATGTTTTACCAGTTAGGAATATAAATAGGTGGAAACATAAAGTGTATTGACACACACTAATTTTGAAAGGATAGAAGTCAAAAGGGTAAACGTTGGCAAATACAGTAATTTATTTGGAGTGAGGTAGATATGTGAAAATAAATTAATTATAGAACGATTGAGCTATTAAATTCCATAATTAGTAGGAATTTTTTTTATGGTATATGTAGGAGTTTAGTTCTGAAAAAAAGGTATATATTTTAGGTCTAGTTACTAAACCAACCTTTTAGATATTGACGCTGCCCAAGTACAGCCACGCCAAGCAGTGCTCTCTGTCATTGATTAATAATCACACGTTAAACCATAAATGGTAACTCAACCTATATATCAAAAAATGGTTAATAGTTAACACATATTAAAGGATTAGATGTTATTCAAATTAATTTTTTGCTAATACTCAATTTCTTTAAGATGAATATTATAAGCATGACACCAAGCCTTATCTAACTCAGGTTTGTGGGAAAAAAGGCACTTCCGCTCCACCCGATAGTAAGAAGCTATAAATAGTCACTTCATTAGAAATGATGTTCGTGATATTATTTCGTCGAGGAAATAAGAAAAAAATGCATGGTTGAAGTATTAGCTATATTATTTGTAAAGTCAAAGAATGAAACATACATTTTTCATAATAGGATTTTAATAGCTATGTTAATAACACGCCCTTCTCCTACATTATTAATTATGCATGAATGATATTTATATCCAAAACGATGGCCAAAGAGCTCTATTTTTACCAACTAAAATGAGTATTAAATAGCTGCTCAAAATATGCAGATATAACATTTTTATACTCAACTACTAATAGATCGATTAATTTTTACCACCAACTACCCATAAAGGTACTATGGTTTATTTCCCTAACTTCTCTTTCTTTTTACCAAAAATTTTATATAACGACCCATAAATTTTGATTAATAAATTTGTTAGTTTAATTTAAATTTTGCAATTAAATTTAGGAAGAAATAAAAATCTTAGAAGTTATAATGAAGCAAATGTTAAAAATTTAAATATAGCAATTGAAATTAAGATTTACAAATTCAAAATGTAATTGCAATCAATTGAAATTGTGAAATTTGTCATACTTGGTTATAAGTTTAATAAAAGAAACAAACGGGAATATTGAATTAACTAATGAAATATTATAATCAAAAGTATAATGGAAATGCTACTAATTTAATATAATAAGAAGGTAAGTAATAAATAAATGATTGTAAATTTTAGTAAATGAATTAATGTGCAAAGGAATTGAATTAAACATGAATAGCATGAATATTAATAAATGAAATTATGTAATGATTGATAAATGATGGCATTCATGAATGAAATAAGAATTGTAAGTAATAAAGGAATAATTAAAATAAACATTAAACCAATGAATAAAAGGAAAAGGTTGTAAGAAGTAAAATGTAAAGTAAAAGGATAGAATATAAGTGAATGCAATCAGTAGTATGGAAATAAATGCCAACGTTGAATTGTAATAAATGTAATTAAATGTTACATTTATGTGAAATGTAAAGACAATGGTTAAGAGTTGTTAAAAGGGGTATATTAGAGTAATGAATGAGAAAAACGAATCAATTAATATATGTATTTATTTCTTTAGTATGTTGCATAAGATTTGGAAATCAAATTGCAATTAAAGGAAATTAGGTAGTACGATATTTGGAAATAAAGTTAAGGGTACAACTATTATAAATTACCTAATTAATTGGTAAATGAATTTATTTGAAATAAAGTTCAACATATGTTAATTAATTAATACGTAAAGTATGTAAAGAAATTAATAGAATGAAAATTTTAATGTTGAAAATTTTATAGAATGTAAAGTATTTAAAAACCTTAATTAATGTGTTCAATGGATAGAAGTACACATTTAAAAACGTAATATTCATTCAAATTAAAATGTAAATAGGCGTATATTAATGTAATGAAATAAAATTAGCATTGAATATGGAATACCTATTACCTAGAATCAAATTGTAAAGTTGTAATTGATTTGAAATCTGTAAAATGGGAGTAAATTCAAAGTTACAATTAATTGATGGAATAATAAGGGATAAACTATAATTTGATAATTCAATGTGAAATATACCCAAAAAATGTCAGTTTATTAAATTGCAAGATTTTAAATAAATAAACGGTTTTATTGAGATTTCTGTTGATAATTAATGAAGTAATGTGAAATAAATTGCCATTAATTGCCCTAATTTGTGCAGTTAGGGTAGATTTGATTTGTCATTTAAAAATGGTTAATTCAATAAGATGTAATGAATGTTAATTTTATTTAGAACATGAGGACTAGTTGATTTAATGAGTGAAAACCAAGATTTATTAATTTATTTATAATTTGAAATCTAATAAGTAGATTTATTGCAATTAAGTGGAATATAATATTAAAATATTACATAAATGAGGAGTTAGATGAAAATTGAGAATGTTAATATAATGGATTTTGATTCCAATATTCATTTCATCTGGTTGTAATAATGAATTTGAATAATATGAACGAAAATTTAATTCAAAGGAATTATTGAAATTTTAACTTATAATTTCTAAATTTAACGAAATTGGAATTTAACGCTAAAATTGATGATTGAATCAACATTTAAGTGACATGTAAATTTGTTTAAAGCATTGTAAATGTCTGGGAAATATTAAGGTAATAAAATTGGTCAATTTTAGAATTTAAATTTAAAAATTGGATTTTATTTATTTAATTTTTAAATTATTTAAATTATGTAGAAATAGCCATTTTGGCCACTGACTCGGATTTCGACCAAACTAGTTTCATCGGATCCGTAATGGTGAATTATTGTAGGATTTCAAGTTTCGTATCGATTGGACTTGTCATTTGATCGTACGGACTCGAAACGCCTTGAAATAATTGCAATTGAAATCAATTTGGAAAATATTGTTTTCAGCATAACTTCTTCATACGATGAAATTTGGACTTGAAACCTTTTCTATTGCGTTTAAAATATTTTTAAACATTTATTTTGATATACGGGTTTACCCAAATTCAGTCCGGTGGCAGAACGGGTTTTATGAGCCACTTTGTCGTTAACGCGTATTCAACCCGATCCATTTATTCTATTCCAACTTTCTCTATAAATATCCTGCTATAAACCCTAATTTTCTCCATTCTCATTTGTCTGTACGTACATCTTCTTCTCAACTCCTCCCCCTCAATGGCAGACAACAAAATTTCAGATCCAATTTCCAATTGAAAATCAAAGTCAAAAAACCAAACTCTTCAGAAAAAATGTATGTTGAAGCTCTCGATGTACGCATCTCAAAACTAAAATTCGTTTTCCGATTCTATGCGTCGTTTGTCGAGAAATTCTAAATCAATTCTCGGCCTTTCATCGCGCGTCGATGAATGTTGTCGGATCGACAAACTATTTCTGGGTTTTGGAGAATGGACGACGGGGAGTTCATCGGTGTGATTCGTTTCGCGAATCGACGGCTAGATCGTCGGCAAAAATTCGTCTAGGATTTCAATTAAGTGGCGGCTGCTGTAAAGTTTGGTCGACTGAAACGAGCGTGGTCGGCCTAGTGACTTGAGATGGTTGTGGGGAGAGAGCGCAGGGGTTGGTGCTCATGGTTTGGTCGGCGGCGAAGGCCACGGCCGGCGATGAGCGTGTGCGAGCGGCAGCTTGTAGGGACTCTCGAATGCACGTGCGAATTTGGGTTGTGGGATGCGTCTAGGAGAAGTGATGACGTGGCAAAGGAAGGAATGTGTTCTTTTTTTGTTATTTTTAAAATTAAAATTCAATCGCAATTATTGCTATAACTCTCGCATACAAACTTCGTTTCACGCGCGGTTTATTTGTTAGGATCGTATCTGAATTCCGGACACTTTGGCGCTAGTTTGGCGAATTCTGAGACGGTCAAATTTTTGGGTTTAAATTGAATTACATTCAATTTAAATTCAAAAGGTGAGTGTTTTAACCCCTCACAACTTCTAAAATTTCTTATGTTTGTTAAATTGATTTATGATGTGTTTAGAAATTTATTTATAGCCGTTTGGCATATATTTCATCATTATCTCAGTAAATTTGCAACCATATAATTTACTTGTTATTTAATTCATTTTTGCATATAAACTGCCAGTTAAAATTTTTGTTAAATTTATTATTGCATATAAACTGCTAGTTAAATTTATTTCTTATTGCATATAAACTACAGTTAAACAGTTATTTAATTCATTATTGAAAAATTAACTGCCAGTAATTAATTATTATTTATTGATGTGATTGTTTGAATTGGATGATAAATTGATAAATGTTTGATGATTGATATGATGGATGAATGGATGCTATATTTATATTGTACAAACTGCAAGTTACTATGCATTTTCATTTCATTCGGGATTGCGATTTGAAATGATATACAACCGCATTTTTATTTTTAAATTGCGGATTGAAATGATAAATATCTGTATCACTTGACCATAGAATAGAAATTATATACAGGCACCGCGGTGTATATATATAATTATTTTTGAAATGATTTTCTATGGTTTTGGAAAGAATACGGTTTAATAAATATTAAATTTTGATATATATAGTAATTTTTTTTGAATTTAGCTATGTATAAATTTGTTTCGAATTTTAAAATAAGCTAAATAATGAAGTTGATTTCGTTTATATAATATGGTTAAGAATATATTTGAAATTCTATTGTATATAGAGTTTATAATAACCCCAATAAAAGTGAGGTTGAAGATAAATGTGAATATGATTTGAATTAAAGTATTTGAGAATTTTCCTCGAAAAATTTATTTTGAATTGTAAATAAATTAAGATTTAAAAGGTATGATCTTATAACTTGATTTTTGATTTGAGGATTTAAACGAATATCAAATTAATTTAAAGAATATTATCAAGTTAATTTAATTAAAAGAATATCTTGTTATTGAAGTTAAGGGTTTTACCTGAATAATATTTCTTTAGTAAGTAAATATTTCAAATTTAAATAATAGGAATTGGATTTGATATATATTAAATTATCAAAGAATCCATTTTGAAATAGTGGAATATTTAAAGATTTAAATATATGAACTATAAAGTTTTGAAATATAGAATATTTAAGCTTTGAAATATATGGGAATTAAATGGTTTATTTGGAGGTTCAAATTGATATTGGGAATTTATTGTGAAATTTAAAGAAGCTGTTTATTTTATAAAGTAATATAGTATTTGAACCATTAAGTATTAAAAGTTATGTTTCAAAGCTATAGTTTTAAGGTATATAGTTTTGAAAAGGCTATGATTTTTGGAAAAGATATATTTGAAATAAGAGTGATATCATATTGATTTAGGTCTTTAAAATATAAATGATATCATATTTATATAGTTTTGAAATGAATATTTTATTCTGGTTTTTAAAGGTATAAATTACTTTGAAATAACCGCGGTGTTATAATAATGATTGGTTGTTGAAGAGACCGGGATCGGGAGTTGTCATACTCTCTGCCAACCCCGAAAACCACTTTAACAACCGTGTACGCGGTGGAGATTCCAGAATGAAGTAGGGTGGTAGCAGCGTTTCCTTTGAGGTAAATACGTGGACCCAACTCCCGTGAGTTGGCATAAGGTGGCTAAAACAAGAGAGATTGACGGGCCAAGGGGGTTAGCGCTCTTTATCGGATACTCCTCTTCGATACTATACTCTGATTTTGGATTGATTCGGTGGGCACTTTTGATTTTTGATTTTAGAGGGGAGTTTGTCCGAGGTGAGCGGTAGCTGCGGCTACGCGTTACCACTAGCCCGGATGCGTAATTGGTATATCTACCCTGACATTACCTAGTTGTGCCGTGTCACCTACCCTATCGCGCCTTGTACGAGTTTGGTTTTCTCCCGTAGCCCGTGTGGTATCCTCTAGTGGCTTCCCGATCAGGAGGGACTATGATATTGGATGGATTACTGAGACTATTACGTGTTAAGGGCTATATGGGTAACCTCTTAATGCTAAGAAAAAAGTAAGTTTATTTTATAATTAGACACTATTATAATAGCGAAATATACTACATAGTAAATAGTTTAACGGATCCTTAGGATATGTGAATCCCAAGCATCTTTTAAGTTACTACACTCATATTTATTTCTGTTAATTTAACTTACATAAGATCTTTTAGTTCTGTCTCGAGTGCTTTTGTCTTTTCAAATTCGCTCGGGTCAGTCCGAGTGTTTCAGGATTTGAAGATTTAGCTCTGGAGGACGAAGACGAAGATTTGTATTATTATTATTTATATTATTGCACTACACTCATACTGTTCCGCTGCATTGATATTTATTGGTATGTGAACTCTGATATTTATTGTATAAAGAAGAATCAAATATTTTGTAAACGGTTTTATGAACTGTATATTGATTATTATATTTTATCCGTCCGCTGTGAGATTCTGTTTTGTTTTTTTCTCCTTTGTTTTCTTATTTACCCCATAACACTCTGTCCTTCCGTATGGTTTGAATTAGCACGTGTGTCGATCTAAAGTATGCGAAAAGGTGGGATGTTACATGTGATATCAGAGCTTTGGTTTAGCGATAAACCTTAGCTTTGTGGGGTCTGACTCTTTATTAATAGGGTAGTAATACCCTGTGGGAGTCGCTGAGTGTATATATATGAAAGACGTATTTGTTAGTGTTATAAAAAGGTTTTGATATTGTGTTGCTTTGTTCCGTTTTCTATTTATAAACTCTGGTTGGTGCATGGGACGTTGTGACATCAATGGGAATTTCTAAACACTTAATAGGACCGGCATAATATATTTTTTAATATAGGTGCATGAAATAATTTTGCCTATTATATTTTCTATATATAAAGTAAATTTTATAAAGGTTATATTTGGTTGCTATATATTGGTTAGGTAATGAAATTTTTAAATAATAGTTGAAATAAGATTGAAAATAAAATAAATGGAAATTGGAATTTCAGAACTTAAGTTTCGAGATTTTGTAATTTCTTTTGAATAATTTTGAAATATAATAATAATATTAATTAGAAGTATTTTCTGATATTAGTATTTCAATATAATTTGAAAAGAAATGTTTTTAAAAGAAATTTTGGAAAGATAAAGTTGTACTCCCCTCTCTGTCGCTGGAAAATAATTTCGGTGATGAGTGCACGCATTATCGACGTTCATTTTCGAGTTTCGAAGTGGGAAGGCCACTATGGTAGTTTACTGCATAGTTGTTTTAATAAACAAATATAAAATTTAAAATTGTCTTATATATAATTGGATGTATAAACTGTAAGTATATACATTTATCTATTATTTTAAAACGATTTTGAATAAAACCCGGTATTTAAATTCTTAGGTTTTCGATTAATTAATAGTTTCAATTATTTTAGTGAAATGGAATGGAACCAATTAATAATTGGAGCCTTTGATTAAAATAAGAGACTTAATCCTAGTTTATAAATGGTATTAAATGAAATTTGAAAATTTTAACCTATGAAATAAAGGATATAATTATTGGACATTAAATTAATTAAAAGAAATGAGAAACTTGTATAACTTTCAATTTCATTCTTTAAAAGCATCTATATAACTTACCAAAGATATAAAAGTTGAAATGTTTAATAAGAAATTGTAATAAAATATTATACGAGTAAAATTTTTAAATAATGAAGGTATTCAATGGAATTCTTTAATAAATAAGAATTTGGTGTCGTAGTGTTATAAACTTAAGTAGAATTGAATTACTACTAATTAAATATAATACAAGGCAGGTATTGTAAGTAAGAAATGTTAAACTTAAGTAAATAAGTTAAAGTTGTTTCTAAATAAAATTTTAAGGAATAAAGGTAAATTAAAAAGATAGACCATTATATGTATAAAAAGAAATCAAACAAAAAATGGAATTTTAAATCTGTTATTTGAAATTGTTGATGTTTGTTGGTTTATGGTTGTTTGGGTAAGGATACTTTAAAATTATTGGGATGAATGAATAATCTATTTAGTTTCACCTAAGACTGTTGAGTGAAGGGTACACTTAGTAGTTATTTTTCATTCCGTACAATTTAAAGTTTTGAGCCCGAACAGCTATTTGTTTGTTTGATATGAATGAATGATTGATGCGTATTGATTTTATGTGATGGTTGTATGCTTGTTGCAAGTGATGGTTGATTGATTTGTTTGTGGTTGAACAACTTAAATATTTCATTCTATATAATGCTAACTCTTATCAGCTTATATAAGTGAAATACAGGTTATGGAAGCAATTGCTACTGCTTTTGGTTTCATAATATAAGCGTAATTGCTCGACAAATATGTACGTTTCCGGATTTCGGTTTTATAACGTTATTATATTGTTTTCCCGTATTGGGATATATTATTTTGGAAAATATTTGTTGTATATTGATTATTTTAATATTAAATTTTCTCCGAGCGTCTCCGTACAACGGAGACTCTGACAAAATTTTCCGTAAATTTTTGGACTTAGAAAATATTTTGAAAATGTTTTCAAAAATTTATTAATTTGAGTATAAAAGGATTTAAGGGTTATAAATTTAATATTTTAAATAAGATATATTGATTTCTTAATTCTTCTTTTTCCTTTTCGGAGACGAAAAGTTTTGAGTGGGGGAGAGTGTAACGACCCGTAAATTTGAATTAATAAATTTGTTAGTTTAAATTAAATTTTGCAATTAAATTTAGAAAGAAATAAAAATCTTAGAAGTTATAATGAAGCAAATGTCAGAAATTTAAATATAATAATTGAAATTAAAATTTACCAATTCAAAATGTAATTGCAATCAATTGAAATCGTGAAATTTGTCGTACTTGGTTACAAGTTTAATAAAAGAAACAAACGGGAATATTGAATTAACTAATGAAACGTTATAATCAGAAGTATAATGGAAATGCTACTAATTTAATATAATAAGAAGGTAAGTAATAAATAAATGATTGTAAACTTTAGTAAATGAATTAATGTGCAAAGCAATTAAATTAAACATGAATGGCATGAATATTAATAAATGAAATTATGTAATAATTGATAAATGATGACATTCATGAATGAAATAAGATTTGTAAGTAATAAAGGAATAATTAAAATAAACATTAAACCAGTGAATAAAAGAAAAGGGTTGTAAGAAGTAAAATGTAAAGTAAAAGGATAGAATATAAGTGAATGCAGTCAGTAGTATGCAAATAAATGTCAACGTTGAATTGTAATAAATGTAATTAAAGGTTACATTTGTGTGAAATGTAAAGACAATGGTTAGGAGTTGTTAAAAGAGGTATATAAAGTAATGAATGAGAAAAACGAATCAATTAAAATTGTATTTATTTCTTTAGTATGTTGCATAAGATTTGGAAATCAAATTGCAATTAAAGGAAAGTAGGTAGTACGATATTTGGAAATAAAGTTAAGGGTACAACTATTATAAATTACCTAATTAATTGGTCAATGAATTTATTTGAAATAAAGTTCAAATTATGTTAATTAATTAATACGTAAAGTATGTAAAGAAATTAATAGAATGAAAATTTTAATGTTGAAAATTTTATAGAATGTAAAGTATTTAAAAATCTTAATTAATGTGTTCAATGGATCGAAGTACACATTTAAAAACGTAATATTCATTCAAATTAAAATGTAAATAGGCGTATATTAATGTAATAAAACAAAATTAGCATTGAATATGGAATACCTATTACTTGGAATCAAATTAAAAAGTTGTAATTGATTTGAAATCTGTAAAATGGGAGTAAATTCAAAGTTAGAATTAATTGATGGAATAATAAGGGATAAACTGTAATTTGATAATTCAATGTGAATTATACCCATAAAATGTCAATTTATTGAATTGCAAGATTTTAAATAAATAAACGGTTTTATTGAGATTTCTATTGATAATTAATGAAGTAATGTGAAATAAATTACCATTAATTGCCCTAATTTGTACAGTTATGACAGATTTGATTTGTCATTTAAAAATGGTTAATTCTATAAGATGTAATGAATGTTAGTTTTATTTATAATATGAGGACTGGTTAATTTAAGGAGTGAAAACCAAGATTTATTAATTTATTTATAATTTGAAATCTAATAAGTGGATTTATTGCAATTAAGTGGAATATAATATTAGAATATTACATAAATGAGGAGTTAGATGAAAATTGAGAATGTTAATATAATGGATTTTGATTCCAATATTTATTTCATTTGGTTGTAATAATGAATTTGAATAATATGAGTGAAAATTTAATTCAAAGGAATTGTTGAAATTTTAATTTATAATTTCTAAATTTAACGAAATTGGAATTTAACGTTAAAATTGATGATTGAATCAACGTTTAAGTGACATGTAAATTTGTTTAAAGCATTGTAAATGTTTGGGAAATATTAAGGTAACAAAATTGGTCAATTTTAGAATTTAAATTTAAAAATTGGATTTTATTTATTTAATTTTTAAATTATTTAAATTATGTAAAAATAGCCATTTTGGCCACTGATTCGGATTTCGACGAAATCAGTTTCATCGGATCCGTTACGGTGAATTATTGTGGGATTTCAAGTTTCGTATTGATCGGACTTGTCGTTTGATCGTACGGACTCGAACGCCTTGAAATAATTGCAATTGAAATCAATTGAAATCATTTTGAAAAATATTGTTTTTAGCATAACTTCTTCATATGATGGAATTTGGACTTGAAACCTTTTCCATTGCGTTTAAAATATTTTTAAACATCTATTTTGATATATGGGTTTACCCAATTTCGTTCTGGTGGCAGAACGGGCTTTTTGGACCACTTTGTAGTTAGCGCGTATTCAACCCGATCCATTTATTCTATTCCAAGTTTCTCTATAAATATCCCGCTATAAACCCTAATTTTTTCCATTCTCATTTGTCTTTATGTACAACCTCTTCTCAACTCGTACATCTTCTTCTCAACTCCTCCCCCTCAATGGCAGACAACAAAATTTCAGATCCAATTTCCAATTCAAAATCAAAGTCAAAAATTCAAACTCTTCAGAAAAATTCAGAAAAAATGTATGTTGAAGCTCTCGATATACGCATCTCAAAACTGAAATTCGTTTTCCGATTCTATGCGTCGTTTGTTTAGAAATTCTAAATCAATTCTCGAACGTTCATCGCGCGTCGATGAACGTTGTCGGATCGACAAACTATTGCTGTGTTTTGGAGAATGGACGATGGGGAGTTCATCGGTGTGATTCGTTTCGCGAATCGACGGCTAGATCGTCGGAAAAAATTCGTCTAGGGTTTCAATTAAGTGGCGGCTGCTGTAAAGTTTGGTCAACTGAAACGAGCGTGGCCGGCCGAGTGACTTGAGATGGTTGTGGGGAGAGACGCGCAGGGGTTGGTGCTCGTGGTTTGGTCGGCGAAGGCCACGGCCGGTGATGAGCGTGTGCGAGCGGCAGCTTCTAGGGACTCTCGAATGCACGTGTGAATTTAGGTTGTGGGATGCGTCCAGGAGAAGTGATGACGTGGCAAAGGAATATGTTCTTTTTTTGTTATTTTTAAAATTAAAATTCGATCACAATTATTGCTATAACTCTCGCATACTAACTCCGTTTCATGCGCCGTTTTTTTTGTTAGAATCGTATCTAAATTCCGGACAATTTGACGCTGGTTTGGACGAATTTTGAGACGGTCAAATTTTTGGGTTTAAAATTGAATTTAAATTCAAAAAGTGAGTGTTTTAACTCACTCACAACTTCTAAAATTTTTTATGTTTTTTAAATTGATTTATGATGTGTTTAGAAATTTATTTATAGCTGTTTGGCATATATTTCATCATTATATCGGTAAATTTGCATCCATATAATTTACTTGTTATTTAATTAATTTTTGCATATAAACTGCCAGTTAAAAATTTTGTTAAATTTATTATTGCATATAAACTGCTAGTTAAATTTATTTATTATTGCATATAAACTACAGTTAAATAATTATTTAATTCATTATTGAAAAATTAACTGCCAGTAATTAATTATTATTTATTGATGTGATTGTTTGAATTGGATGATAAATTGATAAATGTTTGATGATTGATATGATGGATGAATGGATGCTATATTTATATTGTATAAACTACAAGTTATTATGCATTTTCATTTCATTCGGGATTGCGGTTTGAAATGATATACAACCGCATTTTTATTTTTAATTGCGGATTGAAATGGTAAATATCTGTATCAATTGACCATAGAATAGAAAATTATATACAAGCACCGCGGTGTATATATATAATTATTTTTAAAATGATTTTCTATGGTTTTGGAAAGAATACGGTTTAATAAATATTAATTTTTTTTGAATTTAGCTATGTATAAATTTGTTTCTAATTGTAAAATAAGCTAAATAATGAAGTTGATTTCGTTTATATAATATGGTTAAGAATATATTTGAAATTCTATTGTATGTAGAGTTTATAATAACTCCAATAAAAGTAAGGTTGAACATAAATGTGAATATGATTTGAATTAAAGTATTTAAGAATTTTCCTCGAAAAATTTGTTTTGAAATGTAAATAGATTAAGATTTAAAAGGTATGAACTTATAACTAGATTTTTGATTTGAGGATTTAAACGAATTTCAAATTAATTTAAAGAATATTATCAAGTTAATTTAATTAAAAGAATATCTTGTTATTGAAGTTTAAGGGTTTGACCAGAATAATATTTGTTTCGTAAGTAAGTATTTCAAATTTAAATAATAGGAATTGGATTTGATATGTATTAAATTATCAAAGAATCCATTTTGAAATAGTGGAATATTTAAAGATTTAAATATATGAATTATAAAGTTTTGAAATATAGAATATTTAAGCTTTGAAATATATCGGAATTAAAATGGTTTATTTGGAGGTTCAAATTGATATTGGGAATTTATTGTGAAATTTAAAGAAGCTGTTTATTTTATAAAGTAATATAGTATTTGAACCATTAAGTATTAAAAGTTATGTTTCAAAGCTATAGTTTCAAGGTATATAATTTTGAAAAGGCTATGATTTTTGAAAAAGATATATTTGAAATAAGAGTGATATCATTTTTTTTTTTAACCAAAATAATAGCTTCCATAAAAACTCAACCAAAAGCTGTCAACATGCCTGACAGGTAACCAAAATAATCGAAAAAGAAATACAACATCGAGATCTCACAGCATAGAAAAGAAAGAAACACCCAGAAGGGACAAATAGACCCTTTCAAGAGGCAAGGCGAAGAATCTCTGGCCCAACCACACAACACACCCGATGAGCTCCCGGTTTCAACCGCACATCCAACACCGTAATCGAGCTCCGGCAAGGCCACCGCCCGACGACGATGTTGATGGATCAACACCCAAAGAAAAGCAAGCCCAACCACCGCTCCTCCAAGCTAGAAGGAGAAAACAGACAGCACCCCTAAAACTGAAAGACCGACAACTGGAAAGCGATAAAGAGATCCTTGAAGCAAACTCCCAGCAGAAGAAGAATACAGAGGAACTATCCACCAAGGAAAAGCAAGAACCTGGAAGCAATAGACATACCGTGAAAAATAAAAGGGGGGTTGGGGAGATGATGGTCAAGGGGAGACTAGGAAGCCAGAACCACCAGTCTCCGTGTAGACAATCATCCAATTCCCGCTCTATACGAAGACTGAGAGCAGGATATAGATAGGAGGTTAACTAATCGACCAGAGCGAGCACTGACTGATCCTCTGAATGGACGACTCCGAAAAGCTAAGAAAACATCCTCTCTTACCCGCCAAATAACGGATAGGGGATCCATAGGAACCTCGTCAAAAATTGCCTTATTCCACGCACACCAGACAAGGAATCAAACGAAAAAGGATAGATCGAAGAGATTTCCCAGAGCAATCAAACCACCAGGTAGATAGCAAATCATTTGACGAGGCAATGGTGCCACGGATACCCAATAAATTACCGAAATAATTCCAACAGGATCTGGAACACCAGCCAACGAAGAGCAGATGATTCATCGATTCTGTTTCCCCGTAGCCGCAGCACCTGCATCGGGAGACCAACGGAATACCAATCCACTGGAGGTTCTCATCAACCGATAACCCATTATGGAATAATCGCCACATGAGAAGAAAGACTTTTGGAGGAATCTGGACATCCCAAATGAAGGAATAAAGAGGGATGACAGGAGAAGGAGTGCGGGAAGATCTCCATGCCTTAAGAATAGAGAATGGACCACCATCCCAACCGGATTGGCCGCCATGAGAATCAACCAAAAATTTGACTGATTGCATATGCTTCCAAGTCTCACTGGCGTAACTTGGAGAGCCTGCATAACCAGAAGACGCGAGTCTCCGGTACTTAGCATGGAGGAACTTGGCCCATAAGGAGGCGTTAGTACCGAACCTGTACCACAACTTACAAGTGAACGCCGAACAGATGTCTTTCGGATTCCGCAAACCTAAGCCACCCTCCGACTTAGGACGGCAGATAACATCCCAAGACACCCAGTGGTGTCGGCGATTGTCACCCTCCGAACCCCAGAAGAAAGACGATGCCAAGGATTGGAACGAACGAAAGAAGCAAGCAGTAGGGGTCATAGCGGCGAAGATATGAGTACCCATAGAGCTCAGAACCGATCGAATGAGCACTAATCTAACAGCTTGAGACAGAAGGGACGCATTCCAGCGGATAATCTTACCCCTTACCTTATCCGTAAGAGGATCGAATATAGCGTTAAGTTTCCTTCCTCGATATAGAACAATACCCAAATAAGGAAGGGAAAGGGAAGCGGCCTTGAATCCAGTATAGGATTCAACCCAAGAAACTCTCACTTGGTCCATGTCCTTCGCATGCACGAAGCAACTCTTCGCAGAATTGACCAATTGGCCCGAGCATCTCTCGTACAACTTAATGAACCGAATAAGGCGGCTAATAGAGGACCTAGATCCGTTGGAGAAAATGACTATGTCATCCGCAAAGGATAAAGAGGAAACAAGAGGAAACAAGAGTGATATCATATTGATTTGGGTCTTTAAAATATAAATGATATCGTATTTATATAGTTTTGAAATGAATATTTTATTCTGCTTTTTAAAGGTGTAAATTACTTTGAAATAACCGCGGTGTTATAATAACGATTGATTGTTGAAGAGACCGGGATCGGGAGTTGCCATACTCTCTACCAACCCCGAAAACCACTTTAACAACTGTGTACGCGGTGGAGATTTCAGAATGAAGTAGGATGGCGGCGGCGTTTCCTTTGAGGTAAATACGTGGACCCAACTCCCGTGAGTTGGCATAAGGTGGCTAAAACAGGAGCGATTGACGGGCCAAGGGGGTTAGCGCCCTTTATTGGTTACTCGTCTTCGATACTATACTCTGACTTTGGATTGATTCGGTGGCCACTTTTGATTCTTGATTTAGGGGGGAGTTTGTCCGAGGTGGGCGGTAGTTGCGGCTACGCGTTACCACCAGCCCGGATGCGTAATTGGTATATCTACCCTGACATTGCCTAGTTGTGCCGTGTCACCTACCCTATCGCGCCTTGTACGAGTTTGGTTTTCTTCCGTAGCTCGTGTGGTATCCTCTGGTGGCTTCCCGATCAGGAGGGACTATGATATTGGATGGACTACTGGGACTATTACGTGTTAAGGGCTATATGAGTAACCCCTTAATGCTAAGAAAAAAGTAAGTTTATTTTACAATTAGACACTATTATAATAGCGAAATATACTACATAGTAAATAGTTTAACGGATCCTTAGGAGATGTGAATCCCGAGCATCTTTTAAGTTACTGCACTCATATTTGTTTCTGTTACTTTAACTTACATAAGATCTTTTAGTTCTGACTCGAGTGTTTTTGTCTTTTCAAATTCGCTCAGGTCAGTCCGAGCGTTTCAGGATTTGAAGATTTAGCTCTGGAGGACGAAGACGAAGACGAAGATTTGTATTATTATTATTATTTATATTATTGTACTACACTTATACTGTTCCGCTGCATTGATATTTACTGGTATGTGAACTCTGATATTTATTGTATAAAGAAGAATCAATTGTTTTGTAAACAGTTTTATGAACTGTATATTGATTATTATATTTTATCCTTCCGCTGTGAGATTTTATTTTGTTTTTTCTTCTCTGTTTTCTTATTTACCCCATAACACTCCGTCCTTCCGTATGGTTTGAGTTGACACGTGTGTCGATTTAAAGTATGCGAAAAGGCGGAATGTTACATTTTAGGTTCACTAATTAAGGTAAATATCATGTAATTATAGAAAGAGTTATGAACTACTATAACTATATGAGAAGCTACAGGTCGAAGCACAGAAAAACGTGATTATGAGGAAAAAAAGGAAGCATATAGGAGAAGTTAATATGTCACGTATAGAATATTACTATATCGCAGCAGTACTCTAGCACTTATAACCATTTGTAGCTATGCTCTGGTGTTTAATTCTAAGCTTACTTCGCTACAGTTTGGCTCATGCTTTTGTTATGCATACACATTGTCAAAATATACAAACAATACTAAGATATGTTAATCAACGTACACTTTCCATAAAAGTTGACTTTGTGCATTTATTTTCATTGTTTTACAATTCTTACTTGTGTATTTTGAATCATGTTTTGCACCCTGATGCCTAAAGATATTTAACACCATAAACCTAAGGCCTTCAAAATCATAGTCTAAATACGTTAAAATTTGGTTTGTGATCCTTGACAAAAATATTAGAATTTATCTTGTTGTACATTGGTACTTATATAGGCCACCGATATATACATTTTAAAGCTAATTCAAACATTCGTTCATGTTTAGTTAATGGGAAAATCTAATGTATTCAAACTTTAAACATAAAGACTCTGATCGGGCTTTATAGATATAAAGGAAGTTGAACCTAACTTATGTTGATATTAAAACTTACAATTAACATATTGATTTGGTATATACAACTAAGGTAAATATGATTAGCTTCCTACAGATTTTAAGGGATTAATTATTTGTAAGAAAATATAATCAAAACGTCAGAGTTGGCCTAAATGTGATATAGTTTTCAATTCGCTTTATATGGAAAAATTGGAAAAAATCATGTATATGTATAAAGTGTGGGTTGGTTGATAACCATATTCTTCTAGTTTTGTATGTTATGTTTTACACCTTTAGAATAGTTCTACTTCAGGAAATCATATATCTAATAGTAGTTATTAGAGCTTAAAAAATAGTAGTGATGATATATAAAAGTAAAAGCTATATTTATTATTTAGCATAGTATAATATCATCCAAAGATATACTCCAAACACATTGCCATACGTTTAATTTTTTTTAGTAAGATCCCAAATTAAAAAATATAATGGTATATACCTAAAATAGGGTTGCGCCTTGATGAAGTTTTCAAGTAAAATATATCAACAGCCATGTACAGAAGACTGTTATAACTGAGATTGTTAGGCAACTTTTCTAGGTATGTTCCATTCAAATAAAATAAAAAAGGCTGAGATTTTCAAACGATGAGTGTAATTAATTTAGCTTTTGAGATACCTATATAGTGCATATGGCCCAACATTGTTGATAGAGTGAAGTAATGAAACCTATTCGGATAATGACATAAATGAGAACCCCCTCGGTAAAAAAGAAAATAAACTTACTTTGGATCAATCAATCTTTCCATCCGTTGTAGTATAATCAACATCTTTAAGGAACATTTGGAATTTGGATGAATAATGTTTATGACCAAAACAATAGTGAAAGAGCTCTATTTTGCTTCCCAGATTCATGCATCTAGCAAATGCTAAACTAATATTTGATTTTTACCAATTAAATTGAATATTAAATGGTTGCTCAAAATATGCGGATATAACATTTTCATACTCAGCTACTAACAGTCAAAAATTTTACCACCAAGAATCAATAAAGGTTGTACGGTTAATTTCCCTTCCCCGTTTGGTATATAAAGAATATGACGAAGCAGTATTTTAGTTGTAATAAACATAAAAAATATCCATCAGCATGGCATCTGTTGTGATGAAGTTAAACCTCGGTATTGGTTATCCAAATCCAAATTTCAATATTAACATCATGTTTATGGATCCTAACATACAAACAACCATGACAGGGAATTAGTAATTCAAGATTAGTTTAAAGCTTCATTACACCACTTTTTTCATTTTACCGGAACTTAGATAAAAATTTAAATAACAAAATTCAATATGAGAAAAGATGATAACTTATATTAGAAACTAAATAAATAATATCAAATTGTAAGTAGTTGATAACAGAAATTAAAATGTTTAATTTTAAGTAAATAAAGAGTCGAATGAATGTTCACTTAAAAGTAAAAGCATACATGTATAAGAGCCTCATGTTTCTTTAGCAATGAAATGCAGCACCGTCATGTATTATGGGTCACAATTGATCAGTGTTTCAAACAAAATTACCATAACACCATTGCAGTGGGAAAAATTCATGGGGTGGTAGTTAGGACGAATTTTGTACTGCATAGGGGAAGACAAAATGAAGCACAATAAATATCATTACACAGAGGTGAACTTCTTTATGGAGGACTTAAAAAACCCTGAAGATTTAATTCAAACAAAGAAAAGCTTGCTATAAATTTATGAATATTTGATGGGAAACGATATTTTTGGTACAGCCAACGTCCTCCGCACCTTGCTATTTGATAAGCATTTTAAGACCTCGGTGTGGCGTTGTTCTTGATATAGCAACGTAGAGTTGGCCATGGGAAAACACTGGTCGTAGAAAATATAAACCAACATGACCCAAAGTCTGTCCTTGATTTTTATTAAATGTAATTGCGAAGCAAACTTTGATTGGAAATTGCAAGCGATAGAGGATAAGCGGCCATTTTGTATTGGACGATATATGGACAATTCTAGGAATTAAAACTTTATTTCCAACATTGGTCCGACAATAATTTCAACTTCAACTACTTTTGATGCTAGCTGTGCAACGATCAAACGCGTTCCATTACAGAGACTTATACTTTTGTTTATATTTTTAAGAAGTATTATCGGAATACTTACTTTGAGGTTGAGTTTATGGACAGGGATGCCTAAAAGGTGTAAAGTGTTTAAAAATTCAGTTGGAAATAATATATGTTGATCCTCAATACCTTCAGAAGCTGGGCTTATTGTGCCTGTGCTAAGGTACATAGTTAAAGATATGGATAGAGATGATGTTACCTAGCTGTTAATTTCTTCAACACAGACATTCTTTGGAGCCAAAATGCATCGAATAAGCAAATAATTTGGTTCTTTTAATCATTTCTGCAAGTTTGGGTAGGTACTGTCTATTATCCCTGTAATTGGATTAGAAGTTTCCTCAATTAGCAAATCTTGTGGCATCTTTATCCATGTTGGCTCAACACTTTGTTGCAATGCAGTTGCTGGAATTTTTCCATCACCCACGTCTAGCACCAACTATGTGAAATTTTCTAGCTTCCTTATTTCATAAGGTGTACTGTCCATCGATATTAGGCGTGTGTTAATGTTTAGCTTGTAAACATATCATTTGGACCATAATTGAGATTTGTTTATGGAGGATTGGACGAATGCATTTCGTGATCCTTTGGGTATGACAAGAAGAGCTTGTTTAAAATCCCAACGCCCCCGCAACAAAATAGTTTTTCCATTGTAGGTACGTTCAACCAAATAGTTAACGTCATCGTTCATTAAGTCCCGAAGTGTTCGATCGAAAGCTTCCAAAGAATTTCTTAGAACCATAGGAGCATCATCCCAAATACTCAAATCCGATCAAATTATCAGTTGTGCAAGTTTTGATTCCTTTGGAATTCCACATGTTGTATCTTCTCCGACACCGGTTGGTATTTTAAACCTAGAATGGGCAATTTTACCACCTCGAAGTAGTAGAGATGCTATACCGGATGATGTAATCGCCAAAACAATTTTACCTCATGAACGCATCGTTGTTATTAACGTCTTCCAAAGAAAAGAAAAATTCTTGTACCCATGCTTCCGTAGACGAAGAAAAAACCTCCTGCTTATCATTCACTAACGTAGAGACAACATCGAAAATAGTCTTTTGCTCGAAGTTTAGTTGAGACGATATCGTGCAGACTTCTTCTTCCAAAGCAGCACAATTGTAGTTTAGTTCCTCCTCTATTAGTTTATTACAGTAAGGATGTTGCAATGATAAGTTTGGGGTTGGCATAAGGGGAAAGTCGACTAAAGAACAACTATTTAAATTAAATATATTGTCAAGCTCTATCAAACAGTAATTCTTTATTTCCTCTTCCGTTAACAACAAATTTGTGTTGTTTGGAACACGTCGTTGATACCATTATATATCACAACAGTTCTCATTATTTTTTCCAAAGCTCAAATGGATTAGAAATTTCACAAAAATGTAGCATCGTTACAAACATTCGACATAAGTTTTTTCCATAAGACCAATTTCCTGCTTCAAAGAGAGCATCATTACATTCATTATTGTTTTCTAACAATCTTAGAGCAACAGATGCAGATTGAAAATTAGAATACAGCGTACCATTTACTGTTCTAATGTCTTTATAACAAGTTGGGACTTTAACAACGTTCAACAACATACGCAAATAGAATCGTTCTACAGAAGTAGGATGCGCATAGTATATCCTACCTATTTTATCACCTTGTTGCCTTCCTTTCCATTGCTTATCGTGTTTGTACCATGCCCACTTTGTCGGGAAATCTACATATGTCAAACATCTTGCATCAGCATGTAGTATATTAGTTCTCATCCATTCTGTGAACATGATCCTTTCAATATTTCGTCTACCTACAATTTATGATATGGTATCATTATCGTTGAAAGTAACTATACGCTCTCCTAGAAGATGAAAAGGTAGTCTTTATACGAACGATTATGATATTATACCACAAATTCAAATATATGCCAGCATGCCTCAGAAGCTGAAACATATCGACAATCGAGATACCTTTTAATCTCATCTAGTTGATACGTTGCTCTTCTTTATCACTAATGTTTTCTTGAATGACCACTTTTGCTCTATCTTGTCCCTTATTGATATATGTAAACACATATTTTATAGACTTAGTTTTATTGCATATCTCTACATTTATATGCCCATATAATCAACATTATGAGGCACGATCCATCCACTGTCAACCGTAATTTCCGTTGATGTAGGAATCGAATGGCCATTTTTGCGACATTTATAAATTGGAAAACGATATTTGTCAAAGCTTGTATCATTCGTAAAAGGTTTCGGATAATGTTTTCCACATACATTACCTTCCATAGACTATTCATGTTTATAAGCCATACCACAGGGACCATGTACCATAAATATCCAATTGCATCGTAACCGATTGGATTTTTAGCAGGGTTTGGCACTTCAGCACTTATAATCTTGTCAACTTGCAACGCGGTCTTTGGTTTGTCATTAGAATGCAGAAATAGTAAGATATAAGCATATGGCAATCCTTTTTCTGAAATTTTATTATGTATATAGTTGTACAGAAACATGAATTATAAAGTTAAAATTCAATAAGTAATAAGAACATTGAAATGTTGATTGACAGTGCATATATATCTATATGTAGGCAAGCATGAAGATTATACCTGCTTTAGCTCGTCCAAAATGTCAATTTTCAAACACATCTTTGATAAACTGTATAAGCTGTAGGATTTAGATGAACCCTAGAGGGGGGTGAATAGGGTTATAGCAAATTTTCTCAATTTAAACACAGAAACAAACTGCAGAAATAAATATGCTGAAAAGTAAATCACACACAAAATTTACCCAGCTTCGGCAACCCCTGCCTACTGCTGCATTCTCAGATTTCTATTAGAATTAAACAGTATCACGCTTACAAACACTCTACTAGACTCGCAAACATTTGCTCCCGCTCACAAACACTCTACTAGACTCGCAAACATTTGCTCCCGCTCACAAACATTCTACTAGACTCGCAAACATTTGCTCCCGCTCACAAACACTCTACTAGACTTGCACACCCTGCTCCCGCCCATAGAGTTTCGTTTACTCGCAGACTCTGCTCCCGCCTATAGAACTTTGATTACTCGCAAACTCTGCTCCCGCCTATAGAGCTTTGATTACTCGCAAACTCTGCTCCCGCCTATAGAGCTTTGCAAACTCGCACACCCTGCTCACTGAACTAATTCTAACTAGACAATCTGACACTACCTAAACCCTAGGCGGTGATTTACAAAGTTTTGATTCATAAAGTAAAAACAAAAACAATTAAAACAACAATTAAAAATAACACTTGAACCCTAACTAACACTAAAGCCCTTTTAATATTAAACACGGCTGGCCCTTTTATTTTCTAACCCGCTTCTTTCTTCTTCTTTGGCCTGTGAAAAAAAAATGGTCGCCGTTCCTCTTTGCAACTCAATTAGGGCTTCTGCAAATTTGCTTTTGCTCCTTGTGATTCAAACCAGGGTTGTGCAAATTGAAGTGCCGCTCGATCTCGTTCGATAGTAGGCTTTGATGCTCTTTGATTTGCTCACGGCTCTTCAATTTGGATCGAGTTCGTTTTGCGATTTCGGTACGTAATTTATCCCTTTTTCTTTACTGGTTGATGCTTGAACTCGATGCTTGAAATTGCCAGTGATGATTGGGTTATATATGCGTTCGAATTCCTTGAATTACGTTCGTCTAAATATATTTGAATTCGTCAATGGCCGTTCGATCTTGTATTGATGCTTGGGATTTGTTCTGACTTTGTCACTTTCGTATTTTTGGTAGCTTGATTCACACGGTATTGATTTGATTTCGTGGTCTATTTTCTTGGCTATCACGGTGAACACTTGTTTGACTTGTTCCAAAAATTTTTTAATTTCTCCTTCTTGAATTTTGACTGCATCTCACGGCTTAGAATATTGATGCTTTTGACTTTGGACATTTCCGTTCATCCCTGTAGGAGCTTTGTACAATTCTCTGGCCATAATTAGTTTGTATCTTCTTGAGCTCGAGTTGCTTGTATTTTCCATGTGTACAGACTTCACTGGTGTCATGTTAGTTCGAATTGCATGTAATATCCATGTTCCAACTGTTTCATTGTTGAGTTTGTTGTTGACATATATGCATGTGTGGTCTTGAGCATTGCTGGTCTCATATGCATTGAACTCTGGTTTTTCATCTTGGCCATTTGGTCGTGCTGTAGTCCAGTTGCACTTGGTCATTTTGTATCTGCATCCTTATCTGTTGCATACATGAGCTTGACACTGTATTTTTGTTGTTTGCATTATTGCTGTTGTGTCACTTTGATTTTGGGGCTGCTGTGTTATCATCATGTTGGTGGCAATCTTCAAGTACGTTTGCATAAGTGAATTGAGTCTTGATAGCTTGCATGATTTACTTGCATTGTGGCATTGTGTTCATTTGAGTTGTCTCCACCTTCTGGTATGTTGCAGCTTGGTCTTTGTTGCATTTGCTTGAGTTTGTACAGTGTTGTACTTGTTGCCTTGTATCACTGGTTCATTCCACTGTTTCATGCATGCTCGACATTGTGACTCGTTTTGTTTGCATTTGGCCCTGTTGCTGTTGGTCTGGAGTTGTTTAATGAAGAGGTTGAACCTGTTAGTCGAGCTTGCATACTTCATGTAGCCTTGTGTTGAACCCAGTTTTACAGCTCGGGTTTGACCTTGTGCTCGTGTCGTGATTTTAAATATATTACACGTGAATTGAACCCGGCTTTTCATTTGGGTTTGACCTGTGCTCACATGTCCCTGTAAATCAATCAAGTGTATATATCGGCGTGCACTGCCTTGTGGCATATACAGTGATACACTGTGTATGTCACAAGTTGTTCGTATATGATGAATTCAAATTTAAATTATGACGAACAACCCAAATAACTGAGGCAGATCATATTTTCAAAAATTATCTTTTATTTTTGAATTGCAAAAATATTTCTTTTTCAATTTTACTGCGTTAGTTTATATTTTTGCAGATTGCTCAGATGCTGGATTCAAACTGGAAAGAAGTTGAAGATAGATACGAGTGTGAGTGATATGTAGTGAGGTGAACAGTAAATATGAAATGTGATGCAATTGTAATCAAAGTTGTATAGTTATAGTGAGAGCTTGAAATTGTACTATTCAAAAATGTAATAAATATTTATTTGAATAAAATATCTGTTTGAATTCAAATTCTGTGTAATTTATTTTATTCAACAAATATTTATTTAAACTGTGAAAAATAGAATAGTATATTAACAAATACATTTAAATGAATGTATATATGTTTATTATCATCAAACAAAAATAATATAAGCGCATATTCAACAATCTCCCCCTTTTGATGATAACAAACATATATTTAAGATTTTGAATGTATTAAATGTATTTGATCATTCAATTTGCTCCCCCTATTTAAATGCTCCCTCTCTACACAATACCCCCCTACATATATGCATACAAATAGAAATATATAAATGAGCCTATATGCAAATGGAAAATTATTTGACCTTTGCTTGATTCTATTTGACAAAATCTTAACTTTTCTCTCCCCCTTTTGTTATCAGCAAAAGAATAACAGTGTTATAAAAATAGGGATGAAGTGACAGACATGAATCAAACATATAACTCAATTGAATATAAATATCAAATTTCAATAAAACTCAAACAAAAATCATAATTACCCTTGTCAGGCGCATATTCCACCTTCAGAAGTGATGGGGATAAAATCATCAAAAATCATACAGTTCTGTCTATTTGTGGTATATTTACTTCAGGAAATTTGAATAACTACTAACCATGCATAACCGTTAGGACTTTTAAATGAGATCGGTAGTATTCTAATTTTATTTTATTTAAAAAATGAATTCAGGTATCTTCTAACCACGCATAACCGTGAGGACTTTTAAATGGGATTAGAATCAACTTGTTTATTTTAAAAAATCAACTTTTGATATGCGTTCCATACATGCATAACCGCGAGGACTTTTAAATGAGCATGGAAGCACATAACAAATTCCAAGTAATTCACCCATGCATAACCGTGAGGAAATGAGAGTAAATACTTTGGTATTTATTTATTTATTTATTTTTGTTTTTTTTTAAAAAAATGTGAAAATGAAAAACGAACGATTCCTGTTTGAAGTACCACATATCGACAAACTATATAGTATTTTGATGAGTGATGGTTGTTAGAAATATGATAGATATAGAGATGGTCATGGAATTTTTACCAACAAAAAGTTTTATAACTCTTGTTTAAATTTCTAAAGAAATTTATTAATTATACCGTCTCAAGTCATAATATTTGATCAATATTAACACTCATCACTTTTTCAATCACTATTTTTCTTTTCGATAATCATTTGGGAGTCAGATTGGTCAAAATAGTCATTTAAAATCAAATTCAAAAATAATTATGAAATTAATTTTTCAAAATGACTAATCTGAAAATATGGTCAAAAATGATTTTCTCGAGGGGGATTTAAAAGAAAACTTTCTGCTATTTGAAAATTATTTGAAATGAAGAATATGCAGATATTTTCTTTGAAAAACGATGCAGTTACTAAATGTCTCAACAAAAATCACGTTTCACTAGTAATTTTTCTATCAACTAGATTACCAGTGTAATCTGCATCTGAATTTCTCTTTCACTCAAAAATTATCATCAATTGAATTTGATTGACCAAAACATGAAGTGTGCACCAAAAATTTCAAATTCAATTTTAACAACAATTTAAATGACATTCTTTTGAATCTGAATTGAAGCCGTGTAAATAATCGTAAACCGTGAATAAAGAGTTAGCCAAATGTATTATCAACAATCAATGAATTTCCTAATACCAAAACACCATCATTTTTCCAATTTAATCTGTATGAAGTATTTCAAGAATTTGTACTGCTTTTGGCATATAAAATATAATTGGCCAACTATGTTGAATAAGTCAAAGTCAAAATCACCATCTTTTCATCATCTCATTATTGGCTGATTTTAATTCAGAATATGGTGCAGATTATCACATTTAATATATCGTTTAAAACATACCATTACCTGTTTTACCTTTACGATATTTTTCGTTGTTGTCCGTTGTGATTCTGTCACCTTTATACTAGGCTAAGGAACTTTGCTTCGTCGTCCGTTGTGTGTCTGGAACAGCCAAAAATCCATAGTACACTATTGTTGTTCCTTAGCCCGCCACCACACCTACACGGGAAAAGATTTATGTGACCTATTTGTTTTTATAGGTCCATGGTTGTTAGTGGCAGAAAATTTTGAAAAATAATTTTGTGTAGACCCAAAACTATTTATAATTTTTCCCTTCGGCACCCAAATTTGTTTAACTTTGAGAGATTTTATATTTGTGCCTTTTGAAACCCAAATCGGTGTAGTTTTCACATGTTTGGATCTATACCAACAATTATTGTGATCGTGTCCAAATTTTCTACAAATTGTGCACATAGAATTAACTTGACTAATATTGCTTTCAACAATTTTCGAATTATTATATCCAAGTTCTTGTCTAACCGTATTAACAGTTTGCTTTCCTAATAGCATATTCAACGGTTTTTCACTTTGTGAAGATTTATCTAAAGTCGTTGACAATTGTTGGACTTGTGTTTTGAGAGATTCATTTTCGTTTAACAACTGTGTGCACTTTTTAATAGAATTCTCTCTCCTAGTATTTTCATTCTCCTTTAAAATCAGAATTTCATTTTCAAGTGATTTTATATTGATTTCTGATTTTTTAATTTCTTCTTCGAATGTTGGACACTTATCACACTTAGGGATCCTACGTTGATAGTTCTTAACTAATTGATCAAGTTGTTCATTGCATTCTATCAAAGTATCCTTTTGAGATTCAAGTTTGGCGTATTTTTCCCTAAGTCGTTCAAAACAGCCGTTTACTTCATGAAAATATATAAGCAACTCAGAATGGGTAAGTTTTGATACCTCACTTGGCTCGTCATCGTCACTGTCAGTTGTATCACCTCGAAGACACAATTCTGCTTTTTCGCTTTCACTGCCAGTGCTTTGATCATTCTCGTCTATTTCATCCCAAGTGACTGCAAAACTTTTCTTTTTCTGTTTCTTTTCATGGCTGGATTTAATTTGTGGACAATCTGGCTTGATATGGCCGGGCTTGTTGCAATTATAACAAATGATCTTCTGTTCTTCTGAGTGGTCAAATGCTTTGCCTATTCTGCTTTTCAATTCCTGATTTCGAGCTGGATTTCCGTGTTTGCGATTCCATTTTTTGAATTTCCTTATTAACAACTCTAGCTCTTCTGCTCCATCATCATCATCGTTATCATCATCACTTTCGGTTGTTCCTTTGAGCGCTATTGATTTCTTTCGAGTATCTCCTCCTTCATGCTCTTCCTTGAATTTCATTTCTAGCTCGTAAGTGGTGAGATTTCCGATGAGTTCTTCGATTTTGAGTTGTTTTAAATCTTTCGATTCTTGAATGACAGTTACTTTCGCTTCAAAGCTTCGTGGAAGGACTCTGAGGATTTTTCGGACTATTTCCAATTCACTGTATGTTTTTCCGAGAGCTTTTGATTTGTATACGATATTGGAAAGTCGTCCGTACATCTCTTTGACATTTTCTTCCTTCGCCATTGTAAAGTTCTCGCATTCGCTGCTTAGCATGGCAAGGCGAGATTCTTTGACTTGAGATGTTCCTTCGTGAGTCACGTCTAGTATGTGCCATATTTCCTGCGCAGTTAGACAATGTGAGACACGATTAAATTCAAATTGATCTAATGAACAGATAATAGAATTCATAGTTTTGGCATTAGTATTCTGTAATTTATTTTCTAGTTCTGTCCATTGTTCCTTTGGTTTCTCTATTTCCTGATTATCTACAGTTATAGTTGGAGTTCTGTAACCTGTCTCAACAATATCCCAAGCATCAATGATTTTCAGAAAAATTTTCATCCTATTTTTCCAAAAAGTATATTCTCCATTGAACATTGGTGGTCTAACTATCGACTGACCCTCTGCAAAAGCATTATTAAAAGAAGCCATTTTAAAAATTCAAAATTTTAAAACAAAAATTGATTTTCTTTTAAAAAAATTGAATTTTTAAAACAAATGTTGACTTCTATTCCTAGCTCTGATACCACTTGTAGGATCTAGATTAACCCTAGAGGGGGGGTGAATATGGTTATAGCAAATTTTCTCAATTTAAACACAGAAACAAACTGCAGAAATAAATATGCTGAAAAGTAAATCACACACAAAATTTACCCAGCTTCGGCAACCCCTGCCTACTGCTGCATTCTCAGATTTCTATTAGAATTAAACAGTATCACGCTTACAAACACTCTACTAGACTCGCAAACATTTGCTCCCGCTCACAAACACTCTACTAGACTCGCAAACATTTGCTCCCGCTCACAAACATTCTACTAGACTCGCAAACATTTGCTCCCGCTCACAAACACTCTACTAGACTTGCACACCCTGCTCCCGCCCATAGAGTTTCGTTTACTCGCAGACTCTGCTCCCGCCTATAGAACTTTGATTACTCGCAAACTCTGCTCCCGCCTATAGAGCTTTGATTACTCGCAAACTCTGCTCCCGCCTATAGAGCTTTGCAAACTCGCACACCCTGCTCACTGAACTAATTCTAACTAGACAATCTGACACTACCTAAACCCTAGGCGGTGATTTACAAAGTTTTGATTCATAAAGTAAAAACAAAAACAATTAAAACAACAATTAAAAATAACACTTGAACCCTAACTAACACTAAAGCCCTTTTAATATTAAACACGGCTGGCCCTTTTATTTTCTAACCCGCTTCTTTCTTCTTCTTTGGCCTGTGAAAAAAAAATGGTCGCCGTTCCTCTTTGCAACTCAATTAGGGCTTCTGCAAATTTGCTTTTGCTCCTTGTGATTCAAACCAGGGTTGTGCAAATTGAAGTGCCGCTCGATCTCGTTCGATAGTAGGCTTTGATGCTCTTTGATTTGCTCACGGCTCTTCAATTTGGATCGAGTTCGTTTTGCGATTTCGGTACGTAATTTATCCCTTTTTCTTTACTGGTTGATGCTTGAACTCGATGCTTGAAATTGCCAGTGATGATTGGGTTATATATGCGTTCGAATTCCTTGAATTACGTTCGTCTAAATATATTTGAATTCGTCAATGGCCGTTCGATCTTGTATTGATGCTTGGGATTTGTTCTGACTTTGTCACTTTCGTATTTTTGGTAGCTTGATTCACACGGTATTGATTTGATTTCGTGGTCTATTTTCTTGGCTATCACGGTGAACACTTGTTTGACTTGTTCCAAAATTTTTTTAATTTCTCCTTCTTGAATTTTGACTGCATCTCACGGCTTAGAATATTGATGCTTTTGACTTTGGACATTTCCGTTCATCCCTGTAGGAGCTTTGTACAATTCTCTGGCCATAATTAGTTTGTATCTTCTTGAGCTCGAGTTGCTTGTATTTTCCATGTGTACAGACTTCACTGGTGTCATGTTAGTTCGAATTGCATGTAATATCCATGTTCCAACTGTTTCATTGTTGAGTTTGTTGTTGACATATATGCATGTGTGGTCTTGAGCATTGCTGGTCTCATATGCATTGAACTCTGGTTTTTCATCTTGGCCATTTGGTCGTGCTGTAGTCCAGTTGCACTTGGTCATTTTGTATCTGCATCCTTATCTGTTGCATACATGAGCTTGACACTGTATTTTTGTTGTTTGCATTATTGCTGTTGTGTCACTTTGATTTTGGGGCTGCTGTGTTATCATCATGTTGGTGGCAATCTTCAAGTACGTTTGCATAAGTGAATTGAGTCTTGATAGCTTGCATGATTTACTTGCATTGTGGCATTGTGTTCATTTGAGTTGTCTCCACCTTCTGGTATGTTGCAGCTTGGTCTTTGTTGCATTTGCTTGAGTTTGTACAGTGTTGTACTTGTTGCCTTGTATCACTGGTTCATTCCACTGTTTCATGCATGCTCGACATTGTGACTCGTTTTGTTTGCATTTGGCCCTGTTGCTGTTGGTCTGGAGTTGTTTAATGAAGAGGTTGAACCTGTTAGTCGAGCTTGCATACTTCATGTAGCCTTGTGTTGAACCCAGTTTTACAGCTCGGGTTTGACCTTGTGCTCGTGTCGTGATTTTAAATATATTACACGTGAATTGAACCCGGCTTTTCATTTGGGTTTGACCTGTGCTCACCTGTCCCTGTAAATCAATCAAGTGTATATATCGGCGTGCACTGCCTTGTGGCATATACAGTGATACACTGTGTATGTCACAAGTTGTTCGTATATGATGAATTCAAATTTAAATTATGACGAACAACCCAAATAACTGAGGCAGATCATATTTTCAAAAATTATCTTTTATTTTTGAATTGCAAAAATATTTCTTTTTCAATTTTACTGCGTTAGTTTATATTTTTGCAGATTGCTCAGATGCTGGATTCAAACTGGAAAGAAGTTGAAGATAGATACGAGTGTGAGTGATATGTAGTGAGGTGAACAGTAAATATGAAATGTGATGCAATTGTAATCAAAGTTGTATAGTTATAGTGAGAGCTTGAAATTGTACTATTCAAAAATGTAATAAATATTTATTTGAATAAAATATCTGTTTGAATTCAAATTCTGTGTAATTTATTTTATTCAACAAATATTTATTTAAACTGTGAAAAATAGAATAGTATATTAACAAATACATTTAAATGAATGTATATATGTTTATTATCATCAAACAAAAATAATATAAGCGCATATTCAACAATCTCCCCCTTTTGATGATAACAAACATATATTTAAGATTTTGAATGTATTAAATGTATTTGATCATTCAATTTGCTCCCCCTATTTAAATGCTCCCTCTCTACACAATACCCCCCTACATATATGCATACAAATAGAAATATATAAATGAGCCTATATGCAAATGGAAAATTATTTGACCTTTGCTTGATTCTATTTGACAAAATCTTAACTTTTCTCTCCCCCTTTTGTTATCAGCAAAAGAATAACAGTGTTATAAAAATAGGGATGAAGTGACAGACATGAATCAAACATATAACTCAATTGAATATAAATATCAAATTTCAATAAAACTCAAACAAAAATCATAATTACCCTTGTCAGGCGCATATTCCACCTTCAGAAGTGATGGGGATAAAATCATCAAAAATCATACAGTTCTGTCTATTTGTGGTATATTTATTTCAGGAAATTTGAATAACTACTAACCATGCATAACCGTTAGGACTTTTAAATGAGATCGGTAGTATTCCAATTTTATTTTATTTAAAAAATGAATTCAGGTATCTTCTAACCACGCATAACCGTGAGGACTTTTAAATGGGATTAGAATCAACTTGTTTATTTTAAAAAATCAACTTTTGATATGCGTTCCATACATGCATAACCGCGAGGACTTTTAAATGAGCATGGAAGCACATAACAAATTCCAAGTAATTCACCCATGCATAACCGTGAGGAAATGAGAGTAAATACTTTGGTATTTATTTATTTATTTATTTTTGTTTTTTTTTAAAAAAATGTGAAAATGAAAAACGAACGATTCCTGTTTGAAGTACCACATATCGACAAACTATATAGTATTTTGATGAGTGATGGTTGTTAGAAATATGATAGATATAGAGATGGTCATGGAATTTTTACCAACAAAAAGTTTTATAACTCTTGTTTAAATTTCTAAAGAAATTTATTAATTATACCGTCTCAAGTCATAATATTTGATCAATATTAACACTCATCACTTTTTCAATCACTATTTTTCTTTTCGATAATCATTTGGGAGTCAGATTGGTCAAAATAGTCATTTAAAATCAAATTCAAAAATAATTATGAAATTAATTTTTCAAAATGACTAATCTGAAAATATGGTCAAAAATGATTTTCTCGAGGGGGATTTAAAAGAAAACTTTCTGCTATTTGAAAATTATTTGAAATGAAGAATATGCAGATATTTTCTTTGAAAAACGATGCAGTTACTAAATGTCTCAACAAAAATCACGTTTCACTAGTAATTTTTCTATCAACTAGATTACCAGTGTAATCTGCATCTGAATTTCTCTTTCACTCAAAAATTATCATCAATTGAATTTGATTGACCAAAACATGAAGTGTGCACCAAAAATTTCAAATTCAATTTTAACAACAATTTAAATGACATTCTTTTGAATCTGAATTGAAGCCGTGTAAATAATCGTAAACCGTGAATAAAGAGTTAGCCAAATGTATTATCAACAATCAATGAATTTCCTAATACCAAAACACCATCATTTTTCCAATTTAATCTGTATGAAGTATTTCAAGAATTTGTACTGCTTTTGGCATATAAAATATAATTGGCCAACTATGTTGAATAAGTCAAAGTCAAAATCACCATCTTTTCATCATCTCATTATTGGCTGATTTTAATTCAGAATATGGTGCAGATTATCACATTTAATATATCGTTTAAAACATACCATTACCTGTTTTACCTTTACGATATTTTTCGTTGTTGTCCGTTGTGATTCTGTCACCTTTATACTAGGCTAAGGAACTTTGCTTCGTCGTCCGTTGTGTGTCTGGAACAGCCAAAAATCCATAGTACACTATTGTTGTTCCTTAGCCCGCCACCACACCTACACGGGAAAAGATTTATGTGACCTATTTGTTTTTATAGGTCCATGGTTGTTAGTGGCAGAAAATTTTGAAAAATAATTTTGTGTAGACCCAAAACTATTTATAATTTTTCCCTTCGGCACCCAAATTTGTTTAACTTTGAGAGATTTTATATTTGTGCCTTTTGAAACCCAAATCGGTGTAGTTTTCACATGTTTGGATCTATACCAACAATTATTGTGATCGTGTCCAAATTTTCTACAAATTGTGCACATAGAATTAACTTGACTAATATTGCTTTCAACAATTTTCGAATTATTATATCCAAGTTCTTGTCTAACCGTATTAACACTCTGCTCCCGCCTATAGAACTTTGATTACTCGCAAATTCTGCTCCCGCCTATAGAGCTTTGATTACTCGCAAACTCTGCTCCCGCCTATAGAGCTTTGCAAACTCGCACACCCTACTCACTAAACTAATTCTAACTAGACAATCTGACAGTACCTAAACCCTAGGTGGTGATTTATAAAGTTTTGATTCGTAAAGTAAAAACAAAAACAATTAAAACAACAATTAAAAATAACACTTGAACCCTAACTAACACTAAAGCCCTTTTAGTATTAAACACGGCTGGCCCTTTTATTTTCTAACCCGCTTCTTTCTTCTTCTTTGGCCTGTGAAAAAAAAATGGTCGCCGTTCCTCTTTGCAACTCAATTAGGGCTTCTGCAAATTTGCTTTTGCTCCTTGTGATTCAAACCAGGGTTGTGCAAATTGAAGTGCCGCTCGATCTCGTTCGATAGTAGGCTTTGATGCTCTTTGATTTGCTCACAGCTCTTCAATTTGGATCGAGTTCGTTTTGCGATTTCGGTACGTAATTTATCCCTTTTTCTTTACTGGTTGATGCTTGAACTCGATGCTTGAAATTGCCAGTGATGATTGGATTATATATGCGTTCGAATTCCTTGAATTACGTTCGTCTAAATATATTTGAATTCGTCAATGGTCGTTCGATCTTGTATTGATGCTTGGGATTTGTTCTGACTTTGTCACTTTCGTATTTTTGGTAGCTTGATTCACACGGTATTGATTTGATTTCGTGGTCAATTTTCTTGGCTATCACGGTGAACACTTGTTTGACTTGTTCCAATTTTTTTTTAATTTCGCCTTCTTGAATTTTGACTGCATCTCACGGCTTAGAATATTGATGCTTTTGACTTTGGACATTTCCGTTCATCCCTGTAGGAGCTTTGTACAATTCTCTGGCCATAATTGGTTTGTATCTTCTTGAACTCGAGTTGCTTGTATTTTCCATGTGTACAGACTTCATTGGTGTCATGTTAGTTCGAATTGCATGTGATATCCATGTTCCAACTGTTTCATTGTTGAGTTTGTTGTTGACATATATGCCTGTGTGGTTTTGAGCATTGCTGGTCTCATATGCATTGAACTTTGGTTTTTCATCTTGGCCATTTGGTCGTGCTGTAGTCCAGTTGCACTTGGTCATTTTGTATCTGCATCCTTATCTGTTGCATACATGAGCTTGACACTGTATTTTTGTTGTTTGCATTATTGTTGTTGTGTCACTTTGATTTTGGGGCTGCTGTGTTATCATCATGTTGGTGGCAATCTTCAAGTAAGTTTGCATAAGTGAATTGAGTCTTGATAGCTTGCATGATTTACTTGCATTGTGGCATTGTGTTCATTTGAGTTGTCTCCACCTTCTGGTATGCTGCAGCTTGGTCTTTGTTGCATTTGCTTGAGTTTGTACAGTGCTGTACTTGTTGCCTTGTATCACTGGTTCATTCCACTGTTTCATGCATGCTCGACATTTTGACTTGTTTTATTTGCATTTGGCCCTGTTGCTGTTGGTCTGGAGTTGTTTAATGAAGAGGTTGAACCTGTTAGTCGAGCTTGCATACTTCATGTAGCCTTGTGTTGAACCCAGTTTTACAGCTCGGGTTTGACCTTGTGTTCGTGTCGTGATTTTAAATATATTACACGTGAATTGAACCAGGCTTTTCATTTGGGTTTGACATGTGCTCGCCTGTCCCTGTAAATCAATCAAGTGTATATATCGGCGTGCACGGTCTTGTGGCATATACAGTGATACACTGTGTATGTCACAAGTTGTTCGTATATGATGAATTCAAATTTAAATTATGACGAACAACCCAAATAACTGAGGCAAATCATATTTTCAAAAATTATCTTTTATTTTTGAATTGCAAAAATATTTCTTTTTCAATTTTACTGCGTTAGTTTATATTTTTGCAGATTGCTCAGATGTTGGATTCAAACTGGAAAGAAGTTGAAGATAGATACGAGTGTGAGTGATATGTCGTGAGGTGAACTGTAAATATGAAATGTGATGCAATTGTAATCAAAGTTGTATAGTTATAGTGAGAGCTTGAAATTGTACTTTTCAAAAATGTAATAAATATTTATTTGAATAAAATGTCTGTTTGAATTCAAATTCTGTGTAATTTATTTTATTCAACAAATATTTATTTAAACTGTGAAAAATAGAATAGTATATTAACAAATACATTTAAATGAATGTATATATGTTTATTATCATCAAACAAAAATCATATAAGCGCATATTCAACATAAGCTTTATGTGGAAGATATGGCCAATGATATCCGGTCGATGGTGGGGTTTTTGATCAGGAATGAATTCAAGCATGTATTTGATTTTGGACCGCTTTGAATTATAGGTAAAGGTTATAAACAAATCTAAATATCCACCCCATCGAATAATAGCCACCGCATCTTGGTAATTTTGAACCCCATATATAGGACCGCCAGTGAAATTGAAGGTAAGATTGTTCATTTACCAATTGATTTAGCAGACGTATCCCCTACAAGCACAGCATCTTGCAATTCTTTAAAAATTTCTGATCGTATATTCGATTGATTATTTATAATCCATCTCAATCTCTCTTCCTCAATGCTTGTGTATGCGTAACAATATATTGTTACAGCAAACGACATCCTCTAATCAAAGTTTGCCCTTAGTTTTCCGTATTCTTTAAGCGGAAAGCATAATAATCACGAATCGTCACATAAATTTTTTCACGATCAGAGGAAAATTGAGCATTGAGGTATTCAATACATGACCTATATCCATCTTCAGCATAAGGGAAAAGGATTGGATATTGCATTGCCATGAAGCTGGGATATTTTTCATTTATATGATGCAAGATGCCTATTTTCTCTTCTAGGACAATATTTTTATGTACATTCAGTTGATTGTCATTACCAACTATTAAAGCAGCAATCTAAGAAGAAGTAGATAAGTTATATTGCCTGCCATCATTGTTCCTTCCATACATAATTCGAATGCTAATATCATGTAAAGTAGCTACTTTGAATCGATCTTTTGCCATTCTAAAAGCCATTGCAAGTTCATTTGTTTCATCAAACATACATATTAGTTTATCTATCATTGTTGGATCCACATCTTTAGTTCCATCATTTGAACACATGCACAACCTATTTTCCCTTTCATTTTCTATGTCATAATATATAATTGTGCAAATTTGGGAACACCATCAACGGAAAGTAGATATCTAATGACCATTTAATCTGAATACATAAACCGTTTACCGTCATTAACACTATCGTCCACATATCCACCGATTGATGCGAATGCAAACATAAAGTTATAAATCCGTATTTGTTCTCGGAAACGCGAAGCCATTCCACCTTTTTTATAATCCACTGGATCTTTCAAAGGCGGTGAGGTTTCCTTTAACAGAGGTAGGCAAACTTTTCCACCCTAACAACAAATTGAGAAGTTTCCAGAGCTGGGGATATCATCCTTTCGGTTTCTCTCCTCATTCCAAACAATGGCACGGTAATAACGACACGTGTTCATTGGAGGTTCCGATATCCAATGATTTAAAGAGACAACCTAATATAGTTAAATCAAGGGAAATAAATTGTGTTAAGATGAGCAAGTGACATGACAATATAAACAAAGGCAGAGGAAAACCTACGTTGACGTATATTATCTTTTGCTAAGTCGGGATTGGCATGGAAAACATTAGTCAAGGGACTACAACATTGAAGCTCAGAGCTGGATATTTCATTACCTGTTCTATTTTCTATGCTTCCAGGCCCTCTCTAAGATGTGACAGAAGAGCACAAAGGAAGACTACACACTGCAAGGAAGAGCATGATACTCAATTATGGAGCATGATACTCAGTTATGGAAGGTAGGGTAAAAAAACATCATGACTGGGATGAATGGAAAATTCGGTTACCATTGTGTAAGTTTGTGGATGTGTATAGTTTCTTTGACTACAGCACATGAATACGATTTCATCATTTCTTCCATTTACCTACATGTAAATCGTAGTTGATGAAAATGTTTAACTAAACAGGACTAGAAGGAGACAACACAATTAATAGCTGGCACAACACCTCTATCCTGAAGAAGGTAAACAGGACGCAAAGAACGTGCGGGTTTATTTGGGGATGATTCATTCAAAATATTATTGGTAAGAAGTGCATCTGTTTGGAGCACGAGACATGCACCTGCAAAGTGAAGTTCTAAAATGGTTTCGTCTGAGTGAAATAAAGAAATAGAAGACAGTGGGTAGAGTTTGGTTTTCACACGTATCAACTCCTGCCTTGCATGAAACGATATTGGATTTATTATCTAAATATACAGCATGGAAAATTACAGAACGGATATGATATCATAAAATAATTGTTTATATGGTTGATTCGTAAATAAGCTAAAGGAATTACATAACATCGACGTTCTTCTTCAATGCTTTATGCAGGCAGGATTTATAATGTATTATGATTAAGCGAGACAAAAGCGGGTTGGGAGGGATCAATCATATCGTTAACCTGTAGAGCGGATGAATGGTTGTTTGGTCATTGTTTAGTGGTGCATGAACATAGCTAAACAGACTAGAATTCAAGGTAGGGAGAGAAAAAGAAAAATATGATGATCGCGAACATGATGACGGAGAACAATTTTTTACATCATTTGATGTACGTTTCCTTTCCTGACATGCAATGTCACTAACTTCAGGGTTGGCAGAAGTAAATTCCTTTAGGCTTGCTACTAAAGAGTTTGTGATTGACTTCTTGTATCTTCTTTTCGCCGTTGGAGGAGAAAGGCCCGCATCTGGGTTACCAAACGGCTATTAGAAGAGAGAATTAAGAGAGGTTGTTACGTAACCTGTATCCACAACACAGCAAATAGAAACATGGGAGAGCATTCTCACATTAAGCATAGGTAAGTTCATTTGGCCGATTTGCCTATTGGATGACAATGTCGGTTGAAAAGTACTGCTCATCTCTACGCCCCCAACACGGAGTGGTCCAGCAAGGTCAATTAATAGACTTGAATCGTCAAAAGGGGAGGTTGCTTTCATGACTGATTTTCTTTTTCTATTCTTGTTATGCTGCTCCATCCCCAATTTGGAATCTGGTATAAAGGTAGAAGAAAAGAAGTCCCTATTACAAAATTTGCACTATGCATTCATCCCCTAGAGGCACAATATCCACTAAATTCAGTGATGCAAACATGAAAGCGTATAAATAACGTTAAGTAGATAAAAAAAAAACTTGGTTGCTTTTTTCAACCCTTGATGTATCAATTTTGGCGGAAGCAGTTGACGATGAAAAAAATGGTTTATTACATGTACATTTGATCTTCACACATATCCAAATTGATTCATATATTTACGAACACGGCTGCTATGAATAATTATCGAAATATTTCCAAATAAATGGAGTTTAGACATAGCAACACGTAACTATATTTTAATTATATATTTCTAGTTTAAAAAAAGTTTACTGTTTCATTCAAAACATTAACTAACATGCATTTTGAATGACGATATAAAGATTACAGAGGTATGATACTAAATATCTAATATCTTTACAGAAAAAAATAATCATACCTTTATATTATTTGATATTTTTTTTCCTATCATATGTCTATAAGATTTGATATTGATCTTCTACTCAAATTTGGGTTTAATTAGAAAGGACGAATCCATGCAACACACATGACAGTTTTCGTACAACTTCTCTAATCATGCAGTACAGACAGTTTCTTCAAGAAAATATATCTGTACCATATAGAAAATTAATTGTACTGGAAAAACAGAAGT
This sequence comes from Allium cepa, assembly GCA_030765085.1. Classification (NCBI taxonomy): domain Eukaryota; kingdom Viridiplantae; phylum Streptophyta; class Magnoliopsida; order Asparagales; family Amaryllidaceae; genus Allium; species Allium cepa. Next base: position 527,148,377 of record CM060939.1, on the reverse strand, counting down.
TGCAGAAGCGCAGAAATAGGAAAAAATAAGTTGCAGGAAAACCGAAGCATGACTAAATACATTTAATTTTTGTATAAAAATCTCCTAAAACTTTAATACTGCAGTATAAAAGCAAATTCGAGTTTGTAGCATAAAATGAAATAAGAAAAGATGCAAAAACCGGCAAAAATTTAGCAAAATACCAAACATGTATGAGCTGAATAATTTAAAAAATCTAAAGCAAACAAAAGATTGATACTTTGCTTCACCAGGTTCAGAACAATCTCGAAAACCAAGTCCAATAACATTTAAAAATTAATAATAGGAAACCCCTTCTCTGCATGTTGATGCAATTACACAATTAAAATTAAGGTGAAAACATTCTTAATTAAAACTACGTAGAAGTAAATAAAGGGGTATTTAAAAATAGAACGTGTATTTACTTTGCACAGCCGTTAAATATTTCCATTAATCAGAAAATAATATGATGACAAAACTCTTCCTTTACCATTTAATTCAACCACAGAAAGAAATCAACTTACCTAAAATTCATTGGTTATGTAAACACGTATAAACACAAACATGGTCATTTGCAATAAGGAAAACAAAGTCAATTATTCAATTAGCTGTTAACTTTTTTGTAACTCTGTAGTAAACCTTTAATTTAATTATACTTGATCGTCGTGAAGCAGTTGATTTTCCAAATATACCATGATCATTACTGATGTATAATGTTGTTATTTAAGTCAAGTATTCAACAAAAGGTAGTTATGGAAGGGTCGAAAGGTTAGGTTACACACAGGCTAATTATGATTAACTCACATTCAAAGTAAAGCATTCGTACTCTGTCGTACTCAAATCATAATGTAGTCGGGAAATGGTCATCGTTTTGTTATAATAATGTGAAGTAATGGAAGAAGCACATAAGGTTACTGTTAATCCACAGATCAAACAAACAACAGCATCCAAAAGCATATAAAGTTAGCAATTGTTATAATGGGAAAGCACAGATTTTAAATTCTTATAAGTAACGATGTCTATGGTAAGCTCACCTATTACGTCATACACACAAACAATCCAAAACTACAACTTATGTACAGTTGTAAAAAATAAGTTCATTCAAAATTAAAGCCTTGTATTAGACTGAACTAAAACCAATAAAATGCACTATTAATTAAATTATAACTATGTAACAGTCAATATATAAAAATCTATTTTTTAATCTAACAAGAATTATATAAAATTCAAAGTATACATTATTATCCTCTTTTCCTAACTAAGCAAACAAATATTATAAAAAATCCAAATACATAAAACTATGTGTAGTAATTTCTAGAAGGAAAACCTAATTTCTACTATCATAATCAGTGGTAGCAAAGTACAGGATAAAAGCAGGAATTTTTAGACCTCTAATATATCCTTTCTATACTGTATGAATCAGTGCAAACTCTTCAAATCAGTTAGAATCGAAAGTATGGCTTAACATGCAGCCGTAGCAAAATGATGCAGCGGTATGTTTGTACTGCATTGATTAATTGCGGTGAGCTCTATCCCTTTGTAGAATTTAATGTAGCGCATTCGTGCAATTGCTTGATAAGTTGGTGCTGCAGCGTTAACTATGAAACCAAAAACGTCATAAATCCGACCCTTTGTAACAAATGAAGAAATGCAGTCCATGTCCATTTTGTTCCAAGCATGTCAAAAGCATACATACAGCCTTTTTTTGTAAATCAATATTGTAGTATATATTTTATTGTTCTTTTTTAAAAAATCAATTAATGAAACTGTTACAGTATGGGAAAATACATGAAAAGGTACATTGTTATAAGTGTGGTAAGCGTTGCAAAATAAAATTAGTCTTAGCCTAGAAAGGTTAATAATATGTTATTGAGTTAAAACCATTTGGCATGAAGAGCAAAAACAATTAAACGTTTTTAAACAAAATTGTACGTACAATGGCCAGATAACTGAAGTGTGTTATTTTGTACACCTCTAATGTTATCATCTACGATTATGAAATAAACAGCAAAAAGGGTTTTAAAACAAAGTTGTAAAATGACCAGATAACTGGAATATTTTATTTTGTACACCTCTAATGTTATCATATAAGATGATGAAATATACAGCAATATGACACAGCACACATACTATGGAAGAGTTCAAAGTAGAAAATCAAAAGGCTTCTAAATTTACATACTATAGACAGTCCTAAACTATGCTTTATTTAGTTGTGCAACTAAAAATAGGACTAACTTTATTTAGTTATTAAAACCAAAGCATAAAATGCTTAGAGAAGTTATTAGGCTACATAAAAATATTTGCATATATCTTATGTAAGTTGGTGTGGGCTGAATATGATTAGTATTTGTTTCTTTGTAATGATACAAATATAATAACTTGAAGTTATGTTATTAACATTAATATATCTATCGGTATGCCAATCGTCGAAAATGGTTACTCGGGCACATTTAAAATAATGTTATTTAGCCATAAGTTAAGTTACTATAGCATCAACTAATGTCGAACCTAACAGGAAGAGGTAAAAAAATGGACGGTAGAGGCAAACGCGAAAACCTATAGAAGGCTGGAAAATGCTTGATTGTTACCTCCCCGTTAAAATACAGTGGTGTTGTATGGCACCATAAGATGCGTAGACATTTGCTCGCAATGGCAGAGTAGAAAAAAATTAACTTCGTAAGGAGATTGAACAAACCATGTTTTTCTTTTATTAAAAGCAATGAATATTAGGGTTCGCTCTTTCTAGAAACTGACCACCAAATCTTCTTACGAAATAAAAACTTTACTTCTCAAGCCGTTTTTGTGCCCATCATCTGTGTTGTGGTTTCCCTCGCCACCCTTATGCTCTATATCCTTAACGCTTTTTCCACCACATCCATCACTATCATGCACTCATCTTACCTGTTTCAATCATAGGAAAACACCATGTGTCCTGACCTGACCTGATGTCACAGTGCCTGCCTAATCAAAGGTTTCAAAAATCCTAAACCCTAATGTGTATCAGGTGTGGTTATGTCCATGGAACCATGAATTCAACTACACATGGTAAGAATGCTTGATGCTATAAAACATCATAGTAGATCAAAAATGAAAAAAAATCAAATCATACATAAACAACAATTTCCAAGGCAAATTTATTATATCTGATTACATATAGGTAGAAAGGCCTAAACAGAAAATATTTTAACCTAAACCCACTTTCTTTCTTTTTAAACTCCAAGTAAATTATGCATAAATAGTCTAAAAATGCACATTCTATATATGGGTAAACAAAGATTTATCCCAGAAGCAAATGTGAAACAAAACTTGTTCTCACACAGCAATTTATTCTTTGATGGAATCAAGTAAAAAACAGGTGGTATATATAAATGAGGACATGAGTTTACAACTTTGGTCACTCTCGAAGGATCATGTTACTCTTCTTTAATAGAGCTACTCGACTTTTGTAGATTAGCTCAAACTTAAATGGGGTATTAAGAGAATTGGCTTCAGGTAGGAGCTTTATATAGAAGGGTTTTCGCATTAGGATGGGTAAAAATGATATTTTGACAATTCTATGACCATTTAGTATAGATAAAGCCATCAATATCTAATATTCATTATGATATGAACAATGATGTTGAAACATAAGACATTACAACATCTGAACATTGTTTTTTTAGCGAAGAGATGGTTACTTATTAGTAAACCTTATGGTTACTCATTTGTATATTCTTAAAATTTTTGTTTGAAAGTTTTATATACCTAATGTTGAACATGTAATTAATTAGATGATATATCATGAATTTATATTTACTTAAAAAACAGGTTTCAACTTAATCAATCTCACCTTTCATCGAACTTTCTTACTAAAATCACAACGAAACATGAGATGTGTACTTATGTATGTTAGTATATATATATAATTTGATAACAAATATTTAAAAATAGTTGATAGGGGATTAAATATAAGATGGTTTTCAGGTTATTTTGATTTAACACTATTTGAAGTGGCTTTCGTTTATCCGGATACAATGACATTTTGGTATATCATTCATGATAAAGATTTTAGGTTCACTTAAGCGGAGAGTTCAAGCGCTACCAACAAACAAAATAACAGTACATTAATAGCACAACTAAATGAAGCTTTGCGTATAAAAACTAAAACTCTAGCAATAATGATTTTTTTGACTGCTGCCTATAATTCATGAATCTAAAGCATGAGTGCTAATTGTAGAAATGAATAACCGATTCCATTTGATTGGCCTTTACCTAAAAGAATAATACTAAATTTCTCATAATATTATTCTCTAGACCTGAGGCTTTTTACTGTATAAATATCAACAAAACAATGAAGGATTCACGTGTATTTTAGAACTAAAGCAAAAAATGTTACCATATATGGACGAAACTTCATAACCTGATGAAGTGTTTACCTCCAATCGCCAACGCCGCTCCCGCTGCACCATGAAAGTGTACGTGTAGTACTAAGGATCGTGTAATATGGTATATAAATGCGGAAACTGATAATAGCAGTAAAATAAAAATTAAAGTAAGCACACCAGGAATTTTTATACTGGTTCGAACTTCCCGTTCTACGTCCAGTCCCAGAATACCCTTTGGATTTAAACTAAACCCCTCACTTCACCCGGAGGAATAGGTATACGACACCTGAGCAGCCGAACAGGAATTTTTCCGCCTCAACAGCCGAAGAGGACTTTAACTTCAATACAAATAGTTTGTTGACGAATGTGTTCTGAATAACACTGATTGTCTTTTGATAGTACAACTTTCCTATAATCAAATCCTCAAGAGTATATATGTGTGTGTGAAGATTTAGAAGAAAGATAATCACGTAGAATCGAAGTTTATGATTTAAATCAAGGATTCTAGTGATATTAAATAAGAATGAATGCTTTTAATTGCAGAAATAAATAGAGAATATATTTCAGAATTATATACAAGAATCGGTTATTGTAGAAGTGATTTGAAGATGTTTATATAGTTGTAGAAGAGTTACAATCTTTCATGAAAAGTTTCAATCAAAAGTTGTGTCCGTATTTCTTGAAATAGAGGACATTACTCTTCATGAAATGATCGCATCTCTTCAGAAAGTAGCCGTTATTGTCAGGTCGGTCGACCGAAGATCCTGGTCGGTCGGCTGAGTTTGAAAACGTATACAAAACAGAGTGTATCTATGCATATAACACAAGGTCGGTCGACCGAAGATACTGGTCGGTCGGCCGACTTGTTGTTAAAGAAAAACAGTGGTAGCTTATTTGGTTAGAATACTTGCCTTCCAAACTAGTGACTTGGGTTCGATCCCCGCTCCATGCATTTTTTTGAAAACTTGATTTTGATTAAAATATGCATGCGAGTTTATTTGAATGTGAATGATGATTCTTGAGGAATGATTTTAACAATATTCTAAGACTCAATATAGAAAATATACATACTAAACTCTTAATTGTAGTCTTGTCTCCTTTGTAGTGTGGTATTCTCTTTTTGTCGCCTTAGTTGTCGTACATTCTTTGAAGCTTGTGTCATGAACCAAAACTTATGAATCAACATTCTCCCCCTTTTTGATCGATGACAATATTAATATGGCGAAGTATAATGTAAATCTCCCCCTGAATATATGGCGACTTTTCTGCAAAAATTTGTTAGCTTTTTATATATTTCTCCCCCTTTGTCATCGACAAAAAGGAGAGTTTAACCGATGATATAAATTATATTTCACATAAGTGTTAACATAGAACAATATAAAACAAAATAACTACTACTTGTAAGGTATCAAAAAAAATTAACATTTAAAGCATGCGATACCCAAGCTTCTTATAATTTCTTAAATTTTAGGAAACCATACCCATTTGGGTGTGGTTGAACCTTTATAAATATAATTTTCATTATTAACTACCATATCAAAATAATCATCAATGTATTTTTCTCTATTTTTCCAATTAACAGGAACCCATATACTTAGATAATTTTTATTCATATTTCCTGTTAATGATTTTGTACTTCTAAAGAAATTATCAACATTATAGATCATAGTAGTATTTGAATTTCTATAAAAATTGGATTTAGGCTTTACTCGAAATTTAGTATTAGCACTATCATTTTTTCTATACATGAAAGCATATCTAGTGCTATTTCTACGATCAATTTTATTATATCCTAAACCACTTTTATCATTGTGAGCTTTTGAATTCTTAACATAACCTAATCTCTTTTTATTTGAAGCAGGTTGAGAATTTTCAATAATCCTGGATAAATTTTCTCTCCCTTTATTAAAATTGAAAATATTTTTAGTAATGTCATCAAGCTTAGTTTTGTGACTAGTGTTATCTAACTCAACAATTTTAATTTTTGTTTTTAACTCATGATTTTCAGAAGCTAGAGCATTATTCTTTTCTTTTTGAGCTTCTATTTCTTGACTTAATAGAGCGAGTTGAGAATTGTCAAAGAGTGAATTTTGAATTTTCTCAAGTTCTTCTTCTAATATTTTCTTCTCGTCTTTAAGCATATCTCTTTCGAATTCTGCTTTCTTCTGATTTTCCAGAGCTTCCTTATATTTTCTTTTGAGACTTTTTAAAGTGTTTAGAAGTTCTGAATTTATTTCTATCATATCATCAAAAGTTAGATCACTAGCCTCATTATCTTTTGCCATGAAGCATTTGTTTGTTTGCTCCTTTGATTTTTCTTTATTGCTCTTCCTCTTCTTATTGCCTTGACTAGATCTCTTTGTAGCCATTTATTCTAGGATGTTGTTACGATCTCTAGAATACCAGGCTCTGATACCAAATGAAAGTGTACGTGTAGTACTAAGGATCGTGTAATATGGTATATAAATGCGGAAACTGATAATAGCAGTAAAATAAAAATTAAAGTAAGCACACCAGGAATTTTTATACTGGTTCGAACTTCCCGTTCTACGTCCAGTCCCAGAATACCCTCTGGATTTAAACTAAACCCATCACTTCACCCGGAGGAATAGGTATACGACACCTGAGCAGCCGAACAGGAATTTTTCCGCCTCAACAGTCGAAGAGGACTTTAACTTCAATACAAATAGTTTGTTGACGAATGTGTTCTAAATAACGCTGATTGTCTTTTGATAGTACAACTTTCCTATAATCAAATCCTCAAGAGTATATATGTGTGTGTGAAGATTTAGAAGAAAGATAATCACGTAGAATCGAAGTTTATGATTTAAATCAAGGATTCTAGTGATATTAAATAAGAATGAATGCTTTTATTTGCAGAAATAAATAGAGAATAGATTTCAGAATTATATACAAGAATCGGTTATTGTAGAAGTGATTTGAAGATGTTTATATAGTTGTAGAAGAGTTACAATCTTTCATGAAGAGTTTCAATCAAAAGTTGTGTCTGTATCTCTTGAAATAGAGGACATTACTCTTTATGAAATGATCGCATCTCTTCAGAAAGTAGCCGTTATTGTCAGATCGGTCGACCGAAGATCTTGGTCGGCCGCCTGAGTTTGAAAACGTATACAAAACAGAGTGTATCTGTGCATATAACACAGGGTCGGTCGACCGAAGATACTGGTCGGTCGGCCGACCTGTTGTTAAACAAAAATAGTGGTAGCTCATTTGGTTAGAATATTTGCCTTCCAAACTAGTGACCTAGGTTCGATCCTTGCTCCATGCATTTTTTTGAAAACTTGATTTTGATTAAAATATGCATGCGAGTTTATTTGAATGTGAATGATGATTCTTGAGGAATGATTTTAACAATATTCTAAGACTCAATATAGAAAATATACATATTAAACTCTTAATTGTAGTCTTGTCTCCTTTGTAGTGTGGTATTCTCTTTTTTTCGCCTTAGTTGTCGTACATTCTTTGAAGCTTGTGTCATGAATCAAAACTTATGAATCAACACACCATGAATCGCGAAGGCGAAAATGCCCAAATCACCCAAGCCCTAGTTCGCTGCGTTTTGAATCGCGACATGCTCCATTTGTCGCGAGCGACTTACCTTCACTCCTCCTTAAGTCGCGGCCGATCTATCCTAGGTTGTGGACGACCTAACGCGATTTATCGCGTACCCTCACCTTCATCCTTAGGTCGTGAATGACATAAGCATCCCAGTCACTGATGAATGCCGCATTTTCTAAAGTCGTGAACGAGCAAGGAGAAGTAAGTCGCGAACAGGGATGAGTCGCAAACGACCTATTTCATTAAGTCACTGGCATTTTTAAGTCGCGAAGGTTTCGTTACTGTGTGTTTTAACTCACGCAGTTTTAAGTCGTGTATGCGTTTTTTTTAAGTCGTGTAAAGTGATGTAACAAGTGTTGAGTTGTAACTTTACCTATAAATCGGGATGTGTGTGTCATTGTAAAGGTTGTTGAAATTTGAATAAAATTTGGTTTGTGCTTTGTGCCTCCATTTTTAAATTGGTAGTCGAGTGCTAACTCCTATCTCCCCTTCGGCATTCGAGTGCGCTCGAATCAACGAACGTTGAAGCCAATTCGCGGAATCAAGTACGCTTGATCAACGCTCAAAGAATTATAGATCTTTCTTCATGGTATCGTACGCGATCAACGTGACGAAGATTGCTAAAATCCGGTATCTTCGTGATCAACGGATTTGGGCCTCTCGGTATTCTTAAATTCATCGATTCTTCGTCGATTCACCGATTATTCCACTAATCGCGTGAGATCCTGGACGGATACGATTCATATCGTCGAATTCGCTTCCCACGCTGCGTCAGTTTGGTATCAGAGTTAGATCGCAAGAGGTTTGCATTATTTGGAGACTTGGGTTTCGAGAATTTGAAGTTTGGAGATCGGATTTGCAAATTGTTGAGAAGTTTGGTGTTCATCGTGTTCATCATGAAGTTGCAATAAGTTGGGAGTTTCGATCTATCTCACTTTAGATCGAAGTTCGGAAAGTGTTTGAAATTTATTTTTGAGTTTGCTTGAAGATCAATCATGCCTTCGAGACGAGCTCAACGTCATCGCAACATTAATGCTTTGTATGGAAGAGAAGAGGCCGATGAAATGGAACAACGAATCAACGAGAGTTTCACTGAAAAGTTGAATGAAGGAATTGGTCAATTAGTGAGAATGATGCTTGAAATGAATCAAAATCGAAGAAGAGTTTCACCTGAATCGAGCCATGAGAGAAGTAGAGTTTCACCACATTCAGATCGGGAGAGAAGAGAAGATCATGATCGTAGAAGTGTTGACAATCGCGATAGGAATGAAGATCGAAGAAGTGGTGGTAGAAGAGGTTGGTGGTCGTGATCGACATCGATATACTTCAGATTTTGATGAGGAGTTTGATGGTGATAGAGGTAGTGTGCATTATCGAGATCGAGGTCAAGTACGAAATCGAGACAGAGTTTTTGAAGATGACCGTAGATGGGAATCGGGAATGAAGATGGAAATTCCAGAGTTCAAGGGTGGAATGGTTGCAGAAGAATTTTTGGATTGGCTGTCTAATGTTGAAGAGATCTTTGATTTCAAGGAGGTACCGAAAGATCGTCGAGTGAAGTTGGTTGCTACTAGGTTGAGGGGGAGAGCTATGGCGTGGTGGCAGCAAACCAAACTTACACGAGAACGGATGGGAAAGTCGAAGATTATTGATTGGGAGAAAATGAAGAAATTGATGAAAGCTACATTTTTACCTTACAATTATCAATCACTCATGTATCAGAGGTTGCAGAATTTGAGGCAAGGGACGAAGACTGTTAATGATTATGCTGACGAGTTTTATCAACTGATTGCTCGAAATGACATTATGGAGACAGAGGAACAGTTGACTGCTAGGTTTTTTGGAGGTTTGCGAATGCAGATCCAGGATATGGTTAATATGTTTGATCCGAGATCTGTGGCAGAAGCGCACCAGAAAGCGATAGCTTGGGAGAAGCAAGGAAGACGAGGAGGTGGTGTGTTTACCAGTTCCAATATTCAAAGCAAAGGTGTCAGTGGGAGTTTCAATGTTTCTAAAGCCGTCAGTAAACCAGTTGTGAAGGAGGTTGAGAAGGCAAAGGTCAACAACAATTTTAAATGTTATAATTGCCAAAAAGTGGGTCATAAGAGTAACGAATGTCCAAAACCAAAGAAGAGAACGATGATTGCTGAAGTTGAAAGCGAGGATGCTGTTGAAGGTGATTCTAGTCCAGTGGAGGAAGATGAGCATGATATTGCGTCGGGAGATGAAGGGTGTAATCTAATGATGAGAAGATCTTGTTTAACACCCAAACAAGAGGATGAGGCTAGTTGGTTGAGGAGCAACATTTTTCAATCTACATGCACTATTTTGGAAAAAGTTTGTAAGTTTGTGATTGATGCAGGAAGTTGTGACAATATTATTTCTATTGAAGCTGTAAGGAAGTTGAAGTTGAAGACAGAGAAACACCCTAATCCTTATAAGTTAGCATGGCTGAGAAAAGGAGGAGAGGTGAAGGTGGATAGGCGAGTTCGAGTTCCATTTTCTATTGGGAAGAAATATAAAGACGAGATTTGGTGTGATGTAGTTAAGATGGATGTTTTTCATTTGCTTTGGGAAGACCATGGCAGTATGATCGAGCAGTGCAGCATGACGGTCGAACCAATAGCTACAGTTTTATGTTTGAAGGCGTTAAGATTATTTTAGTTCTAAAGAAGAGACAGCAGGGAGAGAGCAAGTCAGAAGAGATTGAGGAGCTTAAAACTTTGTTGACTTTGAAAGAATTTGTTGAAGAAGTAGAGGAGAGTCCAGAGGTATTTTTGTTAATTGGACATGAAGCTACTGAATCAGTTGAAGTCCCAGAAGAAGTGAAGCCGGTATTGGAAGAATTCAGTGATGTGTTTCTGGAGGAGTTGCTAAAGGAATTACCGCCGCTGAGGGATATTCAACATCAAATTGATCTCGTACCAGGATCGGTATTACCTCACAGGCCACATTACCGAATGAGTCCGAAGGAGCATGAAGAACTGAGAAGGCAAGTCGAGGAGTTGTTAGAACAAGGGCGTGTCCAGGAGAGTTTGAGTCCATGTGTCGTGCCAGCCTTATTGGTAACAAAGAAGGATGGGACGTGGAGGATGTGTACGGATAGTAGAGCTTTGAACAAAATCATCGTGAGATACAGATTTCCTATGCCGAGGTTTGATGACTTGATTGATCAGTTAAGTGGGGCAGTTGTGTTTTCCAAGATTGACTTGAAAAGTGGTTACCATCAAATTCGTATTCGACCGGGTGATGAATGGAAGACTGCTTTTAAAACCAGGGAGGGTTTATACGAATGGTTGGTTATGCCATTTGGCTTGTCAAACGCTCCTAGTACTTTCATGAGAGTGATGAACCAGATTTTTAGACCATTTGTTGGGAAGTTCGTGGTTGTTTACTTTGATGATATTTTGATTTATAGTGGGAGTACGGAAGAACACATCCAGCATTTGCGCGAAGTATTGTTGATTCTACGACAAGAGCAGTTTTATGCAACAACAAAGAAGTGCGTGTTTATGACGGACAGTGTTTTATTTCTGGGGTATGTTCTGTCAAAGGAAGGTATTCAAGTGGATGAAAATAAAGTGGAAGCTGTAAGGAGTTGGCCACAACCGAAGACAATTGCTGAAGTGCGAAGTTTTCATGGCTTGGTGTCTTTTTATCGAAGATTCATTCCACACTTTAGCAGTGTGATGGCACCAGTAACCGATTGCATGAAAGGAAAGAAGTTTGTATGGTCAGAGGAAGCAGGGGTTGCTTTTGAGAAGATCAAGTTACTTTTGACGACAGCACCAATTCTAGTACTGCCGAATTTTCAGTTGTTGTTTGAATTGCATACTAATGCTTCGAAAGTGGGAATTGGTGGAGTATTGAGGCAGAACGGAAGACCAGTTGCTTATTTCAGTGAAAAATTATCTGGAGCCAAGTTGAGATATAGCACTTATGATGTAGAGTTTACGCGATTGTTCAAGCGGTAAAGCACTGGCGACATTTCTTGTTTCAGAAGGAGTTTGTTCTTTACACTGATCATGAGGCATTAAAACATCTCCAAGGGCAGGACAAGGTTTCAGCGAGACATGCTTCGTGGATAGCATATCTACAACAATTTACTTTCGTTGTAAAACACAAATCAGGGGTGACAAATCGTGTAGCGGATGCTTTGAGCAGGAGGAATCACTTGTTGACAACGTTGAAGGTTGAAGTGACAGGATTCGAATTATTGCCAGAGTTGTTTGAGGAGGATCCTTACTTTGCAAAGTTTGTTGAGAAAGTTAAGGATAGGGATACTGATGAATTTGTGTTGGTTGATGGATTCTTGTTCAAGGGGAATCGATTATGTATACCAGACTGTAGCTTGAAAATAAGATTGTTAAAGAGTTGCATGAAGAAGGACATGTTGGACGGGATCGCACCTTACAGTTAGTTTCACAATCTTATTTTTGGCCATCAATGAGGAAAGAGGTAGAGAGATTTGTGGAGAAGTGTCATATCTGTCAGGTTTCGAAGGGAATAGCGACGAATGCGGGATTATACATGCCATTACCCGTGCCTACTAAACCATGGGTTGATATTAACATGGATTTTGTGTTGGGTTTGCCGAGAACTCAGAGGGGAAATGATTCTATATTTGTTGTGGTAGACAGGTTTTCGAAGATGGCACATTTTATAGCTTGTAAGAAGACAGCTGATGCCGTCCGAGTTGCTCAATTATTCTTTAAAGAGGTGTATCGATTGCATTGTTTACCAGAATCTATTGTTTCTGATCGAGATACTAGATTTCTAAGCCATTTTTGGTTAAGTTTGTGGAAGATGGTTGGAACGAAGCTGAATTCTAGTAGCGCTTATCATCCGCAGACAGATGGGCAAACAGAGGTGGTGAATAGATCGTTGGGAAATTTGTTACGATGTCTTGTGAAAGACAATTTGAAGGGTTGGGATTTGAAGTTGTGTCAAGCTGAATTTGCTCACAATCATGCAATTAACCGAAGTACAGGTTTCAGTCCATTTCAGATTGTATATTCAAGCTTACCAAAGGGGTCGTTAGATTTAACGATAATACCACAACCAAAGGGGACAGTTAAGCGGGCTGTGGATTTTGTTGATGGGTTGGCAGAATTCCATAGAATCGTTCAGGAACGATTGGAGAAGACAAATGAGAAGTATAAACAAATGGCGGATAAGAAACGAAGAAGTGTTGTCTTCAAAGAGGGAGATTTTGTATATGCCGTTTTGACGAAAGATCGTTTTCCGGTTGGTACTTACAACAAGTTGAAAGCACGAAAGATTGGTCCAGTAGAAATCTTGAAGAAGATCAATGATAATGCGTACCGGTTAAGGTTGCCAGAAGAGGTTCATACTTCTGATGTTATCAATGTCAAACACTTAGTTCCATATTACGAGGAAGAACTTATCGAAGATGACGAGAGTGGGAATTCGAGGACGAATTCTTTCCAACAAGGGGAGGATGATGAAGCGTTTACCTCCAATCGCCAACGCCGCTCCCGCTGCACCATGAATCGCGAAGGCGAAAATGCCCAAATCACCCAAGCCCTAGTTCGCTGCGTTTTGAATCGCGACAAGCTCCATATGTCGCGAGCGACTTACCTTCACTCCTCCTTAAGTCGCGGCCGATCTATCCTAGGTCGTGGACGACCTAACGCGATTTATCGCGTACCCTCACCTTCATCCTTAGGTCGCGAACGACATAATTATCCCAGTCACTGATGAATGCCGCATTTTCTAAAGTCGCGAACGAGCAAGGAGAAGTAAGTCGCGAACAGGGATGAGTCGCGAACGACCTATTTCATCAAGTCGCTGCCATTTTTAAGTTGCGAAGGTTTCGTTACTGTGTGTTTTAACTCGCGCAGTTTTAAGTCGCGTATGCGTTTTTTTTAAGTCGTGTAAAGTGATGTAACAAGTGTTGAGTTGTAACTTTACCTATAAATAGAGATGTGTGTGTCATTGTAAAGGTTGTTGAAATTTGAATAAAATTTGGTTTGTGCTTTGTGCCTCCATTTTTAAATTGGTAGTCGAGTGTTAACTCCTATCTCCACTTCGGCATTCGAGTGTGCTCGAATCAACGAACGTTGAAGCCAATCGCGGAATCAAGTGCGCTTGATCAACGCTCAAAGAATTGTAGATCTTTCTTCACGGTATCGTACGCGATCAACGTGACGAAGCTTGCTAAAATCCGGTATCTTCGTGATCAACGGATTTGGGCCTCTCGGTATTCTTAAATCCATCGATTCTTCGTCGATTCACCGATTATTCCACTAATCGCGTGAGATCCTGGACGGATTCGATTCATATCGTCGAATTCGCTTCCCACGCTGCGTCATAACCTCTACCAAAGCTGATGAAAGCTGTCAACCATAATATTTTTTGCATTGCCCTTAATAAATGTCTAAGATGTGTCGCTAACCAAATACAGATCACAACTTCTACTACCTGTACAACAAATGAACATGTGGATAAATCTTATGCACATGTTTAAATTTGTCTAAAATGTTGAATCAAATATTAAAATGCACAACAAAAGAATATTGATCACAACTAACTACAGATCATGTTCACATTTTGCTTTATCGGCCTTGCATATGCCGCTAACCAAATACCGAGCGCAACTTCTGCTACCTGCACAACAAATGAACATGTGGATAAATCTTATGCACGTGTCTAAAATGTTTAAATATGTCCATCTTTTATGCAAGTCCATGCACATGTGGATAATCATGTTTGTTATCCTAGTTTGTTTCTAAATAATTTACACTATAATTAAAACGGATGACAAATATTTTGAAGCTACATATGCAAGGCCGATAAGTCAAAATGTTCCAAATGTAACCCTTTTTCACTCGTTTGACCATAACAACCCAATTAATGTTATAATAATGTTAATCATGTTCACATCTAAATACGAATCATGTTAATCGTCTTCTCCTCGTAGGAAACCCCAAAAACTGTTGAAATGCAAATGAAGCAAGAAATTATGGTTCAAAAAACAAAAAATTAACATCTTGGTAAGGATGACTTAATATTTCATTCACAGCTTTTATAATGAGTTTTTTATCTCTATTTTGCAAACACATTCACTGAAACATCATAAACATAAAATACAAAATAAGTTGTTTATGCAAATCATGTATCTCGAAGCAACTCAAATGAAAAACAAAGTTGTTTAAAGCATGAATGCGATGAATATACACAACTTTCTATTAACTTGTGTACAAAAATATACAAAGACAGTGTTGACAAAACATTTCCTTGACCTTTTACAGCAGTACCACCACTTAGTGCCATATTGAGAGCCACTGCTTTTCTAATGGTATTCTAATACATAGCAAGAACATAAGCAAGATATTTATCAAACCATGTAGAAGAATCATAATTATGCATAAGTAACTCCTCACTGGCACTGCAATATGTATAAATAAAAACATATGTAAAGGTAATCAACACTTATTGTTGAGATGAAGAGATTATCTACAGAAAGCTTATTAACATGCATACACTTATCACATGTCCAAAGATATTTCAATACCTAGTCAAGAAGATTCAACACAAGTTTGAGTCTGTCTTAGATCAATTTATCTCTGCTTCACTTGGTACAAATGCTATGTAATTTTTTTGGAGAAACACTAAACATTTTCCGCATTGGAACAAAAGGATACCTATTAGCATTCTAATGCATTATCACGGTCCCTAATATTTAAAATATAGTCAATTTTATTGTCGATTTTTCTTTGAACTCTAATATCAACTTTAAGCTTTCAAAATATATTACAACCATCAAAGAAATATAAAACCATTTTACATTGATTTTTTGTGACGACCCAGAATTTTAAATGTTTGAAATCGAAAAATTTAATTGACTTTAAATATTTGAAAGCTGGTTTAACTTGAAATTCAAGAATGTCTGTTCATTTGGCAATTAAATTATTCGATTTAATTATTGAAGTTGGGTAAAATGTTGAATCTTGATTTTTAAGCTTGTTAAAAATATTTTGAAGGCTTGAAAAATTTATATTGATGATATTGAAGATAATGGAAGCTTCAAAATTGAATTTGAAAATGATTTGTTCACTTTTGAATTTATATCATTTAAATCGAAATTTAAAAATAACTTTCCTAGGCACAGTCTCGAAATTCGACGCAACCAGTTCCATTGGATCTGTAATATTGTATTATTATCGGATTTCAATTTTCATAGCATTCGAAGTTGTCATGTGATCATACGGTAAGCAAACGCGCTGAATAAATCGAAAATTTAATTTAATAATTGACCCAAAAAGCTATCTTCTCCATACGATCGAATTTTGACTCGAAACATTTTTCATTGTGTTCGGAATAGGCATATAATATTATAAACAGCTGGCGACATGCCTCAATTGAAGGTTGAGATTTTGAATTGCGTTTGACGGAGCGATTTGAACTTAAATTTAAATTTAAATGTAAAATATGATAATTGTTTTATAAGACAAATTTTACATCAGTTTCTTTCACTCCAACACCTGTACAAAAGAAGCAACATTTGTCATTCATGCTATGGAATTTAAAGCATGTTGCAAACAAATAAAAAATAATAATAAGTAAAAGAAAGGCCGAGCCTTTTCTTTTGTTCAAATCAAAAATAAAAATGACCATAACGAATTCAAATGAAAAGAAAAAAATTAATGGTCGAGCTTCTCCTATTCGACAACGAACAAAAAAAGAAAATGGTGAAAAAAATTCGAATTAATTAGAGAAGGGGCGAGCCCTTTTTCTTCGTTCTCGCGAGATGATAGGGTTCGCGATGTCAAGCGACAAGGATGCGTGGCTACGATGGGTGGCACTTGTGCTATCGATGTAGTGCATTCGTGCAATTGCTTGGTAAGTTGGTGCTGCAGCGTTAACTATGAAGCCAAAAACGTCATAAATCTGACCCTCTGTAACAAATGAAGAAATGCAGTCCATGTCCATTTTGATCCAAGCACGTCAAAAGCATACATGCAACCTTTTTTTGTAAATCAATATTGTAGTATATATTTTATTTTTCTTTTTTAAAAAATCAATTAATGAAACTGTTACAGTATGGGAAAATACATGAAAAGGTACATTGTTATAAGTGTGGTAGGCGTTGCAAAATAAAATTAGTCTTAGCCTAGAAAGGTTAATAATATGTTATTGATTTAAAACCATTAGGCATGAAGAGCAAAAACAATTAAACCTTTTTAAACAAAATTGTACAATGGCCAGATAACTGAAGTATGTTATTTTGTACACCTCTAATGTTATCATCTACAATTTTGAAATAAACAGCAAAAAAGGTTTTAAAACAAAGTTGTAAAATGACCATATAACTGGAATATTTTACTTTGTACACCTTTAATGTTACCATATAAGATGATGAAATATACAGCAATATGACACAGCACAAATACTATGGAAGAGTTCAAAGTAGAAAATCAAAAGGCTTCTAAATTATTACATACTATAGACAGTCCTAAACTATGCTTTATTTAGTTGTGTAACTAAAAATAGGACTAACTTTATTTAGTTATTAAAACCAAAGCATAAAATGCTTAGAGAAGTTATTAGGCTACATAAAAATATTTGCATATATCTTATGTAAGTTGGTGTGGGCTGAATATGATTAGTATTTGTTTCTTTGTAATGATACAAATGTAATAACTTGAAGTTATGTTATTAACATTAATATATCTTTCTGTATGCCAATCATCGAAAATGGTTACTCGGGCACATTTAAAATAATGTTATTTAGCCATAAGTTAAGTTACTATAGCATCAACTAATGTCGAACCAAACAGGCAGAGGTAAAAAAAATGGACGGTAGAGGCAAATGCGAAAACCTATAGAAGGCTGGAAAATGCTTGATTGTTACCTCCTTGTTAAAATACAGTGGTGTTGTATGGCACCATAAGATGCGTAGACATTTATTCGCAATGGCGGAGTAGAAAAAAATAACTTGGTAAGGAGATTGAACAAACCATGTTTTTCTTTTATTAAAAGCAATGAATATTAGGGTTCGCTCTTTCTAGAAACTGACCACCAAATCTTCTTACGAAATAAAAACTTTACTTCTCAATCTGTATTTGTGCCCATCATCTGTGTTATGGTTTCCCTCGCCACCCTTATGCTCTATATCCTTAACGCTTTTTCCACCACATCCACCACTATCATGCACTTATCTTACTTGTTTTAATCATAGCAAAACACCATGTGTCCTGACCTGACCTGATGTCACAGTGCCTGCCTAATCAAAGGTTTCAAAAATCCTAAACCCTAATGTGTATCAGGTGTGGTTATGTCCATGGAACCATGAATTCAACTACACATGGTAAGAATGCTTGATGCTATAAAACATCATAGTAGATCAAAAATGAAAAAAAAAATCAAATCATACATAAACAACAATTTCCAAGGCAAATTTATTATATCTGATTACATATAGGTAGAAAGGTCTAAACAGAAAATATTTTAACCTAAACCCACTTTCTTTCTTTTTAAACTCTAAAGTAAATTATGCATAAATAGTCTAAAAATGCACGTTCCATATATGGGTAAACAAAGGTTTATCCCAGAAGTAAATGTGAAACAAAACTTATTTTCACACAGCAATTCATTCTTTGATGGAATCAAGTAAAAAACAGGTGGTATAAATGAGGACATGAGTTTACAACTTTGGTCGCTCTCGAAGGATCATGGTACATTTCTTTAATAGAGCTACCCAGCTTTTGTAGATTAGCTCAAACTTAAATGGGCTATTAAGAGAATTGGCTTCTGGTAGGAGCTTTATATAGAAGGGTTTTCACATTAGGATGGGTAAAAATGATATTTTGACAATTCTATGACCATTTAGTATAGATAAAGCCGTCAATATCTAATATTCATTATGATATGAACAATGATTTTGAAACATAAGACATTACAACATCTGAACATTGTTATTTTAGCAAAGGAGATGGTTACTTATTAGTAAACCTTATGGTTACTCATTTGTATGTTCTTAAAATTTTTGTTTGAAAGTTTTATATACCTAATGTTGAACATGTAATTAAGTGGATGATATATCATGTATTTCTATTTACTTAAAAAACAGGTTTCAACTTAATCAATCTCACCTTTCATCGAACTTTCTTTCTAAAATCACAACGAAACATGAGATGTGCACTTGTGTATGTTAGTATATATAATTTGATAACAAAGATTTAAAAATAGTTGAGAGGGGATTAAATAAAGATGGTTTTCAGGTTATTTTGATTTAACACTATTTGAAGTGGCTTTCGTTTATCCGGATACAGTGACATTTTGGTATATTATTCATGATAAAGATTTTAGTTAGTTCACTTAAGCGGAGAGTTCACGTGCTACCAACAAACAAAATAACAGCACATTAATAGCACAACTAAATGAAGGTTTGTGTATAAAAACTAAAACTCTAGCAATAATGAATTTATTGACTACTGCCTATAATTCATGAATCTAAAGCATGAGTGCTAATTGTAGAAATAAATAATCGATTCCATTTGATTGGCCTTTACCTAAAAGAATAATACTAAATTTCTCATAATATTATTCTCTAGACCTGAGGCTTTTTACTGCATAAATATCCACAAAACAGTGAAGGATTCATGTGTATTTTAGAACTGAAGCAGAAAACGTTACCATATATGGACAAAACATCATAATCTCTACCACAAATATGTGAGAAGGATAATAATTTTTAAATTATATTTTCTTCCATACCACTGTTCTAAGATGTGCCGCTAACCAAAGCTGATGAAAGCTGTCAACCATAATATTTTTTGCATTGCCCTTAACAAATGTCTAAGATGCGCCGCTAACCAAATACAGATCACAATTTCTACTACCTGTACAACAAATGAACATGTGGATAAATCTTATGCACATGTTTAAATTTGTCTAAAATGTTGAATCAAATATTAAAATGCACAACAAAAGAATATTGATCACAACTACCTA
Organism: Allium cepa; assembly: GCA_030765085.1. Lineage (NCBI taxonomy): Eukaryota > Viridiplantae > Streptophyta > Magnoliopsida > Asparagales > Amaryllidaceae > Allium > Allium cepa. The sequence continues at coordinate 527,128,458 of CM060939.1, read as the reverse complement.
CAGATCATGTACACATTTTGACTTATCGGCCTTCCATATGCCGCTAACCAAATACAGATCGCAACTTCTGCTACCTGCACAACAAATGAACATGTGGATAAATCTTATACCCATGTCTAAAATGTTTAAATTTGTCCATCTTTTATGCAAGTCCATGCACATGTGGATAATCTTGTTTGTTATCCTAGTTTGTTTCTAAATAATTTACACTATAATTAAAACGAATGACAAATATTTTGAAGCTACATATGCAAGGCCGATAAATCAAAATGTTCCAAATGTAACCATTTTTCACTCGTTTGACCATAACAACCCAATTAATGTTATAATAATGTTAATCATGTTCACATCTAAATACGAATCATGTCAATCGTCTTCTCCTCGTAGGAAACCCCAAAAACTGTTGAAATGCAAATGAAGTAAGAAATTATGGTTCAAAAAACAAAAACTTAACATCTTGGTAAGGATGGCTTAATATTTCATTCACAGCTTTTATAATGAGTTTTTTAATCTCCATTTTGTAAACACATTCACTGAAACATCATAAACATAAAATACAAAATAAGTTGTTTATGCAAATCATGTATCTCGAAGCAACTCAAATGAAAAACAAAGTTCTTTAAAGCATGAATGCGATGAATATACACAACTTTCTATTAACTTGTGTACAAAAATATACAAAGACAATGTTGACAAAACATTTCCTTGACCTTTTATAGCAGTACCACCACTTAGTGCCATATTGAGAGCCACTGCTTTTCTAATGGTATTCTAATACATAGCAAGAACATAAGCAAGATTTTTATCAAACCATGTAGAAGAATCATAATTATGCATAAATAACTCCTCACTGGCACTGCAATATGTATAAATAAAAACATATGTAAACGTAATCAACACTTATAGTTGAGATGAAGAGATTATCTACGGAAAGCTTATTAACATGCATAAACTTATCACATGTCCAAAGATATTTCAATACCTAGTCAAGAAGATTCAACACAAATTTGAGTCTGTCATAGATCAATTTATCTCTGCTTCGCTTGGTACAAATGCTATGTAATTTTTTTGGAGAAACACTAAACATTTTCCGCATTGGAACAAAAGGATACCTATTAGTATTCCAACGCATTATCACAATCCTTAATATTTGAAATATAGTCAATTTTATTGTCGATTTTGCTTTGCTTTCAAAATATATTACAACCATTAAAGAAATATAAAACCATTTTACCTTGATTTTTTACGACGACCCAGAATTTTAAACGTTTGAAATCGAAAATTTTAATTGACTTTAAATATTTGAAAGCTGGTTTAACTTGAAATTCAAGAATATCTGTTCATTTGGCAATTAAATTATTCGATTTAATTATTGAAGTTGGGTAAAATGTTGAATCTTGATTTTTAAGCTTGTTAAAAATATTTTGAAGGCTTGAAAAAATTATATTGATGATACTGAAGATAATGGAAGCTTCAGAATTGAATTTGAAAAGATTTGTTTAGTTTTGAATTTATATCGTTTAAATCAACATTTAAAAGTAGCCTTCCTAGGCACAGTCTCGAAATTCGAAGGAACTAGTCTCATTGGATCTGTAATATTTTATTATTATCGGATTTCAATTTTCATAACATTCGGAGTTGTCATGTGATCATACGGTAAGCAAACGCGTTGAAATTTAAATCGAAAATTTAATTTAATAATTGATCCAAAATGCTATCTTTTCCATACGATCGAATTTGGACTCGAAACCTTTTCCATTGCGTTCAGAATAGGCATATAATATTATAAACGCTTGGTGACATGCTCTAATTGAAGGTTGAGATTTTGGAATGCGTTTAACGGAGCGATTTGAATTTAAATTTAAATTTAAATGTAAAATATGATAATTGTTTTATAAGACAAATTTTACATCAGTTTCTTTCACTCCGACACCTGTACAAAAGAAGCAACATTTTTCATTCAAGCAATGGAATTTAAAGCATGTTGCAAACAAATAAAATAATAATAATAAGTAAAAGAAAGGCCGAGCCTTTTCTTTTGTTCAAATCGAAAATAAAAATCACCAGAACGAATTCAAATCAAAAGAAAAAATTAATGGCCGAGCTTCTCATATTCGTCAATGCACAAAAAAAGAAAATGGTGAAAAAAATTCGAATTAATTAGAGAAGGGGCGAACCCTTTTTCTTCGTTTTCGTGAGAAGATAGGGTTCGCGATGTCAAGCGACAAGGATGCGTGGCTGCGATGGGCGGCACTTATGCTATCGAGGCAGTGGTTCGTCTACGGCGCGCACACAGCGGCAACTCGATGGGCGGCAACCGGCTGTGGGATTCGCAATGGCGAGGCACGTGCGAGTAACGTTAAGGCAATTTTGGTTTTCAAACTAGATGGAGGAGGGAGTGGTTCGATTTGGGGTTCACGCGAGTTGATGCAAGGCGCGGCATCGTGCGGAGGATGGTGCTCGGCAATTTGGAGGCGACGACGTGATTTCTGAGTGCTGCATGAGGAAATTCGTCGTTTTAGTTGAATTTATTGAAAATATTTTTAGCTGAAATCGATTACAGTAATTTTAATAATAATTACAGTAAGGTATTAACAAGAAACATTTTGAAATATATATATATATATATATATATATATATATATATATATCCATAGTTGAAATAATAGAAAAGGGTATTTAGAAACAGATTTGGAATTTTTTTTATCAAAGATTTGATTAATCGAGATTTATATAAATCATTTTATAAATGTATTTGATTTCGAAGAAAAATATGTACATTGTTTTTTTTAAACTCACAAATTAATTTTTTAAATGATGTATAAGGCGATTAATTAGTTAATTAGCTTATTTAATTATTTTAACTACTAACACTATTTATTATAGGAAAATCAATTTTAAACTAAATCATTGGTTAAGTTAAATAATCAAATGAAAATTTAATTATTCGATTAGTTCGAATATTAATAAAAATCCTATAATTGTTTTACAAGGTCTGAAACCGTGAAGGAATGGTCAAAATGGAAAATGGGTTGCATGCATAGTCAAGGTGAGATCTTCTCACTTAAATTATAATAATTAAAAATTTCAGTTATTGATTGATTGTTGGATTGTGATAGTACATATATATGTGTGTGTGTGTGTGTGTGTGTGTGTGTGTATGGATTGATTGATTTTCCGCATTATATAGCGGATGAGACCCTATGCACCACATAATAGCGGATGATTTTATATAATCCCATATACCATGATATTCCACCTCGAAGTGGAACTGGTATTTAATTGTTGTGTTAACATCTGTGGATGCAGGAAATCAGGTTGGAGAGATTCAATTGGATTCCTTAAATATTTGAATTTGTTTCAATGTTATGTGTTGATTTACTTATAATCTGTGTATGATTATATTTGTGATTGACATCGTTGAAGGCTATGGTTTAGCCGTATATATTTTTGGTATCGTAGGATACCAGAAATATAAATTTTGATTTTTGGAAATTAAAGTAGAAAACTTTAAGTAAATTCATTTTATGGAAATGGTGAATTTAAAAGAAGGAATTTAAAAGTATGAAAGTTGATTTTTGAAATCTTGTCGAAATAATTCCAAAATATGGGAAAAGTTTTTAATAAATGGATTTCGAGTAATATTGTTTAAAAGTTGGAGAAGTTATTTAAAATTCAGATTTTAAATAGATTGGAGGAAATAAAGGAATTTATTTTAAAAGAGAATAAATTTGGAAATCAATATGGAATTTGATTTGGTATTCGAGATGAATTTAGAAATCAATTTGGAATTTGATTTGGTATTTGAAATGAATTTAGAAATCAATTTGGAAATTGATTCGGTGTTTGAAAATGAATATTTAGGAATGGATTTGAAAATTTTATATCAGTGGATATTTGAAAATTTAAATTCACAATGGGAATTTATAAAGGAAAGGGAAATTTGTTTTAAAAATAAATATGGTTTATTTTTTTTAAAGGTGTGGAAAGAAGATTTACAAATTTGAAATGTAAATTGAAATAAATCAAGTAGGATTTATTAATTGATTTGAGTGAACCATTTTAGAATGAAAAGTGTATTTTCCCTAGAAAGTCGATTATGTTTTTCAAAGTAGCTTTTAAAATATAGATTAAAAGTTCTAGAATTGGTTTTGAAAGAATATTGTTGGAGAAATTATTTCGGAAATTGTTTTTAAATCTTTAAAGTAAATATTATTTAAGTTGATTATAGAAGTGATTATTTAAAGATTTAAATTGATATTTGATTTAGAAAATTGTAATTTAAATAGTTATACCCTATCAAATAATTTTATTTTATTTTAAAATTAGTTTGGGCTTAAAGTTTTATATGTGATTTTAGTATAATGTTTTCATAACTAATATTTAAGTAAGTGTTTAAACTAGTTTTATTTTAAACGTTTCCAAGAATATTTTAGATAAGTAATTTGAATTATTTTAAAGTATTTGAACTCGGTAAATTTTCAGTTGAAATGAATAAATATTTGGAAATATATTCCACGTGGGGAAAGTGTTGAAGTGTTAAAATTATATCTTGCAAAGATATGCTGAAAATAAATAATTGGGGGAAAATTATTTAAAATATGGTGATTGTTGTGAATATTGGTTGATAGTTAAATAACAGACTATCAATATTAGCCTTTAAATGACATTTGAATTTCGATGCAACTGGGGGTCGAATTCCAGATGGATATTCGAAAACCACATCGAATCTTTTGTTTAATAAGATCAAAGTGGAAATTTGTTGTGATTTACTTGAAATCTGAATGTAACACTTATTTTTAAATAAGCACTCGTTATTTGGATTAGCCGGAAGAGGACTTTGTTTCATAAAATCCATTCCGAATAATGATAAGACGAAATGGGATTGCACTTGAAGATGGTGTTGAAGACCGGGTATTTTCGAAAATGAAAGGATTATCTGTCGAATGTCTCTGCACTGGGTTGCTCCGGTATAGAGATTTTATTCCCCTTTGTGATGGGGATTCTAGACGTGATTAGTGAATATTCAGATTGCAAGGGCTTCTTTGAAGTGCCTTCGGTTCCGTTCGATCCTGGAACGGACTTGTATGGATGTGCGTCTAACATTACACTTTGAGATGTAAAGCTGGTTTCTATCAAATACATTTCTGTTGGTGGCGGAGAATTTATTCTCTTAGCTTAACACCCTTCTCTGAGACGTACGAGCTTGGAGGTTATGTAGTTGATGGTTACTAGTGATACATTTTCAACTTGTTAATGTGGCATATGAAGTGCTGCCGATCATTTGTTGATCGAAATATGGCTTTGTGAAAAGCATAGCTTTGTGGACGGGACTTCATCGGACGAGACTTCGTCGGACCTCACACCCCGGAAATGGTCGAAATAGGAAGGATGCAACAAGGTTATTTGGGGGTAGCGCCCCTTGAGGGTATGTTCATTTCCTTCTGGAAAGAGGTGGTATCATGGTATGGAGCTCAGATATTTAACCTATGTGGTTGCTGCAAATTTATTACTTTGTGGTTGTTGGTGTTGAGGATCATCGGATAAATGTCGGTTACGACCGGGGGATGGCATACTCATGGTAGTTAGTTACCTAGTTATAGAGGTAACCCGGCCTTCTGTTGGCAGAGATCCGGTTAGGTTCTCGGGACGTCCCTCCAGAGGCGTACCCATGTGGCAATAGAAAGTTCCTTAGCCTGACATTTGTTGGAAATCCAAAGAAACAATACGCGCCCTGTACGGTTTAGTTGTATAACCTGCCATGGAATATGGCGGTAACATGCTATTGAACATGGTAGTTATAGTAGGCATAAGTACGAAATGTCTATGCTGGCTAAGATTAATATTATACATTCGAAATGTTTTCCACACTATGCACTAATGATAATATTAAAAAGGATTTTGCGTATCAAGCATGTTTGACTATCATAAGGAGAAATCTCCTCCAATTCTGCATTTGCATTATGTGTGTGGCGGGAGGCCTTATGGTAGTTTCATTTTCCAAAAGCATAGCGGATTTCTTTTTATTTTCTTTATGAAAATAACTGTTTTTAAGATCTCACACCAGTCCCATGACTGACCTTGCTTAGTTAACGTGATAGGAGGTTCTCTTTGCATTTGGTAGCGTACGAGAGACTCTTACCCCTGCATGTCCCGGATGATGGGTTGGCTTACCGGTTAGGGGAGTCGAAAGGCTGGTTGTAAAAGCAAGGTCAGGGTACCATTGTCTGCCACAACGGAGAGTGGCCGCTGTTGATGGTTGAAAAGCCTAGACCGTTACAAAGTGGTATCAGAACAATTGGTTAAGCGACAACCTTGGCTTTGGTGAGGATTATTCATTAGAGATAGAGTCAGTAGTACTCTAGAATGAGTTTGAGTGTATTAATAGATATAAGCGCGTATTTATTAGTTAATATAAAATTGTTTTACATTGTGTTGACTTATCGGTTGAGTGTTTATAGATTTTGGTCGGTGCAATTTGGCCAACTGTATCGATAGGGGTTTCTAAACTCTTAAACAAGATAAACCGACACAGTATTGTTTTAAAATCGGGTAAATTAGATAATTTTACCCAAACTATTTTTGTATATAAAAAGAAATGATTTTCCATAAAATTCTTATAGTTATATATGGTTTCTTAATTGTTAGGAAGTGATAATATTAATTTTTATTATTAATTATTGAATAAGAAATTGAAATCATAATCAAAAGCTGAGAAATAAATTCATATACAAATGGGATTTGTAAATATAAATTGTAATTGTGATTTATAATTTGAAATGGAATTCTAGAGAAATGTTTTGAAAAGAATTGAAAGGGTTTGAAAATTTTGAAATTTGGTAAAGTTTAAATCCCTTTGATTTGAAAATGATTTTCAAAGGTTTTGAAAAAATATTTTAAGGAGGGATAAAAGCACTAAACTCTTTTCGGTTGCTGGAAAATAATTCTGATGATGATTGCGACATCATCGATATTCATTTTCGAGTTTCCAAGAGAGGAATTGCTACCAAATTATTTAAAAATTGAAGTTATTTGGAAAACTGGGATTGGTTTTGGAAATTCAAAAGATAATTTGAATTGATTTCAAAAATGATTTTGGATTGTTGGAAAGACTCTGGAACCCTATTTAAAATATTTATAGAATATAATTGAGTTGGCAACTTATAGAATTTGAAGTTGTTACAATAAAATCTAACTTGAATAGAAGTTAGATTAAAATAAGTGTGAAATGTAAATAAGTTAGGAAGTTTGTATAGAAATTTTGAATTTTGAATTTAATTTGTGATAAACAAAGTAAAATGGAAGAATTGTCAAAGATTAGACTAAATGAAACAAAGTATTGAAATAAAATTAGTACATGAAACTAATTGAAGGAATGACAAATTAAATATGGTTTGAAAGGTAAATGGAATTCATATGGAATTTGAAATCCAGTTTAAATAAAAGTATAGATAAAACCAAAGTAGTGAATTGAAAATAATATAAGAAGTTATATTAAATATTTGTTGGACTTAAGGAATAAAATGGTGAAATTCTTAAGTAAAAGAATTGGAGCTGAGAAAATTTGATTAGTGAATAAAGGATAAACTGAAAATTGTGAAATGGTAATTGTGAATAAGGGAATGAAAAATCAATGTAAATGTGAATAAAAGAAAAAAGAATTGATTTAACTGCTAATCAATTGGAATAAATACGAAGGATGTACGTATTTATTTTATTAGCAAAGCGATTTGATCCAGAATTCAAGCATAGAATTTCAAGATAATTATATCGATCCGAGTTCGAATTTTTCACTCGATTTTCGACGGCGAACCTGGATGTGGATTTTTGATTGATTCTGGAAATTCTCTACCATAGTTTACGGCTATGCAAGGAGAATGACGGCTTCTGATCAAGAAACCAGATCTGAGTCCGCACTAGGAAGTCGGATGGACGATACTAGTTCGGAAGTGAAATTGTGTGATCGAGTGAGCGATCGAATTTGGTATTGCGTACGAATGATATAAGTATATCGTACGGGCTTGAATAAAATAAATGTTGAAACTTTTGTAAAGGAAAGTATAAAATGATTTCAAAAGCTATGATTGGACATTATTGCTAATATGATATATAGGTAATTTAAATACAAAGGGGATTGGATTTTGATCTCGAAGATAAATTTGAATTGCTCGAAAAAGGTACGTATTTAAATTTCAGTATGAAATATGATGATTTTCTTGTCTAGCCACTGGCTTTTTCTTTTTTTCTTTTTTGAAATCTGGGGGGCCGTTATGCCATTTTATAGTCGTACCGAGCTAGCCGTGCAAAGAAGACGCTGACGAAATTTTTCAGAAATCTAGGGACTTAGAAAATTTTTGACAAATTTTGAAAATTTAAAAAATTGAATTTAAATTTGAATTGTTAGGAAAAACAATGTTGTTTGGAAGCTATGGAAAGTTAAATGAAGTGATAATGGGCTGTTAAATAAAAGATTTGTTTTGGAAAATTAATAAAACTGTTTGGTTTTGCGGAGAATAATGAACGGGTTAAGGATCATTCTTCTTAACATGTAATTTCGGGACGAAATTCATTTAAAGGGGAAAGAATGTGACGACCTAGAATTTTGAACATTTGAAATAGAAAAATTTAATTGATTTTAAATATTTGAAGGCTGGTTCAACTTGAAATTCAAGAATATCTGTTCATTTGGCAATTAAATTATTAGATTTAATTATTGAAGTTGGGTAAAATGTTGAATCTTGATTTTTAAGCTTGTTAAAAATATTTTAAAGGTTTGAAAAATTTATATTGATGATATTGAGGATAATGGAAGCTTCAGAATTGAATTTGAAAATGACTTGTTCAGTTTTGAATTTATATCGTTTAAATCGACATTTAAAAATAGCTTTCTGAGGCACTGTCTCGGAATTCGACAAAACCAGTTCCATTGGATCTGTAATATTGTATTATTACCGGATTTCAATTTTCATAGCATTCGAAATTGTCTTGTCATCATACGGTAAGCAAACGCGCTGAAATTTAAATCGAAAAATTAATTTAATAATTGATCCAAAAAGCTATTTTCTCCATACGATCGAATTTGGACTAGAAACCTTTTCCATTGCATTCGAAATAGGCATATAACATTATAAACGTCCGGCGGCATGCCTCAATTGGAGGTTGAGTTTTTGAGTTGCGTTTATCGGAGCGATTTGAATTTAAATTTAATTTAAATGTAAAATATGGTAATTGTTTTATAAGACAAATTTTACATCAGTTTATTTCACTCCAACACCTGTACAAAAGAATTAACATTTGTCATTCATGCAATTGAATTTAAAGCACATTGCAAACAAATAAAAAATTAAGTAAAAGAAAGGCCGAGCTTTTTCTTTTGTTCAAATCGCAAAAAAAATATCACCAGAACAAGTTCAAATCAAAAGAAAAAAAATTAATGGCCGAGATTCTCCTATTCGACAATGAACAAAAAAAGAAAATGATGAAAACAAAAATTCAAGTCAATTAGAGAAGGGCCGAACCCTTTTTCTTTGTTCTCGCGAGCAGATAGGGTTCGTGATGTCAAGCGACAAGGATGCGTGGATGCGATGGGCGGCGCTCCTGCTATCGAGGCAGTGGTTCGTCTACGGCGCGCGTGCAGCGACGACTCGATGGGCGGCAAGCGGCTGTGGGATTCGCAATGGCGAGGCGTGCGAGCAACGTGAAGGCGATTTAGATTTCTAACGCAGATGGAGGAGGAGTCGTTCGATTTGGGGTACACGCGAGTTGATGCAAGGGGCGGCATCGCGTGGAAGATGTTGCTCGGCAATTTGGAGGTGGCAACGTGACTTCTGAGTGCTACGTGAGGTAATTCGTCATTTTAGTTGAGCTTGTTGAAAATATTTTTAGCTGAAATCGATTACAATAATTTTAATAATAATTATAGTAAGGTATTAACAGGAAACATTTTGAAAATATATATATATATATATCCATAATTGAAATGATAGAAAAGAGTTTTTAGAAACATATTTGGAAATTTTTTTGTTAAAGATTTGATTAATCGAGATTTATATAAATCATTTTATAAATGTATATGATTTCAAAGAAAAATATATACATTGTTTTTTTCAAACTCACAAATTAATTTTTTAAATGATGTATAAGGTGATTAATAAGTTAATTAGCTTATTTAATTATTTTAACTACTAAAAATATTTATTATAGGAAAATCAATTTTAAACTAAATCATTGGTTAATTTAAATAATCAAATGGAACTTTAATTATTCAATTAGTTCGAATATTAATAAAAATCCTATAATTGTTTTACAAGGTCTGAAACCGTGAAGAAATGGTCAAAATGGAAAATGGGTTGTGTGCGTAGTCAAGGTGAAATCTTCTCACTCAAATTACAATAATTGAAAATTCCAGTTATTGATTGATTGTTGGATTGTGATAGTATATAGTGTTATATATATATATATATATATATATATATGTATGTATGTATGTATGTATGTATATATGTATATATTTGGGGCGACTGATTTCCCGCATTATATAGCGGATGAGACACTATGCGTCGCATAATAGCTGATGATTTTATATAATCCCATATACCGTGATATTCCACCTCGAAGTGGAATTGGTATTTAATTGTTGTGCTAACATCTGTGAATGCAGGCAATCAGGTTAGATGGATTCAACTGGATTCCTCAATTATTTGAATTTGTTTCAATGTTATGTGTTGATTTATTTATAATCTGTGTATGATTATATTTGTGATTGCCATCGTTGAAGGCTTGGTTTAGCCGAATATATTTTTGGTATCTATAGGATACCGGAAATATATAATTTGATTTTAGGAAATTAAAGTAGAAAACTTTAAGTAAATTCCTTTTAAGGAATTAGGTGAATTTAAAAGAAGGAATTTAAAAGTATGAAAGTTGATTTTTGAAATTTTATCGAATTAATTCCAAATAATGGAAAAAGTTTTTTATAAATGGATTCCGAGTAATATTGTTTAAAAGTTGGAGAACGTATTTAAAATTCCGATTTTAAATATTTTGGAGGAAATAAAAGAATTCGTTCTAAAAGATAATAAATTTGGAAATAAATATTGAATTTAATTTGGTATTCGAAATCAATTTAGAAATCAATTTGAAATTTGATTTGGTAATTTAAATGAATTTAGAAATCAATTTGGAAACTGATTATGTGTTTGAAAGTGAATATTTGGGAATGGATTTGAAAATCGTATATCAGTGGATATTTCAGAATTTAAATTCACAGTGGAATTTATAAAGGAAAGGGAAATTTGTTTTGAAAATAAATATTGGTTTATTTTTTTAAAGGTGTGGAAAGAAGATTTACAAATTTGAAATGTAGAAACAAATCAAGTAGGATTTATTAATTGATTTGAATGAACCATTTTAGAATGGAAAGTGTATTTTCCCTGGAAAGTCGAGTATGTTTCCAAAGTAGCTTTTAAAATATAGATTGAAAGTTGTAGAATTGGTTTTGAAAGAATATTGTTGGAGAAATTACTTTGGAAATTGTTTTTAAATATTTAAAGTAAATATTATTTGAGTTGATTATAGAAGTGATTATTTAAAATTTAAATTGATATTTGATTTAGAAAATGGTTATTTAAATAGTTATACCCTATCAAATAATTCTATTTTATTTTAAAATAGTTTGGGCTTAAAGTTTTATATATGATATTAGCATAATGTTTTCATAACTAATATTTAAGTAAGTGTTTAAAATAGTTTTATTTTAAATGTTTCCATGAATATTTTGGATAAGTGATTTGAATTATTTTAAAGTATTTGAACTCAGTAGAAATGAATAAATATTTGGAAATATATTCCACGTAGGGAAAGTGTTGAAGTGTTAAAATTATATCTTGCGAAGATATGTTGGAAATAAATAATTGAGGGAAAATTATTTAAAATCTGGTGATTGTGGTGAATATTGGTTGATAGTTAAATAACGGACTATCAATATTAGCCTTTAAATGACATTTGAATTTTGATGCGACCGGGGGTCGAATTCTAAATGGATATTTGAAAATCACATCAAATCTTTGTGATGGATATTTTTCTTAAAAGATCAAAGTGGAAATTTGCTGTGATTTACTTGAAATCTGAATGTAACACTTATTTTCAAAATAAGCGCTCGTTATTCAGATTAGCCGGGAGAAGATTTTGTGTCATAAAACCCATGTCGAATAACGATACGACGAAATGGGATTGCATTTGAAGATGGTGTTGAAGACCGGGTATTTTCAAACATGAAAGGATTACCTGTCGAATGTCTCTGCACTGGGTTGCTTCGGTATAGAGATTTTATCACCCTTTGTGATGGGGATTCCATACGTGAATAATGAATATCCGGATTACAAGGGCTTCTTTGAAGTGCCTTCGGTTCCGTTCGATCTCGGAACGGACTTGTATGGATGTGTGTCTGACATTACACTTTGAGATGTAAAGATGGTTTCTATCAAATACATTTCTATTGGTGGCGGAGAATTTATTCTCTTAGCTTAACATCCTTCTTAGAGACATACGAGCTTAGAGGTTATGTAGTTGATGGTTACTAGCGATACATTCCCAATTTGGTAATGTGGCATACAAAGTGCTGCTGATCATTTGTTGATCGCAGTATGGCTTTATGAAAAGCGTAGCTTTGTGGACGAGACTTCGTCGAATCTCACACCCCGGAATTGATCGAAACAGGAAGGATGCAGCAAGGTTATTTGGGGGTTTCTCCCCCTGAAGGTATGTTCATTTCCTTTTGGAAAGAGGTGGTATCATGCTATGAAGCCCAGATATTTAACCTATGTGGTTGCTGCAAATGTATTACTTTGTGGTTGTTGGTGTTGCGGATCCTCGGATAAAGGTCGGTTACGACCGGGGGATGGCATAATCGTGACAGTTAGTTACCTAGTTACAGAGGTAACCCGGCCTTGTGTTGGCAGAGACCCGGTTAGGTTCTCGGGCTTTCCTCCAAAGGCGTACCATGTGGCAATAGGAAGTTCCTTAGCCTGGCCATTTTTTGGAAACCCAAAGTAACAATTCGCGCCCTGTACGGGTTTAGTTGTATAACCTACCGTAGAATGTGACGGTAACCTGCTGTTGAACATGGTAGCTATAGTAGGCATAAGTACGAAATGTCTATGCTGGCTAAGATTAATATTATACTTTCGAAAAAATTTCCACACTATGCACTAATGATAATATTAAAAAGGATTTTGCGTATCAAGCATGTTTGACTATCATAAGGAGAAATCTCCTCTAATTCTGCGTTTGCATTGTGTATGTGGCGGGACGCCTTATGGTAGTTTTATTTTCCAAAAGCATAGTGGATTCTTTTTATTTTCTTTGTGAAAATAACTGTTTTTAAGATCTCACACCAGTCCCGTGACTGACCTAGAGTTTATTGTTCCCTTTCTAAACCCTGGGTGCCCATAATTTTCCACACGGACAGCCTAGAGTATCAGATTAGCAGTTGTTCTGGAGCGAAGTCTAGAAGTATGCTGTGGAGATCTAGAGTTCAAGCTGGATGGCGAGGCATATCACTAGTACATAATATTTCTTTTCTGCTGTGGTGTTGTTGTAAACTCTGATAATGTGATGTATAAACTGATAAAGTGCTTTTGTTTTAAAGAGTATTCATTTATCTATTATATATTGTTCTGCTGCGAGATGTGAGATTCTGTTATTGTTTCTGTTTCTTCTTTTATCTTCTTCTTCTTCTTTAACCCTAATGGTTCGGTTTTCGGTTATTCTATTGTGTGGCATTTGTTACAGTGGTCGTATTAATGTTGACTTTCGAAAGTCGAAAAATTGGGTCGTTACATTTTTATAGAGGAAAACAACAATACAGAAGTAAAAAAATAGTTGTAAGATGATAATGATTATATTTTGCCCACATTTTCCCTTACGTATTTATTTTCCACCCAACTTACTTTTTTATGTGAGTTAACCTCATAGGTTAAGAGGTGCTAGTATTTAGAATACTGTGAATCATGATTGCAATAAGCTTCACAACTTTTCTTACATTGCTAACTTCGGTGAGTAGGAAGGGTTGCATATAACCTTTCTTCTGTCATGTCATAAAATTTTATTCCACCATCAAACACTACTTGCATTCTATTATTAGGAAAGGATGTGCCTCCGTAAACAATGCTAAGCAATGCAAATGCCTATTGCAACTCCCTTATGGTACTAACACATAACCTATAGACTCAGCTGTAATGTCGTCTAATTAATATTGAGCATGTGGTTTTGGTTACCACTTTTGTATGTTTCAATCCTTCATGATTACTTGGATAAACTCTCTTACAAAGTTAAACCTTTGCGGAACTTTCCAACTCATCTCTTCTAAAATAAACCCAAAAATGAAGATTTTAGTGCCTTTATTTCAGTAGTACATGTGCACCTTCCTTAAAAATAATATGTTCCAATACACAATGCTTCATAATTAAATCGGTGCATATATCAATGTAAAAAATTATATGCACAAAATTCACTCTAAAATTAACTGCTAATTATGAAATTTAAATCAATGTTTACATGATCGATTATAAGTAGTATCAAACTCAAAAAACATAGATTCGCAATGCTTAAATAGATTGATGAATTGAATTGTAAACCGGTTGAAAAAAATATGTATACTTGGCGCTCAGTGTCTTTATTTCTTTAGCCATGGTATACTTTAAAAAATATTGAAACTCTCGTACTAGTGCATAGCTGCGTAACAATTTTGTTGAGATTGGAAGTGTTTAAACATTGATTAAAAATTTCAAGGTTACCGAAATTTGTCGTAGACATCATATAAATATTTTAAACTCCACAAACAGTAATAACGTTATAAAATTTTATCAACATATTATATAAAATTTTGACAGCGAATATAACATAGAGAGAAAATGAAAGGCGTACGATTATTTAAAAATTAGATAAATAAGTTTACATTAATAGTTGTTATTCTTTTGTCACACTAAGTATGTGTAAAATGAAAGATTAAGGTTCAAACTAAGATATAAATCAAATGGTTTTCCCCTTTTCCTAGTTAAAGGAAAATCTTAAACTAAATAATGTTAGATGTATACTTCTTGTTAACTATATAGTTAATATTGCAGCATAGTCATCAAATAAAAAATCATATCCTTATCTTTGAGGCAATACGTGGAAAAACTATTGCTTAAAATCTAAGAAAAATGTAGGTATTAAAATGCATGGCACTGAAAAATTATGGAGAATTTACATGTATGAAAAATGAATTTATGGAGTTTAATATTTATGTGCAAGTAGTTTTATACTTAAGCATTCACATTGCTTAGGAATCGTAATACAGTGGAGATCTTAGAACTCAACTGGAATGTATCTTTAAAGAGATGGTAGTGGACATTAAGGTACTGAAGTGCCAATTACTGAATCAATTGCAAATAAAAAAGGTTAAAATACAAACATATATTTTCCAATAATAATGAGATTCTACACACCTTCTTTTCAAATTTCATGTCCATGCCAATTGCTTATTCTAATTTATCTTGTCTCCTACACACAGAATTGATCTACCTACTTTCCACATCAACCGCAACCAGAGTTCCTCAATCATAGAACCTAATATAGAGCAGTCAACTACCATACTTTAAACAAGCTAACGGGTAGAAATTTCATGATGGTTGGATGTAAAATGTTCAAATGGACAACATTTTTCTCTCTTATCAAAAAAATATTTGTAGAAATATTCCTCTATATAGATGAAAATCCTAAAATCATGTTGGTAATACTTTTGAAATTCAAGATTATTTCAACATATAATCTTTAAGATTGTTATATTTTTCAAATCGTTGGCTAAAATCATCATAATCACATCTAAGATGTAGTTATTATAATAAGATTTTTATTCCACGGTATATCAAATTTCTCAAGGTCTGGGGTTGGGCCTCTGCCAATAGTGTATGGTCCAATTTGTGTTTTTTATATATATTTCTAGGTGCATAGACAAAAACAAATGAAAGAACTAAAATATTTGGTGGGTTGCAATTACTGCAATACCTTGATCAAAGCATGAAGTTTAAAAAGAAAATCTTTCTTTCTCAAAATGGTACCCATGTAAACACATACCGACACCATTAACAATAAGCTTGAAATGAGAAAATTGTTGATAATAAAGGAGGAAAGAAGTGTAATACCTTGTCCTTGCTGTTACAAAAAGCCAACCTATCACTCTACATATTCCATCACAATAGCCAAGTGAGTTGGCGGTAGGCAAAACAAGAAAGAAATCGATAATGATACAGAATTAAACGATGTACAATCTATATGTGCAGTCCTTGAAAGTTGCGTGTAGAGAAAATGAGTTGTTCAATCTAAGTGACCTCACTGCTTGATGTAAGTTCATCAAGGAATTTACTCTTTTTTTGCTAGTATCAATAACATTAAAAACACATATCAACTTATTCATGAATAGGCAGCAATATAGTAAGAAAAAGTAGAGGACCTAACTGATTTATCTAGACAAAAATTGAATACCGAAAATAGCACAGTTGAAGCAACAGCTTGGAGAACGAACAAATAAAACAATGCAAGCTCAAACAGGGATAGCGGTGGCAACATAATGGATTCATCAACATAAAGTAGGTTTTTTCTACCTCTAGTAGGATATATAATTAGGCAAATAGCACGTATAGCTCCTCTACACCTGTAAATGCAAATCAACCAAGCATGGCCAAACATTGGTACAGTGGGAATAGACGAAAAACAGTGGCAAACAAGGAATGGCGAAAGAGAAAACCGACAGAGAGGCGAAAACGGTTAAGGCATTAAGGTTAGGGTTTGCACAATATATGACAATGTAGGGTACAAACCGATGCTAAAGGAACGGCTAAGGTAGAAATCGAAGGGAATTTATCGATTCCTAACGAAGGAAAAGGGGAAAGAGGAGAGGGAATCGATCAATTTCGAGTGGAAAAAATTGGGAGAAGGAGATTAGTGATGGCGAAAACGGAATTTACAGGTGGATGAAAATGAGGAAGATAAAATTTCCGACAGTGTAGAGAGAAACAAATTCGGAGACAGTTCAGTTTTCAAAATTCAAGGGGGCTTGTGTGCTCTTGAAATCAAACTCATTAATCATAGTATAGTATAGATATTTTACTTTTTTCACTTGATGTTTATATTTTAATTAATCACTAATATATTTATTTATACCATATCAAAATCCACTATAACTCAAGTGCTTAATGGTAACATAACTCCATTTTTTTATCATTTAATCTCCTCTCTTCTCATTTACTTTCAATCCAGATACCGAACTTCCCTTAATTTGTGTCAATATTTTACATTTTCCCATTGGTATTTGTATCTTAATTACTCGCTAACATATTCATTCTATATACCATATTAAAAATATAAAATATTATCCTTTCACATTCTCACTCATCTTAATTTTTTTCTTCTTCCTATTTTTCAGTTCTCACTTATTAGAACTTAAAATTTATCATGCTTCTGTTTTATTGAAATAGGAGCATGGCGAATCAATTTTCGTACCATGGTTGTATTATTCGGTAAGTATAAATTGAACCAAAATCAAATTTCTCATTTTCGATCACATCATTTTTTAACCTATATTTTCTAAAATTATATTTTGATTATTTTAAAACTATTTTTTTTTATTATATTGACAAAATTGCAAAATGGGTGTGAATGAATAGAGTTGAGATATAATAAACTCCTTATAGCTTAGAAAATGGAAAATAATAAATTTGAAAAGACAAAACAATTTAATGAAAGGTATACTTTACATTTTGTAGTTTGAAGTCTTATTTTTCATATCGTATTTATTATTGCTATCAGTGCGAGCCCATCCTATGCACATGTCGTTGAATGTAAAGATTTGAAAATACAATAGTACGTTATGGTAAAATCATATTTGTAAATCATGTTCAAGCCAGAGTAATGTGAAAAAAAATTGTATGCAACTATTAGAAGTCGGATAATAAAATGTCATGCACAATATATGTTTCAATTCAATAGGCGTATCAAAAAACTAATTTAATGTACTATCCACCTTATTGTCAAATATAACAATTAGAATAACATAACATATACCTCACAAAGGGATATATAGCAAGGCGATACATATTTAGCACTTGCACTCTTGAGCAATCATGTGTTGATAGATCAATTTGCCTAAGTGGTTCATTACAAATGTTGTAGCTATCTTAAAAAAATAATCGTTGCATGGAATGGTTCATGATGGCTCATGTGCAAACAATTTTGACACACAGTTCAACATGCTTCCAAATTAGAAGGATATATGGTAGTGCATTTCTTCAGTTCCTAAATAATAAGTTAAACTGTTGGCCATCAAACTCATTTGAAAGCATAGTAGTTAGTTAGGCAATAGAAAATAAAATAAAATAGATGACCTAATATTTTCAATAAAGGAAATACTAACTTGTGATAAATATATCAACGTCAAAAACAAATTACATCAAATGAAAAAATATTTTGTTTGAAAGACGAATGAAAGTGTGTTATCTAAATCTTATCAAATACATGAATATCAAATTGTTCTGAACAAAGAAGTTAAGCGAGGTTAAATTAAGTCCATAAAAGCTAATGTTTACAACATTACAATAGATAAGTAGAACGATTGTTTGGCTTGATACGCACAAAAATAATGAAGAAGAAAAATTAGTGTTCGGATAATAGGATAGCGTTATTGACCAAGCATCATATGCTGATAGAGGTTGTCATCCATCCATGTCCCCGTGGCCAAACCTAAATGGATTGAATGTTCATTTGTTTACCATAATGATAAGGTTGCTATTAGAGAACGGTGGTAATGTTACACAATTTAGTAAAGACCGCAAGCTTCATATTAATTAGCATATGAAAAGCATATCAATGTGCAAAAGATGATCCTTGTTGAGAAAGCGTAAATCAAATATATTTTAAAAATAGTAAAAATGAGCATATGGATTGCAATTATATTTATCTATTGTTTGCATCAAATATTTGTTTCTGTAACACAAAAATATTTTTTGAATGACAGTTAACATGATCATTTGATTCAACTCATTTCTTAGTATATTTTTTTAAAATTTCAATCAATATTCTTTTCCATTACTTTTTTATATAGAAAATAAATCATATACTCAATGCATTAAATTTATTTCCCAACCTTTCATTGGAGTGATAGTTTAATTCACTTTGTTTATATGTTCCAGATTTATATCTACATAATTTTTCTTGATTATTTCTGATAGCTACCAGAGCTGCTCCCCAGTATGAATCTGAAGCACCTGTATATATGATTAAGTCATCAGTTTCTAATGGTAAAGATAATTTGGGCATATGTTCACAAACCTTTTTAATATGTTGAATATATTTTGTATCGTCTTCTGTCCGCTGCCATTTATTATTCTTTTTAAGCTTTTGTTGCAAAGGAGCTCTTAATCTTGTTAATTTGTTAATAAATATATCAGCATAATTAAGACATCCTAAAAATGTTTGTAATTGTTTTATATCTTCTAATTGGTCAGGAAATTCTTTAATTTTTCTAAGTATATGTGGTTGTAATTCTATATCTCCATTATCTATAGTTATGCCTAAAAAATCTATTTTTTGTACTCCAATAATTGCTTTTTTAGCAGAAAGAGTTATTCCTCTTTTAATACATGTGTCTATCACAAAATTACAATGTTTAATATGGTCTTCTAAATTATCAGAAAATATTAGAATATCATCAACATATACGATACAATAATCATCATGTTGTTTTAATACTTCATCCATTCTTCTTTGAAACATTTGTGGTGCGTTTTTTAGTCCAAAGGGCATAACTAACCATTCATATTGTCCTTGTGGGCAACTGAATTCAGTATATGGTATAGATTCCTCTGTTAATTTTATTTGCCAAAATCCACTTTTACAATCCATTTTTGTAAACCATTTTTTATTTTGTATTTTATTTAATAATACTTCTTTATTTGGTAAATAGTATCCGTCAAAGATTGTGGCATCATTTAAAGCTTTATAATTAAAAACTATTCTAGCTTTACCTCTAACAATTTCACTATGTTTTCTGACTATAAATGCAGGAGAACTATGCGGACTGTTAGAGGGTCTGATTACTTTTAATTCTAAAAGTTCTTTAATTTGGACTTTAAATTCTTCTAAGTCTTCTAAAGAATATTTCATAGGTCTTACCCTTATTATTTTAGTAGGGTCTTTTAATTTTATTGTTGCCAATGTTTTATCTTTATCCCAGGCTGCTAAAGGATTTTCATTATATGTTTCTTTGAATCTTTCCTTAATATTTTCAAGATTATCAATGCTTTCATGTTTTAATATTAGTATTTTTTCAATTTTGGGAATGTCACCACGCTGTGCTGGCGTAGGTTGATAACTTGGATCAATAGCATATGCTTGTTTAAGCCTAGGTGCTAAAATAGGTGTTCCGTATGGTGTAGTAAAGATAATATGATCTGTTAACTGAGTCATAGGTTGATATTGTAGACAGAAATCATTTCCTAACAATATGTCTGGACCTTGAACATTACTGGCCTATAGTTTTGGTATTTTAATTTTAATATTTCCTATTGTAATAGGTACATTTATTGCATAATCTTTATAACAAATTTCTTTTTCTTGTATATCTAAAGCAATTATAGATGATCCATCTTGAATCCACCATTTCTGTGGTAAAATATATTTTTTACACAAAGATATCCCTGATCCTGTATCAACATATGCATTTAGCATTAGTGGTTGGTAATAAGGTATTTTTCAAAGTGCTATAGAAATGTGGGGAAAACAATGACAAAAATAACCACTCGGTTTAGGCATTTTTGACAATTCAAAAGCTTCAAATGAGAATTTCCGCATTATATATACATATATGTATTTGATGTTAACTGGGAATTTTAAAAATAATCTAAAATCTAGTTCAACGAAAGCTTTAGAGGTGATAACTAGTGGTTTGATAATAGCGTATAACACTATTCAAGTTGTAGATTGTAGAATTCTTTCACAGTGGGACTTGTATGATTGGAATATGACAACAGATTTCGATTGTAATCTCAATTATTTGTGCTTAGCAATAAAAATGTGCAGGTGTAAAGTTAATTTGATAACTTAGATACCAACACATAATTTCACTTTTTTTGAAACATACATTAAATTAATTCATATCATTCATTCAAGTTCACAATCTCAAATAATGAATATAATTAATGCTTTAAATC
This sequence comes from Allium cepa, assembly GCA_030765085.1. Lineage (NCBI taxonomy): Eukaryota > Viridiplantae > Streptophyta > Magnoliopsida > Asparagales > Amaryllidaceae > Allium > Allium cepa. The sequence goes on along the minus strand of CM060939.1, from coordinate 527,107,213 downwards.
TAAATAAATCCCTTGAGTTATAATGATTAGCACAACAAAGCTTCATAGTTTTTAGGGTTTAACATATACTGCACAACCAAACAAAAATTCACTTCTAAAGTGTCGTATAATAATGTTTGGATCTAATCCTTACTCTTAGTTACCATGATAACTATAACTTAATGGAATTTTGAATCAGTTGTAGCAATGGAAAAGAAAAAAGCAAAATTGCTTCATAATAATGACAGAGTATAAATAACTTTGATGAACTGATAAGTTAAAACTAAATAAACTACCCAATATACTAAGTGGAAAAACCTATGTAAGCAACTTTGTTAACCCTATAGCAGGCAATTACTTCCAATCAACATACATTGACAGTTTGTAAACAAAGTATAAATTATTAAAAAAATGTACAACATATATTCGATTATAAAACAATGTACAAAAATTATTAGCAGAATTTTAGTAATATAATCCTCTGCTTTGTTGTTCAAATATAGTTAATCGTCCTTTAGAAATCCAAGAAAAAAATAAATATAGTTTAGCTGAAAGAAACAGCGGTACGTCAAAATTTTTATTTGTTATATCTTTACTCAATACCTTAGGAAGCCACAGGAACATACTATAACTTTCAGTAAATATAAGAAGTAAGAAATTCAAAGTAGGATACATCTCCCGCATATTCTTCATAATAAAATCATTTTAGTGCGAACAAAAAATAAATTCCAATATCATGACTGGTAAAGTATCGTTAAGCGATAAAAAGTTAGAAAACAATGAGAATAAATATGCAGAATAAGTTGTAGTCAATAGTAAAATAATCCCGATGAAATGGAAACTAACCAAAGTTTATGTTTTGAATTACAAATGTGAAATATGATTGTCAAATTTATAGCATGGTACAATAAAAAAGAAGGAAAATGTTATATCTATAAAGAAAACATGGATTTAATTTGAAAATAGTTAATTAGATTACGGCTGCTTCAAAAAAAATTGTCTTTTGATTTTGGTAAGAAATGAGGTAATAAGGTAGGAGCAGATCGTACGATTCATTTAGAGAATTTCTAAGAAATTAATATAAGTAGTTCTGCATGAAATGGTCAAATATTTGATCTTCTTATGTCAATATTACTGATAGTAACTAATTTTTTTAGTATTGTGTGAAGAAAACATAGGATAATATGAATTAGTACATCTAAAATTTTTGTTTCCTTTATCTTTGCTACATTTGTTAAGAAGGTGATAATAACATAGCATGACAATAGTGATTATTATTTGCTTTATTTAATTAAAGCAAGGATGTAAATTCTAAGAATACAGTTGGTGAAGTAGCGTAAGTGTTAATGAAACAGTGAAATTGAATGGACACAAAAAGTCATGGTAAACAAAAAATACTGCTTTTATATGGGAACACAAATCAAACTTTATCTTGAAACAGAGAAAATAGGCGATTGCTTTTGAAAAAAAAAATTGATGGCTATGATTGTATTTGACAATACACTGTCGCTAAGGACAATAGATTTAAAAAAAAATTTGAGTAGATGAGGAAAACAACCAAAAGTTTTGAACGACCATAACAAAGATGGGACATATTGTTTTGTTAGGAGAATAAAGAAACCGAGCACAAAGAAATCAAAGATAAAATTCATAAATTTGATTATGTAAAAGACAATATACTTGATTAGTTTACTGTTAAAAGAATTGTATTGTTATGATAACAACAAAGCATGAATAAAAATTTCATAATAACACATAAGAATACAAAGATAATAGAATTGTAAATGAGGATAGATACTAAGGGCTCGACTGCTATAAATATGTGGACAATCCTTTTATATGCATATTTTTAATGAACAACTTATGCATAATGGTCACACCACTTTAACTAACATGAAATACTTTTCAATGTCCAAAAATAAATATTTTAAATCAAATTGATAATATTGGCACAACCACAAACGTAGAAGAAACAAATTATTTAAAACATATTTAAGATGTCATTATTGGATAAAAAAGAAACCGAGCATTAAGAAATCAAACAAAAAATTCATAAATTTGATTGTGTAGAACCGAATATACTTGATTGGTTTACTATTAGAAGAAATTATATTATTAGGACAACAAAAAAGCATGAACAGAAATTTCATAATACCACATAGGGCTATAAAGGCAATATAATTGTAAATGAAAATACATAGTAAGGACTTTACTACTATAAATATGTGGATAATCCTTTTGTGTGCATATTTTAATAAATAACTTATGCATCGTGGTCACACCATTTTAAATAACATGAAATACTTCTTCAATATTCAAAAATAATTTTTTACATTAGACAATCAAATTGATGATATTGGCATGATCACAAACATAGAAGAAATAAATTATTTAAAACATACTTAAGATGTCATTATTGCCTTTTTGTTTTATTGTTATGATTATGATACTCATAATTAGATATATATCTCTTTAGATAACATGAAACACTTTTACAATCACAAAAGAAATTGTAAATGAAATCTTGGAGACAGCTACCCATCAGCAAACATGAACAAAAAAATATTAACAAAGTTGGAAAAAGGTTGAAACGACAACGTGGAGTGGTTTAAAATTGATAATATTGACAGAATCACGGACATAGAAAAACTAAAATATTTAAAACAAGCCTAAAATATGATTATTGTGAATTTTTGTTTTACTTTTATGATTATGATACTCATAATTATATATATATCTTTTTAGGTAACATGAAACACTATTATAATAATAGAAGAAAATGTAAATAAAATCACAATCACGCGTCACCAAACATAAACACAAAATATTGAAAAAGTTGGATAAAGATTTAAAAATGAGAACATACGTAGTTTAGTTGTAGGCTTAATCTGAAGCAGATAAGACTGTGACAAATTTGGAAACTTTATACAAAATAAGGATAAAAACTCTAATGTAACAGTCTAAAAATGAAAACATAAGACTACAAAGGTAATGAAATTGTAAATAAGGATAGATAGTAAGGGCTTTACTGCTATAAATGTGTGGGCAATCCATTTATTTTCATATTTTCAATAAACAACTTATGCATAGTGGTCACGCCATTTTAACTGATATGTCTTTCAATATTCAAAAATAGATATTTTACATTAAACATCAAATTGATGACATTGGCATGATCACAAACAAAGTAGAAACAAATTATTTAAAACATACTTAAAATGTCATTATTGTGCTTTTTATTTTATTGTTATATCATGATACTCATAATTATAATTATAATTATAGTTATAATTATAATTATAATTATGATTATAATTATAATTATAATTATATCTTTTTAGATAACATGAACTACTTTTAAAGTCACAAAATAAATTGTAAATAAAATCTTGGAGACAACTACCCATCACCAAACATGAACAAAAAATATTGACAAAGTTGGAAAAGCTTTGAAAATGACAACATAGAATGGTTTAAAATTGATAATGTTGACACAATCACGGACATAGAAGATACAAAATATTTAAAACACACCTAAAATGTCATTATTGTGAATTTTTGTTTTACATTAATGCTTATGATACTCATAATTAGGAATGTACCTTTTTGTGTAACATTAAACACTTAACAATAACATAAGAAATTGTAAATAAAATTATGGAGACAACCACGTCACCAACATAAATACAAGAATATTGCAAATATTCGAAAAAAGTTTGAAAATGAGAGCATATGGTGGTTTAATTGTAGACCTGATCTAAAGCAGATAAGATTATGGAAAATCTATAAACTTTATACAAAATAAAGATTAAAAATCTAACATAACAGTCTAAATGAAAAGTTACCTATCGATCTCGTGAAAATAACCAAAGTATCGAGATCGATGCAAAAACGTTCCTAAGAAAACAACTTCAGAAATGAAAAAAAAATCAACAACTTTTAATTATGAAAAAGATGAAATAAAAGCAATCAATAAACAACTTTAAACTACTGTGAAAAGATTAAAAGAAAGTTACTGAATAAAAACCATCCAGAATCGTCTTCATCGATGATGGTTTCCTACAAAATGAAAACATCTAGATTCCAAATCTAGATGGTGCTAATTTAACGGTTTCTTACAAAACAAAAGGTGTTTCCCTAGATGATTTGAAAAAAATATAGTTTATGCGAATCAAGAGAGAAAATAGAAATTAGAAATGTTGACAAAATTGATAAACATATTAGAAGATTGAATTAAATAGAAATGGAGATATGGTTTTAGAAAGATGAATTTGCAAATTAAAGGGAAGTGAGTACGAAGTTATAGAAAAAGAAAGGGCAACTATCAAAAATACATTTTCTTAATTATGAATAAATTAAGAGTAAAAAATGCTAGGAGACAACAGATGAATAGCCATAATACAATATATACATGAATTGTGATTGGAAAAGAATTGGAAGGTGCAATTGTAAATTGCCGCACTTCTGATTTGTTCATTGGCAACGAAGTTATAGGAAGTGGAATTTGCGATTTCACGACCGGATACTGAAAGGGTTACTCGAGAACGACCGTATTGAAGTCTGAAGTGAAAACTGGACATTATCCAATTTCTAAAATCTCGGCCAAAACGTTGAATATGGTAAAAGAATATCCAAATCTCAGTTAGGACCAAACCAGACCAGAAACGTTGGCTCTAGCATAACGACTGGTTCCAGATGCAGAGACGGGGGCACGGGTTTCTCAGATGATGCGGTTACTAGTAGGAAACGGTTACCATAAACTTGTTCTCAGAACGTGATTATTATAACATGAAACCGGTAGGAATTCCAAGATCTAACATTTATGAACGAAGAAGAAGGGCCTGGCAAGATGGCAAGGTAAGGAAGTGGGATAGATGTGACAGGAATGACGAGGTAACTTGGTGAAGCAGAATGGATTGAGCACACGTTCTCACTTTCTCTTCATATATGTTTGATACTATGTAACTCCATAACGGTGGAAAAAACCGACCGTTTAATTGTATAATATCAAAGGAAAAAAAATACTTGTTAATTTTCTTAAGTACGAATTCAATGAAAAATTAACTAAATTGTTTATAATGAAAATGAAAGTAGTTGAAAAGGTGTAAATCCAATTATATTAAGGTTTGCACTTGTAAGCCGGCTTGATACTAAAGATCTGCTTTCAATATATTCATATTCTTGATAAAAAATTCTTAAAAAATACGACTTTAAGAAAAAGGACACGCATATAATAATGAGTTCTTCCAAGGGATTCTCAAAGAAACCCTAAATTTCTAGAAAATGCATGCTAAAAAAACTAACAGAGTACATGAGAAACTTATATTGACTTAGGACCACAAATAAGAAGGGCAAGATCCTTTGTCATTTTGCTTGATTCCACTGTCTAATCATAAGCGGACTCAAGTTTATTGACAAAGTCCAGGATTTTATCATTGTTATCGAATTTCGCTTTGTCTTAAAAATGATACATTAGATTGATTGAAGGCAAAGATCTAAGTAGCTTTTCAACTATAACTCATTACTTTGCACTAGTAATTCAGCTTCACCTTTGTTCTAATCCATGGGTCCAAGCAAGGATAGAAGCAATGCTATTTGTAATAATCTCCTTCCCCTTTTGATGTGACTTAAAATATCTAGTCACGATTCCACAGCGGCAACCAAAACTTGATTGTCATATATGAATCGCTCATGGACACATATACACACATTATGTTATATCAAGAAAGATCAACGTACTCTTATTTTGAGCTTTTTTGTAGCTCTAAATCATCATTACATTTGAAAAATAAAAGGACAGATCAAACACATATTAACTTAGAACAAATCATCATATTTGTGAATATTTAATTGAAGAAGATAAAAAATGAAAAAATTGATGTAAAAAATAAATCACATATTATTGAACTACATTATTTAAATAAATCATTATTAGTACCATTTTTATAAAACTACCATTGCTAAAATAAAAAAACTAAACTTTAGAATCGGTCGTTGATGATATTTATTCCAGCAAGAAGCTTAATTCGGCCGAATAATCAATGATTGATTGAAACATAACAGTGATCTTTCATTTTTTTCATTTATGTACTCAATCTGAGCAACACTAACCCTGAAAAGACGACGAACCCATAACAACTCCATTAGTTTTTTTGTATATATTTTCAACTTTCTCATTCTTAATCTTATAAAGGCCATCATCACACAACCTATGATTTCCTCTTCTTGTTCATCGAAAGTAGTAATCAAAGCTTCAGCAGATGGATCGGTAATTTTCATTACCATAATATATCTACATTACACAAACATATTATTAGAGACATTAACGATTACTATAAATATTTAACTCTAAATTTTACCTCAAAATACAAGTACTTTCATTCTATCGGCATGCTTCACACCAATAGCCTGATCTTGCAACTTCGGTTACCTTTTTGTTACAACTCTTACATGCTCGATACCACAATGTTTGACTCTTAATGTAAGTTATGTAAACAAATACACTAAAGAATACAGACTATGTATGAGAGAAAAAAGTAAATAACCAATCGCTATGAAATTATTAATGTATGATATAATTTGAAATGACGAGGACTAACCTTGTCATAACCCAATGTCGAATTGTATGTTACATGAGAAAGCATAACCCTGTCACAATCATTAGATGTTATTTTTTCATTTTTGCCTTCACGATTATACCAAATTCTAAGCTTTTTAACTTTTGGTATGTTCGGTTTATAGCCAAATTGCTTTTACTCAATGTTAATAAAGATAAACCCACGGTAACAGTAAAAAATCTTAAAAAATGATGGCATGGTAATGGTAAAAAAATTAAATGACTTTTACCTTGAAAATCTCCAACTTTTACATATTTAATAGCTACTATAAGAGCTTCATCAACCATTTCTAGCAGCTCAGAACTTACTTCCATAGCTAATTCTTTCCATAACATCAATTTAATGGTTTTGGTTCTATCATTTAAATCTAATCATAAATATTTTGATTAAATAAATTAATTAGTGCAGTATGTTTACTTATGAATCATCTGCAATAGTTATATCACGTTTTTCAATTTTCTCATTGTATATTTTTCTTCAAATACCTTTGATTGACGAGGCACTTTGAACAAGGCCGATTACATCTAAAAGATGATTATATTAAGCAAACATACAATGATTTATAAAAAGTTAATAATGTGGATGCATACCTACAACTTCCTTTCTCGCAAGATATTTTTGAAGTTGGTTAATCTTTACAAAGTTGGATCATCAAAACAACTCCCGTCGTCGAGTCGTCGAAATTTGAAATATCTCTATAAACCAAGAAAATTACAAATTCTCGTCATATCAGCCCTAAGCCATCAAACCTACTCCCTAGGTCACCCCCGAATCAACCACGTCAAATCCCCATGTTTGCCTCAAGTTTCCTTTATGTTTCACTCACTTTAAATATTGTTCTCTCATAGGTCATCACTCACTATCTCTTCATTTAATAGGCTAGCGATCGGTAGGGCATAGCCCCTTACATGTTCGATTTAACATAGCAAGAATGGTACGGTTTGGTACCGACCTATAGTGTTCAGTGCTTAGCTAGAGTTTGGCTAACTACTAACATAATAAATCCACCAAAGTACACCCCTTTTGCGAACCCGAGGCCTTTCATGTGTCGCCATCTCCTTAGCCCGAAACTTGGCTCGTGCTTTCCTTAACTCAAAGTCGTTCGATGGTAATCCATCATATTGTTCGTAGCGCTTTGTTTCCATCATTTCTCGAAGTTAGCTTAATTTTTGCACCAAGTTCATCTTGATCATTTTGCTCTATCCCGAAGTCTTCTTCGTGTAAGCCCGAAGCAACCCCATTACTTTACCATATAGTGAAACTTTGAACTTAACTCCCTACTACAGGTTGGTACTAACCCTTATGGGTCGGTGCCGATCGATATGACTCAGCCAAAATGTTGGCTAAGTCATTCTTTGACTTGCAGCATCGATTCTCTTTAGAAATCCGACTATGTTTTGCATGCAATCTTCAAATCTGATTGATACTCCATTCTTTAATGCTTGAATCAATTCCAACAACTTTGTTCCAAACTTCAATCGAAATTTCCAAAGCCTCTTGCCAATCTCCCTTTGATTAGTTGGTTTAGGCTTATATAATTGACAAAATGATGGGTTTTTGTTAGAGGAATGTCAATGGAGGTTAATAGATGTTTAAAGAAGAGAAAATTATGATTAGTGGCCGCTGTGGAGACTGCTATTAACCTTATCCCAAAATCATTAGCAAGCCTAATTACGGGCTCGGATTGATTACCCATTAATTTTCCTAAGGACCGTCCAAACTTCAAAAAGTCATTTGTCCTAAACCATAAGTCCAAAAATTTATTATGATCACTTTATGAAAAGTGAAACCATCGTATCTTTCATCTAGAAGTGGTTTCAGACTCTAATTCGGCTCCTGTCAAAATTTATAAACATTATAAGATTTTCAAAATTAAAACTGTCCAATATTTATTCTCGAGGTCAAAAACTTTAATACTCGGCATTTACCAAAGTTATATTTAATTTGGACTCAATTTGGTTACAAAAATATAATATTTTTACGATCCACCAACAAATAAAAATATGGGTTATAGTACAATACTAGAAGAAGAACGTTGTTGCAGAATTTTTTTTGTTGTGGGTGAAAGGGTTGTGGCATAATTTATAGTGAAGGGAGAAACTAGCCGTAAGATAACAATTGCAGACAAATTCCTTATTATTATAAAAAGGAAAACTCTTTGTCTTATCCACAAGTATGACTATTCAGTTCACTAGACATATAGATGGTTTAAACTAGCAAAGGAGAAGTAAACACGCCATATCTACGTGTATTATGGCTAGCTGAGTTCAAATTTTTAGCTAAACAAGCGATTGCTGGTTGTACTCTTAGGAACAAACTTGATGTTGTTCTACAACATTCGACATTTGATCAAATCAATTCTCATGGTAATGGTGATATGATACTGAAGATCCACACTTGCATGACAAGATCAACTTTTCAACTATTCTATTTCAAATGCTAATGTAAAAGTATGACTCTTGATGGCAATAGAGGGGACTATGTTACCTATATTTGTAATGCTGATGATTACGTAATTAGGTATAGTAACGAAGCGGGTATGGTTAGTGATCATTATCCATACATTAATCAATCTATGCCTGATATGAGTCTTGTTGCTCGATCTAAACAAATATTACTAGCAATAAACAAGTAAACAACAATGTGTTTTACTTGTTTTTTCTTCTTAATATATGATTATTGTTCCAAATTTCAAGTTTGCAGAAAAAATAGTTTTTTTCCTTTATTCATGAAAACGATGGTTTATATTTCCATATGATCTTTTGTTCTATCTTTCATCAAAAAAACATGCTATACTTTTAGCTTGAAAGTTCCATGAAGCATACCCTTTTACATAAATAATTTATATATTGTTTTCTTAGAATGAGACCCACTTTAATTAATTTTCATAGAGTTAATATTTTCAAATTTATTACCTACCAGGATGAGTGGATAAAATGGTTCTTTTAAGATTAATAATGTCATTAAAATTTTGACTAACCCAGAATAAAAAAATATTAATTTGACGATAAGTATAAACTTTACAAACAGGCATAACATGGACACTATCTTATGGTCATACATGAATGCTTGCATGTAAATGATAAAAAAACAACATTTTGAACAATCAACAATTGTTGCATGTTAGAATGTAAGCAAAAGTGTAAAGAAGAAATCTCATAGATAAATGTCATTGTGCCTATAACTTATCCAACACTGTGACAAATTCAACAAATACTGTATCAGATAAAAACTGATATTTAAGTCGTTATGATTTAATTTTAATTTAATTTTTGTATATTTAGTCAAATTTTAATTATAAAAGTTACTAATTATAGTGTAATTTTCAAATTTACTAATAATAATTTAGTGTTAAACTGAGAAGTATTAAATTTTAAAATTAATTTAAATTCAATCTAAAAGTTCGTATAATTTAATTTTCATATTAGTACTTATTATATTTAAATTTAAATTTAAATTTTATTACAATGTAATTATAATACTTCTTTTCATTAGATTTAATTATCAGTAGGTGTTAGCCAAATGTATATAAAAAGTTAGCATACAAAACAATGGTGGGGGAAAAAAAATGAGAGTGTAGGGAACTCTCTATGCCACGCTGAAAATTTTCCATTCAAAAAATCCATGCAAAGAAAAAATGCATCATAGAGAAAGCGTAGAAGTTCCTTAAGTCTCACATACACCTCTACATTTTACTAACACCGCACTTACGTGCCTTTGGAATAGCATAAGGAATTCCATGTTGGAAAACCAGGCCTTTTCTAGTAGTAATGTTAAAAACAACCAAAGTAAGTCCCCAGCCAATGTACAAAATATTTTTGAATCATATAAATAATAAAAGCGATAAAGAACTTTGAAAAATAAAGATTGGGCTAAGAAAATCACTCAGAGAAATCACTCAAATGAACACTCAAAATGGACCTTAAAAAGAGGGCTCAAAGTAAGACACCAAGAAAGCATTTGATCCACTTAAGCTAACCCTAGAGCTTTCTCTAAGTCCAAGTTATCTCCTAAAAAAGTGCTCCGCTCATAGCAAGAGCACTTAGACTTTAACATTCAAAGTTTCAAGCGGGCTCCGCTCGAAGCATTCATGGAGCCTGCTCTAGGTTAGTGATCCACTCTAGTAGTGCTCAAGCTAGCTGATGCTCGAATCAAGCATTGAAAAACCCAGAGTTGGCTCCAGTCAAAAGAAGAAAAGAAATTACCATAACAAAACAATTGGAGAATTCAATGTTATACAGTCACCAATTTTAGGGATTTAGTAATTATTGTATTTTCATTTTCTCTTATAAGGATTATCCATAAATTGATATATATATATATATATTTACCTTCATAGCAATCAAGCATGGATACTTCCTGGTGTTTTTTTAGCGTGTGATTGCTTAGTGATGCTTTTTCCCTGGGTTGGCCTTTTTTTATTTAAAAAAGAGGGAAAAGGAGGGATCAAGGCAACAGTGAGCACTCGAAATAAGAAATTTTTTCTCAGGAAGCTTTCGATTATAAGTTAATGCAAAAAGGTCAAGTAGTAAATGCTCATATTCCCTACACGATTCAAGAAAAGAAAAAGGGATGACCCCTCGAAGCAACTCTTTAACTCTTCCTCATACACAATTACGTTATTAATTTGCCATTACTATGTCATTTTATTCTACGAACTTGTTTGTATAAGGAGATAAATTAGAGTAAGAAAGTTGATGTAGGTCAATTTACGAAGGTCGTTTATGTATAGTGGTTTTTTTCTTTTTCGTGTTGGACTTGTTCTTTTTTTCTACTATATTTCTATTTTTCTTTCCACTATTTCAATCTCAATCCCTTTTGAAATATTATAAAACAGCTTTAGTCAAATCCCTTGTTTAAATATGTATTGATAAAGTTAATATTGAGTTTCGTGGTCAATTGCATGACAAATAATTTAGACCTCCTACGATGTTGGGTACTAGAAATTTGCTTTATCTACCATATTATCATTCTAACATATATTACTTCCTTTAATCACTAAAATCAAATTGTTTAATGTTCATTTATTTGACGACAGTAACATTCAAAACTAATTTTATCAAAAAATACTCAAATTTAACCTTTTTTTGAAATACAACCAATAGATTCAATGTACACCATGAAAAAGAAAATGTGTAAGAGGACTGTAAAGATCATGTCCTGGTTGATAAGGTTGTTAAAATGTGCAAAACTGGGAAAAATGAAGCATTTGCTACGTCATTTTGACATAATCGAGTTTCTTTTTCCTTAAGATAGAATCTATAGAACAAAGATGGAATTGATAACCAAACGCATTCCATATGCCATTACTTTGCCATATTTTTCATTATTCTATAAAAATTTAATAAGAAAGAAAAATAAAGCAAGAACCAACAAGATGGATGTTCATGTCGACTAAAGTTTGATGAACTAGAAAATAGCCGAATGAATTTTATAATAAAAATAACCGTAAGCGCACCGTGCACACTAGTAGTACGTGACGAGTACGGGTCGATCCGTAGGAAATTGTAGATTTTAAAATTCTATTCAATCAAAATAAACCAAAGTTGAATGATTTTTAACAACTAAAAGAAAGTGAAAACAAATTAAAACTAAGAAAAATAAAAACACGAGATTAAAGAGCAATTTAGAAGCAAATCCTCTCTCATGATCACATAAATCAACATAATGAATTATGATCTCTTTTTGGTCATTTATGAGTTTAGTTGATGCATTTATCATAAGCATGACCTAATTGTGTTATTAATTAACACACTTAAGTTATAAAACTTTAATGCACCCACTTACTAACTTTAATGAAAATGATATGAAATTAAAAGTATAATCTATTTAAGCATGGCTTATTAACTATTGAATTAGAAACATAAACTGTCAAATTTTGATTCTAAATCCACTTCCATTACCATCATCATATGTTGATGAAGAGGTAATTAGTGATTCATATGTCTACGCATAGCTTATTTGTTTTGAACAACATAAGCTATCAAAATCAATATTAAACACAAAATCACACAAACATCCAACTTTCCATCAAGAACATTAGAGACATAAATGATAAATTATGTTGCATTTACATGATTCAAGAGAACTTCATTACTCCCAAATCGAAGGGATTAGCCTCTCATTTGCGTTATCATATCAACACAAGTAGAAAGCAACATGAAATGAACAAAAACAGAAAGAAGAGGAAAATGAAAGCCAATGGAAAAGAAAACTAATCTAATTGCATAAAATAAAAGAGACTTACACTACAACATGAAAGGAAATAAACAAGAAGAGGAAAAGAAAATGTATTAAATTTCATAAAAAGGTTACATGAAAAGAAGAAATAAATGGCTAAGTAGCCATGAAAAGAAAGAAGAGAGTTTGATTTATTTTTGAGCCTAAACTAAAACTAAGAGAGACTAAGGAAGAAGAGGGTTACATGAAATATAAAGGGTATATATAAATCTGTTAAACCCTAATTCATATTTTTGGGGAATGCCCAAAATGCCTTTGTAGGAAGTTTGGTGATCAAGTTATCATTCGCTTCAATAATCCCCCACTTAAATGTACATGAAGCTTTAATGGCCTTTTAGCGTGTGCATTAGCTCCTAATTGAAAATCAAGGTAAGTGGATGGGGTCCTCCATGTTTTTTACTTTGAATTATTTTCATCTTCATTCTTTTGTATCTTCTTTGTGCATGCATATCCCTTCATGAAACTACTTGTAATTGAGCTTAATTTCCAACAAAATAATATATAAATTTTCAATTAAATTTTTTCAATTTAATATATGCACAAAAATGACCATTTTGCCCTTGGATGAAGATGAATATGTGACAAATTCAAATAATATGAATTTTGGTTTAAACAAGTGAAAATACCAAATATGATCATTTATTTAATTTAAATAGATTAAATATGGTGGTAAAAATTTGCACATTTACGTGCACATCAAATACCCCCACACCTATCTTTTTATTTGTCCTCGAATAAAGAAACTAAGATAAATCCATTTTCGTAGGGAGCACGATTGCATTGAGCATATGCAACAAGTCGTTAAACCTCTAGATGTTCCTAGTAGGACGAGTGTTGTCTCGTGAGGGTTTTCAGCGGATACTACCTACAAAATCCAAATGCAGGATGAAAATATTTACAAAATGCAAGATTTATTTACAAAGAGATGGATGTGAGTTTTTGGAAATATTTACAAATTGACACAAATAAGTTAAATATAGATTTTGGTCATTATCTTGAGATTTAAGTCATTTACTCGTCAAAGTTTCCAAAAAACAAAGTTATCATAACAAATAGATTATAGTTTAGCTCGTTGTTTCGGTTGATAACAAAGTGTTGCTATGAAATGGATCCTTGGTTGATTATCAAAGTTTATCAAGGTGGTATATTCATTTCTTTTCAATAACTAGTCAAATCAAATAAGTTAAAATAGTGCTTCGATTTCATTTGCTTACTCTCTCTTTTTTTTGAAAATTTTATTGATACTTACAATATTTACATATGTCTAACTCAAATAAACTGAGGCCAGATATATTACCCATGCACTGCCTTTCGGGCTTATGCGAGGGGAATATAAAGCGTGGCGAATGAACACACGAGTGTGAAAACCTATTGACTGTAGGCGTTATTAAAAAGAATTTTTATATACACCTAGCTCGGATAAACTGAGGCCAGATGTACCGATCGTGCACTGCCTTTCGGGCTTACGTAAGAAAGGTACAGAGCATGGTGAGTGTACACACAAGTGTGTACACCTGTCGATCGTATGTGTTAATAGAAAATATTTACATATATACAGATGTTTTGTTTTTTTAATATGTTTTTTTTTCTTTTTTCAAATTTTCTTCTTTTTTTTGAAAGAGAGAGTTTTGCAAAATAATCTTAGCATCACTTAACTTAGAAGACAAAAAAATGTTATATCCTTTACTTTAAATCAACCACTTTTTAAAACAAAGATTTTCAGTTAGGATATATTTCATAATTAACACGTATGAATCTTCCTATGTACTAGTTAAACCATTGTTGTTTGTAATCAAACTTCATTTTTACTTTTGTTAAGACGAATAAATTTTCAACAATTTCAATTAAATAAAGGAAAACCATATATTTATCTTGTAGTGTTTCTTTAGAAATAAATCAAAATGCTTTAAAAAGAATATTGTTTTTGAAAAAAAATTATACACGTATTTTTTTGAGTTTTGGAGGAAAAATTAACCCATGAAAAATCAAAAAGAAGAGGAGTCTCTCCCTCCCCACACTTGATTTTGACTGTGTCCCCACAGTCAACCCAAGTGGAAGGAGAAAAAAAAAAGATAATCTTTATTTAAATGAAAATGAAAAGATGATTATTTACATGACTTAAAGAGTAAATGAACTGATCTTCAAAAAACCAATTCATTTGTCTCGCCAAGTACGCGAGACACAGCTTAAGCATAGAAAACTAAATCGTAGAAGATTTTGGAATCGAATGTGGATTCGGAAAAACGAATATCGTTTTATTAAAAATCATATGAGTTGTTTTATTTTCGATGATTTTGGGCGTAGATAAAACAATTGATTGAAATTCAAGTTTATTTTCACCAAATTGAAATTCAAGTTTGTCATTGGAAAATTCTTCAAAATTGTTGATTTCAAAATCAAAATGGTGATGTAAATCTTCCCCTTCAGAATTTAACAACTCATTTTCGAAAATTCTAAAGAATTCGTGTTCATTAAAATCGTTTTTTTGTTGGATTATCAACAACTTCATTGCGTATCTCAAGTTCAAAATCCAAAGTTGCTGTATTCAAATTTTTGAAATCAAGAAAGGAAGATCGAATATTAAATTTGATTCCATACCCTCAAAAGAATTGAAATCCAACTCAATTACCGTATTTTCAACAACTTCATTAAGATTATTATTTTCAATTTCAAAAGTTGTTATTTGAAAATCGTCAATTTGGGTAAAAGATGGATTATCATTTGACTCGTCACAGGTTGGGATTTTCTTTTGTTTATCACGCTGTTTCATATATGTTTCAATCAATGAATCTGTGTGATCATTGTAAATTTCGTCCATTTGCTCAACAAAATCCAATTTATAGCCATTAACATGAGGATTTTCACTTTGAAATTGTTGAGAACAATGGTTTTTAATCGTAACGTGGTTAAGATTATTCCCGTTGCTAAATTCATTTGAAAAGTTGTTTTCATTTTCATTTTGAGTTTGAAATTCATTTTGGAGTTCGAAATTGAAGTGCCATGGGTTATACTCGAAGTCATTTGAATTTTGAAGTGAATTCAAATTTTGATTACTTTGAACATTTTGACTTGAGCTATCACACAAATAAGAATTACACAAATCATTTATCATTTGATCTTGTTGTGTAGAGATTGCAAGTAGAGATGAAATGCTATTTTCGAGATTCGAGGGTTGGTCATCGTTTTGAAAACTTTGTTGTTCAAAATTCGAATTGTTTAAAGAATAGTTGTCGTTAAAATATCCATACGAATTCGGAGTGAAATTATATGGATTATACTGATTTTCACAACTATTGTAAAATTCAAGTTAATATGGAAATTCAGACATTTTCAAAAATGTTTTTGGTTTTTTTATAAAGGAAAAATATTTATATATAGAATTCATTTTTTTAAAATGGAAAATTGATTTTTGTTTTCTTTTTTATTTTTCAATTTTTTTGTTTTTTGAAAAGATTTTATACCTTTTTTGGATTTTGGATTTTCTAAAAGAAAACTAAGTACTTTTATTTTGGATTTTTGGAATTTTGATTTGAAAATTTTCAAAGGAAAAAGAAAAAACTAAGTTAAGAAATATTTACAATTTTTTAATTTTGGATTTTGATTTTTTTTTTTAAATATACATGAACTAATGCAACTAAATGAATGCAAGGGTCTAATTACAAATTATTTATCCTAAGTTAACCCAAAATTGTAAAATCACAAATTGTCTTAAATCAACAAGATAGTTCTCAGCCAGGTGACGGAGAGGATTTATCTGTGCATCATGAATCACCGTAGCAATGCAGCCAAAGGTTTAAGTACCTTCAAAGAAAAAATTCAGTATAATATTTACGAATCACCGTAATATTTATAACCAATTATTGCTCTGCCGTAGCCTAAACACCAAGAATTTAAATTATTCAAAGAAGACAAATTGTTAATATACAATTAAGTGCTGTCGATGTCTAACCGTTATTATTAACAAATTCTAAGATGAAATGCGAAGCAGAAATTAAACGTATATTAACAATGCAACTACGAATGAATTTTTTTTGAATTTTTTTTGATAAAAATGCAAGCAAACAACAATGCAATTCAAATAAAACTAATAGATATAGGTTAAAAGCAGCAGAATTATTTATATGCAAGTAAGCAATTTATTTGGCAATCAAAGTGAAGCAAACAACTTCTCCTATCTGCTTTGGCAACCTGAAAATAAAAACAAGATATATATACAATTTTTTTTATATCAAAGGATAATAAAAAAAATGAAAACAAAAGAAACGAAGCAAAATAAAATATTCAAACAAAAGAAAATAAAACACTTTAAAACTTGTTTTTTGTACAAGAAGGGGCGCGCGCGCGCTCTCTCTCTCTAAAAAAAAGTAAAAATTTAGGCCTAGACACTTTAAAACAGTGAAAAAGAAATAAAAAATAAAACAAGGAAAAAGAATAACAACACACACAGCCCAGCCCAATTAAACTTAACAAGGAAAACTAAAATAAAATAAAAGACGAAACAAAAACTATCCTATCAAACTCCTACCCGGCCCGATTAAAAATAAAACTTCCCTGAACAAAACATCAGAGAGATTACAGTTCATAATCTAGACAAAATCCACCTCGAAATAAAATTAAAAAACAATATCGCTTCTTTCTCACAACAACCAAAATCGATTTCACGAATTGAAGACCTCGAACAATGGTGATGGATTTGGTTGCGGTGGTTCAGGGAACTCACGAATTGATTTCTCGAGCTGAGATGGTCGCGATGGGATTGTTCGTGGTTGAAAAACTGTGTTCGAGGCGATGAGTGGGGTATTTGGTGATTCGAAGAGGTTCGGAGAAGTCGTCGAAGCTTGTGGTAGGCAGGTCGTAGTTCGAAGTTGATGGAAGGCAGCAGTGTTTGTGAGTTTGAAGGGGGTGCTCTTGATGGTCTGTTGAAGGGTGGAGTTTATTGTGAGGAGTTCGTGTGTAGTTGTAGTTGATGGTGGTTGGCTATCAGGCAGAAGTTAGAGGTTGAACAGGGGGTGATTGCTGAGTTGTACGTTGATTATGTTGCAGTGATAGTTGAACTTGGCAGGGGACTGTTGTGTTCGTGGGAAGAGGCGTGATGATCAAGAGTTGATTTGAGGAGTTAGTGGATGGTCAGTGGGTAACAGCAGTGGAGGCTGTGGCAGGCGGCTGTTGTTGATTATAGATGTGGCAGTGGTCTCAATGGTCTGTTGTATGGTTGTGGACGGGCTTCAAGGGTTTGGAATGGTGGCAAAGGGTGGGCACTAGATGGTCGCTGTGCAGTAGTTTCTCTAGTTGCAGTTGAAGGGAAGTTTGGTGAAAGTTATTGAAGGGAAGATGGGAAGTTAGTGAATGATACGTTGTGGTGATGAAGATGTTAGGCAGGATGATCGAGGTTTATATGATGTGAAGCTCTATGAAGTGAAATTTTATGTGATTATGATTATGGATGTGGTGTAGACATGAGGTTTGATGATGGTGCGCAGAGACAGTTTGAAGTTTGGTTTGCTGCTGCAGCGGTTTTGGAGATGGTTTAGGCAATGGGGAGTGTTGTGTGCTGGTGGGTGATAGTTTTCGACGGTGATGAATGTATGTGGTGGTTTGACTGTGGTCGTAAGGGGGGCAGAAATGAAGGTTTGTATGGAGGATTGTTCGAAGTGGTTGGAGTTGTGAGATAAGGAGGTATTTAGAGGAGTGGAACAGTGAGGTCTTGTGGTAAGTTTGAGTTAGGTGGTATGTTGTGATGTATCTGTGCACAGTATGTTTGTAGTGACAGTTAGAGTAGATATGCAGCAGTTTTGAATCGCAACAAATTGGCTTAGAGATGATGTTTTGGAGATGGTTTAGGCAATCTGTTTGGTAATGAAGTATCAAGTATGGTTGTCAGAGTGGATATATTGTGAAGTAGTAAAGGTTGCTGTTTTATTGTGGTCTGAATTGTTGTGGTTGGAAGGAAGTACAGGACAGTGCAAGATGTGTTGGTGATGTACAAGAGTAAGAAGTGTGTGGTCGGAGCAGTAGATGAAGTAGTGGAGTGGTGAGTTTCGAGGCAGAGGGGGGAGTAGTTGTTCACAGCAAAATAAAAAAAATTGTAAATTGTAAGTGCAAGTGCAAGTTGTAAAAAAGAAAAAATTGTAAAGAAAGATGAACTGCAAATTGTAAATGAAAAGGGAAAAAAAAATTGGAATTGTGATTGTGTTTTTTTTTCTTCTTTAAAGAGAAATGCAAATGAACAAAACACTAGAAAACAAAACACACAAACAAATCACACAACAAATATACACAATTTTTTTTAATGCAAATTAACACACGAACAAACACACAATGAAAATCAAATTAAAATAATTCGAAAAACAGAAAATTAAAATCAAAACTATTCTCCGGCAACGGTGCCAAAAACTTGTTCGCGTTGACTAAAGTTTTATGAACTAGAAAATAGCCGAACGAAATTTATAATAAAAATAATCGCAAGTGCACGGCGTACACTTGTAATACGTGGCAAATACGGGTCGATCTGTAGGAAATTGTAGATTTTAAAATTCTATTCAATCAAATTAAATCAAAGTCGAATGATTGTTAACTACTAAAAGAAAGTACAAACAAACTAAAACTAAGGAAAATAAAAATATGAGATTAAAGAGCAATTTAGAGTCAAATCCTCTCTCATGATCACATAAATCAACATAATGGAATTATGATATCTTTTTGGTCATTTGTGAGTTTAGTTCATGCATTTATCATAAGCATGACCTAATTGTGTTAATTTATTAACACACTTAAAGCATCAAACTTTAATGGACCCTTTAACCCACTTACTAACTTCAATGAAAATGATATGAAATTAAAAATAGAATCTATTTTAAGCATGTCTTATTAACTATTGAATTAGAAACATAAACCATCAAATTTTGATCTAAATCCACTTCCATTAACATGATCATATGTAGATGAAGAGGTAATTAGTGATTCATATGACTAAACATAGCTTATTTGTTTTGAACAACATAAGCTATCAAAATCAATATTAAACACAAAATCACACAAACATCCAACTTTTCATTAAGCACAAAAGAGACATAAATGGAAAATTATGTTGCATTTACACGATTTAAAAGAGCTTCATTACCCCTAAATTGAAGGGATTAGCCTCTCATTTGTGTTATCATGTCAACACAAGTAGAAAACAACATGAAATGAACAAAAACAAAAAGAAGAGGAAAATGAAAGCTAATGGAAAAGAAAACTAATCTAATTGCATAAAATAAAAGAGATCTACACTACAACATGAAAGGAAATAAACAAGAAGAGGAAAATAACATGTATTAAATTGCATAAAAAAGTTACATGAAAATAAGAAATAAATGGCTAAGTAGCCATGAAAAGAAAGAAGAGAGTTTGATTTATTTTTGAGCCTAAACTAAAACTAAAAGAGACTAAGGAAGAAGAGAGTTACATGAAACACAAGGGGTACATATACATCTGTTAAACCCTAATTCATATTTTTGGGGAATGTCTAAAATGCCCTTGTAGGAAATGGGGTGGCCAAACTATCATTAGCATCAATAATCCCCCACTTAAATGTACATGAAGCTTTAATGACCTTTTAGCATGTGCATTAGCTCCTAATTGAAAATCAAGATAAGTGGGTGGAGTGCTCCATGTTCTTCACTTTGAATTGTTTCCATCTTTATTCTTTGTATCTTCTTTGTGTGCATATTCCTTCATAAAACCACTTATAATTGAGTTTAATTTTCTATAAAATAGTATAGAAATTTCCAATTAAATTTTCTCGATTTAATATATGCACAAAAATTACATTCCTTGGATGAAAATGAATATGTGACAATTTCAAATAATTTGAATTTTGGTTTAAATAGGTTAAAATACCAAATATGATCATTTATTCAATTTAAATAGATTAAATATGGTGGTAATAATATGCACATTTACGTGCACATCAGTGGACATTTTGTACTCCTTACTAATGTTTTTCTTTATTTATCTTTTAAAACATAACATCGGCAATGCACTTGCATTTCTAGCGTCACAAACATCGCCTTTTCCCATTTTAAACAACAACAGTAATAAAAACAAATAAAGATGAAAACCTTTCCTCCGTCGCTTTTTCTTTTGAACCAAATGACAAGAAAGGAGTTGCTAATAAAATGTAGTGGTGTCATCAAAAATAATCGACGTTGATGGTTCGTGATGGATGCTGGACATTTAAACTTTTTAGTGTATACACATTTGATTTTGGACCCAATATTTTTAGGAGAAAATCCCTTTAGATGATCAATCTAAGTGAATAAAAAATCCAACGCGGCGGAAAACAACTGGAACACGATTGTAGTGAGACGAAACGAACAGTGATGAACACTAGAACAGAGGGTCATAGATATATGCAATGTAGAAAAATAAATAACACCAGTTGTGGTTCCACGGCCGTGAGGCAGTGCAGGTCTACTTGGGGAAACGAGATTTTATTAATCACGGAAAGATTAGAGTTACATAATTGATTCACTTTTTGAGGCTATACATAAGAAGAGTTAACAATACAGACAAAATTCTACAGAGTTTCAGCTCTCTAGCATGACTATCATTGTTGTCTAGAAGCTCCACTTTTTATAGAGTGAAAATATGAGGAGTCGTAGCTACTATATAACAGCTCAGGGGTTTGGTTCGACATCCATCTAGACCGGCGCTACTTGGTTCGACATGTAGTATTTTGGACCGGCATCACCACTTCGGTTTGGACTGGCGTGCCCAAATACCGAATGAGATATTTTATTCGACATCACATGGAGTAGCAACACTTGGTTCGGCATGCATTTGGACAGGCAAGCTTTTGGTTCGGTGCATACAATCTGGACCGACATTCTCAAACCAAACACTTTACCTCTTCACCGAATGAAAACTCCCATGCTCTAACCTTCCAACCGATAGCCTCCACCACCAAACCAAATATCTGACCCGGTACAATTTTTTTCGGCACACGGCACTTTGGAGCAGCATCTTTTGGTTTGGCACTAGCACTTCTATTTGGAGTGGCATAGCATTGGAGCGGCATCAACTATCGAATGAGCTCTCTGGTTCGGTATTAACTTTCGCTCCAAACAAACTCCCGAACCAAAAATCACTAGATAAGATTTCTCGTCCGGCCTTCTCATCACCGCTTCAGATGGAGCAGCAGCAGCATAACAACACCGAACCCTAATTTTGGTTCGGCAATCCCCAACTTGGCAACACCGGATGAAGCAAATCTCCTCCGAACGAAACTAGGGTTTGGCCTTCCTCCTCCGTCTTCGCTTTCTTCTACGAGTTCAAGCTTCTCTGATCGATAAATTAGGTATCAAATTCCAACAATCTTCCCCTTGATACCAAATTTAATACAAGCCATCCAACTCCACCTACACCTTCATACCTCAAGCAATGGATACTTATTCAATGAGCTTTGGTAATGTCATCACCCATTGCACTTTGTCAACGAACTCCGGCAAGGCCACCTCCGCCAACAAAGTGTTCAAAGTACCCGGTCCGTGTAGAACCTATCAATCTCCACCATGAAAACAAACGTCTTCATGTACCATCTCAACTCTCCCCCCGTTCCACCTAGTGGCACCTAGCACTTCATTAAGCGAATCAAGTTTGAGCAATGCTCAAACTTGGCAACATGAAACGACTTGGTAAACATGTCTGCTGCATTATTCTTTGTGTGAACTTTCGAAAGATGAACTAGCTTCTCTTCACTCGTCAAGATAAGGACGACTCTCTCACCACAATATGTTTCGTTCCCAAGCTGAATACCAAATTTTCAGCTATGTAAATTGCACTCTGACTGTCACAGTGCACATCCATTCCTTCATATACGAATCCCAAATCACACAATGGCCACCTCAAATAAAGCTCCTTCTTAGTTGTTTCAACCGCAGCTATGAGCTCTGCCTCTATAATGGACAAAGCCACAATCGTCTGCAACATCGCTCTCCAAGTGGTCGATGTCCCACCAATTATGAACACATATCTAGAGGTTGATTTCCTTTAATCTATATCACCGGCATAGTCGGAATCAAAAAATCCAACTAAGCTAAAATATCTTCCTCTTCTGCCAAAGACAAGTCCATGTTTTGAAGTTCCTCTAAGGTATCTGAAGATGCAATTCACTGCTTTCTAATGCGCCTTTCTTGAATTTGTCATGAACCTACTCACCAATCCAACCGCTTGTGCAATGTCAGGCCTACGGCAGATCATGGCAAACATCAAGCTGCCAATTGCACTTGCATCCCTGACCTTTATCATATAAGCGTTGTTATTTTTTGATCGAAGAGCCTTTACTGGAAAGCTGTATGTTCAAAGGCATGGGTGTGCTGATTGCCTTTGCCGCTTCCATGCTAAACCGAACAAGCAACTTTCGTATGTACTCGTTTTGAGTGAGACTCAAATGTCCTAGCTTTCCATCCCTTTGGATTTCCATACCTAAATATATTTTTTGCTTCTCCAAGGTCCTTCATTTCGAATTTCGCTTTAGCTTTCGCTTTAAACTATCGATTTCACTCTTATCCTTAGAAGCTATCAACGTATCTTCCACGTACAAGAGTAGGTACACATATACCATTTTAAATGCTTGAAGTACACATAAGCGTCTTTGATGCTATGATTAAACCAATTGAAAGCATAAAAAAATCAAACCTCTTGTAACATTGTCTAGGCGACTGCTTAAGTCCATACAAAGACTTCTTCAATTTGCAAAACCAATTTTCTTTTCCATCAACAACAAATCCTTCTGGCTACTTCATGTAGATGGTCTCATCCAAATCTCTGTGAAAGAAAGCGGTTTTCACGTCCAGTTGCTCCAACTCCAAGTCACAAGCTGCAACGATAGCGAGCAAAATGCGAATGGATGTATGCCTTACTACTGGAGAGAATATCTCATCATACTCTAATCCCTTTCTTTGTGAAAACACTTTAGCAACTAGTCTAGCCTTGTATCTGCCATTATCATTCACTTTGAACACCCACTTGCAACCTATGGCTCGGCTTCCTTGAGGAGGTGGTACCAAATCTCAAGTCTTGTTCTTCTTCAACGACTCTAACTTATCTTTCATAGCGCACATCCACTTCAAACTGTCATAGGACTTCAAAGCTTCGTCAAGGTTAAGCGACTCCTCAAGAACCACATGTATGGCATAATCAAACTGATCGTCGAGGTTAGGGTTCGCAAACTGCCAATCACCATACCATTCGGCGGCCTAATAGTCCTACGACAGACCTAAGTAGGTACTGCTTCGTCTAAACTCCTTGCAGCTCCACTATGAGCTGAACTTCCTCTAGATTCATGCACATCACCATCACTACTAGAAGATACATGTGGATTATCCTGTGTTTTCATCAATTGTGTTTTCCTCGACGGTATCAACAAAAACTCTACTATTTGGCTAGGACATGGAAACATCTTCCATCTCTTTAGGCCTATCATAATCTTCTAATGTGGTAGATAGCTTCTCCTTCGGATTGAATATAGCAAACTCATCAAAGGTAACATGTCTGGAATGAACAATCTTCGATCAACAGGGTTCCAAATTCGACACCCTTTGATACCATTGGTGTATCCCATTAGTATGCCCTTGTATGCTCTAACCTCCAACTTGTCATCATCTGTATGGTGAACGTACACAGGACAACCAAAAATTCAAAAGTAACCGAGATACACTGCTTTACCTCTCCACTTCTCCTCTAGGATCTTCCCATCTATGGCTCAACATGAAATTCGATTTATGATATGCACCGCGGTTGATAATGCCTCAGCCCAAAAGCCTCTAGATAAGCCTGTCGTTAATCTCAAGCAACGAGCCTTCTATAGTAGGGTCATATTCATTCTTTCTGCAACCCTATTGGATTACGGATCGTCGGGTGTCGTGAAATGTCTTTGAATATCATGTTATATACAAAAGTCGAGGAACTTCCTAGAGACAAATTCACCGCCATTATCAGATCTCAGCACCTTCAACATAGAAGTAGATTGGTTCTCAACAAGTGCTTTTCAGTCTTTGAACTTCTAAAAACTCTCTGATTTGGTCTTCATCACATACACCCATACTTTTCAAGAAAAGTCATCAATGAAAGAGATAAAATACTTTGCTCGTCCAAAAGAAGAAGTAGCAACCGGTCCCCAAACATCTGTATGCATGTACTCAAGTACTCGCTTCGATCAATGGAGTCCAACTTCAAAAGATACTTTAGTTTGCTTGTCTAAGACACACTCCTAGCAAAAGTCCATCTTGTCGAAGCTTTCTCTTTTGATCATCTTCCGTCTTCGAAGAAACTCTAAATCCTTCTCTGAAATATGACCCAACCTAAGATGTCAAAGCTTTGTGGCATCTAATGCATGAGAACTATCCACTCCAACACATGACTCTCTAAGAACTGTGGTTCCTTTCAGCAAATACAGACTTTAGAACACATCTCCTTTCATAAGAACTAGTGCACCTCTCGAAACCATCAGATATCCTTCTCGATAGTTACCTTGCATCCCAAAGATGCTAATGATTGTAAAGAAATTAAGGACTTCTGAAGACTTGAAACATATTGTACACCCGTCAAAGTACATATCACTCCATCAAACATACCAATCCTCACTGTACCTTCACCCGTTGCTCTACAACTAACATCATTACCCATAAGAATAGAGCTTCCTTCTAATCCAATGAAAGAACTGAAGTAATCCTTATTTGACGTATGGAAAGATGCCCCTGAGTCCACAATCCAATGGTCTGAGACATCCGGCATTGCTGCAGACAACACATCGTCGTATATAAACTTCTCCACCAAAAATGATGAAGATCCGTCTTCTTCTTTAAATCTGGACAATCCTTTTTCCAATGAACAGGTTTCTTGCAGATAAAGCACTTTCCATCTTTAGACTTTCCTCTCCTGCCATTACCATGCTTCCTAGACTTGGAACGCCATCTAGAGCGCCAATTCTCCTTATCATCTCTTCCTCTTTCAAAAAACAGGCCGTGACTACTACTTCCACCTCTACTTCCTTCACTTATCTCCTTCATCTGATCTCTCAAGCCCTTAGATAGAAGGCCTAACTTCACATCTTCCACTGTCAATGTGTCTCCGGTGAAGATAAGGCTGTTAGCGAAACCTGTGTATCGCTCCGGAGGAGAATACAAAAGTATCATTGTCGTTTGCTCCTCATCCATCTTCAAGTCAACAGTCTTCATCTTCATCGCGAGATCGTCAAAAAAATTAAGATGTTCCTTCACTGAAGTACCCTCTCTCATCCGTATGGTGAAAAATGTCTTCAGCAATATCAGACGGTTAGTTAGAGATTTCTTCAAGTAGATATTTCCTAGCTTGGTCCAAATGCCCCTAGCAATGGTCTCACTGCTAATCTCTGAGATAACATTCTCTCCATAGCTAGTTATAAAGTAGTAAATGCTCATTTCTCCATCTCCTTCCTTCTGCAATTGAGATGTCAACCGTCAACTCCTCAAAGGCAAAAATTATTGGATGGACTTCATTTCTCGTTAGAACGGCCTTCATTCTCCATTGTCACTTCTCCAAGTCTTTATCCTTATTCCATTTCTCAATTGCTAACTATGATTCTGACGCGATATACATCCCTTTAGTGTATGGTCCTGTAACAACCGGAGTCGTTTCATCTCCTGCATAGCATCTAACACTCCTCAATCAACCTTGCAGCTCCGATACCAGACTGTTGGGGAACATCCCTTCAGATGATTAGTCTAAGCGAGTAAAAAACCCAAAGTAGCAGAAACAACTGGGTTGTGATTGTAGTGAGACTAAACAAATAAAGATAAACACCAGAATTAACAGTCACAAATCTATGCAATGCGGAAAAATAAATAACACCGGTATTTATAGTGATTCCACTATCGCGAGGCAGTGTACATCTATTTGGAGAAATGAGATTTTATTAATCATTGAAAGATTAGAGATACAAGATTGATTAGCTTTTGGAGGCTGTGCATAAGAAGAATTAACAATACTA
Organism: Allium cepa; assembly: GCA_030765085.1. Lineage (NCBI taxonomy): Eukaryota > Viridiplantae > Streptophyta > Magnoliopsida > Asparagales > Amaryllidaceae > Allium > Allium cepa. The sequence continues at coordinate 527,080,366 of CM060939.1, read as the reverse complement.
ATAAATTTTTACAAAGTTTCAGCTCTATAGGATGGCTACCATTGTTGTCCAAAAGCTCCACTATTTATAGAGTGAAGATATGAGAAGACGTAGCTGCTATATAGCAGCTCAAGGGTTTGGTTCAACATCCATCTGGACCGACGCTACTTTTTTGGTACACAGCATTTTGGACCACCATTACCACTTCAGCTTGGACCAGCATGCCTAAATACCAAATGAGATATTTCGTTCGGCAGCACATGGAGCGGCAACACTTGGTTCGGCATGCATCTGGACTAGCATGCTTTTGGTTCAGTGCATACAATCTAGGCCGGCATTCTCAAACCAAACACTTTACCTCTTCACCGAACGAAAACTCCTATGCCCTAACCTTCCAACCAACAGCCTCCACCATCGAACCAAATATCCGGTCCGGTACAATTTGGTTCGACATACAACACTTTGGAGCAGTATCTTCTAGTTCGGCACTAGCACTTGTATTTGGAGCGACATATCATTAGAGCGGCATCAGTTATCAAATAAGCTCTTTGGTTCGGTATTTACTTCCGCTCTAAACAAACTCCATAACCAAAAATCACCGGACGAGATTTCTCGTCCGGCCTCCTCATCACCTCTCCAGATGGAGCGGCGGTAACACAACACCGAACCATATTTTGGTTTGGCAATCCCCAATTTAGCAACACCGGACGAAGCAATTCTACTCTAAACGAAACTAGGGTTTGGCCTTGCTCTTCCTCCTCTATCTTCGCCTTTGCTTCTGTGACTTTAAGCTTCTCTGATCGATGAATTAGGTATCAAATTTCAACAACATTCCTCTAGTGAAATACAAGAGACCAGGAAGATGAGATTTTTGATAATTTCTCCATAAAGTTTTATCAATGATTCTAATAGGTTTATTCGTAAAAAAATTAATAATTCTAATCGGTTCAAAGTTTCTTTTGAGGTATTTAGTTATAGGATAGATTTTAGAAGAAAAAAAGTAAATTTAAGCACAATAAATTTTAATAATCAAATTAATGACAAAGTGCTCCTTAAACTAATTAAACACCAAATTCATTTCAGTTACTTATTTTCACTAATTTTAATTCAAAAACAAAAGGTGAAGACTAAAATTGGAAAAAAGAAGATAATAAAATTGATTATAAAAACATTTTAACCAATCGATGATGACATAACAATATTGTTAAGTACTTTGAAGAGCTAATGAATATAGTTTTATCACTTAAAAATAGCGTTATACCATATTGTAGGTTGTTAGGAAAATGATTTTTTTTAGCACTTGAAAATATATTATTTGTAAATGATAAAGTTATACACGTTTCTGCTTTTTTCAATATAATTTTTTTTCACATTCACCAATAGAAAAAAAATTTAATTAGTTTCTATTATTTGTCAAATGTTAATGAGTGTCCTTGATTTTAATGTTTTGGACTTTATCCAACAAAAACTCAAAAGTTGTTCTCGGTATATACGATGTAAGTCGATTGTCCTTTGAAACAAAAAAATTAATACAAATGTCCTTAAAACAAATACCCACATTTCATTTTCCGCTAATGAACTTTTAAAAAATCCCATATACAAGCAAATGAGATTATGAATTCGATTCTTAGAAATCAAGAAACTTACTATTTATTTTTAGATGGAAATTTTTATATATGAATCATATCACAAGTTCTGCCTATTTATTTTTCGATAACCGAGGTAAATGTTTACCATATTTACCATTTTGATATTATTATAAACTACTAGAAACATAAGGCTAATGAAATAAATATGGACTTTGCTACAAGAACAGCATCTAAAAGCTAGGGCTGGATTCCGTTCGTACTGAAAGTTTGCATTCAAAACCGTAACCGTACTGATTTATATGGAAATAGAAAAATCATATCATTACCAAACAAAGTAATCGAAAAACCGATATTTTATTTTGTAGTTGGTCATGGTTGGTAGATGTCCGTAATAATTTTTTTCCATTTACAAGTATGATATCTATTTGTTTATAATATTTGATATTAAAAGAACAAATATTAAGAGTTGGTATCTTTCATTATATGATTATTTATTATTTTTATTTTGTGTGGTCAAATTGTGAAAGAAGCTAAAATATTATATAAATCATATTATTTAAAAAATTATAGTAATTACATTCAATTTGATATCATAATAGTATATGCTGGATTTTCTATTAAATTATTACACATTGAGCGGTGCTATATAATAGAAATATATAATGGTACATACATACATAAGTATGTATATATCAAGATATGTGATAGATATGATAATTACCACATGTAGTAGTTAACTACCATTACCATACCACATATTTTTATGCAGTCCGGCGAACCATACCTATCAAACTGATTATCATTTTTTCGATACCATTTTTAGCTGATAGTGATTGGTAATGGTTGGTGAGTGGTATAAATGTCTAGTTCTACTAAAAACAAATTGAGAACTTCTGTAAAATAGTCTCTTTAAAGTTTTAAAATACGCGATCGTTCTTTCGAAATGGGTTTTCTGTATAAAGGACAAAAGTTTGTATTTTTTCCTCAATGACATAACCTCAATATTTAGCCACAGGAACAAACATTCTTTCAAAATTAATGACAATGACAAACATTCTTCCAAAATTATTCATAAGGACAAACCGTCAAAATTATCAACCACCACTCATCGCTCCACCACCCACCGCCTTCACCTGCACCACCGGCCTCCCCGCCTCCTCCAACACCACCCGCTGCCATCACATGCTACCAATAACTCTTAACATAAAAACTGATACCTAAAACTATTACCGGTAACTAAAAACTGATACCTAAAACTGCAACATAAAAACTAATATCTAAAAATTGCTACTAACAACTAAAAATAAATCTAACAGCTGGTACTCAAATAAACCACCTATAATCTCCTAGGTTCTCAAATTTATCAAATTCGATCACCACTATCTAAATTTACAGTTCATTTTTTGAAACAAGCATTACATGTGGGATCGATTTCACCATAGAGGGGAGGAGGTGAATAAGGTGATACTATTAATTATAAAAATTATTACGGAAGTTTATATAAAATAATTTTAGCACAGATCACAACAAAATAATAGCAGCATAGGTAATAGCAGAATAAAAAAAAAAACCGAACACACAGATTTACCCAGCTTCGGCAAAACCCTGCCTACGTGTTGCCTCCAAGGTTTCTACTAGAAATTAAACAGTCAGATGCTTACACACATAAACTCGTGACACCCACTATCGATTAACCTTAACTCTACGCTCAAAACCCTGCCATAACTCAGCCAATGAGTTGCGAATACTCGAACTACGCCACCGTAGTTCGTCCCCTAGTCACACGACTAGAAATTACAATGTTTAAAAGAGAATTTAAAAACACTTTAAAACAATAAAATAAACAAACCCTAATTTTAAATACTAAAGCCCAATATGATGTAAAAAGAAGCCGACCTAAAATTAAAGCATAAGAATATACTTGTCTCCCTTCTTTTACTTCTGCTTGTATATTACTTCAGCCCGCTTCCTTGCTTGGTGAAAATTGTGGCTCGTTCCTTTATTCGCTTGCTCGAAAATGAGGGCTTTTCAATTAAAGAAGCACCGACTTCAATTTGATCAATCGAATATGTGATTTCGATCCTTGCGCTGTCGATCGACCATCTCCTTATAGCTTGCTTCGGCTGCTTTAATCGAGTTCGATTTTTTACTTCGGTATGTAATTTATCTCCTATGCTCTTCTCGTTAGTTTGCTTGAACTCGATCTTGATTCGAGTTGAATGATTATTGTTCTCTGTTTAGCTCGAACTCGAATGCCTCTCTACGGCCGATGATTGGGTTTTATAGGATTCTAATTCCTATATTTTCGTTCGTATATTCGTCTGATAATTTTCAACTTAGTCGTTTGATTTTGCATTGATGATTATGATGATTTCTGACTTGTTCAAAATCGTATATTTGATTGCTTGAATATCTTGGCTATCACGGCTTTGATTTTGGCTTTCCCTGGTCATTATGACTTTGATTTGGTGGCATCTAATCTTGACTTTGTTCATTTTCGACTTGTACTATACTCGACTTTGCATTTGCTTTGAGAATTGACTCGGTTATTTTTGAAATTCCCTGCTCGATTTTTTTTTGCATCACTGTAACCTGTACCTGTGCCTTGCAATTTTCCCTATGACTTCGATATTTGTTCGATTACTGTTACGATTTGGTCCTGTAGTCCGCATTGTACTGTCCACTGCCTTGTGCTTCAATATGCATTGTTTCGGTTCTGATTGCTTCATGACATGTATGTATGTATATATATATGTGTTTGTGAGAAAATAATTGTTGCATCCAATTTACTGCATATATACTTGAGGCTATACATTTGAGTCTTGTGCCTTGTCTGGTTGATCTGGTTACAGTACTGTTCCACTTGCTATTTACTGGTCTGGTTGCATATGTATGTATTGTGGTTTTGGTCGAGTCCGGTGCTTGAATTGAGTCAGTGGTGGTTACATATACATATGTTTACAGTGTTATCTCTATGATCCCGTGTCTGGTTTAGGTTTTTGTTGGTCTGGTTCATGTATATGCTGCTTGGTTGTCACTGTGTACATGATGCATGTTCACTTGGTCGTGCTCATTATGTAGCTTGACTTGATTACTTGGTCTTGCATTGAGCTCGAATTCATACATGCCGGGTCTAGTTCATTGTTTGCCTCCATGCCTTCCCTGGTTCACTGGTCTGTTTCATTAAAGTTGTATATGTCTGTTGTGATGTGGGTTTGTTATTTGATGTAGAGGCCAGTTGCAATTTAATATTAGTCTTGCAGCTTTGTTCATCATGTAGTCAAGTGTGTATGCATCTTGTTTACATAAAGTCTGGTTGATGGTCTCTTTGTGTACTTGTCTCTGATTTGATGTACTCGAGTTGAATGATCACAGTTACTTGTGCATGTTGTATTGCTCATTGATATAGTTGAAATTTGTGGCCTTACTTTCACCCGAGAATTATTCGCATTTTGAAATGCACCTGAGTTGAATCCAGCTTATAGCTCAGGTTTGACCTTGTGCTGATATTGTGACATTATTTTTATTGCATTTGAGTTGAACCCGGCTTTTGATTTGGGTTTGACCTTATGCTCACCTATCCCTGTAACTTTATCAAGTGTATATCGGTGTGCACAGCTTTGTGGCATGTACAGTGATCCACTGTGCATGTAACAAGCTGTTCATGTATGATGAATTCAAATTTAAACGATGACAAACAACCCAAATAACTGAGACAAATAATAGTTTCAAAAATCATTTTATATTACACTGCAAAAATATTTTATTTTTAATTTTACCGCGTCAGTGTATAGTTTTGCAGATTTCTCAGATGCTGAATTCAATCTGGACTGGAGTTGAAGATAATACGGGTGAATGAGTGAAATGTAGTGAGGTGCAAATGTAAACTGTAATGTAACCGAATGTGTATTGTAACTGAAATTGTATATATATGTAGTGAGAGCTTGAATTTGTACTATTCAAAATTGTAATAAATATTCGTTTAAATAAAATATCTATTTGAATTTAAATTCTGTGTTATTTATTTTATTCAGAAAATATTTATTTAATATATGAAAAATAAAATAGTATATTAACAAATACATTTAATTGAATATATATGTGTGTGTGTGCGCGCGCGCGTGTGTGTTTGTTTATTATCATCAAACAAAAATCATACACTTGCATATTCAACATTTCAATCATCCTTGTAGAAAATCAGTTCACAATCATATTTAAAGCAAAAATAAACCACTCATAATCAACATCTATCATGCTCATAAAATTGCATCGTTATCTCGTATGAGGATGCTTTGACTCAAGCATCTCCATTCTCCGATGCAAGCCAAAACGAGGGACTTGACTCCAGCATAAGCTTGCATTGCATTTAATTAAGGCAGCAGTATGTACAATGGCTAGCACAACAAAGGTTTATCTCTAGGTAAAAAATAAATAGTTTTAACAAAAATGATATCTACCGTCACTAAAACTAACACTTAAAAACCGATAATCGAACTAAAAGTAAAACTGATACTTAAACAGAATTCTTTAAAAATTTGATACTAATGAAACATTAATTCAACTGAGTGATTCATCGTATTTACTCTGTAACAACTTCATTTTTTTTATATAATCAAATTAACAAAACAGTAAAAAACTTCCACACTGCATTATTGTAATAAATGATACTCAGAAGAAAAAAATGATACACAAAAAACCGATTCTTACTAAACTCAACACAACAATACATTATCAATCAAATCAATATTAATGCAAAAAAACAAAACAATAATTAAAAAATGTTTGTTTCAAAATGTGAATCTGTTACAGTATAATAATTTTGTTATAAAACAAAAATCACAAACTCAAACAAAACAAATATTTTTAAAAATGATACCTACAAACTAGAAAACCAATACTACTTCTTCTTCCTTTATTCTTTCATGGCTTGCTTTTTTTCTTTCTTGACTTGCTCTTCTTCCATCATCACAATCGATATCAAACAACACGCTTACTGCAATCTTTCAACAACCTAGCTCATCAACAACACCACGTCTCCATTCATGTGCAACTCACTACATATTCAACATAACTTACCTAGACAGCACTTCAGGCAAATCTCAGAAGCTAGACGTCAATTTTAATTCAGGCACCAAAGGAAGAAGCACAACCCTCAAGAAATTCAGCAAGGCATCTCGAGCCTTTAGATTTTCAGATTCGAACGATGACAATAAAATTGATAATGACGACTTCGGGGTTCGGACGGCGAGTTCTTTGGTGATCACTTTCTCATCGATAATTTTTCTTCTGTTGTTCTCGTTGTTAATTTTTTTGTCCCGCCACAGAAAAAAGATACGAGAGCTGTTCTTCAGAATAAAAATTTAAATGCGGGTCCTTTACGTTAAATTGTTGTGGATTTTTGTTCTTCACGGTATTTTTCTGTTTTAAGAAACAACTTTGTTATATAAACATTTGATTAAGTTAAGATTTAATTGAAAGAATAAATGATTGTCCAACGAAAATTAAAAACATGTTGTCAACATAGGTTTTTCGAAACTTGAAAGTAAGGTAAGTATCCAAATTATCGAAAACAAATTTTCAGTCTTAAAAAGTGGAATTCATAAGCTCTCCTGTTATCTCTCTACACGGGTTGCAAATCAGGGCATTTCAGCCTATTCTAGCAGTATTTCCGTTTCCGAATACAGATACAGAAAGCCAGAAACCATTTCACAGTCAATCCTAGCCGCCCGTACATCCAAATAAATGTTAATCACAACCGTCATTTTATTTACTCGCAGCCACTGTGTTATAAAAACCCAAGTGGGACCTTCTCTTCCCGCTCATTACCACTTCCTCATTTTCATACTCAAGAAATCAACAACGTTAATGGCGCCTCAAGTATCCTACTTTCTGTACACACTATACGTTGGCGACCTCGACGCCACCGTCACCGAATCGGATCTCAGAATAGCATTTAGTGCTTCAGGGTTCATTCCCTATTCGGCCCACGTCTGTCGAGACCGCTTCACTCGAAGATCGCTCTGCTATGCGTACCTCAACTTCTCCTTTTACGAAATTGGTATGAAGACTAATTTACGTTTTTCCCCTCATTTTCTTGGGTTTTGGTTTGATCGATTTCTTTTTCGTTTTTCTTTTCTCCCGTTGTCGAATTAAATAGCAAACAAAGCAATGAGAGAGATGAATCATAAATTTCTAAAGGGAAAATCAATGCGGATCATGTGGTCGCTCAGAGATGTACGTCTTAGAAGGCTTGCAGCTGCAAATATTTTTGTTAAGGTAATTCTTTAACACCATTTTCTTGCCTTTTGAATTATTTAATTTTTTTTGTGGATTTAGATTATTATATTTGGATTGCTGGTTTCTTCTTGGTTTAATTCCTTTTGCATCGTTTGTCAGTTAACGGAATTTGATCCACCTAAATTACGTTTTTTTTTTTGCCAATATTCTTCTTGTTTTAAGATAAATTTGCAATTCTCTGTTTAGTATATTTACGATCTGCACATTGATATTTTGTTAATACGCAATTTTTGGTAACTCTTACTTCCTTTTCAGTTTAATCAGTGATACTTTTGTAGGTTAGAGTGTAAAGAACTATGTACATCAATCAAGGATTTAATTCGGCCCATCTCTTTATGATTATTTTGACTTACTTTGGGTTTGGCTGATCATGCTAGTGTTTGGTTTTATTTTGGATGATATTTATTTTAGCAGGTGTTTTTTTTTTTTTTTGGGGGGTTTTTTTAACATGGCTGGAAGCTTTTTATTTAGTTGATGTCTTTAGATATATCGTCTATAATTCTGTTGTATGCGAGCGAATAACATATATTCTTGGTGTTTTCTGAATTTGCACTATATATGTTTGTGCAAGATGCTCTGTAGTATAGGCTTTCCATTAACTTCAACTTCGAACTGCTTATTTAGTTATGTATAGTGTATACTATATTCTTTCTTATACCAATAAATTTAACCATTAATGAAATAGTACTAATCTGTTCCTTTTGGTACATGTTTCCATTGAAGAACTTAGCAAAATCTGTTGGGGCATTAGAGTTGGAGACACTGTTTCGTCAATATGGTGCTGTCATGTCGTGTAAAGTGGCTTTTGATGAGAATGGTTACAGCAAACAATTCGGATTTGTTCAAATGGACAACGTACGTTCAGCGACTGTAGCAATAGTGTCCCTGAATGGAAAGGCTATTCCTGCCATTAGCAATGATCTGTGAGAATTCTCCCTTTATTTTTGATTATGTAGATTCTTGGTTTAGCTTATGTTCCTAAATTGCTTGATAGTACAAGATTACAGTACTCTGATCACCACCATATCTATATATGTATCAGGTATGTTGCTAGATTTAGGAGTAAGTATCAAAGGCAGGCATTGCCCAATAAAAGAAAATACACTAATCTCTATGTCAAGAATCTGGCTTCGGACGTAACCGATGACCTTCTTCGTTCTAAGTTCTCTGAATTTGGTAAGATCTTCAGTGCTGTTGTTATGAAAAACGAGGATGGAGAGTCTAAAGGCTTTGGATTTGTCTGTTTCGAATCATTTGAACAAGCAACAAAAGCAATGAAGACACTAAATAATAGTTTACTTGGTTGGTTCTTTTAATATCGAATTCTTTCTTAGTACAACACCATATTGCCTTAACTTATTTGAATTGATCATGGTTTCAGGAAATAACACCATAACTGTGAGATATGCTCAGAAAAAGGCTGACCGTGAAGTGCTCTTGAAGCTTCGGTTAAATGAGAGTAACAAGGTTGGTAACTCTTTTGTTATATTACTGTTACTGTAACTGCTGTCAGAGGGATACGTGCTTGATATAACGCTATGAATTATCAGGGTTTGAATGTGTTTGTGAACAATCTGGATAGAGTAGTAAATGATAAGCAACTAGCAGAGTTGTTCAGCAAATGTGGGCAGGTAAAAGTAGCTAAAGTGATAAGAAGTCATTACAATGGGATGAGCAAGGGTTATGGCTTTGTTGGGTTTTCAGCTCCAGAAGAAGCCATGAATGCTGTGAACACTCTTAATGGTTGGTCCTTCTGATTCTGAAAAATTTATGTTTAACTTGTTGCAGCGTGTATACGGATATTGATTCATGTTAAATATGATCAGGTACATTATATTATGGCAAAGTCCTTTTTGTGGCTGTAGCTCAGTGTAAAGAAGATCGCAGAAAGGACTTGGTTCCAGAGAACGCGACTACTTCCTCCTCCTCTTCTTCTTTTCATGCTAGTGCTATGCCATACTACCAACACATGAATGTACAGGTTCCATATAATGGTCATCGAAGATATATGCCTTTTGTGGTACAGTTTACTTAGCTTTTAACATATGAAAGGTTGTCTTTCTGCACTTATCTACACTGAAGACTGAAAATTTTGTCTATGCAGCCCTATTACCCACAATATCCACAATACCTTCAGTATAGTTGTTTTCAGAACCCAAATTACCTGCAATTTCAGGTAAACATCACAGTATGAAGATTAACTGAAAACAATTGTCAATTTTGTTATATCTTACACGCGCACGCGCGCACACACTTAACTGAGTTTATTTGGTTGTGAAGGTCAGAGACTTGGGAAAGTTGAATCAGGGTCTTGTCATAGACCCTTGCCGCTGAAGATGAGATTTCTTTTTACAGAAGTGAAGGATGAAATTTGATGATGATGATGATATGTTGCATATTACAGAGGTTGATATGTTTTTAGGCTGCTGTTGTAACTAGTTAATTTCAATACAAATAGTTCCTTTGTGATACACTATGTTGGTTCTTGAAAATTTATGTGAATATGAAGAGAGAAAAAGGAAGCGATTTGTAGAAAGACTTGGGAAAAGAAATGAAATACTTCAATTTTTGCCGTATTGCGAGAAGCTGAGTTGTGTAATTAAACCTGCATGTCCATTTTGAGAGTATTCAGTTGCTTTCCGGTGAAAGCACGCATGATTATGAACTTAAAATCCATTGAATTAAGTTACATACGTAGTTCACTTGATTGGTATTTTAGGTGAACTCGGTATCCATCCATTGAACTTGGTTTTTCATTTTTGTTTTGTTTGGTTTTGTTTTTTTTGGTTTTATGTATTAAGGAATTCATTTAACCGATGAATGAATTTTTGAAGTAAAGAAAAATCTGATCTTTTATTATTATTGTTTGGAATTTGGAAACAAGAGTAGAATAACTGGTCAAATTTCTCTGCCCCAACAATCAGTTTATCCCTGTCTTAAACACTCACAACCATCTTTCCTATCATATTAGTTAATTTAATTAGTAGCCAATAAACAGTGGAGATTAAGTGGGAACAGATTATGGATTTTGAAAGAAATTGAACCGTAGGTTAGCTACAACATTTTGGCAATTAATTAGTAGTCAATAAATACATGTGTGTTTGTATTTAATATAAAAATTATTTTTTTGCTGAAAGTATAATTTATATAAGTAAATTTCATAAAATTAAAATATGTAATATATATGATATTAATCTTTAGAATAATTACTAGTTAACCAAAATCAATAATAATAATATTTTATTATATATAAAATATAATTTTTTAATGGCTTTGAGCATTAAGTATGATAAACATGTACAAAATAATACACACGTAGTAAACCCAAAAAGAAACAATTGCTTTTCTATCTAGTGGCTCCAATTGCTTTTCTCCAATCATCTGCTTTGCCTGTTAAATAACAACGTAGTAAACCCAAAAAGAAACAAATTCAAACTGAATGAATATAAATAGTTTTGAACTCGACAATTGCCTCAGTTTATTGGTTTTGCTCTTTTCATATTTCGAAATAGGCACCAAAAATATCAATAGTATACACGACCAACCTACGACATGCACATCGTATCACTGCACATGCCACAAGACTGAGCACATACACAAAACACTTTTGCATCAACTTAATTTCAGGAACAAAAACAAGATCAAGCCCAAAGGCTCAACACAAGCAGCGGAAGGTCAAGCTAAATAGCTCAGCACAAGAAAAAGTGAAATAACATGCAGACAATTTAGAGACAGAGCGAAAACACAATTGCAGCACACAAGTCCAAAATCATGAAAAATGCACAACAACACAGGAAAGTACACATCAAATGCACATCAACAGGCAAATGCAAAAATACAGCAAGGTGGAGCAAAGCACAGAAATGAACTAAAGGCTTTTCACAATGATGACTCTTTTGGTTAGATGTGAGAAAATTATACAAATGAACCCACCATAATGCCACAAAAGGCATTTTGGATGATATGAGTAATGCATCTGGATATGATATGGTGGATGATTTATTTAATCAATTCAACCTCCACTGTGCAAGTCAATGTCAAATCAGAGATGCAGCATGGTGCACTACTAAACAACAACAACAAGCACAAGTGAACAAGAAGACGAACAAAATGCAACAACAACAACTGGTGCAATACAAACTGATGCATCAAGGGTATACATAACCATGTGAATCGGCTTCGGGCATAGAAGAAAAAGATAACAAAATCATGCACAAAAACAAGTAGTTCAATGCATAATCGGGCTGAGAACAACTCATACAGTACAACTATCAGGTGCAACATAGCCATATACAACAGCAACACACTCACACAGGGAAGTCACACATGCTCACAAGTGAACCCAGACATGCACCAGCAACGAAAAGCACAACATCACCTTCTAATATCATTCACCACTTTGAGCACCTCAAATTCCCAACATAGAGCAGCAATACCACTATCGTCAACAAATAAAAAATATCACAACGACTTTCATCGTGATACAGGCAATCAACATACTCATGTATGCATCCTTTTGGAGATAAAAAAGGTTTCTAACACAAGCACTACTTCATCAACGGGAATAATGCACAACCAGCTCACACACATAAGCAAGTTCAGATTACAAGTATAAAGATAGCACACCAAATCAGAAAGTGCACAGATCAGGTACGAACAGTGCACAAAGATATGGGCAACTCAAGTCAGAACCGTCATTGAAGGGTGATTCACATACAAAGAAAATGTATGCAGTTCGAAGTTGAACAAGTCCAAAAAGCCAGACCAAGATAAAATTAGCGAACAAGTCAGATTTCAAAATTGTTGAGAATATATTAAGGAATAAATATATGCAATAATTCGAAATTGAATATGCCAACGTTTCAGATCAAAGAAAATCAACAGTCGCGATTAAAATCAAATTCAAGAGTTGAAATATTCAAAACAAAATTCTCAAAATACATGGAATCTGAGAGGGTTTTTTCTATGAATCCTACTATTTAAATACCCAATTCATCGTCAGTAATTGAGGAAGTCGAGTTGTTCGTCGACGGAAATTCTATCAAGTTAGAAAACCGTCGAGTGAATTTATAATAAAATTAGCTGCAAGCGCACGACGTACAAATATTAGTACGTGGCGAGTACGGTTCGATCCGTATGGAAATGTTAGATTTAAAAATCTATTCAATCAAATTAAATCAAAGTTGAAAGTGATTAGCTAGAGAATGTAAGAAAAATGACAAAAAGGAAGTGATAAAAATATGGGAGTAGAAAGACAATTTAAAGAAAAATTCATTTTCTAGATCACATAGTTCAACAATATTGAAATTATGATCTTTTTTTTTATCATTGATGAATTTAAATGATGTGTTTATCATAAGTATAGCTTATTTGTGCTATTAATTAACTCAACATAAGCCATCAAACTATAACCAACCCCTTAAACCAAGTACTAACTCTTCTGAAAATGACGATAAAGTTGAAAATTAAATCTATTTTAAGTATGATCTATTAACTATTAATTAGAATATAAACATCAAATTTTAATTTCAACATTCCCTTCATTACCATCATCATATGTAGATGTAGATGTAATTATTGTTTATCATTGTTTAAGCATAGTCTGTTTGGTGTCAACAATATAGGCTATCAAATTCAAAGCAAAAATAACAAGTTGAACCACTTCAAGCATTGTCATTAAACACAAAAGGAGAACAATAATTATCAAAATGTTGAAGCTACATAATTAAAGAGCTTCATTACCCCTAATTTGAAGGGGTTTAGCCTCTCATTTGTGTTATCATATCAACACTTATAACATGCAACATGAAACTAAAAATAAAATAAAATGAAAGCTAATGGAAAAGAGACCTATTCTACTTGCATAAAATAAAATATATTCTACTTGCATAAATAAGTAAATCTACACCACTAACATAAAATGAAATAAACAAGAAGAGAAAATAACATGTATTAAACTGCATAAATAAAAGAAATTACATGAAAAAAGAAATGGCTAAGTAGCCATGAAATGAAAGAGTGTTCTCATTTTATTTTTGATCCAAAACTAAACTAAGAGAAGAAAGCCTAAGAGAAAAGAGCCTAATTACATGAACATAAGAGGTATTTATACGAGTTAGAAACCTTAATTCACTTTTTTGGAAACTACTCAAACTACCCTTCTGTGAATTGTGATGACCAAGTAACCATTAACATATGATAATCCTCATTAAATGTGCATGAAGCTTTAATGGTCTTTTAGCATGTGTATTTGTTCTAATTTGTACATTAAGGTAGGTGGGTAGGTGAGGTTCTCCATGATCATGAATTTGAATTATTTCCATATTCATTCTTTTGTATCTTCTTTGTGCATGCATATATCTTCATGAAACCACTTGTATTCGAGTTCAAATTCCTACAAAAATAATATAGAAACCTTTAATTAAATTTTCTCAAATTAATATATACACAAAAATGACCGTTTTCCCCCTATATGAAGATGAATATGTGACGATTTGAAAATAATTTGAATTTTGGTTTAAACATTTTAAAACACCCAATATGATCATTTATTTAATTTAATTCGGTAAGATATGGTAGTAAAAATATGCACATTTACATGCACATCAAATACTTCCACACTTATCTTTTTATTCTTCATCGAATAAAGAAAAACCAAGATAAATCTGTTTTCGTAGGGAGCATGATAGCATTGAACGTATGCAACAAGCCGTTAAACTTTTAGGTGTCCCCAGTAGGACGAGTACTGTCTCATGAGAGTTTTCAACGGATACTACCCACAATATCCAAATGCATAGTGAAAATATTTACAAAATGAAGGATTTACTTTTAAATTGACACGAATAAGTGAAATACAAGTTTTGGTCATTATCAGAAATTTAATTCCATTTACTTGTCAAAATTTCCAATAAAAATCAAGTTATTATAACAAATAGACCATAGTTTAACTTGTTGTTCCGGTTGATAACATAGTGCAACTATAAAATGGATCATTGGTTTATTATCAAAGTTTTTTAAAGTGGTATTTTTATTTCTTTTCAATAACAAGTCAAATAAAATAAGTTAAAATAGTGCTTGGCTTTCATTTTCTTACTCTCTCTTATTTTGAAATTTTTATTCATATTTACAATATTTACATATGCCTAACTCAGAAAAACTAAGGCCAGATATACCCATTCACTGTCTTTCGGGCTTACATGAGGGGAAAACAGAGCGTGGCGAGTGAACACACGAATGTGGACACCTATCGACTGTAGGCGTTATTAATAAAAGAATTTTTATATGCATACTCAGAAAAATGGAGGCTAGATATACCGATCGTGCATTGTCTTATAGGCTTATGTGAGAAGGGTACAAAGCATGGCGAGTGAACACACGAGTGTGAACACATGACTCTAGGTGTTTATTAAGAAAAATATATGTACAACAATTTTTTTTGTTTTTTTTAATATTTTTTTTGTTTTGTTTTTTTGAAGAGAGGTTATGCAAAATCATCTTAGCACCATTTAACTTAGAAGATAAAAAAATTATTATATCTTTTTATTCAAATCCACCACTTTCAAACAAAGATTTTCAATTAGGTATACTTCATAATAATCACCATGAATCTTCCTGTATACTAGTTAAACTATAGTTATTTTAATCAAACTTCATTTTTTTTTTGTCGAGACAAATAGATTTTCAAAAATTTCAATTTAATTAACCAAAACTATATATTTATCCTATAACGTTTCTTTAAAAATAAATAAAAATGCTAAAAATAATTTTTTTTGGGATTGTTTTTAAAACTAAAAAAATTTGGAAAGAAATTGTAAAAATAAACCATGAAAAATAAAAAATTTAAAATGAGACTCCCCCCACACTTGATTTTGACCGTGTCCCCACAGTCAACCCCAGTGAAAGGAGAAAAATAAAAATAAAATAAATGTGTGACCTATATTTACATGAAAGTGAACCGTATTTACACGAGATCGTAAAGTATATCATCAAAGAGTAAATGAAACTGTCTTTCAAAAACCGATTCATTTGTCTCGTCAAGTATACGAGATACAGCTTAAGCTCGGAAAATCAAACTGTAAAAGATTTCGGAATTGAAAGTTGATTTGGAAAACCAAATATCATTTTATTAAAAAATGTTCGAGTTGTTTTATTTTCGATGATTTTGGGGGTAGATAAAACAATGTTGAAATTTAAGTTTATTTTCACAAATTGAAATTCAAACTTATCATTGAAAACTTCTTCAGAATTATCGAATTCAAAATCAAAATGGTGATTTAACACCTCCGCTTGAGAATTTAACAACTCATTTTCGAAAAGTCCAAAGAAATAATGTTCGTTGAATTCGTCTTCCTTTGATGGATTATTAACGACTTCATTGCATATATTATTTTCAAAATCCAAAGTTGTTGTATTCAAATTTTCAAAATGGAAAAAGAAAGATCGAAATTTAAATCGAGTTTCTTATTTGAAAATAATTGAAATCCAACTCAATTACCGTGTTTTCAATAACTTCATTAAAATCATCATTTTCAATTTCAAAAGTTGTTTTTTGACAATCGTCGATTTGGATAAAAGATGGATTATCACTTGACTCGTCACACATTGAGATTTGATTTTGTTTATCACGTAATTTTTTGTATGTTTCAATCAACAAATTCGTGTGATCATCGTAAATTTTTTCCGTTTATTCAACAAAATCCAATTTATAATTATTTGCTTGAGGATTTTCGATTTGGACTTATTGAGAACAAGAATCTTCAATTTCAATAAATGGTGGATTATTATTTGATTCTTTATAAGTTGGGATTTGATTTTGTTTCTCACGAATTTTTTTGTAGGTTTCAAGTAACAAATCCCCGTAGTCCTTTTCCATTTGCTCAACTAAATCAAATTCATGATTATTAGTTTTAGACTTTTTAATTTGAATTTGTTGAGAACAAAAATAATCAATTGCACCAAAATTAAAATCATTTCCATTGCCAAAATCATTTGAAAAGTGATTCAAATTTCCATTGTGATTTTGAAATTCATTTTAGAGTTCGAAATTATTTTGACATAGGTTATAATCAAAATCATTGGAATTTTGAAGTGAATTATAATTTTGATTATTTTGAAATTCATTACACAAATCATTCATTACTTGATTTTGTTGCGTTAAAATTTCAAGTGAAGATTTCATTCTGTTTTCAAAAGTTGAGGGTTGCTCATCTTTTTGAAAATTTTATGGTTTAAAATTCGAATTGTTTATACAATAGTTGTTGTTGAAATATCCATAAGAATTTGAAGTGAAATTATATGCATTATATTGATTTTCACAACTATCGTAAAATTCATGTGAGTAAGGAAACTCAGACATTTTCATGAATGTTTTTGGTTTTTTTTATGAACAAAAAATATATACAAATAGAATTTATTTTTCAAAATGGAAAATTGATTTTTGTTTTGTATTTTGGTTTTTCAATATTTTTGTTTTGTAAAGGTTTAACTATTTTTTTTGGATTTTTGATTTTCTAAAAAAAACAAGTAATTTTTTTTTGGATTTTTTACTTTAAAAAAAAGGTTTTAAAAACTAAGTTAAGGAATAACTACAATTTTTTTTAGGTTTTTGATTTTGAAATTTTTTTCGAAAAAATATATATGCATGAACTGATGCAACTAAGTGAATGCCAATGTTTAATTACGAATTATTTATCCTAACCCAAAATTGTATAATCACACTTTTTTCTAAATAAACAAGATAGTTCTCGGTTACGTAATGGACATGATTCATCGGTGCACCACGAATGCCTGTAGTAGTGCAGCCAAAGGTTTAAGTCCATTTAGAGAAACAAATCAGTATAATATTTATAACTAATTATTGATCTGCCGCAGCCTAGACACCAAGAAAATAAACTGTTCAAAGAAGACAACTTGTCAATATATAATTAAGAGCTATCGATGTCTAACCATTATTATTAACAAATTCTAAAATGAAATGCAAAGCGGAAATTAAACGTGTGTATTAACAATGCAACTATAATGAATTTTTTTTTATTTTTGAATTTTTTTTAAATGCAATTAAACAACAATGCAAGACAAATAAAACAACATATAAGGATTAAAAGCAGCATTTTTTTTATAAGCAAGCAAGCAGTTGTTATTTTTTTTAGACAAGTAGAGCGGAGCAAGCAATTCCTCTCGATTTTCTGCTTTGGCGACCTAAAATTAAAAGCAAGATGTATATACAGTATTTTTTATATAAAAAAAGAAGAAGTAAAAGAAACCAAACCAAAACGAAACAAAATAAATGGAAACAAAATAAATGAAAACAAAACAAATTGAAACCAAACAAATTGAAAATAAAACAAATTGGTATTTTTTTCTTTTTTTAACATATAAAAAGCAACCTACAACAAATGAAATCAAAACTAATTAAACAATTCTTTTTTTTGGAAATTTTGAAAAATAAATAGCTTCCACCACAAAACCTCCTTTTCATTTTAACCTTAAAACAATATCAAAAACTTGCCTGGCCCGTATAACCCCAAGCCCATTATACCATTTAAACCAAACCCGCAAAAAAATTTTGCCCAAAGTTTATCCTCTTTTTTTGTCGCTAAAACAAAACACATCAACGACCAATAAAATAAAAGAAAGCGTATTTCTCGAATCAAACACAAAAAATTGAAGTCAAGTTCTCGATTATGCTGCTCGTCCCGTAATTCGAGTCGTCGATCAATTTCGATTCAAGTGTGAAGGAGATCGATTTGCTGGTTGTCAATGTGGAGGAATTGTGAAGTCATTTATGGTGAATTGGGGAGTCGCGATTTTGGTTTCGAAGTGTTTGAGTTTGGGGCTACGTGGAGATTGTTTTGGTGGATGTCTGGTTTTGAGTCAGCGACTGCAGATGGTTGCGAGTTCGTGTGATTTGTGTTGGTAGTTGATGGCGACGAACGAGTTGAAGTCGCTGCCTAGCAGTGGAGGAGTGATGAGCAGTTTTGGCAGTATGGAGTGATGGTTTAGAAGCAAAGGGGATGGTCGGTTTTACTTTTTTTTTGGTTTGATGTCTTGCTAGGTGGTGGAGGAAGTATATGCAGTGACTGTTGAAATGTGATAGATGTTGAAGTGATTGTAGCTGAAGGGGAAGGACATGACAGTTGCAAGTAGTTGATGTGCACGTAGTCGCAGTAGTTGTTTGGTTGTATGAAGGAGGTTGTGGAAGTTGCAAGGCAGTTGATCTCTAGTGTGGTTAGCAAGGTTTGCAGTGGAGATGAATGTGTACTACACAGAAGATGCAAGAAGGGTGGTAAGGCCGTTTTGCAAGTTGATGGAACTGAGGTTGGAATGATGCAAGAAGGGTGTAGTTGATGGTCGTTCAGGTGGCACCAATGGTTTGTATTAGCTGTAGTAGCTGCAAGGTAGAGATAGTTGATGATGTTGCAGTAGTGTTTGACGGTGTTAGGGTTAGGAAGATGATAAGGGGGTAAAAAGTTGCAGTGCGTTGTGTTAGAAATGAATGATAAGTGGAGAGATTTGGAAGAAGAAATCATTATACAAAGTCCCACATCGAGGAATATTTACACCAATTCCTCTATATATACTACAATACAACATAGTATATCAAACAAAAGGAGAATGAGGACAAAGTGTGGAAAGGATAAGGCAATGTCGCATATAGGCCTTCATATTAATATTAAATATGTCAAAGATAGGGCCTTAGGCCTTGGGGCTTTTGGGGTCTCGTGATTAAATGGGCCATCGAATGCCGCTTGAGCCTGCCTGCGCCAAAACGACTATTTTTCGATCGGATGTGTCTGTTCGTTTGAACGGTAACCAGATGCAGCCATTTCCTTCCAGATGCGCGCACACAACGGTCACTACTGTTGGTTTAAGGGTCACAACATTTCCAACAGTCACGACCGCTTCGAATAGGCACCTCCTCCAGTCTATAAATAGGCGACCAGAATCTGTGTTATTTATCCAGTTTACTCTCAAATTCTGTTCCTTCTTCCTACATATCTCTGTTCTAGTGCTATAATCTCTTCAGTTCGTCCGCGCTCCCTCTACAACCACCAAGCTGCGAGGCTGACCCGTTTCATTTTGGGAAACAAATTGCTAACACCCGTAAAACTACACACGACGACAATATTGTTTCAACGAAACAGTTTCTACTAGACTCGGACACTTTAATCAGTAATATCTTTCATACAGATCTACTCATGCATTTTGGTGTTACAACTTATAAAATTAATTGACAAATTGGTGACAAATTTTTCCGTTACTACTTCTACATTATTCTGCAACTGTTATTAAAGTTACAATTGGTTTCGTAACACTTTCCGGTAGTTGCGAATAACATTCTTGTAACAATTTTTGTTGTTGTAGACGATGATGTCTCAAAATAGCAACAACAATAACGCTGCCCCAATGTAGATGGTGACAAACACTCAGCCAACGCCCGTAGTTCCGAAAATGGCACTGTCTCATGGAGAAAGGCCAAAAAAGTGCAACGGGACGGACTTCAAGCATTGGCAACAGAAGATGTTGTTTTCTCTAACAACAATATGCCTCGCCAAGTTTCTAACCGAAGATGCTCCTGAAGTTGGCGAACTCAAACCCGATGCAATCAAAGTGGAGGCCGCAAATTTTTGAAAATATTCGGACTTTATGTGTAAAAACTATATTCTGAATGGTGTGGATAATAGCCTCTACAATACCTATTGTATTGTTGCAACATCCAAGGAACTCTGGACGGCCTTGGATAGAAAGTACAAAACCGAAGATGCAAGCATGAAGAAATTCATCGCTGGCAAATTTCTCGACTTCAAAATGGTAGATTCAAAGACTGTGGTCAACCAGACTCAAGAACTACAACTGATCATCCGTCAACTGCAAGATGAAGGGATGATACTTAGCGAATCTTTCCAGGTTGCCGCAACCATTGAGAAACTTCCTCCATCGTGGAAGGATTTCAAAAATTACCTTAAGCATAAGCGTAAGGAAATGACAATGGAAGAACTCATAGTTCATCTGCGAATTGAGGAAGATAATAGAAATTATGAGAAAAAGATCTCTCAGAATATGGCAGCCAAAGCAAATGTTGTCGAGTCAGATAAACCTAACAAGAGAAAACGTGAGAATGCGCCTCAGAAGTCGAAGAAGAAATTCAGGGTTCTTTCCATAACTGTGGAAAGAAGGGGCATAAAGAAGTCGAATGTCACGCTCCCCAAAAAAAAAATCAGAAGCAAATACGGCTGAAGTTACAGATGACATATCTGATATGGATTGATGTGCAGTAATATCAGAATGCAATCTTGTTGGTAATTCAAAGGAATGGTTTGTAGACACAGGTGCCACTCGACACATATGTGCTAATAAGTTGATTTTTATAACTTATAAAACTGCAACTGATGATGAACACCTTTTTATGGGCAATTCATCTGCATGAAAGATTGAAGGCAAGGGAAAAGTTATGCTGAAACTAACTTCTGGAAAAGAGCTTACTTTGAGTGATGTTCTTCACGTTCCAGAAATCCGCAAGAATTTGATATCAGAGTCCTTGCTTAGCAAGCATGGTTTCAAATTAACCTTTGTATCTGATAAGTTTGTATTATCAAAGAATAGAGTGTATGTAAGAAGAGGATATGTATGTGATGGTTTATTCAAGGCAAATGTAACAACTATTGTACCAAACATTGATATGAATAAAAGTGAATCTTCTGCTAATATTATTGACTCTTCTAACATATGGCATTCTAGATTAGGGCAAGTGAATTTTGATACACTGCAAAAAATGATTAATCTAAAATGTATACCAAAATGTAACATAGACTCCAACTACAAATGTCAAATTTGTGCAGAAGCAAAATTGACAAGAACCTCGTTTCATCATGTTGAACGAGAAACCGAACCTCTAGACCTTATACACACTGATGTATGTGATTTGAAAATATGTCAAACTAGGGGAGGAAAAAGATATTTCATTACGTTTATTGATGATTGTACTAGGTACTGCTATGTGTATCTCCTTACAAGCAAGGATGAAGCATTCGATATGTTTAAACAGTATAAAGCAGAAGTTGAGAATCAACTCAACAGGAAAATTAAAGCTTTAAGAAGTGATAGAGGAGGAGAATATGAATTTCCTTTTGAGGAATTCTGCGCTGAGCACGGCATTATACACCAAACTACAACACCATATTCACCTCAATCCAACGGTATAGCCGTACGGAAAAATAAAACTCTTAAAGAAATGATGAATGCTTTATTAATCAGTTCTAGCTTGCCAGATAACTTTTGGGGAGAAGCTATTCTTTCGGCAAACCATATTTTAAATAAAATACCACAAAAGAAAACATCCAAGTCTCCTCATGAACTTTGAAAAAATAGACCGGCGTCCTACAAATACTTAAAAGTGTGGGGGGTGTCTTGCTAAAGTAGAGATACCTAAACCAAAGAAGGTCAAGATAGGACCAAAAACAATTGATTGCGTATTCATTGGATATGCACAAAACAGTGTTGCTTATCGATTTTTAGTACATAAATCTGAAATTGATGATATTCATGAAAATACCATCATTGAGTCGAGAAATGCAAGATTTTTCGAACATATATTCCCTTTAAAGCAGGGCACTGACAGTGAGACTCATAAGAGACCAAGGGAAGATGAAATCTCTAATTCTCTTGAGGATACTGAAGATAACCTTCAGCAAATTAGTGTTGATCAACAAGTGGAGGAACCAAGAAGAAGTAAAAGGTCTAGAACCTCAAAAAACTTTGGACTAGACTTCTATACATTTATGTTAGAAGATGATCCATTGACATACAAACAAGCTATGTCCTCCAACGATGCCCCTTACTGGAAAGAGGCTATTAATAATGAGATAGAATCCATTATGGCTAACCATACTTGGGAGTTAGTTGATTTACCTCAAGGATGCAAGACCTTCGGCAATAAATGGATATTTAAAAAGAAACTGAAACCTTATGGTTCAATAGACAGGTACAAAGCTCGTCTTGTAGTCCAAGGATTCAGACAAAAGGAAGAACTGGACTATTTTGATACATATTCACCAGTGACGAGGATAACATCAATTAGGATGCTTATTGCAATAGCATCCATACTTGATTTAGAAATACATCAAATGGA
Source organism: Allium cepa (assembly GCA_030765085.1). Lineage (NCBI taxonomy): Eukaryota > Viridiplantae > Streptophyta > Magnoliopsida > Asparagales > Amaryllidaceae > Allium > Allium cepa. The sequence continues at coordinate 527,057,374 of CM060939.1, read as the reverse complement.
TGTAAAAACTGCATTTATGAACGGTGAACTAAAGGAAGAAATATATATGAATCAACTTGAAGGGTTTTTGAGCTAGGAAGGAAAATAAAGTATGCAAATTAGTAAAGTCGCTTTATGGCCTTAAACAAGCTCCAAAATAATGGCATGAGAAATTTGATGAAACTATGTTATCAAATGGATTCACAATAAATAAATCAGATAAATGTGTCTACATGAAACACACACATTTAGGATATGTCATTATTTGTCTTTATGTTGATGACCTATTGATCCTAGGAAAGAACAAGGCCATAATAACATCTACAAAGAATATGTTATCCTCTAGATTCGATATGAAAGACCTAGGACTGGCTGATGTGATATTGGGTGTCAAAATTTTGAGAACACCACAGGGATATGCATTATCTCAATCACATTACGTCGGTAAGATACTTGAAAAATTCAAGCAATATAATATAACTATCGCAAAATCACCTGTAGATATGAACCAAAATTTGGTAAAGAACACTGGTGATGGTATCTACCAGCTTGAATACTCTCGTATACTAGGAAGTATCATGTATGTTATGAACTGCACTAGGCCGATATCGCATACACTGTAAGTAAGCTGAGTAGATTTACCAGCAATCCTGGTAAACATCATTGGAAAGCGATAATCAGAGTTCTAGGATACCTGAAGTATACATAGAACTATGGTTTACACTATACAAACTATCCTTTAACAGTGGAAGGATACAGTGATGCTAATTGGATAACTAGATCACAAGATACAAAGTCTACAAGTGGATATGTGTTCACATTAGGAAATCGAGCAATATCATGGAAATCATCCAAATAGACTTGTATAGCTAGATCTACGATGGAATCAGAGTTTATTGCACTAGATAAGACCGTAGAAGAAGCAGACTGGTTTCGAAGTTTCTTGAAAGACATTCCAAATTGGAGCAAACCTATGCCTCCAATATGTATACATTGTTATAGTCAATCAATAATTGGAAGAGCTAATAGTACACTATACAATGGTAAATCTAGGCATATTCGTCGTAGACATAAAATAATAAGACAACTTCTCACCAATGGAGTTATCACTATAGACTACATAAGGTCAAAAGATAACATAGCGGATCCACTAACTAAAGGCTTGCAAGAGAGAAAGTTCAAATCTTATCGATGGGAATGGGGTTAAGGCCCATAGAATAAAAGTTTTTTTTAATGGAAACCCCACCTAGTTGACTGGAGATCCCAAGACCTAGGTTCAAATGGACAACTAAGTTTAAGAGAAACTTGACGGCACTATTACACACAAACCATTCCTATGGTAAGTCAATGCTTTATTTGTTGGAAAATAGGATAAGTATCGATATTTTAATGATGTCCGTACTTGAGGAATTGTGAATACCCTTTACAGAATCACGTACGTAAGTGCGAAGGCGCCGCTTCAAAAAGAATTATGAGGTCAAATTCTCTAAGCACTTATGAGACCAGGCATGTGTTTAAGGCTAAAACGAACACATACAGAGAATGAAGGATTATAAGAAACATTTGTCGTGTGTTATCTATTGTAGAATTACACAAAAGGCTTACAGTTCAAGGACATTCTATATCTACTGATTTGCCTGTAATTCAAATAGGTAAACACTAGGAAAGTTCAATGCCCCTGTGCTACTTTAACGATACGATAAATGGTTTGTGAAACTAAGAACAACTGCTCATTTATTGGGGGATTTTTAAAAATGAATGAGTTAGTGGAGATGTTTGGAAGAAGAAAGCATTATACAAAGTCCCACATTGGGGAATATTTACACTAGTTCCTCTATATATACTACAATCCAACATAGTATATCAAACAAAACAAGAATGAGGACAAAGTGTGGAAGGGATAAGGCAATATGGCATGTAGGACTTCATATTAATATTAAATATGTCAAAGATAGGGCCTTGGGTCTTGGGGCACTTGGGGTCTCGTGATTAAATGGGACACCGACTGCAGCTTGGGCCTGCATGCGCCAAAACGGCTATTTTTCGATCGGATGTGTCTGTTCGTTTGAACGGTAACCAGATGCGGCCATTTCCTTCCATACGCATGCACACAACGGTCACTGCTGTTGGTTTAAGGGTCGCAACCTTTCCAACAGTCACGACCGCTCCGAATAGGAACCTCCTCCAGTCTATAAATAGGCGGCCAGAATCTGAGAATTATTTATTCAGTTTACTCTCGAATTCTGTTCCTTCTTCCTACAATATCTCTGTTCTAGTGCTATAATCTCTTCAGTTCGTCCATGCTCTGTCTGCAACCACCACACTGCGGGATTGGTCCATTTCATCCTGGGAAAAAAAATGCTAACACCCGTAAAACTGCGTACGGAGGCAATATTATTTCAAGGAAACAATTTTTGCTGGACTCGGACACTTTAACCGGTAATACCTTTCATATAGATCTACTCACGCATTTTGGTGTTACAATTTATCAAAATTAATTGACAAATTAGTGACAATTTTTGCCATTACTACTTCAGCATTATTCTGTAACTGTTATTGAAGTTACAATTGGTTTCGTAACACTTTTCGGTAGTTGCGAATAACACTTTGTTGTGACGAGTTCAGGAGCAAATGTTGAGTGACAGTGGTGCATTTTGTTGATAAAGATGGTTGTTTTAGAGTTGTTTGTGGCATTTTGTGGTGAATGTGAAGGAAGGTTTTTGAAATGTGGGATGTTTGAAGGGTAATGCAGTAAGGGGAAGTGTCTACACTGAAATGATGTGCACTGACAATTGTGGGATATGTGCAGATAGAAATGTTGACAGAGGGGCAATGGTGGTGGTTGATTTGGAATGTGGTGGTGAAGTTAAAGGAATGCAACAGCGGTTGGACTATGGTGGATGTGGTAATGTTGATGGTATGGATGTGGTAGTGTTGATGGTAAGGAATGTGAATGGCTATAAGTGGGCTGTGAACAATGGTGTTGGAGCAAAGTGATGAATGGATTAGCAATGTTAATAGGGGATGTGAGAAATGTATGTATGACTATATTTTTGAGGTGATGAGTGTATTCTGGTTTGCAGAGGAAAAAAGGAGAAGTCGTATGTGGTGCGGACAGTGGATGAAGTGGTGCTTGCACAGTGAAGGTCTAGGATTTGGTTGAGGCAGTATGAACAGTGAATGTAAAAATTGTCAAATGAAATGCAAAACGAATAGGAAATAAAATAATTTTGTTTTGAAATTTTATATGCTATTTTTTAGTTAGAAATAGAAATGCAAAATGAAAAGCAACAAGCACACATTGAAAATGCAAATAAAAATTAAAAAACACACAATTTTTTATTTAAAATGCAAACACACCCAAAATAAAAAACACACAAAAATCAAACGAAAGTAATTCGAAGAATAGAAAAATAAAATCAAAACAAATTCTCCAGCAATGGCACCAAAAACCTCGACTTCGATTGGAATTCTATCAAGTTAGAAAACCATCGAGCGAATTTATAATAAAATTAATCGCAAGCGCACGACGTACAAATGTTAGTACATGGTGAGTACCGGTCGATCCGCAGGGAATTGTTAGACTTTAAAAATTTATTCAACCAAATTAAACAAAAATTGAAAGTGATTAGCTCGAAAATGTAAGAAAAAGACAAAGAGAAAGTGATAACAATATGAGAGTAGAAAGACATTTTAGAGATAAATTCACTCTCTAGATCACATAGTTCAACAAAAATGAAATTATGATCTCTCTTTTTTGGTCATTAGTGAATTTAAACGATATGTTTATCATAAGTATGGCTTATTTGTGCTATTAATTAGTTCAACATAAGTCATTAAACTATAACATACCCCTTAAACCACTTACTAACTCTCATGAAAATGAAAACAAAGTTGAAAATGAAATCTATTTTACATATGACCTATTAACTATTAATTAGAAATATGGACCATCAAATTTTAATTTCAACAATCACTTCATTACCATCATCATATGTAGGTGAAGAGGTAATTATTGTTTGTGATTGTTTAAGCATAGCCTATTTAGTGTCAATGATATAGGCTATCAAATTCAAAGCAAAGATAACAAGTTAAACCACTTCAAGCATTGTCATTAAGCACAAAAAGAAAGCAATAATTATCAAACTGTTGAAGCTATGTAACTAGAGAGCTTCATTAACCCTTAGTTGAAGGGATTTATCCTCTCATTTGTGTTATCATATCAACACTTGTAGCATGCAACATGAAACTAAAAAAAAGATGGAAACTGAAAGCAAATGGAAAAGAGAACTATTCTACTTGCAAAAAAATAAAATCTATTTTACTTGCATAAATAAGTAAATCTACACTACTATAATGAAAGGAAATAAACAAGAAGAGAAAATAGCATGTACAAAATTGCATAAAACAAAAAAATTACATGAAATAAGAAATAACCAAGTAGCCATGAAAAGAAAGAGAATTCTCATTTTATTTTTGATCCTAAACTAAACTAAGAGAAGAGAGCCTAATTATATGAACATAAGGGGTATTTATACAAGTTAGAAAGCCTAATTCACTTTTTTGGGAACTACCTAAACTACACCACTGGGAAGTGTGGTGGCCAGGTAACCATTATCATAAGATAATCCTCATTTAAATGTGCATGAAGCTTTAATGGTCTTTTATCATGTGCATTAGCTCTAATTTGTACATTAAGGTGGGTGGGTAGGTGGGGTCCTCCATGATCATGACTTTGAATTATTTCCATCTCCGTTCCTTTGTATCTTCTTTATGCATGCATATATCTTCATGAAACCATTTGTATTAGAGTTTGAATTTCTACAAAAATAATATAGAAACCTTCAATTAAATTTTCTCAAATTAATGTGTCCACAAAAATGATAATTTTACCCCTATATGAAGATAAACATGTGACGATTTGAAAATAATTTGAATTTTGATTTAAACATGTTAAAACACCGAATATGATCATTTATTTAATTTAATTCAATAAGATATGGTTGTAAAAATATGAATATTTACGTGCACATCACAAGTAAAAATACAAAAATCAAAAAGGAAAAATTCTTATTAGATCAACAATCGATAAACCACTTGACGCTTGAAGCAACTTAAAGCATTAACCATTCACGGTTAAAGCAATCGATCAAAAAGAGAGACGAGGCAAAAAAATTCTCCAATCAATTGATAATAGGTATCAACGACCTAAAAATCAAAAACCCTAGTACGATAACGAAGAGGAAAGAAGTGATCAACATGAAATAAAGGGATCCGGGCTAAAAATTATATACTTCTTTTATCTTATTTTTTAGGCCATGCTTTTTGTCTGTCAATATTTTTTTTGGGGTCAATTTGTATTATGGTGTCTATTTTATTTTAATTGTATTTCTTTAGATATAAAATTGTAGTAGTAATTAGGATCGAACTACGGTGCATAGTTCGTGAAATTCTCAACTCAGGGATATAGTTAAGGCAAGATTTTGAGCGTAGGGTCGGACCAATCAGGCAAGTGATAGTCGCTAGTTTACAATGTATGAAAACCTTCGATTTTTTTATCCTAGAAGAAACCTTGGAGGCAACAGCAGGTTAGTATTTCCGAAGCTAGGTAAATCTGCGTGTTATTTTTATTTCTGCATTTACTCTGTTATTAACTGTGTAGTAATCTTTTTATTATTATGTGAATTTATTATAAACTCTATTCACTCCTTCTAGGGTTTGTTCGATCCTACAAATTTCTAGCTCTCTAACTGCCTTACCACTAACAGTCAACTCTAAGTGTTTTGATGTAATTTTGCACTTGGGGTTTTGAGGCTTAGAGCAAGGGTTTGCTGGCCGAAAATATTTGAAAGAGAGGAGAGCAAAAATTTAAAAGAAATGATGTAAAGAGATGGCTTATAAATAGGAAGTCAAGAGAGTGAAAAGTGAATCTCATCCTAATATCCCTCTCTTACTATTTCCACTCTTTTATTTAGTCATTTAAACTCCTCTCCTTTTATCATTACATGATCGGCCAAATCATGCCTCCTACGGCCGAATATATCATGCCCATATAGGCCTCAAATCGATCCAAGTTCGAACAACATTTACGTACTAATATTTTATATCAATCAATATATTTATAACTATTATAAACACGCTATTTAATATTGTTCAATATACATCAAATAAAAATTTATAATTAATATTTCATAAATATTAATTAATTTATAAAAATTAAAAATTAATTAAATTGGGTGGTAAAAGGAGTATTCACCGTTATAGCTGTGTGACTCTAAGGTGTAAATTTAGTCAGCAAATAATATTGAACAATGCAGATATTAACGTTCATACGTTCTTTAGCAAATGATGTGGCATTATGGCCGATTTTTTTGCTTAACTGGCATTGCTAAAATCTTATTTTACTTTATTAAGCGTTTCCCGATTGCGACAATTATTTACATAAATTCTCTTTGTAATAAATATATCACTTTGGACTTATGAATTTGGTAATGGTCAAAATTTCAGTATCATCCATATTCAACCCTATAGCCCAAACATAAAGTCCTTGGTTCAATAACAACAATTATTATTAACCAGACTGCTCTGTCCAAGGACTTTGACTTTAGTTGAAAGGTGATACTAACCTCGTGTAATTAAGAAGACGAATCGTCTCTTGAATAATATTTCACTTTCAATGCTACCACTAGACCAAACCATAGTGGTTCGATGGACGTCATGCTATGATTTAACTATTATCAAATTGGAGTTTCCATATTGAAAATCAATAGTATTATTAAGTGAAGAGAACTATATAATTTTTCTAAATCGATATTTTCTATTTGACTTTTGTTATATCAACCAATGAAAAGCTTTTGAGTGAGTCATTCCATATTTATCCAATAACTATCAGTATATGACCCCTAGTGCCCCTCAACCGTCATGAGTAATACACTACTTAACATTTGGAGAGTGTTACACACTTTAGTCTTAATGGATGTATCGATATCCAGTTTCGATACATCTTGAGTAAATATTTAAAATGGTATGTTTAATTTTATTATGATAAATTACTCATGATTACAATACTTTGTAATTACCATCACAAAATATATCATTTATGGATAAATATACTTTTAATTAAATTAACTAATTAATATAACATTATATCAAGTATACATTAGAAAGAAAACACTTTTTTTAACAAGATTGGTTATCGAGTTAGATATATGTAAAAAAAATAACATAATTACCCCTAGGGCATACCCTTAGCTCTACCAATCTCTTACTTGCACTTGGGGCCAATTGGAATCACAATCCCATCCCTTCAATTAGTTTGATAAGAACCGATCAAGTAGACCCTTCATGCATGGATCTGCTATGTTGTTCTAATTATCTACTATGTCAATCAAAACTCTCCGATGTTGGTAAACAACCATTACAATATGGAACTAATCAGCGTATGTTTCTCCACTTCTAGCGAGCTCTCATTATTGCATTGTTATCATATAGTAATGATATAGTATTCTTAATACTCGGAATCACTCCTAGCTCAGTTATAAATTTGTGCATTTATATTTATATGCATTGCCTTCTATTTTGGCATTATTCCATGTGATGCAATTAGCCTTTTCATCGAATTAGCTGCAATATTTCATATGGAACATCTCCAAATTAAAGTTCTTAATTAAGGTTTGAAAATGAATTTAATATTGACATATATTACTTAATATCACTCATGAATTTTGAGTTCGTGCACCCCTTCATAAGGAGTTCGTTGTTTCTATAAATGATTCTTTAGTATTTTGTAAATACTTGAGAATAATCTAAACTGCTATTTAGTGATCTTAATTTGGTTTTGATATTTACTTCATATATCAAATACGTAAGCAAATTACAATATTGTAGACAATATAACATATATGTTAATATCTATTGCTAAAGCGCAAGGAATCCATCCTACATGTTCCTTATTAAACATTTTAATAATGTGTCTTTGCATATCATTTAGGACATTCCCAGCACCTTTTATACTTATTATAAGACATATAGTTTATAGATCCAATATCAAGTATTAAACAACTAAACTAAAACTGATTTTAACATAAGTACATCATTAACGACCATCAGTATGTTGTTCACTTATAGTTTAGAATTTTTATATACCTTTTTAGCGATTCTTTCTTATGAAAACATGCTTCCTCTGCATTTTGGTTGAAAATTGTTAACCTAAAAAATGGATAAACACCCAGAAATCAAATTAAAGCGCCAGTTTTATTGAATTAAAGGAGAAACAGAAAAAGTAAAAGGAGACATAAGAATTTTTATAGTGGTTTGACAATTTTTGTCCTACTCCACTTTATAGTTTGTTATTCATTGTCTTCTCTCCAAATATCTATAGTTTATATAAGATCTGACTACAATATAGTGGATCTTAGATTTACAATGAAGCTTCTAGAGTGTTTTAAAGGTACATGATAGGAGTGAAGAAGGAGTCATGGTAGAGAAATTAGGTCCCGAGTGAAGAGAAGAAGCCGATCCCATTTTGGTTGCAAGTAGGTTGGTATGTATGGAGAAACATACCTATGGAGTCAGAAGCCGACTTGCAAAGAAGTCCAAAAGGGGCCCCGAAGTCACACAGGAAAAGTCAAGTGCACACGAGTTAAAAGCATAGCTTTGTGCCAACCTAAGGTCCATAGGTCGGTACTGACCTACGATGTTTGATGCAAGTTGCATTATTTCACTTGCCTTGCTTTTCTTTCATCCACTTGAGTTGTTTGAGCCTGTTTTCCATCTCCTTCGAGTTGATTCTAGCGATCTTCTTGATAGCACTCGAGTTATCCTAGTTTCTTTATCATCATCTGACCAATCTTTGAATTGATCGTACAAACTCTGGGAAAAACACTTGATACCGAGTCATTGGAGTTGTGTAGGAGTTGTATGAAGTTTTGGAGGAGAATTGAAGAGACGTAATAGGTCGGTGACGACCTATGCTCACCAGCACGGCATCGAGTTTAGGTGTTTTCTCTAACTTATGTGAAACTTTCTTAAGTTGCTTATTTATTCCTTCTAAGTGTGTTTCCAAGTTTGTGAATCATTTTGTTCTTGTTTTGATCTTCTAAGTCCAATTGAAATCTTCTTTTCTAAAAAGTAGATTAACACTTTCCCATAAAGTATACCTTTCGGATGTAAGGCATGCTTTGTTCAAGAATAAGTTTCATCGGCAATCATTCCTTAGTAGTTGAGCTCCTCGGCCTTCCATCGGTCTCAATCTTGGTGAATCATTCGGTTCCTTTGGATTTACTTATTAACCAAAGGTCGTTCCAAACCTATTACAACTAAGGACTCCAGCCCTTGCTTTAGCGTTGTTTATACTTTTACATTCCAATTTCACTCGAAGTTGGTACATCACATATCAAAATTCATCCCATGTTCATATAAGATTTATCTATTTTTCTCTAATTATAAGACATTCAAATTGTTTTATTAAATCTATATCTGTTCTAAAGTTCGATCTTTCCGGATCATTTTACGTTCAATTCAACATGAAATCTCTTCGAATCATTTTACATTTAGTCTAAGGTTTCGATCTCTTTGGAACGTTCAAATTCTAGTCGTGGATTCGATCTCTCCGAATCGTTTAATTTCCAATTTAGGATTTGACCTCTTTAGGTCATTTATTACCCAATCTAGGGTATTAATCACTCTATTTCTTGCTATGTCCAATCAACTCACTCTCTAGCGAGAGGACCCAGCAACTAAGCAATCCCATCCACTCACTCTTCGATAAGGGGACTTACTTTTCGTACATGTCCATCCACTCGCTCTCTAAAAAGGGAGCTTGCACCCTACGCTCTGGTCCTATCTTTTCGGACCGAACTTAATGCGATCGATATCAGTCATTACATTCAATGTATATTTTTCAGAAGTCAAATATTCAAATCAAAGAAAATGCAGAAATTCTAATTGTTCATCCTAGACATTTGACTTAGAGCATGCCTAGGGACCAATCTAGGTCCCGTACATGTGTAAGCAGTCTAAGGTAATTATTTTCCTAATTAGTCATCCAAACATCCACCCAGAGTGTATCTAGAAACCAATCTATGCCTCGTACATGTGTAAACGGTTTGAGGTTACAATTATCTGAATTACTCAAAGCTAGAGAAAATAGAGCGAGGGAATCAAACCTAAGTCCCGTTCATAGGATTTCGAGTCTCAGACCAGATCCTTGGTTGTTTGTTAATGCATTTACTGTAGATGGTGGTTGCTACGGCCGCACGATTACATTTTGGTTCATCACATACTTTTGCAGTTGTTTGCTCCAAACTAGTTCTTGTATCAGTTCACAAAGGCGTCGGTACTCGTTCGTTTTATGCCAATCCATATCATGAAAGATGTAGAACTTTTCAGATCTTTTATCCCAATCAGTAGGTTCTCTTTTAGCAGGCTTTTGGTAGGGGATCCGCCTCCTAGTGCCCAGATATATCCTCTCGGGGGTATTTATTAGCTCAATGAAAAAGAGAATTTTGGTTCCCTCCTCTACCGTTTTGGTTCTCCATCATCATAAGCTCTTCACTTTCCTTTGTCTTTTACATTTCTTGCTCTGGGCAATCCTTTGTCAACTTCATCATTCTACGCCTCAGCCTCTTCCTGATGCAAATATCTCTCAGGTTCGTGGTAGACTTCCATGAGATCCATCAGTGGATTTTTTCCAAGGCAATCTTGAAGTTTATCTTGTTGGCGACTCTTGATAACTGCTATTAAGGTTATAGATGGATCCGGCTTATGATTGATGTAGCTTCCGCATCGAGTCTTGTCAAATAGTTTCTTAAGGTCTCTTTAGGCCTTTGTTTTATGCTTGATAGTGTCGTCACATTCGATCGTGAGACATGAACTCTTAACTGTCTTAAGAACTTATTCACCAAACCCGTCCACATGCTTATGGACCCATTCTTCAGTTGTCTGAACCACATCATCGCCAAGTATGTTACGTATAATAGGAAGCACCATCCTATTACCTCCTCAAAAGCACCCAACACCTTTATATATTGGATGCATCTCATTAGATGAACCGTCGGATCTGACTTTTCATCATATATTTTCAGCTCTAGAAGCTTGAAATCGGGATGATTTCTTGTATTTTGAATATTAGAAGTGAATGGATTCCTGTATACATCCTGCAAACTTTGGTCTGGGGGTCCAACTCTAACTATTCTCCTTATTAATTCAGCTATTCGATTTTCATCATCCATTGAAGGTCTTCATTCAAAAGAGATATTCTACCCCCTGCTACTATATGGATATTCTGTCACATACTCTAGCATGTACGCCCCTAGCTACACATCAACATTCTGACTTGCTCCTCTGCCTTCATTCTACCCTCCGTTCCTATGTGGAGGTTCCGGTACATACTCTTCCAGTCGTTGCTTATTCACATTCTAATTTGCGTTTCAAGCGCCGACATTATCCATTTCCGGCATCCCAGTAGTCACACCAACATTGATCCTAGTATAGTTCTCTCAGTACCGAGTTGATTTAAGTTAGTACCGAGTTATTCAATTTGTAGGGGCATTGTTCCAATTTTCTATGCTCTAACTCTAGATGTTCCTGCATTAGCTCCTAACACTTGGCTCTAAATTCCAATAGCTTTAGCTATTCCTTATTGCCCCATTCTTTGGAAAAATCCTTCAAGAATTTCCTATTGTCAAGTCATTAACCCATCTTGCACTTCCTTTATCATTTTCTCCATCTCTTCTTTGGTCACATAGATGAAATGATGTGAATTTGAGGACATCTTCTAGCTGCCTACATGCTCTTGTTAGCTTGCTCCATCCTTAGATCTAGTGATGGGTATCTTCATCTTCTCCAAATCTCATATTCAAGCCTCAAGTCTTCAAATCTAGTTCTTTGTTCTCAGTGAAATCAGCAAAATGTTAACCCAAAAAATGGATAAACACCCAAAAATTAGATGAAAGCATCAATTATATTAAAAGTAAAGGAAAAAGAAGAAAAAGTAAAAGGAGACATAAGAATTTTTATAGTGGTTCGGCAATTTCGGGCCCACATCCAGTTAATAGTCTATTATTCACTGTCTTCTCTTTAAATTACAATGTTTTGTATCAGATCTAACTACAATCTAGTGGATCTCATATTTATAATGAAGTTTCTAGAGTAGAGAATAGGAGTGAAGAAGAAGGAGTCCCCAATGGAAGAAAAATCAGATCCCAAGTTTAGAGAAGAAGTCGATCCTATTTTGGTTGCTGGTAGGTTAGTATTTATAGAGAAATGGAGCTATGGGGTCAGAAGTCCACTTGCAATGAAGTTCAAAAGGCGGCCTATGATGACCGCTCTACAACTCTAATGCTCATATAACCAAATAATGTGTTGTAGCAGCATCTGGTCGATGTATAACGATTGTCAAGGGAAAAAAATAAAAGTGAAGAAGAGGAATAGAAATGAAGAGGAGAAAGAAGAGAAGAGAAAGAGTTAAAATATCACACAATCACATAACCTGTCATATATCTCACAATGCATCAGATGATATATGACTGTCATCATAGATATAAAACAGAGAGACAATAATAACTACATGAACCACATAATCATAGTACACAGGCTCATGCAGTTATACAAGACAGTAATAGGGTTTATACAAATAAATCCAATTGATAAACTGTCTCTAAAAATAGCAAGTCAACACCGTCAAGGCCCTACGGTGTCACCATCGGAATAAACAATAATAAATCCAAAATATAAAAATGGCAAAGCGTCACTTTCTGCTAGTCTATCTGCGCAGCTCCAAGTGCTGTTTACACCTGCTATCAAGTTTACTCATTTAAGAGCATCCGAAATAATAAGAAGCAAAGCATAAAATCTTGAGTCAAACAATAGTCTGGTGTGAGCGATAAATAATGTCAAAACACTATAATAGTCAGTATAGTATATGGAACAGAGAGTATGGAGAATCATACCTGACACGTCCTTACATCCACAGAGGTAGCACATAACACAAGATATATGCTACTCTATATCATAGTCATTGTAGTGTACCACACATCAAAGTACAAAATGTGTCTAGTTACCTGCATTAATAATATCTATATCATATGACATCCCTAAGATAATAGAAAATCAAGCAAATGTAGCATCAATCATCCATCCTCACATTCACTCAAATCAATCGACGTGTTCGAAACTCTGTGCACGAAATCCTATCCTATGGAATTTTTTTAATGTTATATCGCTTTCGAACGACGTTTTCAACCAACTAAGCAAACAAGGATACATGCAACCAACAAATATACTAATATCTATAATAGCCTACATACACCTGTAATAACACAATACAATATATCCAAAACTACAAATGGGGATTAATATCAAAATAGCATTAATCTATCAATATCGTTAAAATAGTGCGTCAATGAGAAAATTGTGATATTTGATTTAAAACTATTTTAAAACACTTTTAAATTCGTTTATAAAATATTATATAGATTTAATTATTTTAGAAATCACATTTTAAAGTTAGAAATTATTTCAAAATGTCATTTTAATATTTTATTAACGATCATAGTATGGTGAGAGACAATATTACTTATCTCAATAAAAATCATCCAAAATAACACCAAGCCATAGAGCTCTTCATCATGAGCATAATGAAAGAAACCACATATCCAAAACGGACCTCGTATGCTAAAGATATGAATTATATAAGAAACCGATATATATCAATTAACTAATTAACTTATTAATTAACATAATTAATTATTTTCATAATTCATTCTCTCACACACTTGCATATGCTCATTTCCCCTTTCCCTTTCTTTTCTATTTCCTCTACATGGATGCCACATCATCATTCATTATTCTTTTCCTCTCTCCTGTACACTTCTGTTCTCCTACACTTATCATTGCCACTAGCCATATATTTTATTTTCCTCAAATGTGTCCCTTCCATAGACACACATGAAGATCCAACCTCTCACAACCATCACACCTGATCGGTTGATCGATTGCCATTATTGCCTACACCATGCTGCACCTAAGAACGTTGATGATCCTCTCCACCACCCCTGCCTCATCTCCGGCCATACAACTTCCCTTTCATCAAATCCTTTTTTCCTTTTCTTTTTCTTTGACGTGAACTACCTGTCACCAAAACACCATCATTGCCACCGCAAGCCTTACCATTGCCTGCATGGCTGCTCCTACTCTGGTTAATTTGACACTGGACATCCTCCTTCGCAGCCTATGTTCATGAAATAATCACCAACCCATTTCTTTTTCGAAACTATTAAACAAACAACCACCACCATGTTCATCTCTAACCCTCATGATTCGCATTTCCAGACTCTCCTTATTGATACGAACAAACCCTTATCATCAAAACCCATTTTGGATCCCTTCAGAAAAATCAACTCCTTTGTCGGATCTGCAATTTACAACCACCACGTCCTGATCTAGGTCGATCCGAGGCCATCACTGCGTAGCCCTCGAAAAAAATATAAAGACCTGAATTTTATTTTGTCAGCAATGGTGATTATTTGATGGAGAAAGAGGGGGAGAAAGAAGGTATGAAGTTGGGTTGCCATAGAGAGAAAGAGATGCGGGAGGAAGGAAATGAGAATGTGCGGCTGCAACGAGTAAAGTATTTAAAAGGGATGGGTAGGGTTAGGGCTTGTTTTTACCCCTTTTTATCCAATTTTGAAAATTCAAATGCAAGTTTAATACTTGTACAACATGTAGGAACATTCGATTACGACGATTCTTCGACCACGTGAATCGTTGCATTTTCCTGTTTCGATGGTACAAGTTTCGTTGAAATCTGAGACTATGCCCCAGACTGCTAATTTTAGACGGTTTTAAGTCGCATGGGCTATCAGGACATTCGACCTTGAAAATTTTCGACTACGTAGCTCATACACTTTCTCTTTAACCAAGGATGTTTTCCGCTCATCCAAATTCTCCGGTGCACAGGTGTGCATATATCGACGTAATACGTACAACCATCGAAAATGCCGAAAATAAATCAGGGTCAAAATCTCTAACACAATTACTAAGGGTCAAAAATGTTAATACTCGATAGAATCTAAAGTTATATAAAGTCATACGGTCTAATATGAATTTAAAAATAATATTTTGCAATCCTTCGATATGTAAAATACAGATCCTTACATATCCCCAAGTCACATATGAAAAGTCAAGTGCACACGAGCTAAAAGCATAGGTCGGTACCAACCTATGATGTTTGGTGTGAGTTGCATCATTTCACTTGCCTTGATTTTCATTCGTCGATTTGACCTGTTTTGAGCCTCTTTTCAATCGTCTTCGAGTTAACTTTAGCAATCTTCTTAATAACACTCGAGTTATCCTATTTTATTTGTTGTCATCTCACCATCTTTGAGATGATCATACAAACTATGTGAAAAATACTTGATACCGAGTCCTTGGGAGTTGTACGAAGTTATGGGGGAGAATGTGGGAGATGTGATAGGTCAGTGCCCACCGATGGCCACCAACTCGGTAATGAGTTTAGGTGTTTGCTGCAACTTGTGTGAAACTTTTTCACTTGCTTCTTTAGTCTTTCTAAGTGTGTTTCCAAGTTTGTGGATTGTTTCATTCTTGATTTGTTCTTTTAAGTCCACTTGAATTCTGCTTTGCTAAAAACCAAGTTAATAAAAACCAAACTATTTAATACTTATATTAAAACACTTGTTCAACTTTGATGTTTGTCGAAAGCTATCTTTATATCCATTCTTGGATCATATCTAAAAATCCCACAAATTCAATATTGCTCCCACTTATTTTGAGACACTTCGGTTGTTATATTCAAATAGTCTATTCTAAATCATTATTTAAAATATTTCATTTCAGTATATATATACCAAAAACAAAGTCATACCAAGGGATAATTTTACGAACAAAAATACGAATCAACTTGAGCATATTGAACGGTGAATCTATTGCGCTAATTTCAACAATTTAAATTTATGGTTTTATTCTCATTAGTGTTGCTCATTATATCTAGCTACATTCGCCTTTCTCTTGAAGACATATTTGTTGTCGATGGATTGTATCCCTTCAAGTACAACTATCAAAATCATATATTTAACAGCGTACTTGGAATCCTTTTGAATTTTTGCATCACACCATATGGAAAGTCAATACTCTTAATGGTTTAATTTGCAATTAAGGATTATCTACTCCTTATATCGATAATAAAGTCATAGTCTCATATCACTATCCGAGAACACTTCTTAGACTCTCTAATATGCTGTATTCATTTAGGTTAGATTAATTTCATTTCATCCCAGTTTCATCTTTGGATCATATCCAAATCCATTCTACCACTAAAAATTTCTAAAAGAAATTCCTTTGCACGAAGTTGGTATTGCTTAAAAAAGTAGTTGTTTCTTAGTCTAATGGAATGTGTATTCATAATTTTTTTTATGATGCCCTATATATAAAACTAATTTTGTTTTAGTTTACAAAAGTTATGTTCAAAACATAAACAGGTCATCCAACGACAATCGTTCCCAAACTTCTTTTAGGGTGATTTATACATGATCCTTCACATAAAATTATTATGTGTGGTCTTTCAACTCACACAACATGCCAACTCCTTGGTCTATGATATGTTGGCATTTCTTATAAACTTTTATCTAGTATGATTTTGTAAGCTATTCTTTAGATGAAATTAGTTTTTAACTTCATATACTACTCTTAAGCATACAACCTTTTAGAAAGAAGTTAACTCAACTTCATCCATAATTAATTATACTTCGTTCAACAAAGTCAGCTTACTCCTTATTGGTACATCATTATATATCAAAGGAAAGAATAACTTTTGATGTTGAATCTTTATTCATATTTAGGCACATTTGAAACTCTTTCCAATATAATCACTAGTTCGATCAAATGGAATCATTTTTATTTTCTATTGCATGTCATTTATTTATTTTCCTTTCATATTTTATGAACTCATCATTAACAAACCACATATGTATTATACACATGTTCATGCTTGTGATAATTTATCGATGAATATAATAAAGTATGTGGACCATTTTTAAATTAATAGACTTTCGATTGCATACATACATACATATATGTGTGCGCGTGTGTGCGTAGATATATCAATTCATAGAGTTCATCAACTTTTATGATGCTCCTGCTGAATGGGTGTTTTCCCTTAATTATCTAACATATCATTTACTAGGACCATACGATTTATAATCATATAATAAAAATTATTTCTCAACACTGTGGCATAGTCTATAATTTCAAAATAGTTGCAAATAAATTTAGATACTTATATAGTTTCCAATGCATCACAAATACCAGTACTGTAGTTTTATTTTATAATGAATATAAAACAATGTCCATTTTTCAGTCAATACTGAAAATAGTAATTATTTCATTATTAATATTTGGTACATTTTACAACTAAAAAATTCGTAACTTGATGCAATCGATAAGTGTTATATGACATGCTTCCACTATTTCTACCATTACTATAATAGAACATGAAATATGAAGCTCCTTTGGCCGCTTAATATAGGCTATTTATTTCATTTACTATAACCGGTTTGCAGTCGATAATTTTTAGATCAAGTACCTCAAATTCAAAGAAATAAATATCATAGAAAACAATTTTATATGTGAAAATACTTTTGAAATAGAAATCATATTTCTCATTATAACGTTAAGTATCTATAATTATCTTACAATTATTGGTTTAGAATTTCTTTATGAGGTAGAAGTAACCATTCACTATCTTTATGCCAACCGTGTCTTAGGTTACATCCACTTTTATACATTCGATTTTCTTGCTAAACGGTTGAACCATTCAATGGAAATCCTTACGCAATATCATAACGAACTCTTTACAAAAGTGCATTTGGTCGGCCTTAACTTTTTAAGGATATCAAATAAATTGCACTTTACGTAAACTGATCAAGCTAACATTTTGGTGATCGAATTCTTAGATCTATCCTGTAGCCTTTGGTCCAACGTTACATTAACACATCAAGATTATTATTGTAATCAATCATATTTCACACTATAGTTCACTTTCTTATTTCAGTGAACTAATTTCATTGAAGTTTCATACAATATGAGTTATGATCATTCACCATATAAATTTATATATAATCATATATAGATCAAATATCCATATTCTTGCATGGCTTTAAGAGTTCTAAACTCATCGAAGACAATACGTAGTTTTGGAAAAGTAAACTCATATGCGACCAAGTGGGAATGTATTTAGTGATTGTATAATTAGGCACTTGTTGGGTCAACATGTAAAAATTTATTGGTAAGTATATTTTATATTTTTATTTGTCAATATTAGTTCAGTTCATATGTATATCTTATTTGATAAACATTTTATCATTTATATTTAATGCATAAATTTAACAATGTAGATCATTATAACTTTATATTGCGTATATTCTTACAATATTAGAGAGGTTAAAAGTTAGAATTTCATTTTTCTAATGAGGTTCCCACTAGTTTGTTATGTCTCTCATAACCCTAAAATGAAACATAGAATCTTTTGACTTCTCTAGTGGGTGTTAGGACTCGTATGTCTTGGGATTCTAACCTTAAGAAAAGCTCAACAAATCATAGGCCCATATATCATAGATAATTCCTTATCAGTTGTATCACATACAACTCCTAACCTTGTGGTTCTTGTCCTATTCTCATCTTTAACTTGAGTATAGCTCAACAATAAAGAGAGATTATCACTCATACCGACCATTTTGCAATGGCTAAAGTATAATGCATACACCTTGAGGAAAGCTCAACAAAATTTAATATTATACACACACACATAATTGATTTAAATTAAATAAATAGGTACACATGTGTATTCATATTTATTATAATTAAAAATGTTAAATAAAATATTTTTTTGTCGAAATTATATTTTATATAAGTAGATTTTATAAATTATAACATGTAATATATATATGAATTTAAATCTTTATAATTAACTACTAGTTTGTAGTCAATTATAATAATATTTCATTATATAAAAAATAATATTTTTTACTGGCCATGAGCATTAAGTATGATAAACATTCACAAAATATATTTTTTATATAGATGTAATAATACGTAGAACCAACGATTTGTAACAACATTTGGATATACAAGATTCATAACATAATCTAACATCCTGTCATATAAATAATATAGCATATAAAATTAATATAATAATGACAAAATAGAGATTTTCCTTTCACCGAAGCCCTTGTATACACGTTAAATGTTCAATAGATCCCCTTGAAATGTTAAACTACCTTACCACCAATGATGGAATCGAAGTGTTTTGATGTAATTTTTACTTGAATTTTTAGGGCTTAGAGGAGGGGTATATCGGCCGCAAGAGAGGGTGGAGAGCAAAAATATAAAAGGAATGATGTAAAGAGGTGGCTTATAAATAGAAAGCCAAGAGAGTGAAAAGTGGATCTCATCCTAATATCTCTCTTACCATTTCCATTCTTTTAATCTTTCAGACTCCTCTCTTTTTGCCATCATATGTGTAACGACCTAGAATTTTAAATGCTTTACATTAAATACCGAAATTATTCAATAAAATTAATTTAATAAGCCTATTTAAAATATTTTTAAATAATAAACAATAATAGTAAACTTTTACTTTTTAATCAAAGTGATAAAACTTGTTTTGATAGTAATAATTTTTAATTAACTTGTGAAATTATCTTTTGTCCCGCGTGTTGAATCATATGTTTTGATTCATGACAAAGAGCTTAAACAAATCAGTAAATGGGACTATATGGACAAGCGACAAAAAGAGAAAGAAATATGCTGTTAAAACTATAAAGGAGATAAGACTACAAAACATAGTATAGTATGTTTATTTGTCGAAGTTTTTGGTCTTATAATCGTTAAAATCTATCCTCAAGTAGTCCACACAAATCAAAGTTGTTTTAAGCTTCAAATTATTCAAAATTAATATGAACTGTGCACTGACATTCAGGTCAGTCGACTGACCATATATGACCAGTGGACTGAACCTGCTCAGTTGCATAGAAACACTATTTTGCACCAACTTTGAATTTTCAGTTGACTGGTCGTTTTGGGTCAGTCGACTAAACTTTTTCCAACAGCTATTTTTCTGAACAGACACTTCCATTTGCCAAGAGATAAGATCTAAATTGAAGAGTTATGGATGCCTCTTTTGGTCAGAACTCTCCATGAATGGTTGCAGCTGTTTATCCACTATATAAAAACATAAGATTCACTTCACAAATCGCCGAATTTCATTTTATTTTCTGATCATACACTCTACTATCTCTGCATTCTGAAACGCAATCACAATTTACCTATATTACTTGAATCTCTAAATCAATTAACTTATTCTTCGATTCAAAGCAATATTCTCCTTTCTAAATCTTTACACACACATATACTTGAGGAAAAGATTATAGGAAGGTTGTACTATTAAAGACAAATCAGTGTTAACAAGAACACAAAGTGTCAAAGCAATTTTATTGAAACTATTGAAGTCCTGTTCGATTATTCAAGCGGGTAAAGTCCTCTTTCAGTTGTTAGAGGCAGAAAAATCCTGATTTGTTGCTTAGGTGTTGTATACCTATTCCTCCGGGTTAAGTGAGGGGTTATTGTGATAAATTCCAAAGGGAAGTCTGGGATAGGACGTAGAACGGGAAGTTCGAACCAATATAAAAACTCCCGGTGTGCTTATTCTTACTTACTTTACTATTATTATCTGTTTTCGCTTTTAGATTATAACATTCCATATTACACGATCCTAAGTGATAACTAGCCACACGGTAGTCACTTTCATTTGGTATCGGAGCAGAACATCCTATAACCGTAACACAGTTATTTGATAACTTTTTGCTAATATGGAAAATAACACCAGCACAAACACTGTCATCAACACTAGTTTATTGAAGGTCAATCTACTGCAAAACCTCCACTATTCAATGGCATGAATTATAATTACTGGTCAACTAGAATGAGAATATATGTGCAATCCAATGGTTTTGAAACTTGGAACATTACTCAAAATAAATATACCATTTCAACGGAGGATTTTTCAACTTGGACTGCTGCACAGAAATCTGATGCTACTTCAAATGCTAAAGTTATGAACGTATTATTTTGTGCATTAGATAGAAATGAGTTTAATAGAGTCAGTATGTGTACAACTGCTTATGAGATATGAAGAACTCTAAAAGTAACTCATGAAGGAACTAACAAAGTTAAAGCAAAATTTCTATGTTGAAAAATCAGTTTCAAAATGAAATCAAACGAAAGTATAAATGACATGTACTCTGGATTTTAAGATATATATCACTTACTATTGGCACCGGGAGAAAAAATTTCTGACTTTGATGTAGTATCAAAAATCCTAAATTCTTTAGCGGATGAATGGGAAAGAAAGGTCCTAGCATTTGAAGAAGCAAATGATCTTTCCACTATGAAAGTAGAAGAGTTAATAGGAAATCTAATGTCATATGAAGTGAATTGCAGGCAAAGAAAGTTCAAGCATAGGATAAGAAGAATCTCGCATTTCAAGCAGAATAAGATGACTCTGACTCATATGAAGAGGATATGGCATTTATTGCTATCAATTTCAAAAAGTTTTTGAAATTCAAAAAGAATAACAAGTTCAGGAGTTACAAAAATAACTCTAGCAACAACAATAATAGCAATAAACCATCATCTTCTGTCATGGAATTTATGAATGTCATAAAAAGGGTCATATGAAGAAAGATTGTCCAGAGAAACAAAAAAAATAAAATCAAGAAGAATAAGAAGAAAGCTTTTTCAGTAACATGGGAAGATTCAGATTCTTCTTCATCAGAAAGCGACAGTGACAGTGACAAAGAGTAAGCAAATGTATGCTTCATGGCTACAAATAATGATGTAAGTGAACTAAGTTTTGAAGATTTAGTTGAACTTAATTCAGAACTAGTGGATTTTGTAAAACAAACTAAAAAGAAAAATAAGGAGTTACAAGGAAAACTAAATAGATCTGAATTAGAAATTAGTATGCTAAGAGATGAAAAGAAGATTCTAGAAGAAGAACTTGAAAAAAACTCAAGAATCTAATTTTAATTTAGCATCTCAACTTTTTATGATAACTAAGGAATTAGAAATTCAGAAAATTTAAAATGATGATTTATCAATTGAAATTAATGATTTAAAATCTAATACCAAAGTATTAGAGTTAGAAAAATCTAGTCTCAAAACTAAGTTAGAAGATATTAATAAAAATATTTCTAATTTTAATAAAGGACAAAAAATTCTTTCTAAAATAATAGAAAATTCTCAGTCTACTTCAAATAAAATGGGATTAGGATATAAGAAAACTGAAAATCCAAAGAAATCTAGAAGGTTTAAAAATAAATTTAAAAACAAAATTAAGAGAGATATTAAGAAAACAGTTTCTAAAGATTTTAAAACTATTAAAATATGGATTCCTAAAACAAATAATAACTTAATTAGGAATAAGCATATCAAAACATTTATGAAAAATTTTCATAAAAATGAGAATTAAGGAATTCTGAACCTTCTTGGGTTTGGTTTCCTAAGACCTAACTCTTAGGACCCTAAAAAGAAAAGTGGGCACCATCTTAACATTTAATTTTTGCAAGTACCACTTAAAAAGAGAGGAAAATGGATTTTAGACAGCGGTTGCCTGAAGCACATGATTGGTAAAAAAGACATGTTAACAAACACAGTCTACTCAAATGGAGGATCGGTCATTTTTGGAGATAATTCAAAAGGTGATGTCATCGACAAAGTCGATGTAAGCAATAACAATATCTCTACCTCACCTCTTATTACTGATATTTTATTAGTTCAAATCTTAAAACATAATTTATTAAGCATAAGTCAATTATGTGATAAGGGTTTTAATATATCTTTTTTAGAAAATAAATGTATTATTTCTGATAAAAATCAAAAATTAATTTTTGAAGGTATAAGAGATAGAAATATTTATATTTTAAATATGAATATAAATTATAACACAAACATGTGTTTAGTAGCTAATTATTCTTGGCTATGGCACAAAAGATTTTATCATATAAGTATTAATACTATTAATAAAATAGCTAAAAATGAACTTGTTAAAGGACTACCTGATATGAAATTCAAAATTGATAATATTTATGATGCATGTCAGTTAAGAAAATTAATAAAATCTTCTTTTAAATCTAAGAAAATTATATCTACAACACAAGAACTTGAACTACTACATATGGACCTTTTCGGACCTACTCAAGTTCAATCTATCAATCACAATAAATATGTGTTTGTTATTGTAGATGATTTTTCAAGATTTACATGGACTATTTTTGTGAAACATAAAAGTGATACTTTTGAGAATTTTAATTTTTTTTTAAAAAGAATTCAAAATATAAAGAATTCAAAAGTTAAAAATATTAGAAGTGAACATGGAGGTGAATTTGAAAATGAAGCTTTCGAACATTTTTGTAACAAGAAAGGAATTAATCATAATTTCTCCTTTCCTAGAACACCACAAAAAAATAGAGTTGTAGAAGGAAAAAAAGAACATTACAAGAATGCGCACGAACTTTATTAAATGGAAGCACTTTACCTAAGTATTTATAGGCAGAGGCTGTTGCAACTGCCTGTTATATTTTGAATCGTGTTTCTATTCGATCATTAACAAATCATACTCCATATGAACTTTTAAATGGTAGAAAACCTAATATATCATATTTCAAAGTTTTTGGTTCAAAATGTTTTATGCTTAACACTAAAAATTAGCTTGGCAAGTTTGATCCAAAATCCGATGAAGGAATATTCATAGGATATTTGAAAAGAAGCAAAGCTTATCGAGTTTTTAATACAAGAATTAAAGGAATCGAAGAAACTCTTCATGTTTCATTCGATGAAAATGTCAAAATTTCTTCTAAAATTACAAACTTGGAAAATAATTCAAATAAAATTCTAACAAATAATTCAGAAGATGATGATTTTATTTTTCAAAATAATAATACTGATAATACTAGAGAAAATGAAAACATTGTTCAAAATGAAAATATAGTTAGATCTCCTCCAAGAATTCTTAGGGATCACCCTGTTCAAAATATAATTGGAGAAGTAAATTCAAATGTAAGAACAAGACATAATTAAATCAAATGGGCCATATAGCTTTTCACTCTTATGTATAACCTAAAAATATTAAGGAAGCCTCAACTGATTACTATTGGATTATAGCTATGCAAGAAGAGCTAAATCAATTTGAAAGAAACGAAGTTTGGGAATTAGTTCCTAGACCAAGTGATCAATCAGTCATTGGTACAAAATGGGTTTTCAAAAACAAAGCTGATGTACAAGGTAACATTACTAGAAATAATGCTAGATTAGTAGCATAAGGATATAATCAAGAAGAGGGAATAGACTATGAAGAGACATTTGCTCATATCGCAAGATTAGAAGCTATACGTATTCTATTGGCTTTTGCATGTTTTCATAACTTTAAATTATATCAAATGGATGTTAAAAGTGCTTTTCTAAATGGATATATAAAAGAAAATTTTTATATTGAACAACCTCCTCTTTTTACACATGAAAAATTTCCAGTTCACGTTTATAAACTTAAGAAAGCTTTATATGGTTTAAAACAGGCACCCCGTGCTTGGTACGACTGACTTAAAAGCCTACTAGACTCTGGTTTTGAGATTGGAAAAGTTGATCAAACATTATTTATTAAGAAAACTAAACAAGTTATTTTAATTATACAAATATATATTGGTGAAATTATATTTGGTTCAACAAATGAAAAATTATGTCGGGAATTTTCGACTATCATGACAAATGAATTAGAAATGTCACATATGGAAGAACTATCATATTTTCTTGGACTTCAAATCAAGCAATTGCAAAATGGCATTTTTATTAATCAAGAAAAGTATCGTAATAATCTAATTAAATGTTTGGATATGGAAAAAAACTTCCGCCAAACCAACTCCTATGAGTACAACTATACATCTTGACAGAGATGAAAATGGTAAGATGTCGATCAAAAACTATATCGAGACATGATTGGATCATTACTTTATTTAACTGCTAATCGAGCTGACATTACAATGAGTGTTTGTTTATGTGCTTGATTTTAAACAAATCCTAAAGGATCACATATGCGAGCAGTAAAACATATAATTCGTTATCTTAGCAAAACCAATGACTTAGGACCATTTTATCCAAAAGAATTTCCTTTTGAATTAGTGTCTTATGGTGATGCTGATTTTGGAAAAAGTCGGACAGATAGAAAAAGTACAAGTGGAACTTGTCATTTCATTGGACGATTCTTAGTATCTTGCTTTAGCAAGAAATAAAATTGTGTTTCACTATCGACATGTGAATCAGAATATATATCTACAGTTTTAGCATGCACTCAAGTAATCTACATACAACAAACATTAGAAAATTTTGATACAAAATTAAATAAATCTATAATATATTACGATAACACTTGTGCAATAAATTTACCTAAAAATCCCGTTAATCACTCACTAACCAAACATATTGGTATTTGTCATCATTTTGCTCATGAAAATATTGAGAAGGATATAATAAATTTAGAAGTTGCAAATTCTGAAAATCAGTTAGCTGATATTTTCACTAAACCACTAAATGAAAATTGTTTTATAAAACTAAGAAGAGAACTAGGTATAATTTCTTTAAAAGAATTGTAAAATTTCTGAAGTAATTCAAAAAACAAAAAAATTCTGGCACTCGAACTTAGAACCTCTAGTTTGGAAGTCTTTTGTCTCTACCATTTGACCATTTGCTGTTTCACAACTACTTCTACTATTATTTTCTCCTTATCTATTTTTTGTTTTTTCCTTCAATGTTCTCATGAACAATTCTCAACCATAAAGTTTTGTGTTTTGTTTTCATCCTCTATTAATTTTTAGATTTTACGTTAATCCATCAGCCTTTGACTGTTTTTCTATTATATATATCTCCAGAGTTTTGTTATTTTCTTCCCATCATATTTGCTTCAACAATAATTTTTTTCTACTACAATGTCTTCACAAAAAAAGTCATCTAATGGCTCCGCATATTCTTCTATTGACTTCTCAACACCCTCATCTGGTTCATCAACTTTACCTACACCAAATCATGAACTGGCCAGACCATCAAATTATCACACTGGCCATACTCCCAAAAAAAAGAAGGCGCGGCGTTTTCTATTCTTTGGTTCTCCTCAAACAAAACAAAAAATTAATGATTTACATCATTACCAGAGGGAATCTATAGCGATTCAATGTGAGATGTACTATGAACAGAAGATGAATTCAAGACGTCTTAGTTTTCTAGAGCAGCTTGGATGGAGATTCTGTGGGTCATCTTCATCTACGGTTCATCAACCTACACACTCTTCCTCTAGGAATCCATGGGATCAGTTACCACAACGTCCACCTGTGTCTCCGAACTCATGAGAGCGTGGAAATCGCTGGTCACCTTTGAAACCATATGAAGAGAAGACGAAGGATGAACTAAACAATTCGAAGTGTCCATCCACTCCTTCAT
The DNA here is from genome assembly GCA_030765085.1 of Allium cepa. NCBI lineage: Eukaryota > Viridiplantae > Streptophyta > Magnoliopsida > Asparagales > Amaryllidaceae > Allium > Allium cepa. Next base: position 527,030,839 of record CM060939.1, on the reverse strand, counting down.
CCAAATAATTTATTTTCTTTCTTTTTTTTATTAAATTTCATTCCTATTTTGAATGCATTATTTAAGTATATTGAATATATTCTTTTTCTGCAAAAATATACTGTACATGCTACAAAAAAGAGAATTCAGTCGACTTAACATATTCGACCAATCGACTGAATCTGAAAACAAAGAGCTTTCAGACTATATTAAGTCGATTAAACGAATATGGCCAGTCGATTGAATCATAAAATAGAAAGCATTCAACCCATATTCAATCGACTGAAATAATGTGGCCAGTCGATTGAATCTGAAACAGAGAGTTTCGAGATATGAATCAGTCGACTGACCATAAACCAGTCGACTGAATGTCAATCCAAAATTTTTTAATTAATCCACCTTCCTTTTTAAACCCTTTAACCTACTATCTCCTCTTTCACTCTTCACATTTACCTTCTCACTTCAGTTTTATAAAGCCCTAGCTCCCAAAAAATTCCAAATTCCTTTACTCCATTATTATTTACAATGGCTCTACGTCAACCTAAGAGATCTAGACATGCTTGTACCTCCTTCTCGGAGCCAATTGAAACTCAAATTGCACAATGGCTCTATGATGCTATAGCCTTCAAGAGATGGAACAAAATGAAAGAAGCACGCTTTTTCGAAGGTTGTTTTGTTGTGTTTCCCGACTTTGCTCCGTATAGAATTCAAGAGCTTGCAAAGAGAAGCCGTCTAAAGTCTCTTCTTGACCACAATCAAAATAATCTCAAGATTAATCATATTTTGGTAAAACGTTTTTATGAAAATTTGAATTTAGGCCATCAAAATCCACATAATCATGATAATTGCGTTTTGGAGTTTAGTTTGTGGTCGACAAGTATTTCTGTCTTTAGATAGAATTGGTCACATTTTCCATAATCCAACTAATGCTGTTCCATTGGAAGAATTAAACGTTCCTATAGGCGAACGAGATAAAGTAAGTCATCGGTTTTCGGAAGATGACATGACTGAACTTAATCTGTCGCCTTACGACTTATGGCTAAAATTGTGCATCGAGCCTTAATGCACACGGTTCTTCCTCATACTGGCTCTTATGAGCTTGTATATCCAAACAATTTTAGGGCATTGTATGCTATTTGGGGAGAAGTCCAAATAAATTGGCCTAAGCTTATTCTAGATGAATTCTTGTCATTTAACCAAGGTCGTATGAACATCATTTATTATGGAGAATATATGTGGCTACTTATGAACCACCACATTCCTATTCCGGAATCTGATACTTCCATTCCTAAAACTCTAAATAGCTGCACAATAAGTCTAATGAAATTGCCTACTAGACCTCTATCTATCATTTATTTTCAAGACCGGCATTCACGACCTAGTCAACAAACTTCTACTCCACAACAACAATAACAAGAGATGACATTCGAACACCAACTTCATTCCGTAGCACTCAGGAATCCATTGATCTAATTGTGCGAAATCAAGTCATTTTGGATTCTCGCATAAAAAATCTCGACAAGAAAATTGACAAGAAATTTGACAAAATTAAAAGTTTCTTCGGGATTTTATGGGATGCGATGTCTTGTTCCTCTTCCACAACTACTGAAACTTCACACCGTGATCCGAGTAAACGTCTAGCTCGTCGCTTTACTTGGTCTACGTCAGAAGAACACACAAGTTATGATGCAAGCGACAATGGGGGTAGCAGGAAATTTGTGGAAAGTTCTTCCAGAGGCAAAGCTCCAATGCCAGTGGAAGAAGAAGAAACAGAGTCCGACTCTGATTGATATTGTTGTTTCTTAGTGGTAGTAAGTTATCAATTTATTCCAAACATTTTATTTCTATGAGCTTTTATTAGTAGCTCAAAACAATTTGATACGTTTTTCCTGTGATTGCAATTATTTTTAGTTCAATAATGGAATTCGGGTTATTTCCTTTTTGTCGATGACAAAGGGGGAGAATTTGTATGACTAAACATTTCTTGCAGGATTAAATATGTCGCTAGATATTTAGGGGGAGATATATATAACTCCTATTATATATTTCTCAAAATATAGTATCAACTATAACAGGTTGTCATCAATCAAAAAGGGGGAGAATGTTGAATCATAAGTCTTGATTCATGACAAAGAGCTTAAACAAATCATTGAATGGGACTATATGGACAAGCGACAAAAAGAGAAAGAAGTATGCTGTTAAAACTACAAAGGAGACAAGACTACAAAACTGAGTATAATATGTTTATTTTTTCGAAGTTTTTAGTCTTGGAATTGTTAAAATCTATCCTAAAGTAGTCCACACAAATCAAAGTTGTTTTAAGCTTTAAATTCTTCAAAATTAATGTGAACTGTGCACTGACAGTCAGGTCAGTCGACTGACCATATATAACCAGTCGACTGAACCTGCTCAGTTGCATAGAAATACTCTATTTTGCACCAACTTTGAATTTTCAGTTGACTGGTCGTTTTGGGTCAATCGACTGAACTTTTTCCAACAGCTATTTTTCTGAACAGACACTTTTATTTGCCAAGAGATACGATCTAAATTGAAGAGTTATGGATGCTTCTTTTGGTCCGAACTCTTCGTGAATGGTTGCAGCTGTTTATCCACTATATAAACACATAAGATTCACTTCACAAATCACTGAATTTTATTTTATTTTCTGTTCATACTTTCTACTATCTATGCATTCTGAAAAGCAATCACAATTTATATATTGCTTGAATCTCTAAATCAATTAACTTATTCTTCGATTCAAAGCAATATTCTCCTTTCTAAATCTTTACACACACATATATACTTGAGGACAAGATTATAGGAAGGTTGTATGATAAAAGAAAAATCAGTGTTAACAAGAACACAAAGTGTCAAAGCAATTTTATTGAAACTGTTGAAGTCCGGTTCGATTATTCAAGCGGATAAAGTCCTCTTTCGGTTGTTAGAGGTAGAAAAATCTTGATCGGTTGCTCTGGTGTTGTATACCCGTCCCTTCGGGTTAAGTGGGGTTATTGTAAGAAATTCCAAACGGAAGTCTGGGACTGGACGTTGAACGGGAAGTTCGAACCAGTATAAAAACTCGTGGTGCGCTTATTTTTATTTACTTTTCTATTATTATCTGTTTTCGTCTTTAGATTATAATACATTCCATATTACACGATCCTAAGTGATAAGTAGCCACACAGTAGTCACCTTTACCGCGTTTTGGCAAGGCCGTGATACCAAAAAATTGACTAGTAACCGAAGATAATCAGTCCCAAAGATCTGTTATACACAGGTCCACTATGGTACTGGTAAATTTTGTACGAGTCCGGATTGAGCTACAATTGACAAGACACGACAAGCAAAGCTATAAGAGCCGAAATTCCAAATTTCAACTCAATCGAAGTTCATATGCTCAAGTTATGGATCGATCAAGTCACATGTGAAGCACATCTGTTTCGAATACATTAGTTCATATCCATCAGGTAAGAATTGGTTTGTATCCATCAATAAGCTACTCTTCGTGTCGATCTCGTTCATATGTACTTCATAACGGTCTCCTCACTAATTCAATTCGTTTTGATCAGACAATGATCGATACAAAAGATGATACTAAGGTCATCGATACAAAGGATGTGTAGAATGATCGATACAAAACAGCATCCAAGTCATCGATACGAAATTCAATGGTTCGTATGGATACGAAGCAGTTACAAAGCATCGGTATGAAGAAGCGAAAACCATCGATACGAAAGGAATACTCCAGATCAATACGAGCAAAGCATGTAAAAGTGGAAGACTCGGTCACTCGACATGAAAAGTGGATCGATCCTGAAATATAGCGACACATCATTCTGATCGATACGAGCTAGCATGGATACAAAGCCATCGACATGAATGGGATCGATACGAACTCGGTAGCCTTTCTCAAATCCAAATTTGAATCGATCATAACTCAAAATCTACAAGTCTAAAGGCAACCAAATTTTCGCAGGAGGTTGCATACAACCGCTAATTGGTCTCTAATCGATCTCAGCCCAAATGGAGTCATTCGATATGAATTATGTACGTATTGATCATGGATCGATCCCAAATGTCCAGAGATCAATCTAGTGGGCCCATCTACGTGAGAGGAGGAGTCTTCCAAGATCTAAGCCAGATATTTTCAGCCTGCACCTATAAATAGCAGTCCCAGGCCTTTAGAAAAGGAACTTTTTTTGGCTTCTCTACGCTGACACTCTTCCAAAATCACTTCTATACTTCAGTTGTACTGTTGTAATCTCTTGTACTCAGCATGTCAAATCAATAAACATCTACCATTTCATAGTGGACGTCGGCAATACACTGAACCACTCTAAATTTGGGTGTTTCTGAATTGTTTCTTATCTGTTGTGGTATGTTTGTTAGATTTGCCTCATTTTACATTTACTTTCTTTATTTTGTCTCTTCAAACACATCTGAAGAGTGTTGTGCCTAATTTTTATACAAACACTTTGGTGCTTTCACTGAGAAAACCCAGTTTTTCTTCTGCTCATTGGATCTACTGTCGATATTGGATTGCAAGAATCTAAGGAGAAGATCCAGATCCCAAGCCTAGAAGTTCTTCCATCCTATTCAGATTTTCATCAAGTCTAGGAGAGAAATTCGCTATTCGCCATGGTCGCTGCAGGACTACCTTAATCGCTGTAGATCTAGAAGGACGGGATAGGCAGAACCTTGCACAACTTTCCCTCTGCAGACCAAAATGCTGTCGGACCTTCAAATCCACAAGGCCCTATCACCAGGGAGGAGTACCAACTACTGATGAAAGAGCTGACTCAAAGCCGCTAGCAGCTTACCAAGTAGCTCCGTGCCAACACTGAGTTAACCAACCGGCTGAACCATGAAAGACGAAGGAGATCCAGAAGGGATCAGGCTTCCTACTCAGCCACTGAAAGTTCAGCTTCTTCTGATTACAATCAAAGATCCACATGTTCCCGGCTGGATGAAAGCTATACACAGTCTACTGGACGTCAATGCACTTTGAATCTTGGGCAACCGAGAGTTGGTCCATCAACTAGCCACCAGACCGGACCCTCCACCTGAGGAGGGACGATTCTTTATTACACTACTGACAACTACACTGCTGCCATTGCTATTGAGTTGGGAACTGTCACTCGAAACCGAGCAGATCCGAACCATCGTCAGCATCATTATTCTTCTGAGCCTTATGTTCCTAAAGACCTAGAGCTAAGAAGGCGAGATATGGACCGTCGACCTCACCCGGCTCATCCTCGCATTGTGAAACCTGACCACACCTTGGTTCAGCATGCCTAGAATGTCCAAATGCCAGACATCCAAACAATGATCCATCAGATGATCCGCGAAAGCCAAGGCCTCACCAATGACGACTGGGGAATCTCCTAGAGTCGTATCCCTTTCGCTATGACATCGTCTACGCTGAACCGCCTCGGCGATTCAGAATGCTAACTCTACCTGATTATAAAGGGAGCTCAGACCTTAACCAACACATTTTGAAGTATGAATGATTAATGGATACCACACAGGCTGACGATGCTGTTAAATTCCAAAATTTCCAAATCTCCCAAAGGGCATTGTGACTACGTGGTTTACTCACCTACCACCCCGATCTATTTCATGTTTTGACTAGTTGGTGTTCGTCGACGGAATTTCTATCGGATTAGAAAACCGTCGAACGAATTTTGAAATAAAAAATAACCACAAGCGCACGGTGTACGAATGTAGCACGCGGCGAATACGGGTCGATCCACAGGGAATTGATGATTTTAAAATTCTATTCAATCAAATTATACCGAAGTCGAGAGTGAATAGCTAGAAATGTAAAAACTAACAAAAACTAGCAAAAGAAAATGATAAAAATATGAGAGTTAAAAGAACAATTTAGAGATAAATCCACTCTCTAGATCATATAAATCAACAAAATGAAGTTATGATCTCTCTTTTCTTGTCATTAGTGAATTAGTTGATGTGCTTATTATAAGTATGGTATATTTGTGCTATTAATTAGCTCAATATAAACCATCAAACTATAACACAACCACTAATACACATTTAACTCTCATGAAATATGACAACAAGTTGAAATAGAAATCTATTTTAAGCATAGCCTATTAACTATTGTTTAGAAATATAGGCTATCAAATTTCAATTTCAACATTCACTTCTTTGCCATAGTCATATTTAGATGAAGAGGCAATTTGTGTTATGTTTGTTTAAGCATAGCCTATTTGTTATGAACAACATAGACTATCAAATTCAAAGCTAAACAACATCATTAAACTACTTCAAATGTTTCCATTAAAGCAAAAAAAAGAGTATAAACATCAAAATGTTGCATCTACATACTAGAGAGCTTCATTACCCCTAAATTGTAGGGATTAAGCTCTCATATTTGTTATCAAATCAACAAATGTAGAAAGCAACATGAAAGCAAAAAAGAAAGAAAAAGAGAGCAAAGCAAAGAAACAAAACTAATCTACTTGCATGAAATAAGAGAAACCTACACTACAATATGAAAGTAAATGAACATGAAAAGGAAAGAGCATGTATTAAATTGCATAAAATAAAAAAGACTACAAGAAATAAAAATTGGCTAAGTAGCCATTAAAAGAGAAAGAGAGCTTTCTTTTATTTGATCTAAACTAAACTAAAGAGAAGGAGGCCTAAGAGAGACTAAGAGAAGAGATGATTACATGAAACATAAGGGGTATTTATACAAGTTAGAAACCCTAATGCATATTTTTGGGGAGTGCCCAAAATGCCCATGAGAAAGTGTGGAGGCCAAGTTATCATTAGCATGTTTTAATCCCCACTTAAATGTACATGAAGCCATTAAATACATAAGCATGTGCATTAGCCTTTAATTTGTACATTAAGGTAGGTGGGTAGGTGGGGTCCTCCATGTTCTTCACTTTGAATTATTTCCATCTTCATTCCTTTGTATTAATTTTGTGCATGCATATCTTCATGAAACCACTTCTATTTGAGATCAATTTCCTACAAAAATATATACAAATTTTCAATTAATTTTTCTCAAACAAATATATGCACACAAATGACCGTTTTTCCCATATATGAAGATGAATATGTGATAATTTGGAATAATTTGAATTTTTGGTTTAAACAAGTTAAAATACCCGATATGATCATTCATTTAATTCAAATAGATTAAATATGTTGGTAAAAAAATGCACATTTATGTGCACATCAGTTGGCAACGAAGTTTGTCGAGCAGTTTCGCATGCATATCACAAGGCCCAAAGATGTTAATACATTATCCAGTGTCACTCACGCTCCCGGAGAGGCACTCAAACATTGCCTAGAATGGTTCCACAGTGCATGCGTTGAGATTAGTATCCCCAATGACAATTCCATTCTGATAGTACTGACTAACGGAATCAATCTCGATTTCTAATTTGGCAACTGGTTAGCCGAAAAACCCCTTGCGCCATTGGAGCGTTTCTATTACAAGGCGGCTCAGTTCTTGAGAAAGGAGGATGCGAAATAGTCTAGGAAAAAGGACGACGTGGAGGCTAGTGCAGAAGGAATTCAAAGCAATATCGCCGTGTAACGAACCAGAGAGAGTTCCAGAAAGGTGCGGTTAAATATGTAGAATAAACATAATCAACAGAAAGATGATGGAAATTAGGGTAGGAAGCCGGATCAGAATCGCAGACCGCGACATAGAGCTCCCATGTCTGATACTAATATTCCTTTAAATACATCTCTGGAAAATATATACTTGCAAACTTGTAATATTATCCGATATAAGAAACCCGCTCCGAAGTAATCGTCAAAGAAGCAGATTCAAACTGGGAAGTTTTGTAGATTTCACAATAGTTATGGCCATAACACGAATGACTGTCGGCATCTACAGGATATTATCAAGAGGTTGATCCATGAAAGAAAGCTGGAGCAGTTCGTTCAAGCGTCGCTGTTTGGAGGTATAGGCCCGTCAAATCAAAATCGAATACCAAATCAGGTTAGACCAGCGGAACCCGCTCATACTAGCAGGAGGTTAGTGAATAACACTGTTAGTGGTGGTCCTTATCCAACGGATCAAAGCTGGAGGGAATTGGAGTCGTATGCCAGCTCTATTAGGCATGCGAGCTTCAAATGTTGTAGTAACTTGGAAGCCTTTGCACCAACCAAACAACAAAAAATAATGACAGATGACATCGTATTTTGAGACAGGGATGCACACAGAATCGAAGCCCCAACCATTGATCCACTAGTCATTTCAGCTCAGGTAGGTCCTGCTTGGGTAAAGACGATTTTAGTGGACAGTGGAAGTTTAGTGAACATACTCTTTAAGTGTGCCTATGATCAAATGAAGATGGAAGTGTAAGATTTGAAGCCTTGTCAGTCTCGTATTCATGGCTTTAATGGAAGTGTGACTATACCCACTGGGATGATGGATCTACCAATGGAGTTGGGAGTTGGGGAGCACCGGAGAATCCGAATATTGCGGTTTATTGTATTGGATATTGACACACCGTACAATGCTTTCTTGGGCCTACCGGACCTAACTGAGTTCAGGTCCGCTACTGCCCCTTGGCGTCTAACTTTGAAATTCCCTATCGACAATAGAGTCAGAGTCCTTCGAGGAGGCCAGGCTGCAAGACGAGCCTGTTATGTTGCTGAGTTGTAGGAGGCGTAGCGAAAAGAGAAGGGGAAGGGCGTAGAGGAATCTCTTAGCGTCGACTCTGTGGATAATTGACAGTTAACGCCTGGGCCAAGGCCTAGGCACCACAACCAATTTCCAAGATATCTTAACCCAAGAGATACTTAAAGCAAGGACATAGTCAAAGACAATCAGGCTTCTCTGGCAGAGCTGACGATCGATGTTTCGATCAATAATGATGACGATTCTAAAATGGTAAAGATTGGATCTCGGCTAAGCCAACAGACGAAGGAGGAATTCATTGGATTTCTCCGGGCAAACCTCGACGTGTTTACCTGGACGCACTTCGACATCTACGGGATCTTGCTAAAAATCGCGAGCCATGCATTGAATATTGACTCACGGCATGTACTGATGAAGCAAAAAAGGCATGGTGTGGATCCAGAGAGATCTGTCGCCCTTAAGGAAGAGATGGATAAACTCAGGTCGAACGGATTTATTCGAGATGCATTATATCCAAAATGGATGTCCAACCCTATACTTGTCAGGAAACCTAACGAGAAATGAAGAACTTGCATTGACTACTTAGACTTGAATATGCCTGCCCTAAAGAAAGCTTTCCACTTCCCCGAATTGAACAGCTTGTAGATTCAACGGTCAGACATGAACTCTAATCCTTGATGGATGCATACTCTGGGTATAAACAGATACTGATGCACCTACCTGATCAGGAGCACACTAGCTTCGTCACCTGATCTGGGACTTAAGAATGCCGGGACAACCTATCAGAGACTCGTTAACTGAATGTTTGCTAATCAGATCGGGAAAACCATAGAGTTATATGTAGATGACATGCTTGCGATGTCACAGTTCTCCACCAATCATATCAAAGATTGAGAAATGATTTTCAACATCCTTCGAGACTACAAAATGAAATTCAACCCGTTGATGTGTCACTTTAGGGTCACGTTTGGAAAATTCCTTGGATTCGTCGTTAATGCTTGGGAATAAAAGCCAATATCGAGAAAATATGGGCAATTAGAAATCTCGAGACTCCAAAGACTATAAAGAAAGTTCAGAGCCTCAATGGGAGGTAGCAACACTGAGCATGTTCATCTTGAAATCCATCGATAAATGCATTTCTTTCTTCGATCTAATCAGAAAAGGGAAACAGAACTTTGAATGGATTACAGAGTGTGAGGGCGCATTCCGAGCATTGGTTCAACCCCTATACACACCACCCTTTCTGTCATAACCAGTTGATCACGAGAGACTATACATCTACTTGGCGGTGTTAGAAAACGCAATCAGTACTGATTTAATTTGAGAGGAGGACCGGATACAGTGGCCAGTCTATTACATCAGCAAACAGCTAACCTGACCAAAGAGAAATTATTCGAAGTTGGAGAAGTTAGCTTACTATCTTGTCATTGCCTCGAGAAAGCTCTGCCTATATTTTCAGGATTATCCTATCACTGTCTACACCGACTAGCCATTACGAATGGTCCTTACACGGCGTGACCCTTCTGGTAGGTTACTCGAATGGAATATAGAGCCGAGTCAGTTCGACATCACTTACACCCCAAGGCAAGCTATTCAAGGACAAGTCCTAGCAGACTTCATCGTCGAATTTACTATCAACTTGCCTGAAACCAGTGAATCTCTCAAATATGTTTGGAAGCTACATACTGATGGTGCATCAAATGACCGCTGCTCAGGCACTGGGGTTGTGCTTGAAACTGCTGAAGGCCGATCTATGCGCTATGGTTTGAAGTTCTATTTCCGTGTGACCAACAACGAGGTCGAATACGAAGCCCTGCTCGCATGTCAAGCAAGTGTGTCAAGTTCGGGAGGAATACCTGGTCAAAGAATGGAGATTGGCTGCTTATCTTGCTCGGGTCCAGGAAATATAAAATAAACTCGATTATTATGCCATCTATTACATACCTTGAGAACACAATAATAAAGCTGATTCATTAGCAAAGTTAGCCAGCACCGGTGAGGCACATCAAATGGAAATCGTTCCTGTTGAGACATTATCTTCCCTGAGTATTGATTAAATGGAGATCGGCTGGGTACTTGAAGCTGTACATGATAAAGAATCATGGACTACTCTATTCTGGAATTATCTCGAGCGTGCGACCCTGCCTGAGTGCAGGAGTGAGAAAAGACAAGTTCTTCCAAAGGCTTCGCGGTTCACCATTATGAATGGAGTGATGTATAGATGAGGATACTCTGTTCCTTTACTCCGGTGTACCGCCCACGATGAAATCAATTGAGTATTACGTGATATGCATGAAGGAGAATGTGGCGATCATACCGGGGGCAAGCTCTTGCTAAGAAAATGCTCCGATATGGTTATTATTGGCCGACAATAAATTGCGATGCATCAGATTATGCTAGAAAATGTGAAAGATGTCAGAAACATGCTCGGTTCTGAGAGCCCCGCCTACCGAAATAACTCAGATGGTCAGTCCATGGCCATTCGCAACATGGGGCATCGATATTATTGGGACTCTATCTCCAGCTAAAGGTGGCGTGAAGTACGCCATCATTGCAGTTGATTACTTTACCAAATGGGCGAAAGCCAAACCCCTTGCTACTATCACAATGAAAAAGGTGATCAACTTTGTTGTACGCAACATTATCTGTCTATATGGTCCCCTACATACCACCATCATTGACAATGGAGCCCAATTCGATAGTGTCGAGTTCAAGAACTTATGTCAACGATTCCAAATCCAAAAGAAGTTCTCTGTAGTTGGACACCCTTTGGCGAATGGACAGGTCGAAGTTGTTAACAAAGTTATAAAGTCCATTCCGAAGAAACGGTTGGAAAAAGCCAGGGGCAAATGGGTCATTTAACTTCCTATGGCCCTCTATTCTAGTCGAACAATCCACAAGTCCATGACTAGCAAAATTAGCTTTAAGCTCTTCAAGCTCTTTTAGCACCACACCTCTTTCAACCATGACTATGCTGATCCGGTGCCTTATTTCCTCAACCAAGGCTAAATGTGATTGCCTCATGTCCTCCATCTTTTGGGTTGCCTCATTGGCTCTTTTATTAGCCTTCGTCCTAAATTTCTCGAAGACTCGTTTTCATCATTATGCACCTAAATTATGCGATCCTTCTGAGTGAGATCATTTCCTAGGTTTCTCGATTGTCATCGCCTGCTCAAAGGCCACCGTTGATACTTTATCTGTGGTCCTCATCCGTTCCGATATTGGCCATAAACATCGTGTATGTAGTCAGACATCGTCTGTTCTGCCTCATTGGGAATTCGCTTTAAGTGTGGGGGAAATATGAAGTCGTCAAAAAAGATATTCGAAAAATCCCTTTTCAACTTAGCGATTCTAATCGCTCCTTCCTCGATAGGATCTGTGGCGGCTTGTTCAATGGCGACGAGAGTTTCTATTTCAGTCCTCTGAAGCTGTTAGTCAGGCCTTGATGCTTGGGAAGGTGGTATTTGACGGGAAGATTCAAGGGGTTGTTTGCCAGAGCCAAAAGATTGTGTTGGACCTCTCGGTGGTGGGGAGTGCGATCGGGAACAACGACTATACTGTCTCTCCTTCTCCCTTTCCCTCTCATAGAAGTCCCTCTCCTGACATGAGTAGCCATGATCATGGTCTCTATTGGTCTCACGTATGCGAGACTCGGAATATGAGCTAGATGAATGATGCGTAGAACGGAGACTACCAAGCATAGATTCCCGCCTCGACATCGTGTCTGCAAAATGAAAAGAGAAAGAGAGTTGGTAATCTCCATAAATTAATAGCTTGTGACTAGAAATTGTGTGGGTGCCATGAATTGTGTGTATGTAGGTACCAACCCTCTAACCAACCGGTTGTAATAGCCGTATTCAGAGAAATTGGCTCTCCCATGTCTAAGGCTCTTTGAAGCCCCTTTAATTCGATATCTTGGTGAAAGGCAAATCATCCGGAATGGGGATGCCCACTAGTCCCGCAAAGGAGCTCTCCATCTACGAGAGAGGAAGCTCTTGACTAGTAAAAGGCAAAGAGATTATGATGGTTTTGCACCTTATATATTTTTGAGCAGTAGACTTGCCTCTTCTCCTCTACACTAAAGGTCGAGGACTTCATGAAGGCCTAGCTACGGGCTCATCTCTAACAGTTATATTCTCATCTCCGCCCTGTTCAGTAATTACTATCCCGGGAGCTCTCCTATGAGCTTGTCTCACCAGGACCATAATAAGAACTCCTACGAGTCCAATGCTTTGATCTTTTTCAATTAGCCTAACGACAACTAGATTCTCATCTCTAAGGACTTCATCAATCTCTCTACATTCTACGGACACCTCTTGAAGAACTTGTACTATCTCCTTAAACCGAGCACCTTTAGGTCGTGGAATTGAAGCTGTAAAAGGAAGAAAATGTTAGACTCAACCTCAACTACTACTATCCAGTTAGTCAACGAGGAGGCTGGGGAACTTACGTCTTGCTAGCCACCTTCTGGCGAACCCTAGTGGACACTGAACGTAGAAAAATTCGGTCCTAAAGTAACTCAGCTTGCTCCAAGCCCGGTCACGACTTGGAAATTTCTAATTGCTTCTAGGAAAGTAAAGGAAGGGTTGTCCCCACGACACTTTATATCAAATAAGTATCTGATCTCCCCTACCGTCGGAGGACAGAAGAGGTGCTCCATGAAGATGACAAACAAACTATTTAGCAAGGAAAATCCATTTGAGTGCAGCTGAGACAAAGCGATCCTCAAGAAAAGTAGAACTTCTTGGATGAACCGGTTGAAAGGAGAAAGTGTCCTGGCTGCACACATAAATTTGTTGCAGGCTTGTACCCTTCTGTGGGGTTATGGGCTCTATCTTCTTACCCCGGCAGTAAGACATCATCCAACGACAACCCATGCCTTAAACGAATTCTACCCAGCATATCTTTAGAATATTAGAGCGGACAAAATCTTGTGTGTATGCGATGAAGACTGCTTCTGGTAGCTTGTTTGGAGAAGGGCTAATAACATCGGCTGCGATTGCCAGCATTTTGATTACGAGGAGAAGCAGACTCTGAATATCCTACGACCGTGAACTTTCGGGTTCCGTGGCTATTGAACTCAATAAAAATCATCGTTAGACAGCAATAAACCCGTGTTTCCCCCAGTGCGAAGTGCATGAATGTGTTATGGAGTGAATTGCTACATAATATTTAGAATTCTAAGGAATTTGAAAGATGTTTGAACGATGAGACTTTAGAATTCAGCTGGAGTGACCGTCATCGCTTACCATCACAACCATGCCATCCAGACTTTAGAGACCGATTTGATTTAAAGTTCGTTAAATTATTGTCAAGTTACAGTTTCATCGACGAGCTTCAAAAGGCAGTCAAATATGTAGTGACATGTTTAAGTCCAGTTATGCAGAGCAGAATCACGTCGGAGTCAGATGTTCATGCTATGTTTCGTCTCCATCAAGTTCAAGCTTGGATCGATCCCTATATGGATAATTCGTATTGATCGAGGAGGAGGCAATTCGTATCGATCACCCATAAAAATGAGTTTGCATCGATCACAAGTAGAATATATCATATCGATCACAGAGAACATTGATTCGTATCGATCATGAAACGGTGATGCGTATCGATTGCCGAAAGGTTGTTTCGTATCGATGCTAAACCCCCTTGCTTCGTATCGGTCGTAGGACCATGATTTTCGTATCGATCACTCCAGATCGAGACGAATGCTATCATTAACTGATCGATACGAAGAGTCTACTACCAATAGATGCGAAACACTTTATGCATCTAATATGAAGTTTCACTATGCCTAGATCAAAACGATTTCTTCCTTCATCCCAGATCGATACGAGTGTCTTCTTCTTATCCTCACACTTCATCTTCTCCGAAGCCATGTAGAAATCATCTCCAATCGTGTTTCGACCATCTATGGCCTCTTCTTTACCCAGCTCGGCCGTGAATATGAAGGGAATGGCATCGAATTTCGAGTCTCGTCATTTTTAACACGAATTCATGGTCTATTTACCTAATTTCAACAATTAGTTCGGGTATTGAAAGTTTAGTTTGATTCAAGCGCAAGAGCGATCTCTTTATCTCGGCTTTGCTGTCGATACGAAAGGCAAAAAAATGAGCAAGTGAGAAAAATGGCTAAGTGTAAAAAAGCACTTATATGGCTCGACCCTAGGCAAATGTTGATTCGTCTCCCAGTTGTTTTGACCGGTTAATGGGAGTTTCCTCTCTAATCGATATGAAGGGAGCTCTTCGTATCCATACGCCATCCGTCCAAAGTAAGAAGATTCGTATCCAATGGGCAATCGACACACAACACAGAGCCAAAGCTTATTTGAACTGTTCGAACCCATTGGAAATGCATCGATATGAAATGATTTGTTCGTATCCATCACATAGGGCCCACGAAGATTTGTATCCATCAATAAGAAATAATTTGAGAAGCCAATTGGTTCGCATCGATCACCATCGATACGAAGACAATTTTTTTACTTTTCACATCGATCCAGGAGAGGATCGATACGAAGGAATGAATCAAAATGACTATCAAGCGTTGTTACAACTTGAATTTCACGTCGATCCTGGAGAGGATCGATACGAAACTCGATACAAAAACTTGACAACGACTCGTAAACATGCAAATGTTAACGGGAGTCAGGTTAACATATATGCATGTATAACGAACTAATATTCAAATTTCAAAATTCACAGGAGTTGAATGCTCACATGGTGACAATTACAACAGTGAACAACAGATTGCTGGCACTCGACACTCAGTTACAACCATGCACTGCATAATCATTAGAAGTCAACAATTTAACATTTACATTAACAAAAATCAATCAAAGGTTATATCTTCTAACGAAAATACAACGACTGTTCTACAAATGGGGCAGAACTTTTCAGACTAATGGTTGCAGCTTTTCAAAGCACGTCATGTTCACACAAAACTTATTTTGGAGTACTAATTTATCCTGCCTTTTGGCAAGGCTGTGACACCAAAGAATTGACTGAAAACCGAAGATAATCAGTCCTGAAGATCGGTTATACACAGGTCTACTATGGATACCGGTAAATTTTGTTTGAGTCCAGATCGGGCTACAATTGACAAGACATGACAAGCAAAGCTATGAGAGCTGATATTCCAAATTTTATGTCAATTGGAGTTCATATGCTAAAGTTTTGGATCGATCTAGTCTCACGTGAAACACATCTGTTTCGTATACATTGGTTCGTATCCATCAGGTAAGCATTGGTTCGTATCCATCAATAAGCAACGCTTCGTATCGATCTCGTCCATATGTACATCATATTGGTCTCCTCATCAACTCAATTAGTATCGATCAACGAACGACCGATACGAAACATGCCACAAAAGTCATCGATATGATGGATGTGTGGAATGATCGATACGAAATTATATCCAGGTCATTGATATGAAATGCATGGGTTTGCATCGGTACGAAGAGGTTACAAAGCATCAATACGAAGAAGTGCAAACCATCGATACGAAAGGAATACTCCAGACCGATACGAGCAAAGCATGTAAAAGTGGAAGACTCGGTCACTCGGCATGAAAAGTGGATCGATCTTGAAATATAGCGACACGTCATTCTGATCGATATGAGCTAGCATGGATACGAAGCTATCGATATGAATGAGATCGATACGAACTCGATAGCCTTTTACAAATCCAAACTTTGATCGATCACAACTCAAAATCTACAAGTCCAAATGCTAAAAAAATTTCGCAGGAGCTTGCATACCACCTCCACTTGTTCTCTAATCGATCTCAGCCCAAATGGAGTCATTTTTTATTGATATGAATTATGTATGTGTCGATCATGAATCGATGCCAAATGTCCAGGGATTGATCTGGTGGGCCCATCCGCGTGAGAGGAGTCTTTCAAGATCCGAGCCAAATATTTTCTGCCTACACCTATAAATAGCAATCCTAGGCCTTTAGAAAAGGGACTTTTTGGCCTCTCTACGCTGACACTCTGCCGAAATCACTTCTATAGTTCAGTTGTACTATTGTAATCTCTTGTACTCAGCAAGTCAAATTCAATAAACATCAATCATTTCATAGTGGACGTAGGCAATACACCGAACTACTCTAAATTAGTGTGCTTCTTCATTGTTTCTTATCTGTTGATTGGTGTGTTTGTTAGATCTGCCTCATTTTACGTTTAATTTCTTCATTTTTTCTCTTCAAACATATCCGAAGAGTGTTGTGGCCAATTTTGGTACAAATATTATCATCCCGGGACATTGCCTTGGTTTTGATGAAACCAATATTGTTGGGTATGGAATAATGAGTTGTTGTTCGTCATCGACCTTCGTAGCAATCAGATGTCACGTGCAACCGTGCACGCTCGGAACGTTCGATGATTTAATTAAGAGAATTAAATATATTATTTATTTAAACCATAAATACTCAAACCCTTAACCTTTTTCATCACTTTTCCTCTTTCACATTTTATCTTCCTTTTCCTATAAATTAAAAACCCAACCACCACCACCCTTTGAATTGCTTCGAGAGATTCAAGCAACGCTAGACCATGGCTAAATCCATTGCACTCATAGAGGAGAGAGTTTCAAGTCTATATAGATTAGGTGATGAGCAGTTATACTAGAGGTGGTTGACCTATTGTAGACGTTGAACTAGGGTTGAGGCTTGGTGGAGTTTGAAGGGGAGTTTGACGAAGTGGCGAGGATGTCGTTGTGTTCCTTAGAGGAGCTGCATCATTTGGCATCAAGAGTTGGTGTTCCGTTTAACTCTAGAAAATCATGACTTCCAAGTACTATATTAAGGCATGTAGGTTAGTTTCTTGTAGACGGGTGCAAGTATGTAGTGGTTGGCCCGGTTGAGTTCGTTATCGCGAGGGGAGTGAAAGGAAGTAGTTGCGGTAAATTTCGTTGACCGTAACTCTTGGTAGGGAGGTATGTGTGCATGACAATTTAGTTTTGTGAATATCTCTATACGTAGGATTTTGAATTGGAGAAGGGGAGTAGAGAGGGAGAAGGATTAAGGTGATTAATATTATAGTTAAAATTAATTAATTAAGTTTTAAATCTCAAATGTTATAAAATCGTAACTTTTGCGTACGAGGTCGGATTGAGGCGCCGTCTTCGCCATTGCACTCATAGCAGGATTCTCTACTACTTGGAATGGATTGGGCTTAGTAAATTTAATCGTTGACTGATTTGTATATTGTTGTGATATAATTGTTGTTGTGTTAAAATATAAAATAGATAACAATGCGAGTTATTATTTTTGGACACCTTCTTGTTTTATAGAACAAGTGACAACATTATATATAGTATAATCTCTCTTTTAATTCTCTATAACATGTATCATGGCCCAGACTTATTTAATTTTTTAACATTGTTGTTGGATTTAGTTGGAAATTATGCGTAAATGGTCGAAACGAAATTGCCGCTGTAAATAGTTTGAAATCGCATGCATGTAAAACTTGTTAAATTGGTTAAATTGTGATATATTATGGAAATATATATGTACATAAATATATATATATATAGGAATATATTTATATATTTGGTTTTTCTTTACACCTTTTCGGGTGTGTTTGACCTAAATGAATTGGTTTGTAAAGCTATAGAAATTGGGAAGTGAAGTAGCATAATTCTGCATAGTGAAATGATCATTATATATGCATTTTGAAAATTCTATTTTGACAAAGTATGAAAGGTTGAATATTTTAGATATATTTTTAAAATATTTGTGAAGGAGTTTAAATGGGATTTATTAAAGTATCTTGAAAAGTAGTTCAAATTTAAAAGCGTTTTATAATTATTCATGGATTTTAAAGTAAAGTGTTTTTAGAGTATAGATCGTGTTTTTATGATTTTTAGTTAAGTTATAAAATAGGTATTTTGAAGAGATGTTTCAAACTTTATCATAAGATTTTAAAATATTTTTAAGCATATATAATTTTAGAAAATTAATTAAATATTTTATTAAAGTAATTTAATGTTCATATAATGTAAAATCCATGGAATTGATTTTTGTATTTTATTAAATATTTTAGAATAATCTCCTTTAAATTGTTTTTCGTAATGTATTATATAAAGCTTAGAAAAGTATGTTAAGTCTCTAATAAAGAGATAGAGGAAGAATTGGATCATACTTTTAAGTTATAATGAATGATTTTGTAAACTTAAGTAAAAGTATATTTACTTATTAACTTTAGATTATAATCGGATTCTTAAAAAAGAATGTTTTAAGAGATAACTATAGAAGGGATGTTTTAGATTGTTGTGAAAATGTTTGAGTAATACTTGTTAAGAATTGATTTTTAAAGATAATAACGAGTATGGAATCTTTGGAAAAGATAGAAAAGTACAAATTTTAATGTATAAAAGGGAAAAGGCCTTTATAGTAACAATGTTAGAGGGACATTTGTTTTTAACCTCTTTGACTATGTTTTAAGTAAGCAAAACTTGTTGTTGATTTGTGAATATACTTACACAGTTGAGATAAATATACAAACACTTTCAAGGGTATTGAAATGTGTAGAATTGAATACGGAAGTTTAATTGAATGGAGAAATTTAACTAATAACGAAGTTTCAATAACAAAGAAGTTTATTGAGTAAAACGGTGTTTTGCTAACAAAAGAGGTTTTAGTTAATAAAGGATTAAATAAATAAAAATGGATTTGAAGTCGTTTGTATGATTTGATCGTGCTTGTGTGTGTCACTCATGTTTTAATTGTTACGTGCTTAAGAATAGTATATGGGACTTAGTTTCCCATATGTAATCATTCTCATTATTGTTGAAATTGACCAAATATAAATCTGGAAATATCTAGAAGAAACATGTGAATTATGTGGTACAATTATCTTCAATGATGCTATACTATACTTATAAACTTGTTTTTCTCTGATAGGACAAATGAAAAGGAATCTAACGCCGACTGATTAGGAGGTGATCTTCGCTCTTATGTATTATCTATGTATTTCCAAAAGAACCAATGTTGAGTTTATTGAAAATCAATTGATTGATTTTTAGGGCACCCGATGAGTGGCAAGGAATGTACTTATATGGAATGGACTGAAATCATAACCACTCCAAAATTATATACATGTTCTATACTTTGGAAAAGGTTCATGATTGGTTCAAGATGCTGGAATCTATATACTTGTTCGTGATCTATTCAGGATGTGGGAATCCATGTGTGATTCCAAGATCCGCTGAGATATGGGAGTCCATGTATGGTTCTAAGATCTTTTGAGATATGGGAATATGTGGTTCCGAGATCTGTTTGAGTTGGGACTCATGTGCTGGAATGCCTGATGTAGCCTTACCAGTGGATATGACTAAAACCAAAGATATGATGCATAGCCTTGGGGTTTAGCTGACCCAAGGGTGTAGGAGACTCTACCCTGGAGATTCTTATAATTATGCATACATGAGTGATGCATTTGGTCTTACGTGGTGGGGCCAGCTATGTATTTCTTATGTACATCAACTAGGGACATATGATGTTTCTAGATAATATATTTGATCCTTATGCAGGAGGACCGTTCTTGAAGTACGAAGGGCACCTCCATGGAATCCTACATAATTAGCGAACGCACCTTAACAGTTTTAATTGTATACCTAGTATTGTTGTGATGTACACTCACATGCATCACACCTACTTGAATGTTTATATTTCACGCCTTAGACATTATTATAATGTCACTAGATTTTCTAATAAAATAATTTAGTTATCATAAGGTAAAACCCATCCATGTTTATTTGCTGCATGGTCTTATGAGATACCTTTATTTTTTTTATGGATTTTAGAAATATAAAAATCCATGCAATTCGAGTTTCTCACGCTGGTTTATTAGACTGATTTAGTGGATATTTCCTTATAATGCTCAGGTCAGCCCAAGTATATTTCCAGATCTAGCGCTAGACACTTCGTAGCTTCAGCGGATGGGCTGGAAGCCTCAAGGACCCATTCACGTATTTATTTTCTATTGCATTACTTATTTTGTATCTATCAGTATTTTTGAGGATAGACTGTTATAACTATTTTGGCTGACGATAGATTTACTCTAATTATCATATGTATATTAAAGTTTCTGTTTTTGGTAAAGATCTTTTGAGATATTTTATATTATCATTCCGCATGTGTGATTCTGATATTATGTTCTTCTTCCTTGTTCCTTTTCCTGTTCTTTTATTTTAACGTTCTGTCTTTCCGACACTTGGGTGCTCGATGCATGGATACCATGGATGTATCGGTGTCTACATTTGGAGGTCGAAATGGCCGTTTGTTACATTTGGTACCAGCGATAAAGGTTAAGCGAGTATCTTGGCTTTGGTGGGCATAACTCATTTAGAAATAGGGTAATGGAAGCCTTATTATGAGTTGAGTATATTATATATATGAGAATGCCTATTTATTTTTGGTTATAAAAAATGTTTTATATTATGTTAGTTGGTCTGTCGAAAGGTTTATTGATTTTGATCAATACGTGTTGCTAATGATATTGATAGGTATTTCTAAACACTTGAAAGTGGCAAACCAACACAGTATTAGTTTTGAAATTGCTAAATGAAATAATTTACCTTGGATTATATTTTATATAAAAAAGAATATTTTTTTAAAAGTTTATATAGTTATTTATGATGTGTTTGTTTGTCAGGAAGTGATAAAATTCAATAACTATCATTTATTGTTTAATTAGTTACGTGTACCCAATTTACGAGTAATTTTACAATTTCACTACATGGGTTGGGTAAATAGTTACTTATGGGAACATTTAAATGAACATCTTATGAATTAAGTTTCAAATTTGACTGTAAGGCATTCGATGATAATGTTGGATTAAAATTTAATTTTAATAAACATTTTTTATTATAATCCAAACAAAGATGTACATTTGTGAAATGATTTATATATGAAAGAAACTTTATGTAAGTATGGTTTATAAAATATGGTTATAAATAAAAGGGATTTAAACAGAGAATTTGAGAACTTAAATCCCGATATTTTGGAAATTGTTTTCAAAATCTATGAAGAGAAAATAATTCTAGTATTATTTGAAAAGGTTTATGTATAGAAATGTTTTCAAAAGGATTTTAAAAGTGATAGAAAGTATTGAACTCACTTTTTTCGTTGGAAAATAATTCTGGTGGTATAATTTGATATACAAAAGTTATAAGTATATATTATCTCAAAATGATTTGAAACAAAACCCGATGTTTAGTTCTTAGATTTTCGATTAAGTTATATTATGGACTCATGTATCTTATGCATTTGGATAGTTTGGTTGTGCATGTCATTTGATCTATTGATTAGTGGTTTTCAATTATTGAAATAGAATGGAATTTCGGTGATTGTGAACGGCAGGAAACTTTTGAATCAGTTGAGAAACTGAAGCTAAGTGTTTTTGTGAAAATATAAAAAGTTGAGTCTTTATAACTCTTAAATCGAAAGATAATAAAATTTAAACAATTTTTAAACTTATTGAACATCTTTGTTAAGTAGAACAATCGATGTTGTTGGGCCAACTAATATATGCCTTTAACTTGGGGTTGTCTAAGAAAAGTAGACTCTAGTCTTGAGTTTGGATACCATAGTTTGATTTTTCCTAACTACTTGCCTAGCATGATGGAGAAAAAAGTCTGGAAGGTTGACTCAATGATAGATCCAAATTTATTTTGGATCTTCTTTGTAATTTTAAATAAATAAAATGAATACGATTGTTTTGTATATACTCCTAGGATGTTGTGGAGTGATATACAATTTGAATTTAAGTCTTGAAAGGTTTTAAAAATCAAGTTGTGGCCTTTTGAAATTATTATAATTTTGAGTAATGTACTGTATGAAAATGAATG
This sequence comes from Allium cepa, assembly GCA_030765085.1. Taxonomy (NCBI): domain Eukaryota; kingdom Viridiplantae; phylum Streptophyta; class Magnoliopsida; order Asparagales; family Amaryllidaceae; genus Allium; species Allium cepa. Next base: position 527,008,383 of record CM060939.1, on the reverse strand, counting down.
TGAATTAAAATGAAAAGTAATTAGTGTAGTTAAGAAACAAATTAGAATGGAGTATGTAAGTTGTATGTAGAACATTTTTTGCGCATGATAGTTCTTGATCCAGGATTTGAGTACATAAATTTAAAGCGAATCACACCGGTCCGAGTTATAGTTTTTCACTCGATTCTTAACCGTGAACACTTGGTATAGATTTTTGATACGATCCTGAAGTTTTCTGTCATAATATGTTGCTATGTAAGGAAAGTAGAGGTTTCTAATCAAGGAACCTTATCGAAATTGGCAATAGAGAAGTCAAGTGAGATATACTAGATTGGAAATGAAATTTATGTGATTAAGCTAGTGTTCAGTTTTGACATGCATATGGTTGATATATGGATATCGACTTTAGTATATTTATAAACTATGTTTGTTGGCTTGTGGAGAGCGTAGGGGATAACTCTTCAATTTGTTCGGAAGTATCATGAGTAATTGACTAAGTAATAACCTGAAGCTGTTGAGCATAAGGTAACGCTTAGTGCATTGTTTGTCATCCTTGTGCGATGATAAATTTTGTATACCTAGGCAAACCATAAGCTTTCATTGCTAATAATTTCAATACTATGTAGTATTGTTATGTGATTGATCTTTGGTTGCTAGTGATTATAATTCCCTTAGGTATTGATGTGTGATTGTAGCTTTTGTTGCTTGTGTCAGTATTTCGAGGACGAAATATTTTAAGGGAGGGAGAATGTAACGAACCATAATTTTAAATACTTTATATTTAAATATTTAAATCTTGAATTTAATGTAATAAAATCGATTTAGCAAGCCTATTTAAACTCTTTTTATATAATAAACGATAATGATAAACTTTTAATTTTTCATTAAAGTGATTAAACTTGTTTTGATAATAATTCCTGTTAATTGACATGTGAAATTATTATCCTGAGGCACGATCTTAAATTTTGACGAAATCAGTGTCATAGGGTTGGAACAATGAGTTGTTGTGCATCGTCGAGTTTCATGACGATCGGACATCTCGTGCGATCGTGTGAGCTTGGAATGTTTGACGATTTAAATAAGAGAATTAAATATATTATTTATACAAACTGTAACGGCCCAGAATTTTAATTAATTAAAATTTGAATATTTAATTAATTTTAAATATTAATAAGTGAAATTTATAAGTCGAATAAATTTTATTTCGAATAATTTGATTTAATTGGATAATTAAATCGATAATTTAATATGTGAAATACAGAAATAATTGAAAATTGGGTTAAATATGATTGAAAATGATTTGTAAAATTTTATTTTATCATATTGAAGTTAGAACGATATTTTAGAACCTTTAAAATCGAATTAAGAGTTTATTTGTGAAAATTGAATATTTTAATATTAAATCGACTAGTGAAATTAGCCAATTTTCGAACAGTCTCAGAATTGGACGAAACTAGTTCCATTGGATCCGTAATAGTTTGTTATTATCGGATTTCAATTTTCGTAGCAATCGGAGTTGTCGTTTGATCGTGGCAGCTCGAAACGCATCGAAATTGTTTTTAATATTAATTTGGCGAGTTAAAATAGTCATTTTTCAAAAAAGTCTCGGATTTCGACGAAACCAGTTTCATCGGATCCGTAATGTGATATTATTGTATGGTTTAAAATTTCGGGTCAATCGGATTTATCGTTTGTCCGATGCAAGCTAAAACGCCTAGAAAATCGTTTAATCGGTTTAATTTAAAATTGAACGTTTAGAGCCATAACTCGCACAGATGACCGAATTAGCTCCCGAAACACGTTCCATTGTGTTCGGAACGCGGGGTAAACCTTAGGAACGCCAACCGGCACGCTTCGTTTGGAGTTCGGAAAATCCAGGATGAATAGTGTCGTGTAAATTTTCCTATAAAAGCCTTCCTATTTTCATTATTTTCACAAAAACTAAAACCCTAGGTCAATTTCTGCAGCCGCCGCCTCATGTAAAATGAATGGCCAGAAAACAATGATCTTCTTCCTCGATTATCTCTTCATCCATTAACATTTACAAGAAACTTTCTACATGAAACTTGTAGAGCACCTCACGAACTACAAGATCAACGGTGGAGATCGCGTTTGGGTTAACGGATTGGTGGCAAATCGTCTTCAAACGTACGAAAGTCGCGCACGCATTTCTTGACAAAGGGGTGGCCGAGCTTCACAAGGGGGTGGCCGAAGGAAGAGCATGACGTGAGCTTCGATATGGTGCCGATTTGATGGAGTTTCGTGCGTTGTGGGGGCCGCGAGATCTAACCCTAGTTTCGTGCACAATGGGTTCATGTTGTCGGCTTCTTCCTGTAGAGCAACGGAGATGGAAGAAGGTTGGGGACGGCCAAGATGGCAGGGTGCAGGATCCACGGCCCAGATTAATTAGGTTGTAAAAATAATTTTTTTTTTATTTATTTATGTACATGTAAAATCGTGTAAACTTGTAAAAATCATATCTTTTTCATACGAGGTCGAAAACGCGCGAAACTAGTTGCGTTGAAATCGTATGGACGAGCACTACGCTATGGAATTGGATTGGAGTCGTTTGGAGTTAGTGAGAATTTCGGGTAAAATTAAACGTCCGTTTAATTTTATTCGAAATAAATCGCTAAAACGAAATTGAAATCAAGGTGAGAACTTCTCACTCAATCGAATCGATTTCGATTTTAATTTTAAATAGTTATATTTAAAATACTTGAATGCATGTCTGAATGATGATTGTTATCTATTGATTGTTAAAATAGACATTATGCGCCGTTAGTAAGCGGATGTTATTTATTAAAAACATATACCGCGAATATTTCATAAACAGTGAAATTGGTATTATTTATGAACTTGGAATTGATTTCCCGCAGTATATAGCGGATGAGACCCTATTACGCCGCCTATTAAGCGGATAATACTTTAAATCCCATGTACCGCGATAATTTCGTACTGGAACGGAATTGGTATTGTGCTAACATCTTTGGATGCAGGAAAACAGGTTGGAGGGATCCAACTGGATTCCTCAACTGTATTTATTTGATTATGGATATTTTGATATTCGTTGATTATCATATCGATATATGATGTCGTTGTTGTCGTGATTGACTACTTGGTGTGTAGCATCATTGGGCCAAATTTTGGAATTTTAAAATGATTTTTAAAGTGATTTTTGAAAGTATACGTTTTATAAAATATTTTTGGAAATTGATCCATTATAAATAAATAAACGATATAATTTTTAGTGTTATAAAAATTACGATTTTTGGAGAAATATGGTTAAAAGTTGATATTTGAAAATATGGGGTTAATGATTTTATAAAATAGCTTAAATTAGGATTTCTGAATTTGTTATAAAAAGTTTAAAAATAAGATTTATAAAATTTGATTATTTTATAAATCAAAATGATGAAATTATAAAGGAGATTAAAGATGTTTTAAAATAATAGTATAAATTGATTTATATAAAAGATTTATAAAATTGATATTTATAAATTAAAATATTTGAATTATAAAACGAGTTTTTATAAGTGTTAGAATGAATTGTAAATGAATTTCATAAATGAATGAAATTATTAGAATTATAAACGGTGAAGTTATAAATGAAATTTTATAAGCAGTAGGTTTATAAAATTTGTAAAGTTATTGAAAGGAATAGATTTGGATAAATAAATGAATCTTATAAGTCATAAGATTTATAATTTGGGAAGTTTAAATGAACGATTTTGTAAACAAATAAATTTTAAGCATTTAACTTATAATATGGACCTTTGGTTTATAATTAAGTTATAAATTGGAATAGGTTAATAAAGGAGATTTATAAAGGTAGTAGTTATAAAATAAATTCACTATGGAATTTATAAACATTGTTATATAAATCCGCAAACGACTTATTTCGATAAGTAAATTGTTATAACTTATTTATGGAGTTATATTCACGTTTTAGACTGTGAATAATCCTTTAAAATGAAAAGTATAGAAATGATGAAATTTGTTAACAAAGTATATTCACGTTTTGAATAGTGAATAATATGTTAAAGAAAATGTTTTGGATGTGATGTTTTAAATAGAATTAAAATGATCTAACGATGTTTTAAAATGTGTTAAGGTTCGAAACCATAGATTTCAACATTCATTGTTGAAATAGACGTTTTCGAGAAATAGAAGGAAATAATGGACTATAACACTGTTGTTATAGTAAATGATTTTCGAAAGGAAATGTTTTTTATAGTATTGGGATTTATATATCTATTTTAATTTCGAATCCCTATACTAGTGATTTTGGGTTGTTGTAACGATGTTTTACGTAACATTCGTTTTGACCCAAATAAATATGTTTAAGAGAATGATTTCCTTAAAGAATGAAATATATACTTAATTTCGATTTAAGTGTATTGAATATTTTCCAAGTGTTGAAAATAAATGGATTTGTGAATTACTTATTAATAAATAAGTATGGAAATGTTTTCCAATGTGAAATGAAACGTTTTGAGAATTTATCCTTTTGAAGATAAATTGAAAATGAATAATTGAAGTCGTATATTCATAAATATTTTGAAATATAAATTCACTATGGAATTTATAAAAGAAAGGGGAATTTGTTTAAAAATAAATATTGATTTATTTTTGAAGTATTGAAAAAATATATATCTTGTAAAGATATTTTTGGGAAAAAAATAATTTTGAAAATTATTTGGAATCTAGTGATGTTGTGCATATCCATTGATAGTTCAATAACCGACTATCAATATTTACCTTTGAATAGGTATTTATTGTGATTTGCTGAATTTGAATGCCACACTTATTTTTAAATTATTGCGCTTGTTATACGGATTACCTATTCCGAATAGTGATACGACGTAATGGATAGCATTGATGACCGGTGTTGAAGACCGGATATTTTTGAAAGCGAAAGGACAACTCGTCGAATGTCTTTGCATCGACTGGTCCCCGGTATAGAGACTCCATATGTGATGGGAAGTCCGAACGTGATTAGTGAATATCCGGATTGCAAGGACTTCTTTGTAAGTGCCTTCGGTTTTGTTCGAGCCCGGAACAGACTTGTATGGATTGTATGTCTGACATTACAATTGAGATATAAAGCGGATTTCTTTCAAATATATTTCTGTTGGTGGCGGAGAATTTATTCTCTTAGCTAAACACCCTTCTCTGAGACATACGAGCTCAGAGGTTATGTAGTTGAAGGTTATCAGCGATATATTCCCAATTTGGTAATGTGACATGCTGAGTGTTGCTGTGAAATGATCATTGTTTGATCATTTGTGATATGATCATTTGTTTGATCGTTTATCTTTGTGATCATTTCTATGATCATTTGTTGACCCAAAGCACATCTTTTGTATAAAGCGTGGCTTTGTGAACGAAACTTCGTCAAGCCTCACACCCCGGAATGGTCAAAACAGGAAAGATGCAGCAAGGTTATGAGGGGTAGCTCCCTTTAGGGTATGTGCATTTCCTTCTGGAAAAGGGTGGTATCATGGTATGGAGCCCAGATACTTACTCATGTTGAAACACTTTATTTATGATTGTGTGATGTTGGTGACGAGCGCTCGGTTAAAGGTCCCAAAGAACCGGGGGATGGCATACTCGTGTCAGTAGTTACCTAGTTAGGGGTAACCCGACCTTGTGTTGGCGGAGATCCGGTTTGGTTCCCGGGGACGTCCTTCCAGAGGCGTTCTCATGTGGCAATGGGAAGTTCCTTGGCCTGACCATTTGTTGGAAATCCAAAGAAATAATACGATCCTTGTACGGTTTTAGTTGTATAACCTGCTATGGAATGTGGCGGTAACCTGCTATTGAACATAGTAGCTATAGTAGGCATACGATAATGGTCGTATGTTGGCTAAGATTTATATTCTACTTTCGAAATAATTTTTCCTACACTATGCACTAGAAATAATATCAAATGTTCTTTTTAATGCGTATCAAGCATCTTTGACTATCATAAGGAGAAATCTTCTCCGATTCTGCGTTTGCATTGTGTGTGTGTGCGGGAGGCCTTATGGTAGTCTCATTTTTAAAAGCATTACGAATTGACTTTAAAATATTCCTCTATTTTGATTTTGAAGATAAATAAACTATTTTGAGTTCTCACACCAGTCACATGACTGACTCGGAGTTTATTGTTTTCCTTCCTAAACTCTGGGTGCCCACCAATTTCGACACGGGCAGTCAAGAGTTAGGTTTATCAGGATATTCTGGAATTCAGGAGTTGCTGGAGACAAGATGGATGGCATGGCGTATTACTAGTATATAGTATCTTTTTCCGCTGTTTGTTGTTGTTTGTTGTTGTACACTCTGAATTAATGAAATGAAATGTAATGTAATGTAATAACTGATATAGTTCTTTGTTTAAAGATTATTCATTTATTATTATATGTTGTTCCGCTGCGATTGTGAGATTCTGATATTGTTCTGTTGTTTTCTTTCTATTCTTTTCTATCTTCTTATCTCTTCTTTTATCTTTTTCTTTTTCTTAAACATTGAGAATTCGTATTTCTGTTCATCTTGAGTTAATCTATGGAGATTAGTGTATATTCAAGGAGTACAGATTTGCGGGTCCTCACACAAACTATAAATACTCCAAACCTTAACCTTTTTCATCACTTTTCCTCTTTCACATTTTATCTACCTTTTCTTGCAATAAAAAACCTAGCCGTTACCAGTCTTCAAATTATTTCAAGAGATTTTGGCAATGTTAGACCATGGCATTAGATCAAGTGCATTCATATAGGAGAGAAGTTCAAATCCGTATAGGTTTTGTGATAAATGGTTGTACTTGAGGCGGTCGACCTAAAATAGATGTCGAACTAAGGTTGAGGCTCGGTGGAGTTTGGATAGGAGTTTGGTAAAGTAGTGGATGTCGTCGTGTTCCCCTTGGGGAGCTGCATTTTTGAGCGTCGGGAGTTGTTGCTCTGATCAACTCTAGTAAATTGCAACTTTCAGGCAGCTTATTAGGGCACGAAGGTCTTGTTCTAGTAGAGGGGTGTGTGCATATGGTGGTTGGCATTATTGAATCCGTTATCACGCTAGAAGATGAAAGGAAGCGGTCATGGAGGATTTCATTGACCGTATCTCTTGGGAGGGAGGTATGTGCGCATGACTTTTTGGGTTTGTGCATATCTCTATGCATAGGATTTTGAATTTGAGAATAGAGGTAGAGAGGGAGAAGGATTAAGGTGATTAATATTATGACTGAAGTAAATTAATTAAGTTTTAAATATCAGTTCTTATAAAAATTATAACTGTATAGCGAAAAGATCGCTATATATGCACTTTAAAATTTTTGTTTAAATAAAGTATAAAAAGGTGGAATACTTTAGATATTTTTCTAAATTTTTTTAGAGGATTTTAAATGGAAAGTTATTAAAGTATTCTGAAAAGAGGTCCAAAATTTTAGAGTTTTATAATTATTCGTGGATTTTAAAGTATAGAATATTTTTTTATGATTCTTAATTAAGTTATAAAATAAGTATTTTTAAGAAATGTTTTAAACTATATGACATGTACTTTAAAATGTATTTAAGCATATATAGCTTTTAGAAAATTAGTTAAATATTTTAATAGTAATTTATAGTTTATATAATATCAAATCCTTAGAATTGATTTTTGTATTCTATTAAATATTTTAGAAAAATCTCCATTAAATTATTTTCAGTATTTAAAGGTGTTTATATAAAGCTTGGAAAAGTAAGTTAAGTCTATAATGAAGAGATAAAGGAAGAATTGGATTATAACACTTAAGCTATAATGAATGATTTTGTAAAGTTATGTAAAAGTATATTTACTTGTTAACTTTGGAATATAATCGGATCTTTTAAAAATGAATGTTTTTAAGAGATAATTGTAGAAGGAATGTTTTAGGTTGTCATGACAATGTTAGAGTAACACTTGTCTTAAACCCTAAAAAATGTAATTAGATCTTTAAAGAGAGTTTAAAGATATTGATTAAGTGTGAAGTGTTTTTAGTTTGTAGTAAATGATGTTTTAGTAATATTTGTTTTTAAACCCTTGGTTTATATTTAAAGCGGTAAAATATTGTTAAATGAATTTGGAAACTGCTTAGATCTTAAAAATAGAATTAAAGATAATAACAAGTATGGAATCTTTGAAAAAATATTAAAAAGTATAAGTTTTAAAGTATAAAAGAGAGAAAAGGTTTATAGTAACAATATTTGAGTGACATATGTTTTTAACCTCTTTGATTTATTTTAAGTAAGAAAAACATGCTATTGATTTGTGAATATACTTATACCGTTAAGATAAGTATATGACTACTTTTGAAAGTATTGAAATGTGTAAAAATAAAAAGGGAAGTTTTATTTAAATAGTGAAGTTTACTTAATAAGCAAAGTTTCATTAATAAATAAGTTTATTGAGTAAAAAGAAGTTTTACTAATAAAAGAGGTTTTAATTAAGGGGCCGAGTATTTAGGCACAAAGTAAAACAGAAATGGTGACACAAAAAGATCTAGATCATTGGATCTTTTTTTACCTTATATGGAATGTGGAATTTTGAGGATAATCCAATGGCGAAGATCCATTGTTTCATCAATTGTGCTAACAAATTGTGTCTAATATATTTTCCCTTTAATTGATAAAGGATTAATTAAATAAAAATAGGGTTTGAAGACGTTTATGTGACTTGATCGTACTTTTTTGTCGATTAAGTTTTATATGTTACTTGCTTATGGATAGCACATGGGACTTAATTTTCCCTATGTGATCATTTTCATTATTGTTGAAATGGCCAGATATAACTCTATAAATATCTAGTAGAAACATGGAAATTATATGGTACATTATCTTCGGTGATGCTACACTGTACATATGAACTCATTTTGCTCTTTTAGGATAAATGATAAGGAAATCTGACCCTAACCATTTATGAGGTGATATCAGCTCTTATGCATCGTCTATTTATTTCCAAAATAACGGGGTCAAGTTTACTGAAAATTGATCAATTGGATTTTGGAGCGCTCGGCAGGCGAGGGAGTGTACTTACATGAGATGACTCGAAACCATAACCACTCCAAAACCGTATATGAATTCTATGCTTTGGAAGAGGTTCGTGATAGGTTCGAGATGATGGAATCTATACGTAGATTCAAGATTTGTTTGAGATGCTCGAACAAATGTAGTTGTTCATGATCTATTCAAGATGTGGAAATTCATGTGTGATTCCAAGATCTATTTAGATATGGCAATCAATGTGTGGTTCCAAGATCGGTTGAGATATGGGAATCCATGTGTGGTTCTAAGACCAGTTCGAGTTAAGACTCATGTGCTGGAATTCCGAACATAGCCTCACCAGCAAATATGACTAAAACCAGAGATAAGATGCATAGATCATGGGTTTTGCTAACCCAAGGGCGCAAGCGAATCTATCCTAGAGATTCGTATAGTTATGCATGAGTGAGTGATGCACTCGGCCTCATGTGGTGGGGCTAATTATGTATTTCCTATGTACATCAGTTAGGGTTGTATGACGCTTTGGGTGGATATCTCTAATCCCTATGCAAGATGATCGCTCATGAAGTACTAAGGGAATCTTCATGGGATCCTACACAATTAGCAAACGCGGCTTAGTAGTTTTGATTGTATACCTAGTGTTGTTGTGATATACACTCACATGCATCATAGTTACTTGATTATTTATATAGCACACCTTAGACATTATTATAATATTATTAGATTTTCTAATAGAAATTCTTTGGTTATCGTAAGGTAAAAATCCATCTGTGTTCATTTGCAGCGCAGTCTTACAAGATACCTTTATGTTTGAAGGGTTTTAGAAATATAAATTTTCATACAACTTGAGTTTCTTAGGCTGGTTTACCAGACTGATCCGGGTGTTATTTCTTTATAATGCTTGGATCAGCTCTGGTACATTCCTAGATCTAATGATGAACACTTTCGAGCTGGAGGAGATGAGCTGGATGCCTGTAGGACATATTCACATATTTATTTTTCGCTGCATTACTTGTTTTATATGTATCAGCATTTGCGAGGATAAGCTGTTATAACTATCTAGGCTTAGTTTACTTTGATTATTGTATGTATATTAAAGTTTCCTTTTTGGTAAAGATCTTTTGAGATATTATATATCATCGTTCTACATGTGAGATTCTGGTACCGTGTTCTTCTTTCTTGTTATATTTCCTTTTCATGTTCTTTTACCCTAACTTTCTGTTTTGTGAAAACCATGGATGTATTAATGTCGATATTTGAGGGTCAAAAAAGCCGTTCATTACAATGTGCTACCTAAACCAAGCCTCATATAGCCAAAAATATCATACCCATAAGTGCAAAAATTTGGTTCAAGTCTGAACAATATTCAGTGCAATCTTAAATCTTATTTAAATGTGTACCAATATCATATATCGATCGATATAGTTATAAATATTATAAACGCACTGTTTAATATTGTCCAATACACATCAAATAAAATTTTATAATTAATATTTTATAAATATTATTTAATTTGATTAATTTATAATAATTACTAATTAATTAAATTTGGTGGTATAAGGAGTGTTCATTCGGTTATGTGAATTTTAGGCGTAAATTTGGCCAGCAATTAATATCGAACAATTCGAATATTAATGTCCACACGTCACTTAGCAAATGATGTGACATTATGAATAAATTTATTACTTTCTTGCATTGGTATAGTCCAATTTTACTTTATTTTCATTAGCCAATTGTGATAATTATTTACACCAATTCTCTTTGTCTAAAAAATATCACTTTGGACTTATGGAATTTGGCAATGGTCAATTCTAATATCATCCATATAAACTCTATAGTCCAAACACAATGTAATAGGTTCAATAATAACAATTACTATTAACTGAAATGCTCTGGCTAATGACTTTGTTTTTTAGTTGACTTCAATTTACCGTGATACTAACCTCATATAACTAAAGAGATGACTCCTCTCTTAACTAATGTTTCACTTCTAATGTTTCCCCTCAACCCAATTATAATCATTCAATGGACACTACCCCGTGATTATACTATAATCCAAGTAGAGCTTCTACATTGAAGATCAATAGTATTCTCAAGTCAAGAGAACTTTGTTATTTTTTCACATCGATATTTCTGTTTGGCCTTAGTTATATTAACCAATAGAAACTATCGAGCGAGTCATTCCATAGTTATCCAATAACTAAGGATAACTATTAATATGTAATCCCTTGGTGCTTCTACCGGTTACGAGCAATACACTGCCCAACATTAGGAGAGCGTTATGTACTCTAGTCTCAATAGGTGTATAGATAACCAGTATCGATACATCTTGATTAGGATTATCTAAACCGGTATGTTTAATTTCACTGTGATAAATTATCATTGATAATTAATGTCATTTATTCACATTTAAATGTGTATAAACATCGTATGTCGATACACACTCATATATATAAATAACTTTTACATACGCACCAATTGATTACTAATGGTACCCAAAAATTGCTAATAACACATAAAACATCAAATATATAAATAATTAATATTTCATAAATATTAATTAGTTTAGTAATTTATAAATTAGGAATTAAATAATGGTGTGGTATTTTGGAAAATTCACTAATACGGTTGTGCGACTCGTAGATGTAAATTCAGTTAACTATTATAGAAAAATTCAAATATTAATGTTCATACATAGCCTTAGTTAGTGGTATAATTTTATCTCTTCACTGATAAAATCTAATTTTACATTTTAGGTGGTCCCTTTTAGTAAGATTATTTATGGACATTCTCTTCATCAAAACAATAACACTTTAGGATATGTGAAATATGGTATTGGTCAAAATTCCAATATTACCCACTTTCTACTAGATTAGTCCATAATAAAGTCCTTTGTTCAATAATAACATTTATTACTAACTATGATACTTTGGTTAGATATTTTGATTTTGAGTTGAAAATAGTTGACAATCATACTAACATCATACACCTAAGGAGATGATTTATCTATCGAATGGTGTCTCACTTCCAGTACTTTAACTTAACCAACTATAGTCCCTCGATGGTCGCTTTTCATAATTCAACTATAATTAAAGCAGATTATCCATATTGAAGTTCAATAGCATTCCTAAGTCGAGAGAACTATGTAACATCGTCACTTTGAGATTTCCTGTTGGACCTAGTTATTATTAACCAACATGAAACTCTTAGGTGGGTCATTCTATAGTAATCCAATAACTAGGAATACAACCCTTTAGTGCATCTAGCTGTCATGAGTAATATAGTTTCCATCATTGGAGAGTGTTACACACTCTGGTCTTAATGGATATGTTGATATCCTTTCTTGAAACACTTGATCGAGAATATTTAAAATAATATGTTATTATATACTATGATAATTCTTATGGTTAAAACTATTTGTAACTGTTTTCACATATCATATTATTTAAGGATTTTCCAATTCAAATATTTTAAATTAATTACTTAACCTAATTATATCACAACATAAAAAAGTATATAATGAAAACTAAACAACTTTATTATGAACATGATTTATAATAGAGTTAGATATATGTAACAAGCTACATAATTATGCTTTGGGCACAACTAACTCTCTCAACCTCCCATTTTCACTTGAGGTCAATTATGGAATCTTAATCCCGTTCCTTCGACCAGTTCTCAAAACTAGTCAAGCTAGTCCCTTGGTGAACGAATATGCTATATTTTCTTAACTATCAACCGTGTTAATAAACATTCCTCCACCGGCTAATAATAAATCGACTTTATCACGTGGAAATTTTAGTATGTTTCTTGGCTATTTGTGAACCTTAGTTTCTTCCTTGTTTTATGTGACAACCTATAATTTTGTAAATATTTTTAATCAAATTTTTATTTGAAAACTTTGATTTTTAAATCATAAAAAATTGAATTTCAGGAATTTCCCAATGTAAGTTTGGAATTTATTTGTAATTTATTTCCAAATTAAATAAATTAAACATTATCTGAAAATTTTATATTGGTCAACTTTGGTCAAATTTTGAATTTGAGTTTAAATTTTTAAATTTGAATTTTTAGATTTTAATCTTTTCTTTGAAGCAGAATATAATTCTGATATCCAATCTGCTTTTCGTTCGTCACTTTCTGTTTTGTACTTTTGAAATTGGATAAAATACAGCGTTTTACACGCAATGGTTTTCTATATTTATATTTTCTATTTTTCTTATGTTTATTTCTCTAATTTTTATTTTCTATTTTATTTGTATAAACTTTGAATATATTTATTTGATTTTTGATTGGTTTTATTTTCAATAATAGCTTTGGAAATTTTAAAAGACTTCAGTTTCTCTTCCTTTATTTGTGCCTTTCCTTTTCCCTAGCCTCCCATATCTTTAACCGTTCATCTTTTCATAACCCTAGCCACCAATAAGTGTGTAATTCATGTACAAAAATAGTTTCTCATCTCTCAATTCATTTGCGTGAAAAAAATGCAAGCTCTAAATTCCATGGCTTCCTTCTCTTCCTCCTTCTTTTTACTTTTTCCTTTCTATTTTGTTCATGCAAGGCTCGGCCATGCCTTACTCTTGCCGACCTCTCCTTCTTACCACCACCACCATGATCGACCTTCACCCCTCCTCATCACCACCAAGCCTTGCCGTGACCCATTGTTGCAAACCCCATCTCATATTGTTGAAACCCTAGCCGATCTTCACATGATCATCCAATTCCACTTTAAATTTCAGCCACAACACCACCACCATCTCCATCCCCTGGCCATGACCATCACCTACTCCAGATCTGACCTGATCCTTGCACATGCCTAGGCCGATCCATACAAGCCTTGGTCGAACCCAAATCCCTTCAAGTGCCTTGACCACTCGCCTTCCATTAACTTGTAACTTGACATTCTTCACATTACCTAACCTAGCCATGCATTCTTTCTCCTTTATCCGAGCCTACAGTTCATAGAAACCATATAGGCCGAGCCATATGCTGATAGTCTAGCCCATTGAGGCATGGCCGAGCCCCTTGCTTTGATGTATCAAAGGTTATGTCACTTGATTCATATTTTTCCATTGTTAAATCTATATTCTCTTATACTGAATCATTCTTATATATGTTTGTGTATTTGTTTACGTACAAGATTGGATCTTGACTCTTCATCCACTCAAAAACCTAGTCGTGCTTTGTCGTGCTTTTCGGAGTTTGTTGTGTATCCCTAGTTGTCATTTCTAGCTTTAAAAAGGTGAGTTATTCACTCTAGACATTCCGTACTTATATAATTGTGAAATGATGACAAGTGAATGTGTAAAATTGATATGCTATGTTGATCAGTTCATATATGTCTGTGATATGATTATATGAAGTTATAACTTGTGTATATACCTGTTACATCATCTAATATGATATTACATGCTATACTGTTTATTTCATTTACTGTATCCCACACTGCAAGTTCCCTATCACTATGGGTTGAAATGATACATACCCGAATGGACTTTACAATAAGGAAAAATCATTATGGGCTGAAATGATAAGCTCGAGTGAATTTTATTGTATTTATTTTACTTGGGATTGCGGGTTTGGAATGATAGAACCCGGATTTTCTTTTTAAATTACGGATTGGAATGATACATATCTGTATCACTTGACCTTGGTTAGAAAATATTATACATGCCCATGGTTAATATTTTTAAAGTAATATTTTCCTAAAAATTTATTAAGTATTCTGAATTTTTATAATATATAAAAATTTAACTTAAAATTTTGATTTAATGGTTTAAAATATAAAGAGATATTGGCTTTCAACAAGTTAAAATTTTATAAGTTGATAATTGGTTTTAAATTGTAATTAAAAATCCTTATTTGGTTTTAAATGGTAAGTTAAAGATCTTTATTTGTGATAGATAACTTAATAATTAAAGTTGATTAATATGGAATTTAAAAATCTAACCTGTTAATTGCAATCAATTTTTAGTTTTGAAATGAATAAGGTTTGTATAATAAATAATGTATTTTGAATTGAGAAAATGAAATAAAGCTTTAATTGGACTTTTGTAATAAAATTTGTTAATTTGAAATCATAGTTATTTGATGTCTAAATGAATAGATTTATAAGATGATTGTATATTAACTATGATAAAGTATTTTATTTATGAAGGGGAAATGTTTGGAAAATGAATAATTATGTATTAAAGGGAAATGTATTATTTTGAAATATGACTTAATTTAAAAATTGGAAATTTGTTTTTTAAATAGAAATTTTAAGTTAAGTAAATAAATGGAAATTTTATTTTATTTATTGAATGAGTATTTTAAAATAAAGAATTAAGTTTTGGAAAATAAAAGTTAAGAAAATGGTGTACTTTTGACTTAATAGGTGAATGATTGTTTAAATTGGATATTTATTCATAAATTTTATTTTATTACATCATAAGTTAAAGGATATCCAAATGAATATTTTCTGAAGCGGGAAATATGATTTTTATAAGTTAAAATGGCTAAAATTGAAGTTTTATTGTTTCTAAAATGTTTTAATAAAATCTGGAATTTTATTGGTAGCACTTCATAAATGTTGTGGTTATAAGATAGCATTTGCTAAGTGCTATCAATTCTGAAACTTAACAAGGTTTTGAAATAACTAAACACATATTACAACACTTTATAAGTGTTGCTGTTTATGAATTTGAACTATTTCTGAAAATAACTAAATAACTACTACAACACATTATAAATGCTTTTATTTCTGAACTAAACTGTTTTGAATAACTAAACACCTATTACAACACTTTATAAGTGCTGCTGTTTATGAAATTGAGCTGTTTTGAAATAACTAAATACCTACCGTAGCACTTTATAAGTGCTGTTGTTTTTGAATTTGACAATATTTTGAAATATCAGTATATCTACCGTAACACTTTATAAATGCTGTTGATCTTTAAATGGTTTAAATAAATATTATTTAGGAAGATACCGACATTGATTTTTAAAGGTTCAAATGAATGTTTTAAAGTGTCATGATTTTCTAAGTATTATGATTTCCAAATGACAACATTTCAAAGTGTTATGATTTCAAGTATTGTTGTTTCAAAGTGTTGTTTCCGTTGTGTTATAACTTGGAATTGCTATGGGTTTGGAGATGAATTTATTTGAAATTGAATTTTTTTAAGAATTTTCTTCAAATATAGTGATTTGAAACTCATTGAAATTGATGATTTAAAATATGACTTTATGACCTGGTTTTGGTTTAAGGTGATTTTAAAAGGGAATATTTCAATTTTAAATAAATTGAAAGAAATATTCAGTGATTTGAAATTTGGGTGTATATCAATAATAACATTTGACTTGGTTTTGAAATGGAAATAATATATTATTGAATTTGTTTTGAAATGGAAATGATATATTGTTGAATTGGCATGATATTTTGGTTTTGAAAGTATATACTATTTTGAAATAAATGATATGATTTTGAAAGGGATACGCTATTTGGTTTTGAAAGTATAAATGATTTTGAAATAAATATCCAAGGGTTATAATAACGGTTGGTTGTTGAAGAGACCGAGATCGGATATGGGCATACTCTCTGTCGATACCGAAAACCACTTTAACAACCGTGTATGCGGTAGAGACTCCAGAATGAAGTAGAATGGTGGCGACGTTCTATTAAGGTACATACGTGGACCCGACTCCCGTGGGTTGGCATAAGGTAGCTAAAACAGAAGCGATTCCGGGACAGTGAGGTAGCTCCTCTTATCAGACGCACTCCTTCGATACCATTCTATTACTTTGTGATTGATTGGGGCCCTTTGATTTTGGGGGTATGACTCGAGGTGGGCGGTAGCTGTGCACTACGCGTCACCACCAGTCCGGATAGTAATTGGTGTATCTACCCTGGCATTGCCTAGTTGTGCCGTGTTACCTACCCTACGATCCTTGTATGAGTTTGATTTGTGTCATACCTATGAAGTATCTTCTCATAGCCTCCCGATCAGGAGGTACGCAGGTGCTGTATGGACTATTGGCACTATTTATGTGTTAAGGTGGAAAATGTAAAGCCTTAAAGCTATTTTAAAGTAATTTATTTTACTACTAGACACTATTTTAATAGCGTATATTACTACATAGTAAATAGTTTAACTGATCCTTAAAGGATGGGCAGTCCCAAGCATCCATTAAGTTACTTGTACATTTATATTACAGTTCACTTGAGTTGGTTTACATTGTATAAGTATGTATGTCCTGATTTGAGTGTTTTGTGTTTTGCTTTACGCTCGGCTCAAAATGAGTGATACAACATTTGAGACTCAACTTCAGAGTTGGAGCTTTGCTTGAAGATCCAGCTATCTATTTCATTTCAGTTATTCAGTCGATTTCAGGGATGTATTCAGCTTTGTGCTTGTTTGTCATTTTGAAACTTCTGTTGTATCTTGTGTAACTCTGATGTATTTATATAGTAGCTTCATGAACTACTATCTCTTTACTTCCGCTGCATTATATTACTCTGTGTCTGTGATCTATGATTTATTTATTTATTGTATATTCTGAGTTTTGCCAAATTTAAATTAACAATTCAGTATTTTGAGTTATTCAAGTCCGACATGTGAGGATGCGAATAGTTAAAAATATCGGGTCGTTACAGTTGGTATCAGAGCTTTGACTCTAGGCAAACTTAGCAGATATGGTAAATTTATTTACAGAATCACTTTCGTTCAAGCTTGAATCTCTTCCTCTTTGACTCCGTTTCCTTTGAATTTTGGAACATTCCCATGGTTTCGAAATCCATTCTTGTCCCTCACTGTTCTTCCTCTTTTGATTCTGGAGTATCCCATAACTCCACTTCAAATGAGATTTATAATGAGTCGGCGGTCTCGCCAACCTCAAAATGACTTGTGAAGGGGGTGAAACTCCTTTACAATTTGAGTTGATTCACCAAAGATTTCTGTATCCTTGGTTTACGATGCTACTATCTCTTGCTATGCCTGAATTATATCTCTTGAGATCGAATGTAGATTTGCTTCAGAATACTGCATGGATCTTATTCTTGAAGTCATGGTTGACCCGATTAAGGTTGCTCGCGATTTATATAAGCTTATCCATTTCCTTATTCGGTTAGTTAATCATCTTATCTTTTGTTCCAACTTATCCTCAAATAAAAATTTCCTTTGATTTGAGTTAATCAAATTTGAATATCTATCCTTGCTTTGAAAATATATTCCTGTATAGTGTATTTGTAAATCTATATTAAAAATGTTTTATATATTGTGTTGTATGAGTTGTTCATGTTCATTTGGGTTTCGATCGATTTGTCTGATCAACGCTATCGATAGAATCTCCAAAACATCTGAACAGAGCAAAATGACACAATATAGCTTTCAAATTTAGTAAATAAAATTAATTTTGTATACTTATATTGTATAGGTATATAAGTATAATTTTCTGAATTTTGATAGTTAATTGAATTGGATGTTGAGAAATAATATTCGACTCTGTACTTATAGCTTGTAACCATTAACTTTTGTTTCATAATTGAATTATAAAACATGGCTATAAATTAGTTTGGAAATTTAAATGAATTTAAAACAAGAAACTAAGAATTTAATTTTCGATGGTTTCAAACTTTGTGTTTAAAGTTTTAAAGGGTGTATTATTTAAAGTATTTCAAGTAGAAACCGTTTCAAGGAATTTTTAATTTGTAAATCAGTACTCTTTTCTTTGTCGTTGGAAAATAATTTCGGTGATGACTGCAGCATCATCGACACTCATTTTCGAGTTTCGAAGTGAATAGACCATTCTGTAGTTTTGCTACAGTCATGCTTTGAAGAATTAAATTGATTTGGATTTCTAAAAATTATGACTTGATTTATAATGGATGTGGTATATGATTTAAATTTGATAGGATATATATTGGGTATATATATTTATTGATCTCTAAATTGTTTGAAGTTAACCGAAAATTTAATTCTTAAATTTTATCTTGCAAGATGATTTCAATTATAAAATGAAGCCATAATTTTTAATACATATTTAAGCTTGGGTTAATTGCATTAGAAAATTTTATTTGTATAATATTCTGTTGCATTCCAATGTAACTTACCTGAATTATTAGAAGTTGACAATGTAATTGAATAATATACAATATGAAATGATTTTAAAGGAATTAGAGTAGTCATAATAAATGTAAATTTACTTAATATATGTTATTAGATATATTAAGTGAAATAAAGTTAATAATGATTTTGACTAAAGAAGAAATAAATTTATTGAATAAATTAGAAGTATAATAAATGATTTTCAAATCCATAATTTTATAAATTGATAATTGGATGATAAGATAGTGAAATAAGAAATAGTTAAGACTTATTTAACTTTGGTGAAATCAAGTATTAATTTAAGTTGAAATTTTCATGGTTTCAAATTTATTATCTTATCTTGTTTTCCAATCTCTTTTCTTTCGGGGTGTTCCGGTTCTCCTGCGTCGTAAAGCGGGAAAGTGAATTCTGAATTGATCTTATGCCCGAAGTTCGTCTTCCTCCCAGAAGAACTTATCTTCACCTGTCAATTTTGGAAACTTTTTAAAGAATCTCTAGTACTCTCTTGAATCTGAGTATTGTTTACCATCCACAGACCGACGGTCAAACGGAAAGAGTGAAGCAGATTCTAGAGGATCTTCTTCGTTCTTGTGTTCATGATTATGGAGGACCTTGGGAAGATCATCTCCATCTGGTTGGATTCACCTATAATGACACTTATCAGGTATAATTTCAATCTTCTTTTCATCGTATCTTAATCCTATCTCATTCTATCCTGTTTTCTTGTTTTCCCTGTCTCGTTCCTTTTCGGGGATGAAAAGTTTTGAGTGGTGGAGAGTGTAACAACCCATAATTTTGTAAATATTTTTAACTAAATTTTTATTTGAAAATTTTGATTTTCAAATCATAAAAAATTGAATTTCTGGAATTTTCCAATATAATTTTGGAATTTATTTGTAATTTATTTGCCAAATACAATAAATTAAATATTTTCTGAAAATTTTATATTTTGGTCAACTCTAGTCAAATCTTGAATTTCAGTTTAAATTTTTAAATTTTGAGTTTTTAAATTTTAATCTTTTTCTTCGAAGTAGAACATAATTCTTATATCCGTTCTGCTTTTCGTTCGTCAAATTCTATATTGTACTTTTGAAATTGGATAAAATACAGTGTTTTACACGCAATGATTTTTTATTTTCTATTTTTCCTATGTTTATTTCTCTAATTTTTATTTTCTATTTTATTTGTATAAACTTTGATTATATTTATTTGATTTTTGATTGGTTTTATTTTCAATAATAGCTTTGGAAATTTCAAAAGACTTTGGTTTCTCTTCCTTTATTTGTGCCTTTCCTTTTCCCTAGCCTTCCACATCTTTAGCCGTTCATCTTTTCATAACCCTAGCCGCCACCGAGTGTGTAATTCACGTACCAAAATAGTTTCTCATCTCTCAATTCATTTGCATGAAAATAATAATAATATGCAAGCTCTAAATTCCATGGCTTCCTTCTCTTCCTCCTTCTTTTTCCTTTTTCCTTTCCATTTTGTTCAAGCAAGGCTCGGCCATGCCTTACTCTAGTTGACCTCTCCTCCTTACCACCACCACCATGATCGACCTTTACCCCAACTCATTACCACCAAGCCTTGCCGTGACCCATTGATGCAAACCCCATCTCATATTGTTGAAACCGTAGCCGATCTTCACATGATCATCCAATTCCACTTTAAATTGCCTCGACCACAACACCACCACCATCTCCATCCCCTAGCTGTGACCATCACCTACTCTAGACCCGACCTAATATAAACAATAATAAGTCCAAAATATAAATATGGCAAAGCATCACTTTCTGCTAGTCTATCTGCGTAGCTCCAAGTGCTATTTACACCCGCTATCTAGTTTACTCATTTAAGAGCATCCGAAATAATAAGAAGGAAAGCTTAAAATCTTGAGTCAAACAACAGTCTGGTGTGAGCGATAATAATGTCAAAACACTATAATAGTCAGTATAGTATATGGAACAAAGAGTATGGAGAATCATACCTAACACGTCCTTGCATCCACAGAGTTAGCACATAACACAAGATATATGCTACTCTATATCATAGTCATCGAAGTGTACCATACATCAAAGTAATAAATGTGTCTAGTTACCTGCATTAATAATATCTATCATATGACATCCCTAATATAATAGACAATCAAGCAAATATAGCATCCATAATCCGTCCTCACATTCACTCAGATCAATCGATGTGTACGAAACTCTGTGCATGAAATCCCATCCTATGGAATTTTTTTTAATGTTATATCGCTTTCGAACGACGTTTTCAACCAACTAAGCAAACAAGGATACATGCAACCAACAAATATACTAAAATATATAATAGCCTACATACGTCTACAATAACATAACACAATATATCCAAAACAACAAATGGAGATTAATATCAAAATAGCATAAATCTATCAATATCGTTAAAATAGTGTGTCGATGAGAAAATTGTGATATTTGATTTAAAATTATTTTAAATACTTTTAAATTCGTTTATAAAATAATATATAGATTTAAGTATTTTAGAAATCACATTTTAAAGTTAGAAATTATTTCAAAATGTCATTTTAATATTTTATTAACGATCATAGTATGGTGAGAGACAATATTATTTACCTCAATAAAAATCATTCAAAATAACACCAAGCCATAGAGCTCTTCATCATGAGCATAATGAAAGAAACCACATATCCAAATCGAACCTCGTATGCAAAAGATATGAATTATATAAGAAATCGATATATATTAATTAACAAACTAACTTATTAATTAACATAATTAATTATTTTCATAATTCATTCTCTCACACGCTTGCACATGCGCATTTCCCCTTTCGCTTTCTTTTCTATTTCCTCTACATGGATGCCACATCATCATTCATTATTCTTTTCCTCTCTCATGTACACTTTTGTTCTCCTACACTTATCATTGCCTCTAGCCGTATATTTTCTTTTCCTCACATGTGTCCCTTCCATAGACACACATGAAGATCCAACCTCTCACAACCATCACACCTAATCGGCTGATCGACTGCCATTGTTGCCTACGCCATGTTGCACCTAAGAACGTTGATGATCCTCTCCACCACCCCTGCCTCATCTCCAGCCATATAACCCGCCTTTCATCAAATCCTTTTTTCCTTTTCCTTTTCTTTAACATAAACTACCTATCACCATTGCCTGCATGGCCGCTCCTACTCTGGTTAATTCGACACTGGACATCCTCCTCCGCTGCCTATGTTCATGAAATAATCGCCAACCCCATTTCTTATTCGAGCTATTAAACAAACAACCACCACCATGTTCATCCCTAACCCTCATCATTCACATTTCCAGACTCTCCTTATTGATACGAACAAACCCTTATCAGCAAAACCCATTTTGGATCCCTTTAAAAAAATCAACTCCTTTGCCGGATCTGCAATTTACAACCACCACGTCCTGATCTAGGTCGATCCGAGGCCATCACCGCGTAGCCCTCGAAAAAATATAAAGACATGGATTTTATTTTGTCAGCAACGGTGAATATTTGATGGAGAAAGAGGGGGAGAAAGAAAGTAGGAAGTTGGGTTGCCATAGAGAGAAAGAGATGCGGGAGGAAGGAAATGAGAATGTGCGGCTGCAACTAGGGCTGTCAATTTCCTACACGACCCGAAACACGCACGGAAATTAGCAGGTTAACCCGACCCATTTAATTGGCGGGTCATTTTCGGGTCAACCCGAATTTGACCCGTTTATAAACGGGTGGGTTTCGGGTTGACCCGCTAACCCGAAACTGACCCGTTAACAACCCGTTTATACAGTATATAGGTTGAGCTGACCCGTTTACAACCCGCTCCGACCCGTTTATGACCCGTTTGTACCTTATACGGGTTATACGAGTTGACCCGACCCGTTTACGACCCGTTCTGACCCATTTACGACCCAATTATACCTTATACGGGTTGATCCGACCCGTTTACGACCCATTTACACCTTATACGGGTTGACCTAACCCATTTACGACCCGACCCGACTCGACCCGTTTATAATCGGGTTACACGGGTTGGGTCGGGTCAACCCGTTTATAAACGGGTTGGGTTCGGGTTGAGCTTTTTCGACCCGTTTAATAAACGGGTTGACCAGACCTATTTAAAATCAACCCGAACCCGACTTGACCCGACCCAAACCCGACCCGACCCGACCCATTGACAGCCCTAGCTGCAACGATTAAAGTATTTAAAAGGGATGGGTAGGGTTAGGGCTTGTTTGTATCCCTTTTTATCCAATTTTGAAAATTCAAATGGAAGTTTAATGCTTGTACAACATGTAGGAACATTCGATTACGACAATTCTTCAAGCACATGAATCGTTGCATTTTCCCGTTTCGATGGTACAAGTTTCGTTGAAATCTGAGACTATGCCCCAGACTGCTAGTTTTAGACGGTTTTAAGTCGCATGGGCTATCAGGACATCCGACCTTGAAAATTTTCGACTACGCAGCTCATGCACTTTCTCTTTAACCAAGGATGTTTTCCGCTCATCCAAATTCTCCGGTGCACAGGTGCGCATATATCGACGTAATACGTACAACCATTGAAAATGCCGAAAATAATCAGGGTCAAAATCTCCAGCAAAATTACTAAGGGTCAAAAATGTCAATACTTGATAGAATCTAAAGTAATATAAAGTCATACGGTCTAATATGAATTTAAAAATAATATTTTACAATCCTTCGATATGTAAAATACAGATCCTTACATAGCCCAAAGTCACATATGAAAAGTAAAGTGCACACGTGCTAAAAGAATAGGTCGGTGTCGACCTATGATGTTTAGTGTGAGTCACAACATTTCACTTGCCTTGATTTTCATTCGTCGACTTGACCTGTTTTGTGCCTCTTTTCAATCATCTTCGAGTTAACTTTAGCGATCTTCTTGATAACACTCGAGTTATCCTATTTTCTTTGTTGTCATCTCACCAATCTTTGAGATGATCATACAGGCTATGTGAAAAATACTTGATATCGAGTCACTGGAAGTCATACGAAGTTTTGGAGGAGAATGTGGGAGATGTGATAGGTCAGTGCCCACCTATGGCCACCAACTCGGTAATGAGTTTAGGTGTTCGTTGCAACTTGTGTGAAACTTTTTCACTTGCTTCTTTAGTCTTTCTGAGTGTGTTTCCAAGTTTGTGGATTGTTTCATTCTTGATTTGTTCTTTTAAGTCCACTTGAATTCTGCTTTGCTAAAAAGCAAGTTAATAAAAACCAAACTATTTAATATTTATATTAAAACACTTGTTCAACTTTGATGTTTGTCGAAAGCTATCTTTATATCCATTCTTGGATCATATCCTAAAAACCTACAAATTCAATATTGCTCCCACTTATATTGAGATACTTCGGTTATTATATGCAAATAGTCTATTCTAAATCATCGTTTAAAATATTTCATTTCAGTATATATGTACCAAAAACAAAGTCATACCAAGGGATAATTTTACAAACAAAAATATGAATCAACTTAAGCATATTGAACGGTGAATCTATTACGCTAATTTCAACAATTTATGTTTATGGTTTTATTGCTATTAGTGTTGATCATTATGTCTAACTGCATTAGCCTTTCCCTTGAAGACATATTTGTTGTCGATGGATTGTATCCCTTCAAGTACAACTACCAAAATCGTATTTTTAACAGCGTACTTGGCATGCTTTTGAATTTGTGCATCACACCATATGGACAGTCAATACTCTTAATGGTTTAATTGGCAATTGAGGATTATCTACTCCTGATATCGATAAGAAAGTTATAGTCTCATATCACTATGCGAGAACACTTCTTAGACTCTCTAATGTGCTGTATTCATTTAGGTTAGATTAATTTCATTTCATCCCAGTTTCTTCTTTGGATCATATCCCAATCCATTCCACCACTAACAATTTCTAAAAGAAATTCCTTTGCACGAAGTTGGTATTGCTTGACAACATAGTTGTTTCTCAGTCTAATGGAATGGTTATTCATAATTTTTTTATGATGCCCTATATATAAAACTAATTTTGTTTTAGTTTACAAAAGTTATGTTCAAAACATAAATAGGTCATCCAATGACAATCGTTCCTAAACTTCTTTTAGGGTGATTTATACATGATCCTTCACATAAAATTATTATGTGTGGTCTTTCAACTCACACAACACACCAACTCCTTGGTCTATGATATGTTGGCGTTTCTTATAAACTTTTATCTAATATGATCTTGCAAGCTATTCTTTAGATGAAATTAGTTTTTAACTTCATATACTGCTCTTAAGCATACGACCTTTTAGAAAGAAGTTTACTCAACTTCATCCATAATTAATTATACTTCATTCAACAAAGTCAGATTACTCCTTATTGATACATCATTATATATCAAAGGAAAGAATAACTTTCGATGTTGAATCTTTATTCATATTTAGGCACATTTGAAACTCTTTCTAATATAAATACTAGTTCGATCAAATGGAATCATTTTTATTTTCTATTGCATGTCATTTTATTTATTTTCCGTTCATATTTTATGAACTCATCATTAACAAACCACATATGTATTATACACATGTTCATGCTTGTGATATTTATCAACAAATATAATAAAGTATGTGGAACCATTTTGAAATTAATAGACTTTCGATTACATACATACATATATATGTGTGTGTGTATACATATAGGCGTATCAATTCGTAGAGTTCATCAACTTTTATGATGCTCCCACTGAATGGGTGTTTTCCTTTAATTATCTAACATATCATTTACTAGTACCATACGATTTATAATCATATAATAAAAATTATTTCTCAAAACTGTAGCATAGTCTATAATTTCAAAATAATTGCAAATAAATTTAGAAACATATATAGTTTCCAATGCATCACATATACCAGTACTATAGTTTTATTTTATAATGAATATAAAACAATGTCCATTTTTCAGTCAATACTGAAAAATAATAATTATTTCATTATTAATATTTGGTACATTTTACAACTAAAAAATTCGTAACTTGATGCAATCGATAAGTGTTATATGACATGCTTCCACTAATTCTAGCATTACTATAATAGCATATGAAATATGAAGCTCCTTTGGCCGCTTAATATAGGCTATTTATTTCATTTATTGTGACTGGTTTACAGTTGATAATATTTAGATCAAGTACCTCAAATTCAAAGAAATAAATATCATAGAAAACAATTTTCTATGTGAAAATACTTTTGGAATAGAAATCATATTTCTCATTATAATGTTAAGTATCTATAATTATCTTACAATTATTGGTTTAGAATTTCTTTATGAGGTAGAAGTAACCATTCACTATCTTTATGCCAACCGTGTCTTAGGTTACATCCACTTTTATACATTCGATTTTCTTTCTAAACGGTTGAACCATTCAATGGAAATCCTTACGCAATATCATAACGAACTCCTTACAAAAGTGCATTTGGTCGGCCTTAACTTTTTGAGGATATCAAATAAATTGTACTTTACGTAAACAGATCAAGCTAACATTTCGGTGATCGAATTCTTTGATCAATCCTGTAGCCTTTGGTCCAATGTTACATTAACACATTAAGATTACTATTGTGATCAATCATACTATAGTTTACTTGCTTATTTCAATGAACTAATTTCATTGGAGTTTCATACAATATGAGTTATGATCATTCACCATATAAATTTATATGTGATCATATATAGATCAAATATCCATATTCTTGCATTGTGTAACGTACGCGATTTTTTGTCGCCGAAAACCGACATTAATACGTCCATTGTATCAACTGCCGAGCAATCGAAAGCCGAAAAACCGAACCGTTAGGGTTAAAGAAGAAGAAAAAGGTAGAAGAAGAGAGAAAAAGATAGAACGTGACAGAAACAACAGAACAATATCAGAATCTCACAATTCGCAGCGGAACAACATATAATAGATAAATGAATAATCTTTAAACAAAGAACTATATCAGTTATTACATTACATTACATTTCATTACATTTCATCATCAGAGTGTACAACAACAACATGCAGCGGAAAAGAAATACTATATACTAGTGAATACGCCATGCATCCATCTTGCCTCTAGCAACTCCTGAATTCCAGAATATCCTGATAAACCTGTCTCTTGACTGCCCATGTGGAAATTGGTGGGCACCCAGAGTTTAGGAAGGAAAACAATAAAATCCGAGTCAGTCATGTGACTGGTGTGAGAACTCAAAACAGTTTATCTTTAAAATCAAAATAGAGGAATATTTTAAAGTCAATTCGAAATGCTTTTAAAAATGAGACTACCATAAGGCCTCCCGCACACACACACAATGCAAATGCAGAATCGGAGGAGATTTCTCCTTATGATAGTCAAAGATGCTTGATACGCATTAAAAAGAAACATTTGATACTATTACTAGTGCATAGTGTAGGAAAACATTTCAAAAGTAGAATATTAATCTTAGCCAGCATAGACATTTCGAACTATGCCTACTATAGCTACCATCTAAACAGTGGGGCACCACCATAAGTGAATGATAGGTTCTACAACTAAAACCGTACAAGATCGTATTGTTTCTTTGGATTTCCAACAACCACAAAATATGCAGCAACAACATAGGTTAAATATCTGGGCTCCATACCATGATACCACCTCTATCCAGAAGGAATGACATACACTAAATGGGCGCTACCCCCTAATAACCTTACCGCATCCTTCCTGTTTTGACCATTTTCGGGGTGTGAGGTCCGACGAAGTCTCATCCACAAAGCCACGCTTTATACAAAAGCCGTGCTTTGGGTCAATCAAATGATCATAGAAATGATCACCAAGATAAATGATCAAATAAATGATCCTATCACAAATGGTCAACCAATGATCATTTCACAGCAACACTAAGCATGCCACACTACCAAATTGGGAGTATATCACTAATAACCTTCAACTATATAACCTCTGAGCTCGTACGTCTCAGAGAAGGGTGTTAAGCTAAGAGAATAAATTCTCCGCCACCAACAGAAATATTTGAAAGAAATCAGCTTTATATCTCAATTTGTAATGTCAGACATACAATCCATACAAGTCTGTTCCGGGCACGAACAGAACCGAAGGCACTTCTAAAGAAGTCCTTGCAATCCGGATATTCACTAATCACGATCGGACTTCCCGTCACTAAGGGAGATAAAACCTCTATATCGGAGATCAGCCGATGTAGAGTAACTCGACGGTAATCCTTCCGTTTTCACAAATATCCGGTCTTCAACACCGGTCATCAAATGCAATCCATTACAACGTATCACATACTCGGAATGGGTTATACGACCCCAAGGTCCTTTCCCGGATAACCCGAATAGTGAGCGCTTATTCAAAAATAAGTGTGTCATTCAAATTCAAACAAATCTCAACAAATACCTATTTAAAGGTAAATATTGATAGTCGGATATTTAACTATCAATAGGCGTGTTCAACATCACCAAATCCAAATAATTTCCCAAATTATTTACTTTCCAAAATATCTTTACTAGATATATATTTTCCACACTTCAACCATTTGAAAACAAATTTTCAAATCACTTTTCACCTTTATCACTTTTGAAAACAAATTTTAATCATTTTCCTTACGCGGAATTTCTTTCATTTCAAAATGGTTTATTTAAACCAATTAAATAAATTCTTAACGATTTACTTTATATTTACGTTCCAAATCCTTAAATTAATTCCCACACTTCAAAAATAAATCAACATTTATTTTTAAACAAATTCCCCTTTTCATTTATAAATTCCATAGTGAATTTACATTCCAAAATATTTATGAATATACGATTTCAATTATTCATTTTCAATTCATCTTCAAAAAGATAAATTCTCAAAACATTTCATTTCACATTGGAAAAACATTCCCATACTTATTTATTCATAAGTAATTCACAAATCCATTCAATTTCAACACTTGGAAAATATTCAGTATACTTAAATCAAAAATTAAGTATATATTCCATTCTTTAAGAAATCATTCTCTTAAACACATTTGTTTGGGCCAAAACGAATGTTACGTAAAATATCGTTATGACGACCCAAAATCACTAGTATAGGGATTCAAAGTTTAAATAGATATATAAATCCCAATACTATACAAAACATTTCCTTTCGGAAACCATTTACTATAACAACATTGTTATAGTCCACCATTTCCTTCTATTTCTCGAAAACGTCTATTTCAACAATGAATGTTGAAATCTATGTATTCGATACTTAATGCATTTTAAAATGTCTTTAAAATCATTAACTTCATTTCATAATGTTCCTTCCCCAAAAACATATCCATTTCATTTAATAATATATTCACTGTCCAAAATCGTGAATATAATTCCTTTCATATATTCCTATATCCAACTTATCAAATTCAATTGATTTCGGATTTATAAACAATGTTTATAAACTCCATTTGTATTTTTATAAACTTCAATTTATAAAAATCCTTTTTATATCTCATTTTAAATGCCAAAATCCGATTTATAATTTGATTACTTATAAATCTTATATTTTACAAAATCTATCCATTTTATATATTCATATTTCATAAATTTATAAATCTCAATGCACTTATGAAATCCATTTTTTTCCACTTTATTACTTATTAAAACTCGTTTTATAATTCCAGTATTTTTAATTTATAAATATCAATTTTATAAATCTTTTATATAAACCGTTTATAATAATTCAAAATTCCCAATTAAACCATTTTATAAATTAATCACTATTTATTTCAAAAATCTTAATTTGGTTATATTTTACAAAAATTATAACTTTTATAAATTAAACTTATAACGTTAATTTATTTAAAATAAATCAATTCAAAATTTTAATAAAACGTATACTTTCAAAAAATCACTTTAAAAATTCCTTTAAAAACCAAAAATCATTATTTTAAAACTTCAGAAATGGATCCGATGATGCAACAGCACCAAATAGTCAATCACGACATCCAAATATCATATATCGATATGATAATAAACAAATATCAAAATATCTATAAATAAATCAATACAGTTGAGGAATCCAGTTGGATCCCTCCAACCTGTTTCCCTGCATCCAAAGATGTTAGCACAATACCAATTCCGCTCCAGTACGGAATTATCGCGGTATATGGGATTTATAAAATATTATCCGCTTAATAGACGGCGCAATAGGGTCTCATCCGCTATATAATGTGGGAAATCAACAACTGCAATATATACATATGCCAATATATATATATATATTGCAATTATATATAATACCAATTTCACTGTTTATGAAATATTCGCGGTATATATTTTTAATTAATAACATCCGCTTACTAATGGCGCATAATGTCTATTTTAACAATCAATAGATAACAATCATCATTCAAACATGCATTCAAGAATTTTAAATATAACTATTTAAATTAAAATCGAAATCGATTCGATTGAGTGAGAAGTTCTCACCTTGATTTCAATTTCGTTTTAGCGATTTATTTCGAATAAAATTAAACGGACGTTTAATTTTACCCAAAATTTTCACTAACCCCAAACGACTCCAATCCAATTCCATAGCGTAGTGCTCGTCCATACGATTCCAACGCAACTGGTTTCGCGTGTTTTCGACCTCGTATGAAAAAGATATGAATTTTTGAAGTTTACACAAATTTATATTCATAATTTACAACATAAACTTTATAATTTTAAACCTTCATCTAATCCTAGCCACAAGATCTCACTCCTGCAAATCACGGCCCTCCACTTCATCTCCTTCCCCACGCGTTCTTCTTCCAGAGAACACTCACGCAACTAACCCATAAACCATCAAATTAGGGTTACGTGCTGCCGCCTCCTTGCTACACGAAACTTCATCACACCACAGCCAAACGAAAGCTCAACACCACGACAACACTCGGCCAGAACCTCCATGAACTCGGCCTCCATATGACCCTCGATTTGCGTGCGCAACTACAGCCATACGCGGCCAATTGTCTCACAATATATAGCTCCAAACACGATCATGACCGTTGAACTACTAGATCTCATTGTCGTCTACAACTTTCATGTTGAAAGTTTGTTGAATCGTTGCACGGATTTGAAGAAAAGAGGGGGAGAAGATGATTGAATGTGATGGAGGCGGCCTGTAACCAATTGACCTAGGGTTTTATCTTATGTTGCAAAGTGAAGATAATAAGATGCTTATATAGAAAATCGCCCAATTTACTATTCACCCGGAATTTCCGAACTCCAAACGAAGCGTGCCGGTTGGCGTTTTTAAGGTTTACCCCGCGTTCCGAACACAATGGAACATGTTTTGGGAGCTAATTCGGTCATCTGTGCGAGTTATGGCAATAAACGTTCAATTTAAATTAAACCGATTTAAACGATTTTCTAGGCGTTTTAGCTTGCACCGGACAAACGGTAAATCCAATTGACATGAAATTTGAAACCATACAATAATATCACATTACGGATCTGATGAAACTAGTTTCGTCGAAATCCGAGACTTTTTGAAAAATGACTATTTTAACTCGCCAAATTAATATTAAAAACGATATCGATGCGTTTCGAGCTGCCACGATCAAACGACAACTCCGTTTGCTACGAAATTTGAAATCCAATAATAAATAATTATTACGGATCCAATGGAACTGGTTTCGTCCAATTCTGAGACTGTTCAAAAAAAGGCTAATTTCACTAGTCGATTTAATATTTAAAATATTCAATTTTCACAAATAAACTTTTAATTCAATTTTAAAAGTTCTATAATATTATTCTAACTCCAACATGATAAAATAAAATTTTACGAATCAATTTCAATCATATTTAACCCAAATTTCAATTATTTCTGTATTTTCACTATTAAATTATCGATTTAATTATTCAATTAAATTCAATTATTCGAAAAATAAATTATTCGAATTATTAATTTCACTTGTTAATATTTAAAATAAATTAAATATTCAAATTTTAATTAATAGAAATTCTGGGTCGTTACAGACTTTCCCCCTTAAAAGAATTTCGTCCTCGAAATTATCAAGTAAGAAAAGCTACAGAATTCATTAACTTTCCCAAAATCCATAGTTAAACTTCTTACCAAATCTTTACTAAGTTTTCAAATCCAAACTTAGTTATCTTTTCAAAAACAACTACTATCGTTTAACTTTCAATTCCAAAATCAAAGTTATAGTTTTCAAAATTTTCCCAATTTTCTCAAATTTTTTCTAACGCCTTAAATTTTCGGAAAAATTCGCCATAGTCTCCTTTGCGCGGATCGATCCGAAAAAAAATGACAGTATATATATCACAAATATACATCTCATCAAGTGATGAGGTATTCCGCAGGGAAAAAGTGTAAAAGTACGGTATGTAATCCGAGATATGTACCTTATTTATTTTATTAGCAAGCATATACGGCTAATATAGCGCGAAAGCGAGCTCCAAATGCGAAGCAAACGCGATCCGTACCTACTAAACACTCAACAAACAACATGAGAATCATGCATATATGAAAATAGTATCAATATACAACATATAGCAACATAACAACT
This sequence comes from Allium cepa, assembly GCA_030765085.1. NCBI lineage: Eukaryota > Viridiplantae > Streptophyta > Magnoliopsida > Asparagales > Amaryllidaceae > Allium > Allium cepa. The sequence goes on along the minus strand of CM060939.1, from coordinate 526,975,768 downwards.
GCATAATATAGCAAATGCAACTAAAGCAACAAATGCAATCATCAACCAACTATAAATTCACTTCTCAATAATATTCATTGAATTGGTTTTCCAATTGATTCATTAACATTGGACTTTACTAACATTCATTCATGTCCATATTTTCAGTTAGTTTACATTCACTAATTAAATCCAATATTAGTTCACTTCCAAATCAAATTCAATTCTATTCAAATTTATTTACTTCTAATTTGAATTCAATTACTTTAGCTTCTAATTTTGCTAATTCAATTTCATTAACACTTAATGAATTTATATACAATCAACTAACATCCATATTACAACCAATGTTTCCTCAACACAACCAAATTTATTTACTTTACATTCAGTTTGGTTCAACACTTTTAATTCCAATTGGATCATATTAAATTGACTTCCATTCAATTTATTCAACTAGCTTTTAATGAATTAACACTTATATATTCATTATTTCATATCAATTGTTTACATTCAATTGATTAACATTCAATCCATTTATCAATTCAATTGCTAATTCCTTTAACAATTTAAAGTTGAATTTCATTTATATAACTCAAGTTCGAATTCTTAATGACTTCACTTCATTAATTCACTTATTAATCTTCTTTGATACCGAAATTAACTTTATTCAACATCCCTTAAGTTATATTCCATCATTTCCCATTCTATAAGTTATACAACTTATTTATTAACTTCCAAATCCATTAACTTATCCAAAGCTAAATTAATTAACTCATATTATAAGTTCAAAACTTATCTCACTTATATTCATCAATTTACAACTTGGATCTTTATTGATTTACTTATACTTACTTTAATTTAACTCCATTCTTTTAATTAAATTTATTCTATCAAAATTCAAATTGCATAAGTTATCAACTCATTTATTATTCTCATAATATTTTAAATAGGATTCCAGAGTCTTTTCAACCTTTCAAAACAATTTTTTTGAAATCAATTCAAATTATCTTTTGAATTTCCAAAACCAAATCCAAATTTTCCAAACAACTTTCTTTTAAAATTACTTGACAGCAATCCCTCTTTTGGAAACCCGAAAATGAACACCGATGATGTCATGATCATCATCGGAATTATTTTCCAGCGACCGAAAAGAGTTTAGAGCTTTAATTTCTCCAAAATATTTTTCCCAAATTATCAAATCCTTTCAAAACACTTCTCTGGAATTTTATTTTCAGATTACAAATCACATTTATAAATCTTTTACTTATATAATTTCACTTCTTATATATAAGATTATTTCACAATTGTAATCATATTAATTATAGTTCCATACTTATAATTCATTTGCTTATACAATTATTCTTTAACAATAAGTTTTATTTAACTTATTCAAACAACTTATTCAACAACCAAACAATCAACTTATATACACTTTAATAATTCCGAAAAATTATTCCCTTATATATAAAATATAATCAAGGTAAAATTATTTCATCTACCCAATTTAAAACAATATCGTGTCGAATTGTTCTATTTAAGTGTTTAGAGATCCCTATCAACAACGTTAATTACTCGTGTTGACCAAAATTCATATACCACTCAACAAACCAATCATCACAATATAAAACAATTTATATTCACTAACAAATACACGCTCGTAACTATTATTACACTCACACTCATTCTAGAGTACTGCTGACTCTATCTCTAATGAGTAATACCCAACAGAGCCATGGTTGTCGCTTAACCATATGCTCTGATACCAAATGTAACGTACGCGATTTTTCGTGGCCGAAAACCGACATTAATACGTCCATTGTATCAACTGCCGAGCAACCGAAAGCCGAAAAACCGAACCGTTAGGGTTAAAGAAGAAGAAAAAGATAGAAGAAGAGAGAAAAAGATAGAACGTGACAGAAACAACAGAACAATATCAGAATCTCACAATTCGCAGCGGAACAACAAATAATAGATAAATGAATAATCTTTAAACAAAGAACTATATCAGTTATTACATTACATTACATTTCATTACATTTCATCATCAGAGTGTACAACAACAGCATGCAGTGGAAAAGAAATAGTATATACTAGTGAATACGCCATGCATCCATCTTGCCTCTAGCAACTCCTGAATTCCAGAATATCCTGATAAACCTGTCTCTTGACTGCCCGTGTGGAAATTGGTGGGCACCCAGAGTTTAGGAAGGAAAACAATGAACTCCGAGTCAGTCATGTGACTGGTGTGAGAACTCAAAATAGTTTATCTTTAAAATCAAAATAGAGGAATATTTTAAAGTCAATTCGAAATGCTTTTAAAAATGAGACTACCATAAGGCCTCCCGCACACACACACAATGCAAACGCAGAATCGGAGGAGATTTCTCCTTACGATAGTCAAAGATGCTTGATACGCATTAAAAAGAAACAATTGATACTATTACTAGTGCATAGTGTAGGAAAACATTTCAAAAGTAGAATATTAATCTTAGCCAGTATAGACATTTCGAACTATGCCTACTATAGCTACCATCCAAACAGTGGGGCGCCACCATAAGTGAATGATAGGTTTTGCAACTAAAACCGTACAAGATCGTATTGTTTCTTTGGATTTCCAACAACCACAAAATATGAAGCAACAACATAGGTTAAATATCTGGGCTCCATACCAAGATACCACCTCTATCCAGAAGGAATGACATACACTAAAGGGGCGCTACCCCCTAATAACCTTGCCGCATCCTTCCTGTTTTGACCATTTCCGGGGTGTGAGGTCCGACGAAGTCTCGTCCACAAAGCCACGATTTTTACAAAAGCCGTGCTTTGGGTCGATCAAATGATCATAGAAATGATCACCAAGATAAATGATCAAATAAATGATCCTATCACAAATGATCAACCAATGATCATTTCACAGAAACACTAAGCATGCCACACTACCAAATTGGGAGTATATCACTAATAACCTTCAACTATATAACCTCTGAGCTCGTACGTCTCAGAGAAGGGTGTTAAGCTAAGAGAATAAATTCTCCGCCACCAACAGAAATATATTTGAAAGAAATCAGCTTTATATCTCAATTTGTAATGTCAGACATACAATCCATACAAGTCTGTTCCGGGCTCGAACAGAACCGAAGGCACTTCCAAAGAAGTCCTTGCAATCCGGATATTCACTAATCACGATCGGACTTCCCGTCACTTAGGGTGATAAAACCTCTATATCGGAAATCAGCCGATGTAGAGTAACTCGACGGTAATCCTTCCGTTTTCACAAATATCCGGTCTTCAACACCGGTCATCAAATGCAATCCATTACGACGTATCACATACTCGGAATGGGTTATACGACCCCAAGGTCCTTTCCCGGATAACCCGAATAGTGAGCGCTTATTCAAAAATAAGTGTGTCATTCAAATTCAAACAAATCTCAACAAATACCTATTTAAAGGTAAATATTGATAGTCGGATATTTAACTATCAATAGGCGTGTTCAACATCACCAAATCCAAATAATTTCCCAAATTATTTACTTTCCAAAATATCTTTACTAGATATATATTTTCCACACTTCAACCATTTGAAAACAAATTTTCAAATCACTTTTCACCTTTATCACTTTTGAAAACAAATTTCAATCATTTTCCTTACGCGGAATTTCTTTCATTTCAAAATGGTTTATTTAAACCAATTAAATAAATCCTTAACGATTTACTTTATATTTACGTTCCAAATCCGTAAATTAATTCCCACACTTCAAAAATAAATCAACATTTATTTTTAAACAAATTCCCCTTTTCATTTATAAATTCCATAGTGAATTTACATTCCAAAATATTTATGAATATACGATTTCAATTATTCATTTTCAATTCATCTTCAAAAAGATAAATTCTCAAAACATTACATTTCACATTGGAAAAACATTCCCATACTTATTTATTCATAAGTAATTCACAAATCCATTCAATTTCAACACTTGGAAAATATTCAATATACTTAAATCGAAAATTAAGTATATATTCCATTCTTTAAGAAATCATTCTCTTAAACACATTTGTTTGGGCCATAACGAATGTTACGTAAAACATCGTTACGACGACCCAAAATCACTAGTATAGGGATTCAAAGTTTAAATAGATATATAAATCCCAATACTATACAAAACATTTCCTTTCGGAAACCATTTACTATAACAACAGTGTTATAGTCCACCATTTCCTTCTATTTCTCGAAAACGTCTATTTCAACAATGAATGTTGAAATCTATGTATTCGATACTTAATGCATTTTAAAACGTCTTTAAAATCATTAACTTCATTTCATAATGTTCCTTCCCCAAAAACATATCCATTTCATTTAATAATATATTCACTGTCCAAAATCGTGAATATAATTCCTTTCATATATTCCTATATCCAACTTATCAAATTCAATTGATTTCGGATTTATAAACAATGTTTATAAACTCCATTTGTATTTTTATAAACTTCTATTTATAAAAATCCTTTTTATATCTCATTTTAAATGCCAAAATCCGATTTATAAGTTGATTACTTATAAATCTTATATTTTACAAAATCTATCCATTTGATATATTCATATTTCATAAATTTATAAATCTCAATTCACTTATGAAATCCATTTTTTTCACTTTATTACTTATAAAAACTCGTTTTATAATTCCAGTATTTTTAATTTATAAATATCAATTTTATAAATCTTTTATATAAACCGTTTATAATAATTCAAAATTCCCAATTAAACCATTTCATAAATTAATCACTATTTATCTCAAAAATCTTAATTTGGTTATATTTTACAAAAATTATGACTTTTATAACATTAAACATATAACGTTAATTTATTTAAAATAAATCAATTCAAAATTTTAATAAAACGTATACTTTCAAAAATCACTTTAAAAATTCCTTTAAAAACCAAAAATCATTATTTTAAAACTTCAGAAATGGATCCGATGATGCAACAGCACCAAATAGTCAATCACGACATCCAAATATCATATATCGATATGATAATCAAAAAATATCAAAATATCTGTAAATAAATCAATACAGTTGAGGAATCCAGTTGGATCCCTCCAACCTGTTTCCCTGCATCCAAAGATGTTAGCACAATACAAATTCCGCTCCAGTAAGGAATTATCGCGGTATATGGGATTTATAAAATATTATCCGCTTAATAGACGGCGCAATAGGGTCTCATCCGCTATATAATGCGGGAAATCAACAACTGCAATATATACATATGCCAATATATATATATTGCTATTATATATAATACCAATTTCACTGTTTATGAAATATTCGCGGTATATATTTTTAATTAATAGCATCCGCTTACTGACGGCGCATAATGTCTATTTTAACAATCAATAGATAACGATCATCATTCAAACATGCATTCAAGAATTTTAAATATAACTATTTGAAATTAAAATCGAAATCGATTCGATTGAGTGAGAAGTTCTCACCTTGATTTCAATTTCGTTTTAGTGATTTATTTCGAATAAAATTAAACGGACGTTTAATTTTACCCGAAATTTTCACTAACCCCAAACGACTCCAATTCAATTCCATAGCGTAGTGCTCGTCCATATGATTCCAACGCAGCTGGTTTCGCACGTTTTCGACCTCATATGAAAAAGATATGAATTTTTGAAGTTTACACAAATTTATATTCATAATTTACAACATAAACTTTATAATTTTAAACCTTCATCTAATCCTAGCCACAAGATCTCACTCCTTCAAATCACGGCCCTCCACTTCATCTCCTTCCCCACGCGTTCTTCTTCCAGATAACACTCACGCAACTAACCCATAAACCATCAAATTAGGGTTACGTGCTGCCGCCTCCTTGCTACACGAAACTTCATCACACCACAGCCAAACGAAAGCTCAACACCACCACAACACTCGGCCAGAACCTCCATGAACTCGGCCTCCATATGACCATCGATTCGCGTGTGCAACTACAGCCATACGCGGCCAATTATCTCACAATATATAGCTCCAAACACGATCATGACCGTTGAACTACTAGATCTCATTGTCGTCTACAATTTTCATGTTGAAAGTTTGTTGAATCGTTGCACGGATTTGAAGAAAAGAGGGGGAGAAGATGATTGAATGTCGGCCATTGAATATGATGGAGGCGGCCTGTAACCAATTGACCTAGGGTTTTATCTTATGTTGCAAAGTGAAGATAATAAGGCGCTTATATAGAAAATCGCCCAATTTACTATTCACCCGGAATTTCCGAACTCTAAACGAAGCGTGCCGGTTGGCGTTTCTAAGGTTTACCCCGCGTTCCGAACACAATGGAACGTGTTTCGGGAGCTAATTCGGTTATCTGTGCGAGTTATGGCAATAAACGTTCAATTTAAATTAAACCGATTTAAACGATTTTCTAGGCGTTTTAGCTTGCACCGGACAAACGGTAAATCCAATTGACACGAAGTTTGAAACCATACAATAATATCACATTACGGATCCGATGAAATAGGTTTCGTTGAAATCCGAGACTTTTTGAAAAATGACTATTTTAACTCGCCAAATTAATATCAAAAACGATATCGATGCGTTTCGAGCTGCCACGATCAAACGACAACTCCGTTTGCTACGAAATTTGAAATCCGATAATAAATAATTATTACGGATCCAATGGAACTGGTTTCGTCCAATTCTGAGACTGTTCAAAAAAAGGCTAATTTCACTAGTCGATTTAATATTTAAAATATTCAATTTTCACAAATAAACTTTTAATTCAATTTTAAAAGTTCTATAACATCATTCTAACTCCAACATGATAAAATAAAATTTTACGAATCAATTTCAATCATATTTAACCCAAATTTCAATTATTTCTGTATTTTCACTATTAAATTATCGATTTAATTATTCAGTTAAATTCAATTATTCGAAAAATAAATTATTTGACTTATTAATTTCACTTGTTAATATTTAAAATAAATTAAATATTTAAATTTTAATTAATAGAAATTCTGGGTCGTTACACATTGCTTTTATAGTTCGAAACTCATCGAAGACAATACATAGTTTTGGAAAAGTAAACTCGTATGCGGCCAAGTAGGAATGTATTTAGTGATAGCATAATTAGGCACTTGTTGGGTCAACATGTAAAAGTTTGTTGGTAAGTATATTTATATTTTTATTTATCAATATTGGTTCAGTTCATATGTATATCTCATTTGACAAACATTTTATCATTTATATTTATGCACAAATTTAACAATGTAGATCATTATAACTTTATATTGCATATATTCTTACAATATTAGAGAGGTTAAAAGTTAGAATTTAATTTTTCTAATGAGGTTCCCACTAGTTTGTTATGTCTCTCATAACCCTAAAATAAAACATAGAAATCTTTTGACTTCTCTAATGGGTGTTAGGACTCATATGTCTTATGATTCTAACCTTAAAGAAAGCTCAACAAATCATAGGCCCGCATATCATAGATAATTCCTTATCCGTTGTATCACATACAACTCCTAACCTTGTGGTTCTTGTCCTAATCTCATCTTTACCTTGAGGACACCTCAACAATAAAGAGAGATTATCACTCATACCTACCATTTTGCAATGGCTAAAGTATAATGCACACACCTTGAGGAAAGCTCAACAAATATGTGCGGTTATCTTACCACATCAATTTTATATATTCATATTCCTACACATAACATAAGGAAAGATAAATAAATAAGGAGTATGCAAGTAATCTATTAATATATATAAATGGTAAATGACAACATTTATATTAAAGATTTAGAATCTCTAATGTATTTAAATTGAGTGATGTCTACTTATAGAATAATATATTTCTTATGAAATACCATCGTGATTCAAGTGTCAAACACATTAGAAATCATAATATACGCACAATACATGTGCATTTAATCCTCAGGTCTAATTAAGCTTTTTAGCATTCCACTTTCGGTTGATACATTTATATTATAGAAGTTTTATTATTAGATAACTTTTATAATTTATCTAGCTTATATGATATTTTATGTATAAAATTATATTAGTTAAATCTTATTTAATTAATTTAATTTTTAATTAATTACTATATTATCCAATTTTAACATATTCTATTAAATATATATACACACTATAACTTTCATAGAAATACACCTATATCTTATTATGTATTTTAATTTATTATTAACATTTAATTATTTATTTAATTTAAAAAATTTAACTAAATTTAATTAATTTCAAAAATTCTTTTATACATGCATGTACACTCATATTGTCTTAAATAATTTAAGGCAACAAAAACATATATATTATATATAATTTACATGTATATATATTCAATTAATTAACTTATTTAATTAATTCATTTATTTTATTAATCTTATTAATAAACAATATTTTAAAATTAGTTTTATAATGCTTTCAAATACTTTGAAAAATTATATTATAACTTTTATAGTATGTATTTTTTAAAATTTAACTTTTAAATTTAAGAATTTTATTTTAATTTTCAAAATAATTGAAAATCAATATCATAAAATTTACGATAATTTTCTTATTTTAAATTTAACTTTTAAGTTTAATTTTTTTTAATTTCAAAATAGATTTTGAAAATTAGACCAAGGTACATTAGTTAAACTTAATTCAGAACAAGTGGATTTTGTAAAACAAACTAAAAAGCAAAATAAGGAGTTACAAGGAAAACTAAATAGGTCTGAATTAGAAATTAGTATGCTAAGAGATGAAAAGAAGATTCTAGAAGAAGAACTTGAAAAAACTCAAGAATCTAATTTTAATTTAGCATCTCAACTTTCTATGATAACTTAGGAATTAGAAATTCAGAAAAATAAAATTGATGATTTATCAATTGAAATTAATGATTTAAAATCTAATACCAAAGTATTAGAGTTAGAAAAATCTTGTCTCAAAACTAAGTCAGAAGATATTAATTTCTAATTTTAATAAAGGACGAGAAATTCTTTCTAAAATAATAGAAAATTCTCAGTCTACTTCAAATAAAATGGGATTAGGATATAAGAAAATTGAAAATCCAAAGAAATCTAAAAGGTTTAAAAATAAATTTAAAAACAAAATTAAGGGAGATATTAAGAAAACAGTTTCTAAAGATTTTAAAACTATTAAAATATGGATTCCTAAAACAAATAATAACTTAATTAAGAATAAGCATATCAAAACATTTATGGAAACTTTCCATAAAAATGAGAATTAAGGAATTCTGAACCTTCTTGGGTTTGGTTTTCTAAGACCTAACTCTTAGGACCCTAAAAAGAAAAGTAGGTAACATCTTAATATTTAATTTTTGCAGGTACCACTTAAAAAGAGAGGAAAATGGATTTTAGACAACGGTTGTCCGAAACACATGACTGGTAATAAAGACATGTTAACAAACGCAGTCTACTCAAATGGAGGATCGGTCACTTTTGGAGACAATTCAAAAGGTTATGTCATCGGCAAAGTCGATATGAGCAATAACAGTATCTCTACCTCACCTCTTATTACTGATGTTTTATTAGTTAAAATCTTAAAACATAATTTATTAAGCATAAGTCAATTATGTGATAAGGGTTTTAATATATGTTTTTTATAAAATAAATATATTATTTCTGATAGAAATCAAAATTTTATTCTTAAAGGTATAAGAGATAGAAATATTTATATTTTAAATATGAATATAAATTATAACACAAACGTGTGTTTAGTAGCTAATGATTCTTGGCTATAGCACAAAAGATTTTATCATATAAGTATTAATACTATTAATAAAATAGCTAAAAATGAACTTGTTAAAGGACTACCTGATATGAAATTCAAAATTAATAATGTTTATGATGCATGTCAGTTAAGAAAATTAACAAAATCTTCTTTTAAATCTAAGAGAATTATATCTACAACACAACAACTTGAACTACTACATATGGACCTTTTCGGACCTACTCAAGTTCAATCTATTAATCACAATAGATATGTGTTTGTTATTGTAGATGATTTTTTAAGATTTACATGGACTATTTTTGTGAAATGTAAAAGTGATACTTTTGAGAATTTTTTTTTTTAAAAAGAATTCAAAATATAAAGAATTTAAAAGTTAAAAATATTAGAAGTGAACATGGAGGTGAATTTGAAAATGAAGCTTTCGAACATTTTTGTAACAAGAAAGGAATTAATCATAATTTCTCCCTTCCTAGAACACCACAAAAAAAATAGTGTTGTAGAAAGGAAAAAAAGAACATTACAAGAATGTGCACGAACTTTATTAAATAGAAGCACTTCACCTAAGTATTTATAGGCAGAGGCTGTTGCAACTGCCTGTTATATTTTGAATCGTGTTTCTATTCGATCATTAACAAATCATACTCCATATGAACTTTTAAATGGTAGAAAACCTAATATATCATATTTCAAAGTTTTTGGTTCAAAATGTTTTATACTTAACACTAAAAATCAGCTTGGCAAGTTTGATCCAAAATCCGATGAAGGAATATTCATAGGATATTCAGAAAGAAGCAAAGCTTATCGAGTTTTGAATACAAGAATTAAAGCAATCTAAGAAACTCTTCATGTTTCATTCGATGAAAATGTCAAAATTTCTTCTAAAATTACAAACTTGGAAAATAATTCAAATAAAATTCTAACAAATAATTCAGAAGATGATGATTTTATTTTTCAAAATAATAATACTGATAATACTAGAGAAAATGAAAACGTTGTTCAAAATGAAAATATAGTTAGATCTCCTCCAAGAATTCTTAGGGATCACCATGTTCAAAATATAATTGGAGAAGTAAATTCAAATGTAAGAACAAGACATAATTAAATCAAATAGGCCATATAGCTTTTCTCTCTAATGTATAACCTAAAAATATTAAGGAAGCCTCAACCGATGACTATTGGATTATAGCTATGCAAGAAGAGCTAAATCAATTTGAAAGAAATGAAGTTTGGAAATTAGTTCCTAGACCAAGTGATCAATCAGTCATTGGTACAAAATGGGTTTTCAAAAACAAAGCTGATGAAGAAGGTAACATTACTAGAAATAAAGCTAGATTAGTAGCACAAGGATATAATCAATAAGAGGGAATAGACTATGAAGAGACATTTTCTCCTATCGCAAGATTAGAGGCTATACGTATTCTATTGGCTTTTGCATGTTTTCATTACTATAAATTATATCAAATGGATGTTAAAAGTGCTTTTCTAAATGGATATATAAAAGAAAATTTTTATATTGAACAACCTCCTCTTTTTACTCATGAAAAATTTCCAGATCACGTTCATAACTTAAGAAAGTTTTATATGGTTTAAAACAGGCACCTCGTGCTTGGTACGACTGACTTAAAAGCTGTCTACTAGACTCTGGTTTTGAGATTGGAAAAGTTGATCAAACATTATTTATTAAGAAAACTAAACAAGTTATTTTGATTATACAAATATATATTGGTGATATTATATTTGGTTCAACAAATAAAAATTATGTCAGGAATTTTCGACTATCATGACAAATGAATTAGAAATGTCACATATGGAAGAACTATCATATTTTCTTGGACTTCCAAACAAGCAATTACAAAATGGCATTTTTATTAATCAAGAAAAATATTGTAATAATCTAATTAAATGTTTGGATTTGGAAAAAACTTCTGCCAAACCAACTCCTATGAGTACAACTATACATCTTGACAGAGATGAAAATGGTAAGATGTCGATCAAAAACTATATCGAAACATGATTGGATCATTACTTTATTTAACTGCTAATCGACCTGACATTAAAATGAGTGTTTGTTTATGTGCTTGATTTCAAACAAATCCTAAAGAATCACATATGCGAGCAGTAAAACATATAATTCGTTATCTTAGCAAAACCAATGACTTAGGACTATTTTATCCAAAAGAATTTCCCTTTGAATTAGTGTCTTATGGTGATGCTGATTTTGGAAGAAGTCGGACAAATAGAAAAAGTACAAGTGGAATTTGTCATTTCATTGGATGATCCTTAGTATCTTGGTTTGGAAAGAAATAAAATTGCGTTTCACTATCGACATATGAAGCAGAATATGTATCTACAGCTTTAGCATACACTGAAGTAATCTACATGCAACAAACATTACAAAATTTTGATACAAAATTAAAAAAATCTATAATATATTCCGATAACACATGTGCAATAAATTTATCTAAAAATCCTGTCAATCACTCACGAACTAAACATATTGGTATTTGTCATCATTTTCTTCATGATAATATTGAGAATGATATAATAAATTTAGTGTTTGCAAATTCTGAAAATCAGTTAGCTGATATTTTCACTAAACCACTAAATAAAAATTGTTTTATAAAACTAAGAAGAGAACTAGGTATAATTTCTTTAAAAGAATTGTAAAATTTCCAAAGTAATTTAAAAAACAAAAAAAATTCTGGCACTCGAACTTAGAACCTCTAGTTTGGAAGTCTTTTGTCTCTACCATTTGACCATTTGCTGTTTCACAACTACTTCTACTATTATTTTCTCTTTATCTATCTTTTGTTTTTTCCTTCAATGTTCTCATGAACAATTCTCAGCCATAAAGTTTTGTGTTTTGTTTTCATCCTCTAATTAATTTTTAGATTTTACGTTAATCCATCAACCTTTAACTGTTTTTTCTATTATATATATCTCCAAAGTTTTGTTATTATCTTCCCATTATATTGGCTTCAATCATAATTTTTTCTACTACAATGTCTTCACAAGAAAACTCATCTAATGGCTCTGTATATTCTTCTATTGACTTCTCAACACCCTCATCTGGTTCATCAACTTTACCTACACCAAATCATGAACTGGCCAGACCATCAAATTATCACACTGGCCATACTCCCAAAAAAAAGAAGGCGCGACGTTTTCTGTTCTTTAGTTCTCCTCAAACAAAACAAAAAATTGATGATTTACGTCATTACCAGAGAGAATCTATAGCGATTCAACGTGAGATGTACTTTGAACAAAAGATGAATTCAAGACGTCTTAGTTTTCTGGAGTAGCTTGGATGGAGATTCTGCGGGTCATCTTCATCTACGGTTCATCAACCTACACCCTCTTCCTTTCAAAATCCATGGGATCAGTTACCACAACCTCCACCTGTGTCTCTGAACTCATGGGAGCATGGAAATCGCTGGTCACCTTTGAAACCATATGGAAGGATGAACTAAACAACTCGAAGTCTCCATCCACTCCTTCATCCAAATAATTTATTTTCTTTCTTTTTTTATTAAATTTCATTCCTATTTTGTATGCATTATTTAAGTATATTGAATATATTCTTTTTCTGCAAAAATATACTGTACATGCTGCAAAAAAGAGAATTCAGTCGACTTAACATATTTGACTAGTCGACTGAATCTGAAAACAGAGAGCTTTTAGACTATATTCAGTCGATTAAACGAATATTGCCAGTCGACTGAATCATAAAACAGAAAGCATTTAGCCTATATTCAGTCGACTGAAATAATGTGGCCAGTCGATTGAATCTGAAACAGAGAGTTTCAAGATATGAATCAGTCGACTGACCATAAACCAGTCGACTGAATGTCAATCTGAATTTTTTTTTAATTAATCCACCTACCTTTTTAAACACTTTAACCACTATCTCCTCTTTTACTCTTCACGTTCACCTTCTCACTTCAGTTTTATAAGACCCTAGCTCCCAAAAAATTTCAAATTCCTTTACTCCATTATTGTTTCCAATTGCTCTACGTCAACCTAAGAGATCTAGGCATGCCTGTACCTCCTTCTCTGAGCCAATTGACATTCAAATTTCTCAAGGGCTCTATGATGCTATAGCCTTCCAGAGTTGGAACAAAATAAAAGAAGCACGCTTTTTCAAAGGTTCTTTTGTTGTGTTTCCTGACTTCGCTCCGTATAGAATTCAAGAGCTTGCAAGGAGAAGCCGTCTAGAGTCTCTTCTTGACCACAATCAAAATAATCTCAAGATTAATCATATTTTGGTAAAATGTTTTTATGCAAATTTGAATTTAGGCCATCAAAATCCACATAATCGTGATAATTGCGTTTTGGAGTTTAGTTTGCGGTCGACAAGTATTTCTGTCTTTAGATAGAATTGGTCACATTCTCCATAATCCAACTAATGGTATTCCATTGGAAGAATTAAACGTTCCTATAGGCGAACGAGATGAAGTAAGTCATCGGTTTTTGGAAGATGACATAACTAAACTTAAATCTATCACCTTACGCCTTATGGCTAAAATTGTGCATCGAGCCTTAATGCACATGGTTCTTCCTCAAACTGACTCTTATGAGCTTGTATATCTAAACAATTTTAGGTCACTGTATGCTATTTGGGGAGAAGTCCAAATAAATTGGCCTAAGCTTATTCTAGATGAATTCTTGTCATTTAACCAAGGTCGCATGAACATCATTTGTTATGGAGAATATATTATGCGGCTACTTATGAACCTCCACATTCCTATTTCGGAATCCGATACTTCCATTCCTAAAACTCTAAATAGCCACATAATAAGTCTAATGAAATTGCCTCCTAGACCTCTATCTATCATTTATTTTCAAGACTAGCATTCACGACCTAGTCAACAAACTTCTACTCCACAACAACAATAACCAAGAGATGACATTCGAACACCAACTCCATCCCAAAGAACTCGGGAATCTATTGATCTAATTATGTGAGATCAAGTCATTTTGGATTCTCGCATAAAAAATCTCGACAAGAAAATTGACAAGAAAATTGACAAAATTAAAAGTTTCTTCGGGATTTTATGGGATGCTATATCTTGTTCCTCTTCCACAACTACTGAAACTTCACACCGCGATCCGAACAAACGTCCAGCTCCTCGCTTTACTTGGTCTACGTCAGAAGAACACACAAGTTATGATGCAAGCGGCAATGGGGGTAGCAGACAATTTGTGGAAAGTTCTTCCTGAGGCAAAGCTCCAATGCCAGTGGAAGAAGAAGAAACAGAGTCCGACTCTTATTGATATTATTGTTTCTTAGTGGTAGTAAGTTATCCATTTATTCCAAACGTTTTATTTCTATGAGCTTGTATAAGTAGCTCAAAACAATTTGATACATTTTTTCTGTGATTGCAATTATTTTTAGTTCAATAATGGAATTCGGGTTATTTCCTTTTTGTCGATGACAAAGGGGGAGAAATTTGTATGACTAAACATTTCTTGCAGGATTAAATATGTCGCTAGATATTTAGGGGGAGATATATATAACTCATGTTATATATTTCTCAGAATATAGTACCATTTATAACAGGTTGTCATCAATCAAAAAGGGGGAGAATGTTGAATCATAAGTTTTGAATCATGACAAAGAGCTTAAAAAAATCATTGGATGAGACTATATGGACAAGCGACAAAAGGAGAAAGAAATATGCTGTTAAAACTACAAAGGAGACAAGACTACAAAACTGAGTGTAATATGTTTATTTATCGATGTTTTTAGTCTTGGAATTGTTTAAATCTATCCTCAAGTAGTCTACACAAATCAAAGTTGTTTTAAGCTTCAAATTCTTCAAAATTAATATGAAATGTGCATTGACAGTCAGGTCAGTCGACTGACCATATATGACCAGTCGACTGAACCTGCTCAGTTGCATAGAAATACTCTGTTTTGCGCCAACTTTGAATTTTCAATTGACTGGTCGTTTTGGGTCAGTCGACTGAAAATTTTCCTACAGCTATTTTTCTGAACAGACACTTTTATTTGCCAAGAGATACAATCTAAATTGAAGAGTTATGGATGCTTCTTTTAGTCAGAACTCTTCGTGAATGGTTGCAGCTATTTATTCACTATATAAACACATAAGATTCACTTCACAAATCATCGAATTTTATTTTATTTTCTGACCATACTCTCTACTATCTCTGCATTCTGAAAAGCAATCACAATTTATATATAGTGCTTGAATCTCTAAATCAATTAACTTATTTTTAGATTCAAAGCAATATTCTCCTTTCTAAATCTTTACACACACATATATACTTGAGGAAAAGATTATAGAATGGTTGTATTATCAAAGACAAATCAGTGTTAACAAGAAAACAAAGTGTCAAAGCAATTTTATTGAAACTGTTGAAGTCCGGTTCGATTATTCAAGCGGGTAAAGTCCTCTTTCGGTTGTTAGAGGTAGAAAAATCCTGATCGATTGCTCAGGTGTTGTACACATGTTCCTTCGGGTTAAGTGAGGGGTTATTGTGAGAAATTCCAAACGGAAGTCTGGGACTAGACGTTGAATGGGAAGTTCGAACCAGTATAAAAATCTTGGTGTGCTTATTCTTATTTACTTTACTATTATTATCTGTTTCCGTCTTTAGATTATAATACATTCCATATTACACGATCGTAAGTGATAACTAGTTGCACAGTGTCACCTTTACCGCGTTTTGTCAAGGCCGTGGTACCAAAGAATTGACTAGTAACCGAAGATAATTAGTCCCAAAGATCGGTTACACATAGATCTAGTATGGATACTGGTAAATTTTGTACGAGTCCGGATCAAGCTACAACTGACAAGACACGACAAGCAAAGCTATAAGAGCCGACATTCCGAATTTCAAGTCAATCGAAGTTCATATGCTCAAGTTATGGATCAATCAAGTCTCATGTGAAACACATCTGTTTCGAATTCATTAGTTCATATCCATCAGGTAAGCATTGGTTCGTATCCATCAATAACCTACTCTTCGTATTGATCTCGTTCATATGTACTTCATATCGGTCTCCTCACTCACTCAATTTGTATTGATCAGTCAATGATCGACACAAAAGATGATACTAAAGTCATCGATACAAAGGATGTGTGGATTGATCGATACGAAACAACATCCAAGTCATCGACACGAAATTTAATGGTTCGTACCGATACGAAGCAGTTACAAAGCATCGGTACGAAGAAGTGAAAACCATCGATACGAAAGGAATACTCCAGATCAATACGAGCAAAGCATGTAAAAGTGGAAGACTCGGTCACTCGACATGAAAAGTGGATCGATCCTGAAATATAGCGACACGTCATTCTGATCGATACTAGCTAGCATGGATACAAAGCCATCAACACGAATGGGATGGATATGAACTCGGTACCCTTTTTCAAATCCAAATTTGAATCGATCATAACTCAAATTCTACAAGCCTAAAGGCAACCAAATTTTGGCAGGAGCTTGCATACCACCACTAATTGGTCTCTAATCGATCTCAGCCCAAATGGAGTTATTCGATATGAATTATTCACGTATTCATCATGGATCGATCCCAAATGTCCAAAGATCGATCTGGTGGGCCCATCTACGTGAGAGGAGTCTTCCAAGATTTGAGCCAGATATTTTCAGCCTATACCTATAAATAGCAGTCCTAGGCCTTTAGAAAAGGAACTTTTTTGGCTTCTCTACGCTGACACTCTGCCAAAATCACTTCTATACTTCAGTTACTGTTGTAATATCTTGTACTCAGCATGTCAAATCAATAAACATCTACCATTTCATCGTAGACGTTGGCAATACACCGAACCACTCTAAATTTGGGTGTTTCCAAATTGTTTCTTATCTGTTGATTGGTATGTTTGTTAGATCTGTCTCATTTTACATTTACTTTGTTCATTTTGTCTCTTCAAACACATCCGAAGAGTGTTGTGCCTAATTTTTGTACAAACACTTTGGTGCTTTCACTGAGAAAACCCAGTTTTTCTTCTGCTCATTGGATCTACTGCCGACATTGGATTGCAAAAATCTAAGGAGAAGATTTAGATCCCAAGCCTAGAAGTTCTTCCATCCTATTTAGATTTGCATCAAGTCTAGGAGAGAAATTCGCTATTCGCCATGGTCGCTACCAGGACTACCTCAACCGCTGTAGATCTAGAAGGATGGGATAGGCAGAACCTTACACAACTTCCATCTGTAGACCAAAATGCCATTGGACCTTCAAATCCACAAGGCCCTATCACCCGGGAGGAGTTCCAACTACTGATGCAAGAGCTAATTCAAAGCCGCTAGCAGCTTACCCAGTAGCTCCGTGCCAACAATGAGTTAACCAACCGGCTGAACCATGAAAGATGAAGGAGATCCAGAAGGGATCAGGCTCCCTACTCAACCATTGAAAGTTCAGCTTCTTCTGATTACAATCACAGATCCACATGCTCCCGGCTGGATGAAAGTTATACACAGTCTACTGGACATCAATGCACTTTGAATCTTGGGCAACCGAGAGTTGGTCCATCAACCAGCCACCAGACCGGACCCTCCACCTAAGGAGAGATGGTTCCTTATTACACTACTGACAACTGCACTGCTGCCATAGCTATTGAGTTGGGAACTTTCACTCGAAACCGAGCAGATCCGAACCATCGCCAGCATGATTATTCTCTTGATCCTTATGTTCCTAAAGACCTAAAGCCAAGAAGGCGAGATATGGACCGTCGACCTCGCCCGTCTCATCCTCGCATTGTGAAACCTGACCACACCTTGGTTCAGCATGCCTGGAATTTCCAAATGCCAGACATCCCAACAATGATCCATCAGATGATCCGCGAAAGCCAAGGCCTCACCAATGACGACTGGGGAATCTCCTAGAGTCATATCCCTTTCACTATGACATTGTCTACGCTGAACCGCCTCGGTGATTCAGAATGCCAACTCTACCTGTTTATAAAGGGAGATCTGACCTTAACCAACACATTTTGAAGTATGAATGGTTGATGGATACCACACAGGCTGACGATGCTGTCAAATTCCAAAATTTCCAAATCTCCCCAGGGGCATTGCGACTATGTGGTTTACTCACCTACCACTCCGATCCATTTCATGTTTTGACTAGTTGGCAACGAAGTTTGTCGAGTTGTTTCGCATGCATATCACAAGGCCCAAAGATGTTAATACCTTATCCAGTGTCACTCACGCTCCCGGAGAGATACTCAGACATTACCTGGAATGGTTCCACAGTGCATGGGTTGGGATTAGTATCCCAAATGACAATTCCATTCTGATAGCACTGACTAATGGAATCAATCCCGATTTCTAATTTGGCAACTGGTTGGCCAAAAAACCCCTTGCGCCATTGGAGCGTTTCTATTACAAGGCGGCTCAGTTCTTGAGAAAGGAGGATGCGAAATAGTCTAGGAAAAAGGACGATGTGGAGCCTAGTGCAGAAGGAATTCAAAGCAATGTCGCTGTGTAACGAACCGGGGAGAGTTCAAGAAAGGTGCGGTTAAATATGCAGAATAAACATAATCAACAGAAATACGATGGAAATCAGGGTAGGAAGCCGGATTAGAATCGCAGACCGTGACATAGAGCTCCCATGTCTGACACTTATATTCCTTTAAATACATCTTTGGAAAATATATACTTGCAAACTTGTAATATTATCCAATATAAGAAACCCGCTCCGAAGTAATCGTCAGAGAAACAGATTCAAACTGGGAAGTTTTGTAGATTTCACAATAGTAATGGTCATAACACGAATGATTGTCGACATCTACAGGATATTATCGAGAGGTTGATCCAAGAAAGAAAGCTGGAGCAGTCCGTTCGAGCATCGCTGTTTGGAGGTGTAGGCCCGTCAAATCAAAATCAAATACCAAATCAGGTTAGACCAGCGGAACCCGCTCATACCGGCTGGAGGTTAGTGAATAACACTGTTAGTGGTGGTCCTCATCTAACGGATCAAAGCTGGAGGGAAATGGAGTCGTATGCCAGCTCTATTAGGCATGCGAGCTTCGAATGCTGCAGTAACTTGGAAGCCTTTGCTCCGACCAAACAACAAAAAATAATGACAGATGACATCGTATTTTGAGACAGGGATGCAGACAGAATAAAGCCCCAACCATTGATCCAATAGTCATTTCAGCTCAGGTAGGTCCTGCTTGGGTGAAGACGATTTTAGTGGACAATGGAAGTTTAATGAACATACTCTTTAAGTGAGCCTATGATCAAATGAAGATGGAAGTGAAAGATTTGAAGCCTTGTCAGTCCCATATTCATGGCTTTAATGGAAGTGTGACTATACCCACTGGGATGGTGGAGCTACCAATGGAGATGGGAGTTCGGGAGCACCGGAGAGTCCGGATACTATAGTTTATTGTATTGGATATTGATATACCGTACAATGCTTTCTTGGGCCGACCGGCCCTAGCTGAGTTCAGGGCCGCTACTGCCCCTTTGTGTCTAACTTTGAAATTCCCTATCGACAATGGAGTCAGATTCGTTCGGGGGAGGCCAGGCTGTAAGGTGAGCCTGTTATGTTGCTGAGCTGTAGGAGGTGTAGCGAAAAGAGAAGGGGAAGGGCGTAGAGGAATCTCTTCGCGTTGACTTTGTGGATAATTGACAGTTAACGCCTGGGCCAAGGCCTGGGCACCACAACCAATTCCCAAGAGATCTTGACCCAAGAGATACTTAACACAAGGGCGTAGTCAAAGACAATCAGGCTTCTCTGGCAGAGCTGACGATCGATGTTTCGATCAATAATGATGACGATTCTAGAATGGTAAAGATTGGATCTTGGCTAAGCCATCAGACGAAGGAGGAATTCATTGAATTTCTCCGGGAAAACCTCGATGTGTTTGCCTGGACGCACTTCGACATGTATCGGATCTCGCCAAACATCGCGAGCCATACATTGAATATTGACTCACAGCATGTCCCGATCAAGCAAAAAAGGCATGGTGTGGATCCAGAGAGATTTGTCGCTTTTAAGGAAGAGATGGATAAACTCAGGTCGAACGGATTTATTCGAGATGCATTATATCCAAAATGGATGTCCAACCCTGTACTTGTCAGGAAACCTAACAAGAAATGAAGAACTTGCATTGACTACTTAGACTTGAATAAAGCCTGCCCTAAAGAAAGCTTTCCACTTCCCCGAATTGAATAGCTTGTAGATTCAACGGCCAAACATGAACTCTTATCCTTGATGGATGCATACTCTGGGTATAATTAGATACTGATGCACCTGCCTGATCAGGAGGACACTAGCTTCATCACCGATCTGGGACTCTATTATTATAAAGTGATGCCGTTCGGACTTAAGAATGATGGGGCAACCTATCAGAGACTCGTTAACTGAATGTTTGCTAACTAGATCGGGAAAACCATGGAGTTATATGTGGATGACATGCTTGCGATGTCACAGTTCTCCACCAATCATATCAAAGATTGAGAAATGATGTTCAACATCCTTCGAGACTACAAATGAAATTCAACCCGTTGATGTGTCACTTTAGGGTCGCGTTTGGAAAATTCCTTGGATTCATCGTTAATGCTTGGGAATAGAAGCCAATCTCAAGAAAATATGGGCAATTAGAAATCTCAAGACTCCAAAGACTATAAAGAAAGTTCAGAGCCTCAATGGTAGGTAGCAGCACTGAGCATGTTCATCTTGAAATCCATCGATAAATGCATTCCTTTCTTTGATCTAATCAGAAAAGGGAAAAATTTGAATGGACTACAGAGTGTGAGGGAGCATTTTGAGCATTGGTTCAACCCTTATCCACACCACCCATTCTGTCATAACCAGTTGATCATGAGAGACTGTACATCTACTTGGCGGTGTTAGAAAATGCAATCAGTACTGATTTAATTTGAGAGGAGGACCGGATACAATGGCCAGTCTATTACATCAGCAAACAGCTGACCGGACCAAAGAGAAATTATTCGAAGTTGGAGAAGTTAGCTTACTATCTTGTCATTGCCTCGAGAAAGCTCTGCTCATATTTTCAGGCTCATCCTATCACTGTCTACACCGACTAGCCGTTACGACTGGTCCTTACGCGGCGTGACACTTCTGGTAGGTTACTCAAATGGAATATAGAGCAGAGCCAGTTCAACATCACTTACACACCAAGGCAAGCTATTCAAGGACAAGTCCTAGTAGACTTCATTGTCAAATTTACTATCCCGGAATCTCTCAAATATGTTTGGAAGCTACATACTGATGGTGCATCAAATGACCGCTGCTCAGGCATTAGGGTAGTGCTTGAAACAGCTGAAGGCCGATCTATACGCTATGGTTTGAAGTTCTATTTCCATGCAACCAACAACGAGGTCGAATACGAAGCCCTGCTTGCGTGTCAAGTTAGTGTGTCAAGTTCGGGAGGAATACCAGGCCAAAGACAGGAGATTGGCTGCTTATCTTGCTCAGGTCCAGGAAATATTGAATGAACTCGATTATTATGCCATCTACTACATACCTCGAGAACACAATCATAAGGCTGATTCCTTAGCATAGTTAGCCAGCACCGCTGAGGCACATCAAATGGAAATCGTTCCCATTGAGACATTATCTTCCCTGAGTATTGATTAAATGGAGATCGGCTGTGTACTTGAAGCCGTACATGATAAAGAATCATGGATTACTCTATTCTGGAATTATCTCGAGCATGAGACCCTGCCAGAGTGCAGGAGTGAGAAAAGACAAGTTCTTCCCAAGGCTTCACGATTCACCATTATGAATGGAGTGATGTATCGATGAGGACACTCTGTTCCTTTACTCCGGTGTATCGCCCACGATGAAATCAATTGAGTATTACGTGATATGCACGAAGGAGAATGTGGCGATCATACCGAGGGCAAGCTCTTGCTAAGAAAATGCTCCGATATGGTTATTATTGGCCGACAATAAATCGCGACGCATCAGATTATACTAGAAAATGTGAAATATGTCAGAAACATGCTCGGGATCTGAGAGCCCGCCTACCGAAATAACTCAGATGGTCAGTCCATCGCCATTTGCAACATGGGGCATCGATATTATTGGGTCTCTACCTCAAGCTAAAGGTGGCGTGAAGTATGCCATCGTTGCAATTGATTACTTTACCAAATGGGCAAAAGCCGAACCCCTTGCTACTATCACAACGAAAAAAGTGATCAACTTTGTTGTACGCAACATTATCTATCGATATGGTCCCCCACATACCACCATCATTGACAATGGAGCCTAATTCGATAGTGTCGAGTTCAAGAATTTATGTCAACGATTCCAAATCCAAAAGAAGTTCTCTGTAGTTACACACCCTCAAGCGAATGGACTGGTCGAAGCTGTTAATAAAGTTATAAAGTCCATTCTGAAGAAATGATTGGAAAAAGCCAGGGGCAAATGGGTCATTGAACTTCCTATGGCCCTCTATTCTAGTCGAACAATCCACAAGTTCATGACCTGCCACACTCCATTTTCACTTTACTAGGTTCAGATGTCGTTATTCCAGTTACCTTTTCATCCTATGACATATTATGACCCGAAGACAAATGCTTACCAAATCTCTAGACATATTAGATGAGAAGCGTAAAGAGGATGATTTGAGGGCAGCCGTGCACCGATGTCGAGTCGCCCGATTGTACGATGCTAAGATCCGACCTTGAACCTTTAAAATCGACGATCTTGCCCTTAAGAGAATTTACCCGGTCCCTTCGCATATGAAACCAATGTGGGAGGGACCGTATGTTATTGAACGAAGACTCGGAGATGGCACCTTCAAATTATTGACCATTAATGGACTCACTTTGCCGAGAGCCTGGAACAGCGAGAGTCTTCATCGCTACTACACATAACAGGCTTTATTTAGTCGGCTTTTGATCTGCAACTTGTTTATGCATTTCGAAATTTGGATTTTTAATAAGGCAACCGACATTGCCATACTTTCTTATTTCAGCAATAAAACGCCATATCTTCGAGCCAGAGCAGTGATTCTTAAAATACGTCCTACGACCATCACAATGCACGAAGAGCTAGGTTCCATTCTATGGTGGGACTTATTCAAATAGGGAGTGACTATGATACGACCAGTCACTCTCTAAGTGAAACCCAAGCTCGGGGCCGAGCCATCACATTGAAGCTAAAAAAGGATTGATACGCGACCATCCTCTAACTAACTCCGGCTCCTAGAGTGCGAGTTGGAGTATAAACTTACAAATAAAGGCTTGAAGAGGGTGGATCCGTCCACCTAACGACTTCGCTCATGTTTAAACCAAATCCTAGAAGGACGGATATGTCCATCTAACGACCTCACTTGTTAACTCATGGTGGATGTGAACAGACCATCCACGATCCTGATAAATCTATTGTTCCTAAAGTGCGAACGAAATCTTAAAACTCAAAGCAGATGTGATCAACCATTTGTTGGCCAACTCCAGATTCCCAAATGCAAACTCGATTATAAACATCAAAATGGGTGTAACCGACCATCTATCAGCTAAATCTAAGTCCCCAGAGCGTGGGCTGGAGTATAAACACAAATTAGGTGAGATTAACCACCCATGAATCAATCTAAGTCCCCAGGGTGTGGACGAAATCCTAAATATCAAATGGTTGTGACTAATCACCCATAAAATAATTTAAGTCCCTAAAGTGTGGACATGTCTTTAAACATTAAACAGGCGTGACAAACCGCTGACATGCGAGTGCAATCCCCAAAATTTGGATGCGATTATCAATAGATGAGTGAGTGTGATCTGACCACTCGAACTCATCTCGTTTTAACTTTGTTTCGAGTAAGTTAAGCTCGATTTATCAAAGGAAGAAAGCAACTACTGGCCGACCACTTCAATTTATCCTCGGGACTGGGGGCAAACTCAAGTACCAGCTGTTGAACGAGATAGTGCAATATTGAGACTCGACTTAACGTTCGGATGTGACCCGAAGCCATAATTTCGAGACTTAATAATTAAACTCAGGTCCGACTCAGAGACTAAGGCTTCACAAGTACATTGAATGGGAATTCGAGCACTAAAACACATAAGCAAATGAGCATAAAACTGTGTTGAAAACAAAATGAAATTTTATTTAAACTATTCTTTGAAAAAGAAGGATAAATACAAAAATTATTCCCTGAAATCCTACTAGCATGGCTGAACCCACATCTACACATGACCTATAGAAAGCAAAAAGAAATGCCTATTTATCTACCAAAAAAGAGGGAAAGATGACATGTCTATTCCATCAATTTCTCTTCTTCCTCTTCGGCATTGATCCATTAGAGCTACCACTCGGGTGCCTCTTCGAGCCTTTGCCTTTTGATGGCTGATCTCCAGCCAGGGGAATTATGGTGATCTCTTCCTCCGAACTCACACGAATTGGAATACGTTCTAAATGCAGAGTCGGAGGAATAAGAACACTCTCGATGTTGGATGATAAAGGAGGCATGCCAATGTTGACAACTGTACCGCCGAGTGAAATCATTCGCAAAGGAGCTGGACCAGGACCTGCCATACCACCTCCAATACAACTAGCTTGTGCGGTTGCTTCCATCTCGGCATTAATCTCCGCTATTATCTCTTCTTCGTGAATTGATTGAGCATCCATGGGGATGCTGCCAGTCGGGCCTGAAGAGCTGGCCAGGAATGCGCCTGCGCCCATAACGAATGGTAGGTTGGTAAGTGGGTCACTTTGATGACCAGAGGGTTCCTCCATCATCTGCTCGTTAAAAGTAAAAGCGCTCCCATGCACTCCCTCAGGTTGTACAGTGGTCGTTGCTATGGTTGCATCCATCGTAAGGGCCTCCTGCTCATGATGCAGCTCTTGGGTTGTAAGGGGCACGACCGGTGCGACTCCTATCACTGAATAAAGGTATGAGAAAAGGTGTCAGCGACTACTTCAAACAATGCTCCCGACTTTGAATAAGTGCGAGAAATGTTCAGAATTCCTTCCTCAGATTGGCTCGTGGGTGGAGCCGGAGCAGCTTCAGAGGCATGCTCGCAAGTTGGAGACAATTGCGGTTAATAAGGATTATAAGCAGGCACAGATAGAGGATCAACCATAGAAATAGATTTGGCTGGGTTAGCATCAAAATTTATAAGCCTGTATCATGATGCTTAACACCAGAACCCTCTCCAGCCTTCGAATGCTGAGTACCGAGTCTCTTTTTTCCAAATATGATAGTGGCATCATGGAGAACTCTTCTCTCATCCTCATTTAGCACACGATCTCTAATTCGAACTCATCGATGTATTTAGTATGGTGCTCTGATTTTTCATCTTCGACCAAGTAGCACCAACCATTATATAGATGTGATGGATAAACTTTGAGCCAGCTCAGATTTTGGTGCTTCAAAACATTGAAATTATATGTAATGAGGAGATCTTCAATATCACCCTCCAACCTAGCCTCTGCCGCTCTCACTTCACCCTCACTCCTGGCTTTGGCTTCCTGAACTTTAGTGTTGCCGCATCCCTCTCGTCCCTGAGTGCCACAGCCTGCTCACATGCTTCTTGAGCGTCTTTATTTGCATCGTCTTTTTCTTTGACAACTTCAGCAAAATTAGCTTTAAGCTCTTCAAGCTCTTTTAGAACCGCATCTCTTTCAACCATGACTATGCTGATTTGGTGCCTTATTTCCTTGACCAGGGCTAAATGTGATTGCCTCATCTCCTCCATCTTTTGGGTTTCCTCATTGGCTCTTTTATTAGCCTTCGTCCTAAATTTCTCGAAGACTCGTTTTCATCGTTATGTACCTAAATTATGCAATCCTTCTGAGTGAGATCATTTCCGATATTGGCCATAAACATCGTGTATGTAGTCAGGCATCGTTTGTTCTGCCTCATTGGAAATTCGCTTTTAAGTGTGGGGGAAATATGAAGCCGTCAAAACAGATATTCGAAAAATCCTTTTTCAACTTAGCGATTCTAATCGCTCCTTCCCCGATAGGATCTGTGATGGCTTGTTCAATGGCGACGAGAGTTTCTGTTTCAGTCCTTTGAAGCTGTTAGTTAGGCCTTGATGCTTGGGAAGTTGGTATTTGACAAGAAGATTCAAGGGGTTGTTTGCCAGAGACAGAAGATTGTGTTGGACCTCTCGGTGATAGGGAGTGCGATCGGGAACAACGACTATACTGTCTCTCCTTCTCCCTTTCCCTCTTGGAGAAGTCCCTCTCCTGATGTGAGAAGCCATGATCATGGTCTCTATTGGTCTCACGTATGCGGGACTCAGAATATGAGCTAGATGAATGATGCATAGAACGGAGACTACAAAGCACAGATTCCCGCCTCGACATCGTGTCCGCAAAATGAAAAGAGAAAGAGAGTTGGTAATCTCCAGAAATTAATAACTTGTGACTAGAAATTGTGCGGTGCCATGAATGTGTGTATGCAGGTGCCATCCCCCTAACCAACCGGTTGTAATAGCCGTATTCAGAGAAATTGGCTCTTCTATGTCTAAGGCTCTTTGAAGCCCCTTTAATCCAATATCTTGGTGGAAAGGCAAGTCATCCGGAATGGGGATGTCCACCAGTCCCGCAAAGGAGCTTTCCATCTACGAGAGAGGAAGCTCTTGACTAGTAACGGGCAAAGAGATTATGATGGATTTGCACCTTATATATTTTTGAGCAGTAGACTTGCCTCTTCCCCTCTACACTAAAGGTCGAGGACTTCGTAAAGGCCCAGCTACGGGCACATCTCTAACAGTTATATTCTCATCTCCGCCCTGTTCAGTAGTTACTATCCCGGGAGCTCTCCTACGAGCTTGTCTCACCGGGACCATACTAAGAACTCCTACGAGTCTAATGCTTTGATCTTTGTCAATTTTCCCAACAGCAACTAGATTCTCATCTGTAAGGACTTCATCAATCTCTCCACATTCAATGGACACCTCTTGAAGAACTTGTACTATCTCCTTAAACTGAGCACCTTTAGGTCATGGAATTGAAGCTGCAAAAGGAAGAAAATGTTAGACTCGACCTCAACTACTACTATCCAGTTAGTCAACGAGGAGGCCGGGGAACTTACGTCTTGCTAGCCACCTTCTGGAGAACCCTAATGGACACTGAACGTAGAACAATTCGGTCCTAAAGTAACCCAGCTTGCTCCAAGCCCGGTCACGACTTGGAAATTTCTAATTGCTTCTAGGAAAGTAAAGGAAGGGTTGTCCCCACGACACTTTATATCAAATAAGTATCCGATCTCCTCTACCATCAGAGGACAGAAGAGGTGCTCCATAAGATGACAAACAAACTATTAATCAGGGAAAATCCATTTGAGTGCAGCTGAGACGAAGCGATCCTCAAGAAAAGTAGAACTTCTCGGATGAACCGGTTGAAAGGAGAAAGTGTCCCGGTTGCATACATAAATTTGTTGCAGGCTTATACCCTTCAGTGGGGTTGTGGGCTCTATCTTCTTACCCCGGCAGTAAGACATCGTCCAACGACAACCCATGCCTTAAACAAATTCTACCCAGCATATCTTTAGAAATATTAGAGCGGACAAAATCTTGTGTGTATGTGATGAAGACTGCTTCTGGTAGCTCGTCTGGAGCAGGGATAATAACATCGGCTGCGATTGCCGGCATTTCGATTACGAGGAGAAGCAGACTCTGAACATCCTACGACCATGAACTTTCGGGTTCCGTGGCTATTGAACTCAGTAAAAATCATCGTTAGACAAAAATAAACCCGTGTTTCCCCCAGTGTGAAGTGCATGAATGTGTTGTGGAGTGAATTGCTACACAATATTTAGAATTATAAGGAATTTGAAAGATGTTTGAACGATGAGACTTTAGAATTTAGCTGGAGGGACCGTCATCGCTTACCATCACAACCATGCCATCCAGACTTTAGAGGCCGATCCGAATTAAAGTTCATTAAATTATTGTCAAGTTACAGTTTCGTCGACGAGCTTCATAAGGCAGTCAAATATGTAGTGACATGTTTAAGTCCAGTTATGCAGAGCAAAATCTCGTCGGAGTCAAATGTTCATGCTATGTTTCGTCTCCATCAAGTTCAAGCTTGGATCGATCCCTATATGGATAATTCGTATCGATCGAGGAGGAGGAAATTCATATCGATCACCCATAAAAATGAGTTTGTATCGATCACCAGTAGCATATATCGTATCGATCACAGAGAACATTGATTCGTATCGATCATGAAACGTTGATTCGTATCATTGCCGAAAGGTTGTTTCGTATCGATTCTAAATCCCTTTGCTTAGTATCGGTCGTAGGACCTTGATTTTCATATCGATCACTCCAGATTGAGACGAATGCCACCATTAACTAATCGATACGAAGAGTCTGCTACCAATAGATATGAAATACTTTATGCGTCTGATATGAAGTTTCAGTGTGCCTAGATCAAAACGATTTCTTCCTTCATCCCAGATCGATACGAGTGTCTTCTTCTTATCCTCACACTTCATCTTCTCCGAAGCCATGTAGAAATCATCTCCAATCGTATTTCGACCATCTATGGCCTCTTCTTTACCCAACTCGGCCGTGAATATGAAGGGATTGGCATAGAATTTCGAGTCTCATAATTTTTAACATGAATTCATGGTCTATTCACCTAATTTCAACAATTAGTTCGGGTATTGAAGGTTTAGTTTGATTCAAGGGCAAGTGCGATCTCTTTATCTCGGCTATGTAGTCGATATGAAAGGCAGAAAAATGAGCAAGTGAGAAAAATGGCTAAGTGAAAAAAAGCGTTTATATGGCTCGACCCTAGGCAAATGTTGATTCGTCTCCCAGTTGTTTTGACCAGTTAATGGGAGTTTCCTCTCTAGTCGATATGAAGAGAGCTCTTTGTATCATACGCCATCCATCCAAAGTAAGAAGATTCGTATCCAATGGGAAATCGACACACAACTCAAAGCCAGAGCTTATTTGAACTGTTCGAACACATTGGAAATGCATCGATATGAAATGATTTGTTTGTATCGTCACATAGGGCCCATGAAGATTTGTATCCATCAATAAGAAATATTTTGAGAAGCCAATTGGTTCGTATCGATCACTATCGATACGAAGACAAATTTTTTACTTTTCACATCGATCTAGGAGAGGATCGATACGAAGGAATGAATCAAAATGACTATCAAGCGTTGTTACAACTTGAATTTCACGTCGATCCTAGAGAGGATCGATACGAAACTCGATACCAAAACTTGACAACGACTCATGAACATGCAAATGTTAACGGGAGTCAGGTTAACATATATTCATGTATAACGAACTAATATTCAAATTTCAAAATTCACAGGAGTTGAATGCTCACTGGTGACAATTACAACAGTGAACAACAGATTGCTAGCACTCGACACTCAGTTGCAACCATGCACTGCATAATCATTAGCAGTCAACAATTCAACATTTATATTATCGAAAATCAATCAAAGGTTATATCTTCTAACGAAGAGACAACGACTGTTCTACAAATCGGGCAGAATTTTTCAGACTAATGGTTGCAGTTTTTCAAAGCACATCATGTTCACACAAAACTTATTTTGGAGTACAAATGTTATCCCGCATTTTGGCAAGGCCATGACACCAAAGAATTGACTGGAAACCGAAGATAATCAGTCCTGAAGATCGGTTATACACAGGTCTACTACGGATACCGGTAAATTTTATTTGAGTCCGGATCAAGCTACAATTGACAAGACACGACAAGCAAAGCTATGAGAGCCGATATTCCAAATTTCATGTCAATGAAGTTCATATGCTCAAGTTTTGGATCGATCCAGTCTCATGTGAAACATATCTATTTCATATCCATCAGGTAAGCATCGGTTCGTATTCATCAATAAGCAACGCTTCGTATCGATCTCGTCCATATGTACATCATTTTGGTCTCCTCATCAACTCAATTAGTATCGATCAACGAACGACCGACACGAAACATGCCACAAAAGTCATAGATAAGAAGGATGTGTGGAGTGATCAATACGAAACAGCATCCGGGTCATCGATACAAAATGCATGGGTTTGCATCGATACGAAGAGGTTACAAAGCGTCAATACGAAGAAGTGCAAACCATCGATACGAAAGGAATACTCCAGACCGATACGAGCAAAGCATGTAAAAGTGGAAGACTCGGTCACTCGGCATGAAAAGTGGATCGATCCTGAAATATAGCGACACGTCATTCTGATCGATATGAGCTAGCATGGATAGGAAGCTATCGATATGAATGAGATCGATAAGAACTCGACACCCTTTTACAAATCCAAACTTGGATCGATCACAACTCAAAATCTACAAGTCCAAATGCTATAAAATTTTCGCAGGAGCTTGCGTACCACCTCCACTTGGCCTCTAATCGATTTCAGCCCAAATGGAGTCATTTTTGATTGATATGAATTATGTATGTGTCGATCATGGATCGATCCCAAATGTCCAGGGATCGATCTGGTGGGCCCATCCGCATGAGAGGAGTCATCCAAGATCCGAGCCACATATTTTCAGCCTACACCTATAACTAGCAGTCCTAGGCCTTTAGAAAAGGGACTTTTTGGCTTCTCTACGCTGACACTCTGCCGAAATCACTTCTATACTTCCTTTGTACTGTTGTAATCTCTTGTACTCAGCAAGTCAATTCAATAAACATCAATCATTTCATTGTGGACGTAGGCAATACGCCAAACTACTCTAAATTAGTGTGCTTCTTCATTGTTTCTTATCTGTTGATTGGTGTGTTTGTTAGATCTGGCCTCATTTTACGTCTACTTTCTTCATTTTTTCTCTTCAAACACATCCGAAGAGTGTTGTGGCCAATTTTGATACAAATATTATCATCCCGGGACATTGCCTTGGTTTTGATGAAACCAATATTGTTGGGTATGGAATAATGAGTTGTTGTTCGTCATCGACCTTTGTAGCAATCGAATGTCACGTGCAACCGTGCATGCTCGGAACGTTCGACGATTTAATTAAGAGAAATAAATATATTATTTATTTAAATTATAAATACTCAAACCCTTAACCTTTTTCATCACTTTTCCTCTTTCACATTTTATCTTCCTTTTCCTATAAATTAAAAACCCAACCCCCACCACTCTTTGAATCGCTTCGAGAGATTCAAGCAACGTTAGACCATGGCGTTAAATCCATTCTACTCATAGAGGAGAGAGCTTCAAATCTATATAGGTTAGGTGATGTGCGGTTATACTTGAGGTGGTTGACCTACTGTGGACGTTGAACTAGGGTTGAGGCTCGGTGGAGTTTGAAGGGGAGTTTGGCGAAGTGGCGAGGATATCGTTGTGTTCCTTAGGGGAGCTGCATCATTTGGCATCAAGAGTTGGTGTTCCGTTCAACTCTAGAAAATTACAACTTCCAAGTACTATATTAAGGCATGTAGGTTAGTTTCTAGTAGAGGAGTGCAAGTATGTAGTGGTTGGCCCGGTTGAGTTCGTTATCGCGAGAGGAGTGAAAGGAAGTGGTTGTAAATTTCGTTGATCGTAGCTCTTGGTAGGGAGGTATGTGTGCACGATAATTTAGGTTTGTGAATATCTCTATGTAGGATTTTGAATTGGACAAGGGGAGTAGAGAGGGAGAAGGATTAAGGTGATTAATATTATAGTTAAAATTAATTAATTAAGTTTTAAATCTCAATTGTTATAAAATCGTAACTTTTGCGTACGAGGTCCGATTGAGATGCCGTCTTGGCCATTGCACTCATAGCAGGATTCTCTACTACTTGGAATGGATTGGGCTTGGTAAATTTAATCACCGGCTGATTTGTATATTGTTGTGATATAATTGTTGTTGTGTTAAAATATAAAATAGATAACAATGCGAGTTATTATTTTTGGACACCTTCTTGTTTTATAGAACGAGTGACAACATTATATATAGTATAATCTCTCTTTTAATTCTCTATAACATGTATCATGGCCCAGACTTATTTAAATTTTTGACGTTGTTGTTGGATTTAGTTGGAAATTATGCGTAAATGGTCGAAACGAAATTGTCGCTGTAAATAGTTTAAAATCGCATGCATGTAAAACTTGTTAAATTGGTTAAATTGTGATATATTATGGAAATATTTATGTAGAAATATATATATATATATAGAAATATATTTATATATTTATATATTTAGTTTTTCTTTACACCTGTTCGGGTGTATTTACCTAAATGATTGGTTTGTAAAGCTATAGAAATTGGGAAGTGAAGTAGCATAATTCTGCTTAGCGAAATGATAATTATATATTCATTTTGAAAATTCTATTTTGACAAAGTATGAAAGGTTGAATATTTTAGATATATTTTTAAAATATTTGTGAAGGAGTTTAAATAGGATTTATTAAAGTATCTTGAAAAGTAGT
This sequence comes from Allium cepa, assembly GCA_030765085.1. NCBI lineage: Eukaryota > Viridiplantae > Streptophyta > Magnoliopsida > Asparagales > Amaryllidaceae > Allium > Allium cepa. The sequence continues at coordinate 526,942,709 of CM060939.1, read as the reverse complement.
TCAAATTTAAAAGCGTTTTATAATTATTCATGGATTTTAAAGTAAAGGGTTTTAGAGTATAGATCGTGTTTTTATGATTTTTAGTTGTTATAAAATAGGTATTTTGAAGAGATGTTTCAAACTTTATCATAAGATTTTAAAATATTTTTAAGCATATATAATTTTTAGAAAATTAATTAAATATTTTATTAAAGTAATTTAATGTTTATATAATATAAAATCCATGGAATTGATTTTTATATTTTATTATATATTTTAGAATAATCTCCTTTAAATTGTTTTTCGTAATGTATTATATAAAGCTTAGAAAAGTAAGTTAAGTCTCTAATAAAGAGATAGAGGAAGAATTGGATTATACTTTTAAGTTATAATGAATGATTTTGTAAATTTAAGTAAAAGTATTTTTACTTATTAACTTTAAATTATAATTGGATTCTTAAAAAAGAATGTTTTAAGAGATAACTATAGAAGGGATGTTTAAGATTGTTGTGAAAATGTTTGAGTAACACTTGTGAAGAATTGATTTTTAAAGATAATAACGAGTATGGAATCTTTGGAAAAGATAGAAAAGCACAAGTTTTAAAGTATAAAAGGGAAAAGGCCTTTATAGTAACAATGTTTGAGGGACATTTGTTCTTAACCTCTTTGACTATGTTTTAAGTAAGCAAAACTTGTTGTTGATTTGTGAATATACTTACACAGTTGAGATAAATATATAAACACTTTCAAGGGTGTTGAAATGTGTAGAATCGAATACAGAAGTTTAATTAAATGGAGAAATTTAATTAATAAGTGAAGTTTCAATAATAAAGAAGTTTATTGAGTAAAACGATATTTTACTAACAAAAGAGGTTTTAGTTAATAAAGGATTAAATAAATAAAAATGGATTTGAAGTCGTTTGTATGATTTGATCGTGCTTGTGTGTGTCAATCATGTTTTAATTGTTACATGCTTAAGAATAGTATATGGGACTTAGTTTCTCTTATATGATCATTCTCATTATTATTGAAATTGTCCAAGTATAAATCTGGAAATATCTAGAAGAAACATGTGAATTATATGGTACAATTATCTTCAGTGATGCTATACTATACTTATAAACTTGTTTTTCTCTTATAGGACAAATGAAAAGGAATCTAACGCCGACCGATTAGGAGGTGATCTTCGCTCTTATGTATTGTCTATGTATTTCCAAAAGAACCAACGTAGAGTTTATCGAAAATCAATTGATTGATTTTTGGGGCGCTCGATAAGTGGCAAGGGATGTACTTATGTGAAATGGATCGAAATCATAACCACTCCAAAATTATATACGTGTTCTATACTTTGGAAAAGGTTCATGATTGGTTCGAGATGCTGGAATCTATATGCTTGTTCGTGATCTATTCAGGATGTGAGAATCCATGTGTGATTCCAAGGTCCGCTGAGATATAGGAGTCCATGTGTGGTTCTAAGATCTTTTGAGATATGGGAATATGTGGTTTCGAGATCTGTTTGAGTTGGGTCTCATGTGCGAGAATGCCTGATGTAGCCTTACCAGTGGATATGACTAAAACCAGAGATATGATGCGTAGCCTTGGGGTTTAGCTGATCCAAGGGTGTAGGCGACTCTACTCTAGAGATTATTATAATTATGCATACATGTGTGATGCATTAGGTCTTACGTGGTGGGGCCAGCTATGTATTTCTTATGTACATCAACTAGGGACATATGATGCTTCTAGAGGATATATTTGATCCTTATGCAGGAGGACCGTTCTTGAAGTACGAAGGGCACCTCCATTGAATCCTACATAATTAGCGAACGCACCTTAAAAGTTTTAATCATATACCTAGTATTGTTGTGATGTACACTCACATGCATCACACCTACTTGATGTTTATATTTCATGCCTCAGACATTATTATAATGTCACTAAATTTTCTAATAGAATAATTTAGTTATCATAAGGTAAAACCCATCCATGTTTATTTGTTGCATGGTCTTATGAGATACCTTTATTTTTTTATGGATTTTAGAAATATAAAAATCCATGCAATTCGAGTTTCTCACGCTGGTTTATTAGACTGATTCAGTGGATATTTCCTTATAATGCTCAGGTCAGCCCAAGTATATTTTCAGATTTAGCGCTAGACGCTTTGGAGCTTCAGCGGATGGGCTGGAAGCCTTAAGGACCCATTCACGTATTTATTTTCAATTGCATTACTTATTTTGTATCTATCAGTATTTTTGAGGATAGACTATTATAACTATTCTGGCTGATGATAGATTAATTTCCTCTAGTTATCGTATGTATATTAAAGTTTCCTTTTTTGGTAAAGATCTTTTGAGATATTATATATTATCATTATGCATGTGTGATTCTGATATTGTGTTCTTCTTCCTTGTTCCTTTTCCTGTTCTTTTATTAAAACGTTCTGTCTTTTCGACACTTGGGTGCTCGATGCATGGATACCATGGAATTATTTGTGTCTACATTTGGAGGTCGAAATGGCCGTTTGTTACATTTGGTACCAGCGATAAAGGTTAAGCGAGTACCTTGGCTTTGGTGGGCATAACTGATTTAGAAATAGGGTAATGGAAGCCTTATTATGAGTTGAGTATATTATATATATGAGAATTCCTATTTATTTTGGTTATAAAAAATGTATTATATTATGTTAGTTGGTCTGTCGAATGGTTTATTGATTTTGATCAATACGTGTTGCTAATGATATTGATAGGTATTTCTAAACAATTGAACGTAGCAAACCAACACGGTATTATTTTTGAAATTGCTAATTGAAATAATTTACCTTGGATTATATTTTATATAAAAAAGAATAATTTTTAAAAGTTGATATAGTTATTATGATGTGTTTGTTTGTCAGGAAGTGATAAAATTCAATAACTATCATTTATTGTTTAATTAGTTATGTGTGCCCAATTTACGAGTAATTTTACAATTTCACTGCATGGGTTGGGTAAATAGTTACTTATGGGAACATTTAAATGAACATCTTATGAATTAAGTTTCAAAGTTTGACTATAAGGCATTCGATGATAATGTTGGATTAAAATTTAATTTTAATAAACGTTGTTTATTATAATCCAAACAAAGATGTACATTTGTGAAATGATTTATATATGAAAGAAACTTTATGTAAGTATGGTTTATAAAATATGGTTATAAATAAAAGGGATTTAAACAGAGAATTTGAGAACTTAAATCCCGATATTTTGGAAATTGTTTTCAAAATCTATGAAGAGAAAATAATACTAGTATTATTTGAAAAGATTTATGTATAGAAATGTTTTCAAAAGGATTTTAAAAGAGATAGAAAGTATTGAACTCACTTTTGTCTTTGTAAAATAATTCTGGTGGTATGATTTGATATACGAAAGTTATAATTATATATTATCTCAAAATGATTTGAAACAAAACCCGATATTTAGTTCTTAGATTTTCGATTAAGTTATATTATGGACTCATGTATCTTATGCATTTGGATAGTTTGGTTATGCATGTCAATTGATCTGTTGATTAGTAGTTTTCAATTATTGAAATAGAATGGAATATTTGGTGATTGTGAACGGTAAGAAACTTTTGAATCAGTTGAGAAACCGAAGCTAAGTGTTTTTGTGAAAATATAAAAAGTTGAGTCTTGATAACTCTTAAATCGAAAGATAATAAAATTTAAACAATTTTTAAACTTATTGAACATCTTTGTTAAGTAGAACAATCGATGTTGTTGGGCCAACTAATATATGCCTTTAACTTAGGGTTGTCTAAGAAAAGTAAACTCTAGTCTTGAGTTTGGATACCATAGTTTGATTTTTCCTAACTACTTTCCTAGCACGATGGAGAAAAAAGTCTGGAAGGATGACTCGATGATAGATCCAAATTTATTTTGGATCTTCTTTGTAATTTTAAATAAATAAAATGAATACGATTGTTTCGTATATACTCCTAGGATGTAGTGGAGGATATACAATTTGAATTTAAGTCTTGAAAGGTTTTAAAAATCAAGTTGTGGCCTTTTGAAATTATTATAATTTTGAGTAATGTACTGTATGAAAGTGAATGTGAATTAAAATGAAAAGTAATTAGTGTAGTTAAGAAACAAATTGGAATAGAGTATGTAAGTTGTATGTAGAACATTTTATTCACATGATAGTCTTGACCCAGGATTTGAGTACATAATTTTAAAGTGATTCACACCGATCCGAGTTATGGTTTTTCACTTGATTCTTGACCGTGAACACTTGGTATAGATTTTTGATACGATCCTGAAGTTTTCTATCATAATATATTGCTATGTAAGGGAAGTAGAGGTTTCTAATCAAGGAACCTGATCGAAATCCGCAATAGTGAAGTCAAGTGAGATATACTAGATTGGAAATGAAATTTATGTGATTAAGCTAGTGATCAAATTTGACATGCGTATGGTTGATATATGGATATCGACTTAAGTATATTTGTAAACTATGTTTGTTGGCTTGTGGAGAGTTTAGGTGATAACTCTTCAATTTGTTCGGAAGTATCATGAATAATTGACTAACTAATAACCTGAAGCTGTTGAGTGTAAGGTAACGGTTAGTGCATTATTTGTCATCCTTGTGCGATGATAAATTTTGTATACCTAGGCAAACCATAAGCTTTCATTGCTAATAATTTCAGTACTATGAGTATTGTTATGTGATTGATCTTTGGTTACTAGTGATTACAATTCCCTTAGGTATTGATGTGTGATTGTTTCTTTTGTTGCTTGTGTCAGTATTCCAAGGACGAAATATTTTAAGGGAGGGAGAATGTAACGAACCATAATTTTAAATACTTTATATTTAAATATTTAAATCTTGAATTTAATGTAATAAAATCGATTTAGCAAGCCTATTTAAACTCTTTTTATATAATAAATGATAATGATAAACTTTTAATTTTTCATTAAAGTGATTAAACTTCTTTTGATGATAATTCCTGTTAATTGACGTGTGAAATTATTATCCCGTGGCACTATCTCAAATTTTCACGAAACTAGTGTCATAGGGTTCGGAATAATGAGTTGTTGTGCATCGTCGAGTTTCATGACGATCGGACATCTCGTGCGATCGTGTGAGCTTGGAATGTTTGGCGATTTAAATAAGAGAATTAAACATATTATTTGTACAAACTATAAATACTCCAAACCTTAACCTTTTTTCATCACTTTTCCTCTTTCACATTTTATCTACCTTTTATTGTAATAAAAAACCTAGCCGTTTCCAGTCTTCAAATTATTTCAAGAGATTTTGGCAACGTTAGACCATGGCATTAGATCAAGTGCATTCATATAGGAGAGAACTTCAAATCCGTATAGGTTGCGTGATGTATGGTTGTACTTGAGGTGGTCGACCTACAATAGATGTCGAACTAAGGTTGAGGCCCGGTGGAGTTTGGATGGGAGTTTGTTAAAGTAGTGGATGTATACTTAATAAAAAGGGAATATACTTATACCGTTAAGATAAGTATATGACTACTTTTGAAAGTATTGAAATGTGTAAAAATAAAAATGGAAGTTTTATTTAAATAGTGAAATTTACTTAATAAGCAAAGTTTCATTAATAAATACGTTTATTGAGTAAAAAGAAGTTTTACTAATAAAAGAGGTTTTAATTAAGCGGCTGAGTATTTAGGCACAAAATAAAACTCAAATGGTGACACAAAAAGATCTAGATCATTGGATCTTTTTTTACCTTATATGGAATGTGGAATTTGGAGGATAATCCAATGGCGAAGATCCATTGTTTCATCAATTGTGCTAGCAAATTGTGTCTAATATATTTTCCCTTTAATTGATAAAGGATCATTTAAATAAAAATAAGGTTTGAAGCCGTTTATATGACTTGATCGTACTTGTTTGTCGATTAAGTTTTATATGTTACTTGCTTATGGATAGCACATGGGACTTAATTTTCCCTATGTGATCATTTTCATTATTGTTGAAATGGCCAAATATAAATCTATAAATATCTAGTAGAAACATGGAAATTATATGGTACATTATCCTCGGTGATGCTATACTGTACATATGAACTCATTTTGCTCTTTTAGGATAAATGATAAGGAAATCTGACCCTGACCATTTATGAGGTGATATCCGCTCTTATGCATCATCTATTTATTTCCAAAATAACGGGGTCAAGTTTACTGAAAATTGATCAATTGGATTTTGGAGCGCTTGGTAGGCGAGGGAGTGTACTTACATGAGATGACTCGAAACCATAACCACTCCAAAACCATATATGCATTCTATGCTTTGGAAGAGGTTCGTGATTGGTTCGAGATGATGGAATCTATACGTTGATTCAAGATCTGTTTGAGATGCTCGAACAAATGTAGTTGTTCATGATCTATTCAAGATGTGGGAATTCATGTGTGATTCCAAGACCTATTTAGATATGGCAATCAATGTGTGGTTCCGAGATCGATTAAGATATGGAAATCCATGTGTGGTTCTAAGATCTGTTCGAGTTAAGACTCGTGTACTGGAATTCTGAACATAGCCTCACCAGCAAATATGACTAAAACCAGAGATAAGATGCATAGATAATGCGTTTTGCTAACCCAAGGGCGCAAGCGACTCTATCCTAGAGATTCGTATAGTTATGCATGCGTGAGTGATGCACTCGGCCTCAAGTGGTGGGGCTAATTATGTATTTCCTATGTACTTCAGTTAAGGATGTATGACGCTTTAGGTGGATATCTCTAATCCCTATGCAAGATGACCGCTCATGAAGTACTAAGTGAATCTTCATGGGATCCTACACAATTTGCAAACGTGGCTTAGCGGTTTTGATTGTATACCTAGTGTTTTTGTGATATACACTCACATGCATCATAGTTACTTGATTATTTTTATAGCACACCTTAGACATTATTATAATATTATTAGATTTTCTAATAGAAATGCTTTGGTTATCGTAAGGTAAAAATCCGTTCGTGTTCATTTGCAGCGCAGTCTTACAAGATACCTTTATGTTTGAAGGGTTTTAGAAATATAAATTTTCATACAACTTGAGTTTCTTACGCTAGTTTACCAGACTAATTCGGGTGTTATTTCTTTATAATGCTTGGGTCAGCTCAAGTACATTCCTAGATCTAATGATGAACACTTTCGAGCTTCAGGAGATGAGCTGGATGCCTGTAGGACGTATTCACATATTTATTTTTCGCTGCATTACTTGTTTTGTATGTATCAGCATTTGTGAGGATAAGCTGTTATAACTGTCCAGGCTGATGGTATGTTAGTTTACTATGATTATTGTATGTATATTAAAGTTTCCTTTTTGGTAAATATCTTTTGAGATATTATATACCATCTTTCTACATGTGAGATTCTGATACCGTGTTCTTCTTTCTTGTTATATTTCCTTTTCATGTTCTTTTACCCTTACTTTCTGTTTTATGAAAACCATGGATGTATTAGTGTCGATATGTGAGGGTCAAACAAGCGTTCATTAAAATGTGCTATTTAAACCATGCCTCCTACAGCCAAAAATATCATACCCATAAGTGCAAAATTTTGATCCAAGTCTGAACAATATTCGGTGCAATCTTAAATCTTACTTAAATGTGTACCAATATCATATATCGATCAGTATAGTTATAAATATTGTAAACGCATTGTTTAATATTGTTCAATACACATCAAATAAAATTTTATAATTAATATTTTATAAATATTATTTAATTTAATTAATTTATAACAATTACTAATTAACTAAATTGGGTGGTATAAGGAGTGTTCATTCGGTTATGTGAATTTTAGGTGTAAATTTGGTCGGCAATTAATATCGAACAATTTGAATATTAACGTGCACACGTAACTTAGCAAGTGATGTGACATTATGGACAAATTTATTACTTTCTTGCATAGGTGAAGTCCAATTTTACTTTATTTTCATTAGCCGATTGTGATAATTATTTACACCAATTCTCTTTGTCTAAAACATATCACTTTGGACTTATGGAATTTGGCAATGGTCAATTCTAATATCATCCATATAAACTCTATAGTCCAAACACAATGTCATGGGTTCAATAATAACAATTACTATTAACTGAAATGCTCTGGCTAGTGACTTCGTTTGTGAGTTGACTTTAATTTACCGTGACACTAACCTCATATAACTAAAGAGATAAATCGTCTCTTGACTAGTGTTTCACTTCTAATGCTTCCCCTCAACCCAACTATAATCATTCAATGGACACTACACCGTGATTATGCTATAATCAAAGTGGAGCTTCTACATTGAAGATTAATAGTATTCTCAAGTCAAGAGAACTTTGTTATGTTTTCACATCGGTATTTTCTGTTTGGCCTTAGTTATATTAACCAATAGAAACTATTGAGCGAGTCATTCCATAGTTATCCAATATCTATTAGTATGTAATCCCTTGGTGCTTCTATCGGTCACGGGCAATACACTGCCCAACATTTGGAGAGCGTTATGTACTCTAGTCTCAATAGGTGTATAGATGACGCAGCGGATTATTCAAAATAAACTTCAATCGGTGAAATGTAGCAATCGGTGAGTTGAAGATACCAAATGCCCAAGTTCGTTGATCCAAAGATACCGAACTCTAGCTATCTCAAACACGTTGATAGCGCACTATACCGTGTTTAAAGATCTACGATTCTTCGCACGTTGATCTAGCGCACTAGATTCCGTGAATCGGCTTCAGCAAACGTGGATTCGAGCGCACTCGAATGACGTAAGTGGAGATAGGAGATTACACTCAACTACCAATTGGAGAAGAAAGCACAAAGCAATCAACAAGAAATTTTATTTCAAAATCAACAACCTCAAAAATGTACAACACATGCGCTATTTATAGGCATTACAACTCAACACAACATTCGTCACCCAACTCTTAGGTCGGCACCGACTCAACATACACAACTCATCTCGGCCGACTCATCATAAGTCGTTACCGGCTCAACACACGCAACTCCAACCCTTTACAACAGAACACAAAGCAAACGACTCATGTAAGGTCCGCCTCCGACTCAAGAACAATTTACGACTCAACTTATAAACGACTTAAGTCTCAACCGACTCATGGTTACAACATATCAGTCATAGTACACGACTCAAGCTCCCAAGTTCACTGCGGCATAACCCTTCAAGAGACTCAATTCCGGACGATTCATCTAAGTCGTAATCCCACCACCGACTCAAGCCAACCCTTCTCCTTCTTGATGCTATCTCGGCCACGACTCAGCTCTTCTTCACTAGCTCGCATCTTTCCCAAACTTGATTCTTTAGGTCGGTCCCGACTCATGACCGCCCCAAGCTCCTTCCCAGTGACTTGTGCCTTTTCTCCCCGTGTTTCGTTGAGTCGTGGACGATTCATACTGAGTCGTAGATGACTCAAACTAAGTCGGGGACGACTCAGCTCCGAAGTCCATTTTACTCGACCTATGTTGTCTTTCCCTTGAAACCTCTTAAGTCGGAAACGACTCATCTCTTTATTGAGTCGTGGACGACTCATCAAGTTACACCATATGTTCGTGTTTTCTGAAATTAAAGAATGCACACTTTCTTCTCTGGTCTTGGCTGCATCATCCTCCTCTGGTTGAGAAAAATTCGACCTCGAATTTGTGAATTCTTCCTCAACAATCTCATCCCCATGGTATGGAATTAAATGTTTGACGTTAAAAACATCAGAAGTGTAAACACCATCTGGTAACTTTAATCGATAAGCATTCTCATTAATTTTCTTCAAAACTTCAACTGGACCAATTTTTCGCGCCTTCAACTTGTTGTACGCACCAATCGAAAAACGATCCTTTGTCAATATAGCATAAACCAAATCTCCTTCCTTAAATTCAACATTTCGACGTTTCAAATCTGCAGACTTCTTATACTTCTCATTCGATTTCTCCAATCGTTCCTGAACGATTTTATGACATTTAGTCAGCTCGTCAACAAAATCAGCAGCTCGTTTAACTGTTCCTTTCGACTGTGGTACTACTGCCAAATCTAGCGGTCCCCTGGGTAAATTTGAATAAACGATCTGAAATGGACTGAATCCTGTGCTACGATTCACTGCATGATTATGAGCAAATTCAGCTTGGCATAATTTCAGGTCCCAACTTCTCAAATTATCCTGTACAAGACAACGTAACAAATTTCCCAATGACCTGTTAACAACTTCCGTTTGTCCGTCTGTTTGTGGATGATAAGCACTACTAAATTTCAGTTTCGTTCCCACCATCTTCCACAAACTCAACCAAAAATGACTCAGAAAACGAGTATCTCGATCAGAAACAATAGATTCTGGTAAACCATGCAATCGATATACCTCCTTAAAGAATAATTGTGCCACTCGAACTGCATCCGCTGTCTTCTTGCAGGCAATAAAATGTGCCATCTTCGAAAACCTGTCCACTACAACAAATATCGAATCATTTCCCCTTTGAGTTCGAGGCAAACCCAAAACGAAATCCATGCTAATATCAACCCATGGCTTAGATGGTACTGGTAATGGCATATACAACCCTGCATTCGTTGTTGTTCCCTTTGACACCTGACAAATATGGCATCTCTCCACGAATCTTTCAACTTCTTTTCTCATCGACGGCCAAAAGTAAGACTGTGAAATCAATTTCAAAGTACGATCACGGCCCACATGCCCCTCCTCATGTAACTCTTTGACAATTTTCAACCTCAAGCTACAGTCTGGAATACACAAACGATTCCCTTTAAACAGAAAACCATCAACCAATGTAAATTCATCGGTACTCTCACCCTTTACTTTCTCAACATATTTCACAAAGTAAGGATCTTCATTAATCATTTCCGGCAACATCTCAAAACCCGTCACTTCAACTTTCATTGTCGTTAATAAATGCCTCCTCCTACTCAAAGCATCAGCTACCCGATTTGTTACCCCTGATTTGTGCTTAACGACAAAAGTAAACTGCTGTAAATATGCAATCCATGATGCATGTCTCGCTGAAATTTTATCCTGCCCCTGTAAATGCTTCAAAGCTTCATGATCTGTATAAAGGACAAATTCCTTCTGAAATAGATAGTGTCTCCAATGCTTAACAGCTTGCACAACAGCATAGAATTCAACGTCATATGTACTGTATCTCATCTTTGCTCCTGACAACTTTTCGCTGAAATAAGCAACTGGCTTCCCATTCTGACTCAGAACTCCTCCAATACCAACCTTCGAAGCATCAGTATGCAATTCAAACAATAACTGAAAATTAGGTAGAACAAGAATTGGTGCAGACGTCAACAATTCCTTGATCTTTTCAAAAGCAACCCCCGCTTCTTCTGACCATACAAATTGTTTCCCTTTCATGCAATCAGTAACTGGAGCCATCACGCTACTGAAGTGTGGAATGAATCTTCGGTAGAATGACGCTAGCCCATGAAAACTCCTCACTTCCGTAATTGTCTTTGGCTGTGGCCAATTCCTGACTGCTTCAACTTTACTCTGGTCAACTTGAATACCTTCTCCTGAAACAACATAACCCAGAAATAAAACACTGTGCGTCATAAACACACATTTCTTCGTAGCGGCATAAAATTGTTCTTCACGAAGAATAATCAACACTTCCCTCAAATGTAGAACATGCTCCTCCATACTCCTGCTGTAAATCAGAATATCATCGAAATAAACCACAACGAACTTCCCAATGAATGGTCTAAAGATTTGATTCATCACCCGCATGAATGTACTAGGTGCATTTGACAAACCAAATGGCATGACCAACCATTCGTACAACCCCTCTCTCGTTTTGAAAGCTGTCTTCCATTCGTCTCCAGGTCTGATTCGAATTTGATGATAACCACTCTTCAAATCAATCTTCGAAAATATAGTTGCCCCACTCAATTGATCTAACAAATCATCCAACCTCGGCATAGGAAATCTATATCGGACTGTGATCTTATTCAAAGCTCTACTATCTGTGCACATCCTCCATGTTCCTTCCTTCTTTGGTACTAATAATGCTGGCACGGCACAAGGACTCAAGCTTTCCTGAACACGTCCCTGTTCCAACAACTCTTCCACTTGCCTTCGTAACTCCTCATGTTCCTTCGGACTCATTCGGTAATGTGGTCGATGTGGTAACACTGCTCCCGGAACAAGATCAATTTGATGTTGAATGTCTCTAAGTGGCGGTAACTCCTTAGGCAACTCCTCTGGAAAGACATCTTCAAATTCTTTCAAAATTGGCTTTGCTTCATCTGGAATCTCAACTTCTTCACTACTCTCTCTCCCAATCAACAAAAACACTTCAGGTTCTTACTCCACTTCCTTGACAAACTCTTTCAAAGTCAACAGAGTTTTCAATTCCTCAATCTCCTCCAGTTTGTTCTCCTTCTGCTGTTGCTTCTTAGGAACCAAAGTGATTTTAGTACCCTCGAACATGAAACTGTAACTATTGGCACGACCGTCATGCTGAACTGCTCTATCAAACTGCCATGGTCTGCCCAACAATAAGTGACAAACATCCATATCTACGACATCACACCAAATTTCATCTTTGTATTTCTTCCCAATAGAAAAATTAACACAAGCCCTTCGACACACCTTCACTTCACCACCCTTCCTTAACCATGCTAGCTTGTACGGTTTAGGATGCTTCTCAGTCTTCAAGTTCAATTTCCTCACAGCCTCTGTAGAAATAATATTATCACAACTTCCCGCATCAATAACGAACTTGCAAACTTTTCCCAGAATAGTGCATGTCGACTGAAAAATATTGCTTCTCAACCAACTAGAATCCTCTTCTTGCTTTGGTGTCAAACAACTTCTCCTCATCATAAGATTACAACCTTCATCTCCAAACAATTCTTCTTCCTCCTCAACATAAGGTGTATTTGAACATTCTGCCTCCTCACCATCATCCTCCTCCACTTCTACAACCATGGTTCTCTTCTTCGGCTTCGGACATTCGTTGCTTTTGTGACCCAACTCCTGACAATTATAACACTTGAACCCACTGCTAACCTTCGCCTTCTCAGTCTCCTTCACCACTGGCTTTGAAACAGGTTTAGGAACATTAGAACTTCCACCAACACCTCTTGCTTGATTATTGGAATTAGTAAACACACCACCTCCACGCCTTCCTTGTTTCTCCCAAGCCAACGCTTTCTGATGTGCCTCTGCAACTGATCTAGGATCAAACATATTAACCATATCCTGGATCTGCATTCTCAATCCCCCAATGAATCTAGCAGTTAGCTGTTCTTCCGTCTCCATAATATCATTCCTGGCAATGAGTTGGTAAAATTCATCAGCATAATCACTAACAGACTTCGTCCCTTGCCTCAGATTCTGCAACCTTTGGTACATAAGTGATTGGTAGTTGTAAGGTAAGAAAGTAGATCTCATCAACTTCTTCATCTTATCCCACGATTCTATCTTTGACTTTCCCATTCTCTCCCTAGTAAGTTTAGTTTGTTGCCACCACGCCAAAGCTCTCCCCCTCAACCTAGTAGCAACCAACTTCACCCTTCGATTCTCAGGAACCTCCTTGTAATCAAAGATCTCTTCAACATTAGAAATCCAATCTAAGAACTCTTCAGCAACCATCCCTCCTTTAAATTCTGGAATTTCCATCTTCATTCCCGATTCCCATCGACGATCATCTTCAACATCCCGATAAGAATTTCGAATTTGGTCTCGATCTCGATAATGAATACTAGCTCTATCACCTTCTTCAACAAAATCAAAGGTACGTCTACATCGATCTCGATCATTATCATCCCTTCGTTCATGCATGCTTCTTTGACTGTGTCTCTCTTCATCTCTATATGCTTCATTGTCAAATTCACGTTGACTTCTTCTCTCTTCATGTGCATAGTCATGATGATCTCTTCGTGATGATATTGATGTTTCTCTTCTATCTCTACAAGAATGTGGCGATACCTTTCTCGCTTCCGTAACCGATGGCGAAACTCGGTTTCCTCCATGGTTCGAGTTTGGTGATCTCCTCCTTTGATTCAAATCATTCATCAATTTCTCCAATTTACCAATGCCTTCATCAAACTTCTCATTAATACGTTGTTCCATAAGCTCGGCTTCTTCTCTACGATACAAAGCTTCAACATTTTGATGACGATTAGCTCTCCTTGGTGGCATGATTGAAAAAAAAACTTCACAAACTTCAACAATTCACACACAACTTCAAAGCTTTCAATAATACAACAAAAACTTCAAGTTACGGCTCAACAATTTGTCTCGGCCTCCACGTGTCTCGGCAATGTGAAACGGCTCAAGTGAGGTCGGCTCCAATTCAAGCACAAGGCACGGTTCAACACTTTTTTTAGCTCGACTACAAATTCAAACACTTCACACCTTGGCGCGCAAAAACCCAAGATAGATCCAAACAATTTCCAACTCCTCGATCCAAAATGAAATGGATCAAACACTCTAATGTTGTTACAAATTCAACAAGAACACAATGAACTCCTTCAAACTTCAAAAACTTCAAAAACTTGGCTCCAAGAATCAACTTAGCTATGATTGGCAAAGTATGGCTCTGATACCAATAAATGACGCAGCGGATTATTCAAAATAAACTTCAATCGGTGAAATGTAGCAATCGGTGAGTTGAAGATACCAAATGCCCAAGTTCGTTGATCCAAAGATACCGAACTCTAGCTATCTCAAACACGTTGATAGCGCACTATACCGTGTTTAAAGATCTACGATTCTTCGCACGTTGATCTAGCGCACTAGATTCCGTGAATCGGCTTCAGCAAACGTGGATTCGAGCGCACTCGAATGACGTAAGTGGAGATAGGAGATTACACTCAACTACCAATTGGAGAAGAAAGCACAAAGCAATCAACAAGAAATTTTATTTCAAAATCAACAACCTCAAAAATGTACAACACATGCGCTATTTATAGGCATTACAACTCAACACAACATTCGTCACCCAACTCTTAGGTCGGCACCGACTCAACATACACAACTCATCTCGGCCGACTCATCATAAGTCGTTACCGGCTCAACACACGCAACTCCAACCCTTTACAACAGAACACAAAGCAAACGACTCATGTAAGGTCCGCCTCCGACTCAAGAACAATTTACGACTCAACTTATAAACGACTTAAGTCTCAACCGACTCATGGTTACAACATATCAGTCATAGTACACGACTCAAGCTCCCAAGTTCACTGCGGCATAACCCTTCAAGAGACTCAATTCCGGATGATTCATCTAAGTCGTAATCCCACCACCGACTCAAGCCAACCCTTCTCCTTCTTGATGCTATCTCGGCCACGACTCAGCTCTTCTTCACTAGCTCGCATCTTTCCCAAACTTGATTCTTTAGGTCGGTCCCGACTCATGACCGCCCCAAGCTCCTTCCCAGTGACTTGTGCCTTTTCTCCCCGTGTTTCGTTGAGTCGTGGACGATTCATACTGAGTCGTAGATGACTCAAACTAAGTCGGGGACGACTCAGCTCCGAAGTCCATTTTACTCGACCTATGTTGTCTTTCCCTTGAAACCTCTTAAGTCGGAAACGACTCATCTCTTTATTGAGTCGTGGACGACTCATCAAGTTACACCATATGTTCGTGTTTTCTGAAATTAAAGAATGCACACTTTCTTCTCTGGTCTTGGCTGCATCAATAGATAACCAGTATCGATACATCTTGATTAGGATTATCTAAACCAGTATGTTTAATTTCATTATGATAAATTATCATTTGATAATTAATGTCATTTATTCACATTTTAATGTGTATA
Organism: Allium cepa; assembly: GCA_030765085.1. Taxonomy (NCBI): domain Eukaryota; kingdom Viridiplantae; phylum Streptophyta; class Magnoliopsida; order Asparagales; family Amaryllidaceae; genus Allium; species Allium cepa. The sequence goes on along the minus strand of CM060939.1, from coordinate 526,926,955 downwards.
AATATCGTATGTCGATACACACTCATATATATAAATAACTTTTACATACGCACCAATTGATTACTAATGGTACCCAAAAATTGCTAATAACACATAAAACATCAAATATATAAATAATTAATATTTCATAAATATTAATTAGTTTAGTAATTTATAAATTAGGAATTAAATAATGGTGTGGTATTTTGGAAAATTCACTAATACGGTTGTGCGACTCGTAGATGTAAATTCAGTTAACTATTATAGAAAAATTCAAATATTAATGTTCATACATAGCCTTAGTTAGTGGTATAATTTTATATCTTCACTGATAAAATCTAATTTTACATTTTAGGTGGTCCCTTTTAGTAAGATTATTTATGGATATTCTCTTCATCAAAACAATAACACTTTAAGATATGTGAAATATGGTATTGGTCAAAATTCCAATATTACCCACTTTCTACTAGATTAGTCCATAATAAAGTCCTTTGTTCAATAATAACATTTATTACTAACTATGATACTTTGGTTAGATATTTTGATTTTGAGTTGAAAATAGTTAACAATCATACTAACATCATACACCTAAGGAGATGATTTATCTATCGAATGGTGTCTCACTTCCAGTACTTTAACTTAACCAACTATAGTCCCTCGATGGTCGCTTGTCATAATTCAACTATAATTAAAGCAGATTATCCATATTGAAGTTCAATAGCATTCCTAAGTCGAGAGAACTATGTAACATCGTCACTTTGAGATTTCCTGTTGGACCTAGTTATTATTAACCAACATGAAACTCTTAGGTGGGTCATTCTATAGTAATCCAATAACTAGGAATACAACCCTTTAGTGCATCTAGCTGTCATGAGTAATATAGTTTCCATCATTGGAGAGTGTTACACACTCTGGTCTTAATGGATATGTTGATATCCTTTCTTGAAACACTTGATCGAGAATATTTAAAATAATATGTTATTATATACTATGATAATTCTTATGGTTAAAACTATTTGTAACTGTTTTCACATATCATATTATTTAAGGATTTTCCAATTCAAATATTTAAATTAATTACTTAACCTAATTATATCACAACACAAAAAAGTATATAATGAAAACTAATCCATATTGAAGTTCAATAGCATTCCCAAGTCGAGAGAACTATGTAACATCGTCACTTTGAGATTTCCTGTTGAACCTAGTTATTATTAACCAACATGAAACTCTTAGGTGGGTCATTCTGTAGTAATCCAATAACTAGGAGTACAACCTTTTAGTGCCTCTAGCTGTCATGAGTAATGTAACGACCCGGAATTTTAGGCTAATAAAATTTTATTCTGTTTATAATATATATATTTGATATATATATTGTGAATAGAAGATATTTTGTTTTAAATTAAAGATGAATTTTCAAATTGTAATATATATGTATGTATATGTTATAATTTGATATTGTTTTAAAATTTAATTTAAATCTATTGATAATTTATAATTGTAATTTAGAGCTTTGTTTCAAAATTTACATTTTTCAAAAGCTAATTTAGTTTAATTCATTTTGTTTTAAAAATATAAGATAATTGTTTATTTTAAATATGATAGTTTAAAAAGGGTTTAATTAAAATTTTATTTTTGTTTTCTTTAAAATGTTTAAATAAAATGATTATAAATGTATATATATAAATGTTTTAGATTTTTTAAATCCATGTATAAGAGATTTATATATATGTGTGTGTGTGTAAGTATTTATTTACTTAGTAAATTAAATATGTAAGTTATATTTACATTTTAAATTAAATAAAAATTTATAAAATACTAATAAAAAAGTGTAAACATGTTAACACATCTTAATAACACTTGTAAGCTAAAAGGAATTGCATTTGAATTTTTCCAAGTTTTATAACAAGTGGCATGTTCATTTTAATTTTTAATAAATGTTTTTTTAGAAGAAAATTTGTTTTCTCAAACATTTTTATTTCTTTGTTTCATTTCTTCATTTCTCAAATTAATTACAAATCTGAAAATTTATTCTCAAAACCTGAAATTAAAACCAAAAATTACATTTTAAAAATCTGAAATCAAAACCTGCAAACTCAAATGAAGATTAACTCAGCAAGTTCAAAATTAACCTGCAAGCAAAATAAAATCCTGCAATTCCAAATCTTCTGTAAATTGAAGGGAAGAATGAAGATCTGCTTCAACTTTTAATCAATCAATTGAAAGCATGCAAAGGGGTTCATTGGCAACAGCAAAGATCAAAGCTTTTTCAAAATTTAAGATTCAGGCCTGGAAAAAAAAATTGAAACTGCCATGCTCTGCATTTATTAAGGCGAGTAATCATTATAAAACAGATTTGGTTTAATTTATGGTTAAATAATGATGCATGCAAATGAATTCTTGCTTTGATAATGGATATTTGTTTATGTGAATGCACGATTATTATAAGTACTTAGTGCCTGTAAATGGGAATTTAAAATTCTGTTGTTCAGGCAGAATTTGTTTCTTCATCTTTAAATCCAAAATCTTCCAAATCTATAACTTAATTGAATTTGTTATATAAATGAAAAATGTAAGTTATAGTTTGAAAGTAATTTTAAAATTTGTTTCATAATTTTTTTTAAAGCAACAGATAAGTATACAGAGGAAATTTACAGTAAAACTAAATTTTAGTTAAAAAATCAACTATCATAAGTTTTAATTTAAACTACACGCATGTAATCTTGATAGAAAATCATGAATTTTGATATGTAATTTATGATTTTTAGTTGGTTAATTCGTGTGAATTTGGGTTTTGTTCAATTTGGGAACTTTGGTGAATTGCTGAAGTTTGATTCAATGTTTGAAGCTAGGATTTTTATTGAAGCTTGTTTGTAGGTTGTAGATGATGGGAAAATTGCTTTAGAATTTTTCCAATGTCTTAATTGATCGAATTAAATTAAATTAGGGTTTATGCTTGCTTATTGTTCGGCTTGCTGTTGAAGATGATTGCGTCGCGAATGATTGACCGAAGGCTTGCGCATTTAGGGAAGTTGATATTCTTGGGTGTGGCAACTCGGTGGTGGGGTTGGCGATGGTCAATGGCGTCGAGATGGTCGGCCGTGGGTGGTTATGGAGTCGTGACTGCTGCAGTTTTTGGTACGATTGGGTCGAATTTGATTCGAGTGTTCGGCGTTGGATCTGGGTGCGTATTCGTTCTCACGTGTTGTCGTGTGACCGACGACGATGGTCGCGACGACCTAACTCGGCCGGAGTTGATGGGACATGTGCACGAGAGTGTTGTGTGCACTAGGAAGTTGGGAATGGGGAAGATGAGTTGAGGCCCGAAGTTTCGCTCGTGTATTTGGTAGGTTGACTTGAAGTGGGATGGTAGCTGGTTTGCTTCGGGGTAGGAACGAGTTGTGTAGGCGATCGACTCGAGTGTTTTGGGGTTGTGGGTTTACTGGTTGCTCTGTAAGGGTAAGTTGCTAATTTAAAACCTGTTAATGAATATAAGTTGCAAAGTAAACTTGTCGTTTGGATAAAACAAGTTCAAGTTGTATAAAAAAAGAAATAGAATTACAAAGTTAAAAAGCTTGTTGTTAAAAGGTGTTGTTAATCAAATTTTAAAAGTATTAACTGAATTTATTTTAATATTTAAATTTGTTTAAAATGATTTTTTTTGAAAGTAATTTAATTTAATTACATTTTGGAGTTCAATTCAAAAGAATATTTTGAATTTAAATATTAAACCAAAGTTTAAGTTTAAATTTTAAGTAATGATCTAAAACTAAAATTTCAAATTTTATTTGAAATAAATAAGACTAAATTAGATGTTCAAAGTGTTTTAATTTTGAATTTTGTTCCTAAAATTCTTATTTTCAAAATAAGGTTATTGTTATGATTTGAAATCAAAATAAGATAATTTTTTTAAGTTATAAAAATTTGATTTATTCAAATAATTTAATTATAAAGATAAATAGGGTTAATTTATCTTTGTTATTAACTTAAGCATACTTATTTAATATGATTTGTTAATAAGTAAGGTTTAATTAAGACTAATGATTTTATTAATTAATTAAAGATTTAAAATATAAGAAGATTAGTTAATTAATTATTTAATTAATTTTAAATAATTAGTTAATTGTTTATTTAATTTTAAATAATCACTTAATTATGGATTAATTAAGTGTAGTTACTTAATGAAGTAACTAATGGTGAAATTCTAAATGTAATTAATGGAAGTAACTACTTATGGAAGTAATTAATAGAATTTACTCATGAGAGTATTTAATGGATGCGATTAAATGGTTATTCACTTAATGTTATTAATCTAGGAATTGATTAATATAATTGTTGAGGTTAATTAATTATGGAGTAATTAATTAATTAATTAATTAAGAATTATTTAATAATGGAAGTAATTATTTGTTAAGTAATTAATTAATAGGGTAATCAAGATTATTAATGGAAGTAATTAGAAGATAATTACTTATGTAAGTAATTAAGGGTTAATTACTTAATTAATTTTAGTTAATTAATTAATGTGATTAATTAATTAATGGATGTGATTAAATTTAAGATTAATTACTAAGTGTAATTAATTATAAATGTAATTAATCAATAAAGTAATTAATTAAGGATTATTTATTAATAAAATTGATTGATAATCACTTAATGAAGTAATTAAAGATTAATTAATTAGATTAATTAATAAAGGATTAATATAATTAATTAAGAAGTTAATTAATTAAGATAAGTAATTACAATTGTTAATTACTATTTATGATTAATGGATGATTAATTTTAAGTTAATTATTAAAATGTATTAAAGTAATTACTAATTAATAAGGATCATTAGTTAATTAATGAAATTAATCAAGGTTGATTAATAGAAGTAATTAATTTAAGTGTGATTAATTAATTGTAATTAATTGAGGTTTAATGTAATTAATCACAGTTAATTAATTAATGGAAGTAAATGAAAGATCATTAATTATTGTAATTAATGATAGTAATTAAAGGTTAATTACTGAATATGGATAAGGATAATTACTTGAATGTAATTAAAAGATAATTAATCAAGGGAGATTAATTAAGAAGATCATTAAGAGATGATTAATTTTTTTATTTGGAATAAATAAATGAAGAAGGATGAAGGTAAATCCAATTGGTTTAGAGTTAATCAATTCTGTTTTGGATGATTGATTGATATTGGGAGATTAATGTTGGATGATTGATATTGAGTGATTGGTTGATATTGGATGATTTTGATATCTCTGTTATGTGATATGCTGCTTTGTGAGATGAATGTTTGATATGAATTATCTATTGTGATAATGTGATTCAACTATCTGTTTATATCATCCTGTATATAAATTTTAATTGTTTAAACCCTTAAGTACAACTTGGATATTAAAATGGCGTTTGGTTTCGGTGAGACCGGGATCGGGTTTGCTTGTCTTAGTGAAATGTGATGGGGGGTTCTCGCTCTTTGTTAGGTGGAGAGCAGGAGACTCTTACCCCCACACGTCCTCTTTACGGGGTTGGTTTGCTAGGTGCTTACAGTCGAGAGGCTGGCCGTAAAAGCAAACCCGAGGTACCAATGGGAGCCACGACGGGGCTGGGATGGTTGAAAAGCCTACCAGTCGAGTGAGCCTCTGTTGATGGTTGCAAAGCCTAGACTACCTCATTTGGTATCAGAGCATTAGGTTGAGTGAATACCTAGGCTCTGGAGTAGTGTCTTTCTTGAGAGAGCGTACTTGTATTTTTATATAATTATATATATATCTATATCTACCTGATCTGTTGGGTTATCTGTTCGGATTTTCCAACATAAGTTTTAGAGGCAGATGGAGTAGTGGTGTTGGTGTGTAACACGACTACCACTGACGGAAGAGGTCCATATATTTGAGGTTGGAAGTATTTGTCGAGACTGTAGACCTAATACCGCCTCGAGTGAGATTTGTAGCATGGAGTAAGGATTTCTTTGATATCCAAAGGAAATCTTTTTAAAGATTCGGAGTTCATCTTTGAAGGGTAAGTTTGGATCTGTCGGAAGTGTAGAAGTAAGTGATGATATCTTGATGACTGCGTGATAAGATGCAGTATCCATGGATATTTCAGAAGATGTTTTCTTTTGAAGCATTTTTGGAAGTGGTTGAGGAGCAGTCTTTACATGTCGTAGGGAAGATTCGTCTGTGTAGAAGCTGTCTGGATCTTTAGCTTGGAGGTTGGCTGTTTTGGAATATGAGACTAAGGTCTATAAGTTGCTTCGCTTCGGCATGGTCCCATTTTTCATTCCTTAAGGAGAGCGAGATGTTGATGCTTGGTTTGGAGCCCGAATTTCTTAAGAGGATGTCTGCCATCTCGAAGGTCTGTTGTGTGGTTTGTTGACATTTTTGGAGTTCGAGGAGCCCTTTGGATTAGAAGTCTTTGGTTAGCTGGGGTAGCAGTGCAACTCGAAGTGTTGGGTGTGCTGTCGAGAAGGTCTGTTAGCTTTGCAGTATCATCGAGATAGAGTTTGGAAGCAGCAATGTAGCTCGTTTCTCCGATGGTTCAGGAATCTTGATTGTTCTTCTTTTAGCAGTCCGAGCAGATGGTGAATGTTTTCTTGAAGGGTTAACCTTGTTTGGAAAAGCTTAAAGCCATTCTAATTGGTAAAGAGAGGACAGTTTCTTTGGAATCCGAACTAGGTAGGATTGCAAAAGTGACTTGCGATTAGTTTTGGAGTTTTTCTTGGGTTATCTTTTAAGACTGAGGATTCTCATGTGGAAGTAGGAGCTACTGAGGTAATCAGGAATTTATCTGCATCTGGAGTTGAGTTCCATATTGTTTGGTTCCAGAAGCGATTTTGGTGGTTAGCTTAGTAGTAGAGTTGGTGTAGCAGCTCAGAAATTTTTTGGAAATTGGATTGGTCCGATCTAGTTTTTGGGTTTGGATTTCTACTATAAGGTTGTGTAACCGAGTCAGATGAGTCACTCAGATTTTATGGATTTGATGAACAAGTTTTCCCTAATGCATTGGATAAGTTTGTATTCGTGTTCATCAACAATATTCTTATCTATTCCAGAATCAGAGTTGTGCCGCGGAAGCGAAGTAGCAGCTATGCAAGGAAGGAAGCAAGTTCAGTTTGCTATTGCTTGGGAAGTAGAGCTTGAGTTCTGGATTTCGACGGATCTTGAAAGTCTTTTCTGTTGGACAGGATCCAGAAACTGGTTTGCTTTGGTTTAGGTTTTTCTGGAAGCATCAGCATAGGTTGAGCTGATCAGGAAGAAGATTGGCAGCCCAGGCTTGTCAGTTGAGCTATGCTGATATGAGATTAAGAAGTTTGGAATTCGAAGTTGGAGACTTCATTGTTGTTAAGATTTATCTGGTTAAGAGAAGAGTAATTGGGTAAGATTGGATGGCTAGTTCTGAGGCATTTGAGATTTCTTATCTGTGTTCTGATAGGATAAGAATGAATCGCCAGTTTGGATAACCGGGATTCATTTTATTTCACGTATCTCTGAGGGAGTACGTGTATGATTATTTGTTGGTTGTTGAATCTGTAGTTTAGTTGGATTTGGGAGTTGTGCTAGACTTGAGTATAGTCCGATGTTCTGTTCAGATTGATGGATCTAGAGATGAGTTGAGCTCTGGATTTTGGGTGGTGTTGTTTGTTTAGCTTCCGTAGAGCGAATCTCCTAGTGACTTATACTTGGGAAACTCTAGATAGTGTTAGTAGGATTTATTCTGATTTGTGTCAGAATAATTGGTTAGGTTTGTTTGTTTGATTGATTGCTATGGCTGTTAGTAACTGATTGATAATTATGCTTTGCTGATTGAAAATTGAAATCTTTGCTGGGTTATTAAATGACCTTTGCTTTTAAATTTCGGGGACGAAATTCTTTTAAGGAGGGAGGAATGTAACGACCCGGAATTTTAGGCAATATCAATTTAATAATCTATATTAATAATTAATTTGATTTGATAATTTTTTTCTTTATAATTTTAATTTAAATTGATAAGAATCATTTTCCAAAGCTAATAAAATTTTATTCTGTTTATGATATATATTTTATATATATATATATATATATATATATATATATATATATATATATATAGTGAATAGAAGATCTTTTGTTTTAAATTAAAGATGAATTTTCAAATTGTAATATATATGTATGTATATGTTATAATTTGATATTGTTTTGAAATTTAATTTAAATCTATTGATAATTTATAATTGTAATTTAGAGCTTTGTCTCAAAATTTATTTTTTTCAAAAGATAATTTAGTTTAATTCAATTTGTTTTAAAAATATAAGATAATTGTTTATTTTAAATATGATAGTTTAAAAAGGGTTTAATTAAAGTTTTGTTTTTGTTTTCTTTAAAGTGTTTAAATAAAATGATTATAAATGTATATATATAAAAATTTTAGATTTTTTAAATCCATGTATAAGAGATTTATGTATATATATGTAAGTATTTACTTACTTAGTAAATTAAATATGTAAGTTATATTTACATTTTAAATTAAATAAAAATTTATAAAATACCAATAAACATGTGTAAACATGTTAACACATTTTAATAACACTTGTAAGCTAAAAGGAATTGCATTTGACATTTGTCCAAGTTTTATAACAAGTGGCATGTAAGTTTTAATTTTTAATAAATGTTTTTTTAGAAGAAAATTTGTTTTCTCAAACATTTTTATTTCTTTGTTTCATTTCTTCATTTCTCAAATTAATGACAAATCTGAAAATTTGTTCTCAAAATCTGAAATTAAAACTAGAAATTACATTTTGAAAATCTGAAATCAAAACCTGCAAACTCAAATGAAGCTTAACTCAGCAAGTTCAAAATCAACCTGCAAGCAAAATAAAATCCTGCAATTCCAAATCTTCTGTGAATTCAAAGGAAGAATGAAGATCTGTTTCAACTTTTAATCAATCAATTGAAAGCATGCAAAGGGGTTCATTGGCAACAGCAAAGATCAAAGCTTTTTCAAAATTTAAGATTCAGGTCTGGAAAAAATTTAAACTGCCCTGCCCTGCATTTATTAAAGTGAGTAATCATTTTAAAAACAGATTTGGTTTAATTTATGGTTAAATAATGATGCATGCAAATGAATTCTTGCTTTGATAATGAATATTTGTTTATGTCAATGCATGATTATTATAAGTACTTAGTGCCTGTAAATGGGAATTTAAAATTATGTTGTTCAGGCAGAATTTGTTTCTTCATCTTTAAATCCAAAATCTTCCAAATCTATTGTTTGAGCCAAAATTGATCACAAACACCCAATATCGTGAAAGCACCCGTTTACGAACACAAATCAGCAATTATCAACAAAAAACTCAGATCTAAGCAATAGCAATCACAATAATTCAGCAATAACAATCAGAAACACAGGATTTATAGTGGTTCGGCGATCTTGCCTACGTCCACTCTGAAGCTTATGTCTTTATTGATTCACTTGATGATTTCAATCAATTACAACGGTTTACAATTGATAATAGTTCTGAAATCTGAGTACAACAGTGATGATGAAGAGTAGAATTGAATCCGGCAGAGTCTGGACGTCGAATGGCCAAAAGATCCCTTTTCTAAAGGCTTCAGGGTGCTATTTATAAGCGTAGGAGGCCCAGATCTCGCTCAAACTTCGGGAGATTTTTTCTGGCACGTTAGTGGGCCCTCGCGACCGAGCCCACCAAATTTCGACTCGATCTGAGATCGATACAAAGTGATTTCATATCCATCAAAAAATGACCCAATCGAGTTGAAACTTGGCAGTAACAATCTTTACCTTATATGGAAGCTTCTGTGAAAATTTCATAGCATTTGGACCAGGGATTCGTGAGATATGATCGATATGAGGTTAGAGTTTTGTGCGCACTGCCCTGTTCGAACCCATGCTTTCGTATCCACCCTTTTCGAATCCATCCAAAGCAGGTGCGCATGGTGATGTGGAGTGACGTGGAGTGATATTCTCCGATCGCTCCACCTTTTATGCCGAGTTGAAAGAGTATTATTCGCATCCATCATCGGAGTTGACTTCGTGTTGACCTTTTCGTACCGTTTGCATCGATAGTGACGGCGCCATTCGCATTGATTGTTATGAAGTATGATCGATACGAATAGTCAATGCATGGATGCGAACAAAGCCCTCACATCGATACGAATTATGCATGAACCGATACGAAGTGGGATACCCCGAGATCGATACGAATAACATGACTCCGGATGGATACGAACTAATTGTCATGTATGGTCGGTTCGAAGCATGATGGATACGATTAGTTCCACACTGATCGGTACGAACTTCGATAGGTTCGAACTAGGTGGGGAGATTCTTGATTGGTCCGAGCAGAGCTGAGGTGAGGCCTATCCGATCGCTTCGAAGCTGATCGATTCGAAGTTAATCGATTCGAAGACGATCGGTTCGAAGTCGATCATTTCTGACTAACTCCTGATGGATTCGAACAGGGAAAAACTTGATGGATTCGAATGGACCATCATCTCGACCTCTTCATGGATACGAACAGCATGCTCGTTCTAACTTGTATCGATCATATCTCATTCATACGAACTCCGATTAACCTGAAATTTGAAACGCTGGTTCTCATGACTTTGTCTGTCGTGCTCTATGAATTGTAGCCTGATCCGGGCTCGGACAAAATTCGTCGATATCCATGGTGAAGCAAAGCACAACCAATCTTTGAGATGAGTTGTCTTTGGTTTTCGACCGATCTTTTGGTATCACAGCTTTGCCAAAAAGCGGGATAATATTTGCCCCCCAAAACATGCCTTGCGGTAGGAAGGTGTGTTTTGCAATGTTTTGATCTAGACGTTCATATCCTGTCAACAACCTGTAAAGAACTTGATAGTTTCATATGACCTCAAATGACGATCGTTCGGGATCGTATGCCATTCGAGGTGAAACGGGACCGTTCGCGGCGAAGGATGGAATGGGACCGTTCGCGGTTGATGCCGTTCGTGGCGAATGACGAGATGGGACCGTTCGCAGTCGTATGTCGTTCGCGGCGGATATCGATCGTTCGCGATCGAGCGCCGTTCAAGGATGATTGTGACCATTCGAGGCCGGACATAATAAGTGAATCATGACCGTTCGCGGTCGGATACCATTCGAGGCAAGTTGTGATCGTTCGTGATCGTGTGTCGTTCGAGGCAAATTGTGATCGTTCGCGATCGTGTGCCGTTCGAGGCAAATTGTGATCGTTCGCGATCGTGTGCCATTCGAGGCAAATTTTGTGTGCCCGGGGGGGACTTAGTATTATCGGTGTCGGAGTTCATGTTCGGGGGAGTTTCTGAATCAGAGACATTTGGCAGTTCATCGCCATGCAAGACGTGCTCGTGGACCGTTCGCGATCCAACGGGCATACAAGTTAAAATTTTCACAGAATTGCAAATATCAAAGCAATAATCATACGAACCCTACAACAGAAATGTCCAAACAAGCAAAGTCTAAATGTTCAAATCAAAATCAAAGTAAGGATGTCAAAGTGTAAACTCTCACCTTGGTGCGGTTAGTAATTATTCAGAGCATGCCTATGGATCGTGCGGGATCGCTTACATATGTAAATGATTTTAGCCGTGTCGGTGAGAGGTTTACGACTTATTCATCATTATTTCAATCAAGCAATCAATGGATAATCAAACGGTGCCCCGATTCAGGGTCACCTCTAGCCGATGTGGACGGTGGTCGCTATGGCTCCACTGTTGGAGTTCGCCTCCTCACATACTGAAGTTGCATACCGTTCCTGATATGCCCTTCCACTTCATCCTTCAGATGCCTGCAATCATTAGTGCTATGACCGTTCAATTCATGGAATATGCAATATTTATCTGATTTCCTCTCATCAGAAGTAGGATCCCTTCGCATTGTTCTACGATAGGGAACTTGCTCTCTTGTGTCCTGATAGATTTGCTCCAAACTCTCATTTAGCTCAGAGTAAGTGGTGAATCACGGCTCCCTCCATAGCCGCTTTGACCTGTCACCATCGTTCTCAGTCTTTCTTTTTCCTTTACTAGTCTCCGCACCCTTTCCAGGTGTATTCCCACCTTTGATTGTGAAAACATCAATTCCATCTCCTTTCTCTCTTTCGGCGTTCGCATCTTCCACTCGTAGAAACTTTTCCGCCTCGTGGTAGAATTCTCCTAGATCCACAGGTGGATCTTTGGTTAATGAATTTTTGAACTCTGTCCCGTCAGCTATTCCAGACACAGCTGCCATCATAACCATAGATGGATCTGGTCGATCCACCGAAGCTGCTGCTGCATTGAATCACGTCATAAAACTCCTCAAAGTCTCCCCAGCTTTCTGTTTTAGAGTTGCCAAAGTCATCACATTCTTGGGTCTCGAAATGTGAACCCTGAATTGCCTCGTGAATCTCTCAATTAAATCTTCCCATGTTCCTATGGAGCCGCTCTCCAGCTGTCTAAACCATAACGCCGCAATATCTACCAAGTACAATGGAAAGCACCGAGCCATAACTTCCTCTGATGCCCCCAGTACCTCCATATGCCTCATATATTTTGTTAGATGAACTATAGGGTCTGTCCTTCCATCATACATATCTAACGATGGTAGCTTAAAATCTGGTGGGTTCCTTGCTCGCCTGAATGCCGTGGTAAAAAGGCTCCTATTAACATCCTCTAAATCTTTGTTTACTAATCCGCCTCTCATGGCTCGCCTGACCATCTCCGCCAACTTGTCATTCTCCAAGATGTAATCCTCGTTCATCACTTTCGACCAGCCCCTCGAGTTCACGAGAGAACTCTGGGATCTGCCCCCTTGACTGAGCGTTCACTCCTCTGCTACTCCCAGGTTGCGCATATGCTCCTCTCTCTCTCTTTTCGAGATTGGATCAACATTCTCCATGTGTGTGCCTCCTAATCCAGGTGCTACGCCAGATGGTCCTGCTCCGTTCTGAACTCCATCAGCTTCTCTATTCTGTGCTCCAAGTTGTCCTATCTGTTGAAATAAACTCTGAATCAACTCCTCCTGTTTCTTCATCATTGTCTCCATCTCGTCCCTAGTGATGAAGACCGATGCTTGATTCGCACCTGAAGAAGCCTCTTGACTTCCTTGGTGTTCACTTCTCTCTGGCCTTTGTCTCTTACTTGTTTGTCATGTCATGGCTCTTAGATCTAAATTCTTAAATCCTCAAATTCAACTTCTCCTGAATCAGCATTTCTCGGTGAAAGCACCAAAATGTTTGAGCCAAATTTGGTCACAAACACCCGATATCATGAAAGTACCCATTTACGAACACAAATCAGCAATTATCAGCATAAAACTTAGATCTAAGCAATAGCAATCACAATAATTCAGCAATAACAATCAGAAACACAGGATTTATAGTGGTTCAGCGATCTTGCCTACGTCCACTCTGAAGCTTATGTCTTTATTGATTCACTTGATGATTTCAATCAATTACAACGGTTTACAGTTGATAATAGTTCTGAAATCTGAGTACAACAGTGATGATGAAGAGTAGAATTGAATCCGGCAGAGTCTGGACGTCGAATGGCCAAAAGATCCCTTTTCTAAAGGCTTCAGGGTGCTATTTATAAGCGTAGGAGGCCCAGATCTCGCTCAAACTTCGGGAGATTTTTTCTGGCACGCTAGTGGGCCCTCGCCACCGAGCCCACCAAATTTCGACTCGATCTGAGATCGATACGAGTGATTTCGTATCCATCAAAAAATGACCCAATCGAGCGGAAACTTGGCAGTAACAATCTTTACCTTATATGGAAACTTCTGTGAAAATTTCATAGCATTTGGACCAGGGATTCATGAGATATGATCGATACGAGGTTAAAGTTTCTTGTGCACTGCCCTGTTCGAACCCATGGTTTCATATCCACCCTTTTCGAATCCATCCGAAGCAGGTGTGCATGGTGATGTGGAGTGACGTGGAGCCAGATTCTCGAATCGGTACACCTCTTATGCCGAGTTGAAACAGTATTATTTGCATCCATCATCAGAGTTGAGTTCGTGTTGACCCTTTCGTACCGTTTTCATCGATAGTGACGGCGCCATTCGCATCGATTGTTGTGAAATATGATCGATACGAACAGTCAATGCATGGATGCGTACAAAGCCCTCACCATCGATACGAATTATGCATGGACCGATACGAAGTGGGATACCCCGAGATCGATACGAATAACATGACTCCGGATGGATACGAACTAATTGTCAAGTATGGTCGGTTCGAAGCATGATGGATACGATTAGTTCCACACTGATCGGTACGAACTTCGATGGGTTCGAACTAGGTGCGGAGATTCTTGATTGGTCCGAGCAGAGCTGAGGTGAGGCCTATCTGATCGCTTCGAAGCTGATCGATTCGAAGATGATCGAGTCGAAGTTAATCGATTTGAAGATAATCGGTTCGAAGTCGATCATTTCGAAATGACTAACTCCTGATGGATTCGAACAAGGCAAAACTTGATGGATTCGAATGGACCATCACCTCGACCTCTTCATGGATACGAACAACATGCTCGTTCTAACTTGTATCGATCATATCTCATTCATACGAACTCCGATTAACCTAAAATTTGGAACGCTGGTTCTCATGACTTTGCCTGCCGTGCTCTATCAACTGTAGCCTGATCCGGGCTCGAACAAAATTCGTCGATATCCATGGTGAAGCAAATTACAACCAATCTTTGAGATGAACTGTCTTTGGTTTTCGACCGATCTTTTGGTATCACGGCTTTGCCAAAAAGCGGGATAACATCTATAACTTAATTTAATTTGTTATATAAATGAAAAATGTAAGTTATAGTTTGATAGTAATTTTAAAATTTGTTTCATAATTTTTTAAAACAACAGATAAGTATACATAGGAAATTTACAGTAAAACTAAATTTTAGTTAAAAATCAACTACCTTAAATTTTAATTTAAATGCGCGCATGTAATCTTGATAGAAAATCATGAATTTTGATATGTAATTTGTGATTTTTAGTTGGTTAATTCGTGTGAATTTGGGTTTTGTTCGATTTGGGAACTTTGGTGAATTGCCGAAGTTTGATTAAACGTTTGAAGCTAGGATTTTTATTGAAGCTTGTATGTAGGTTGTTGATGATGGGAAAATTGCTGTAGAATTTTTCCAATGTCTTAATTGATCGAATTAGATTAAATTAGGGTTTATGCTTGCTTATTGTTCGGCTTGCTGTTGAAGATGATTGCGTCGCGAATGATTGACCGAAGGCGTGCGCATTTAGGGAAGTTGATGTTCTTGGGTGTGCCGACTCGGTGGTGGGGTTGGCGATGGTCAATGGTGTCGAGATGGTCGGCTGTGGGTGGTTATGGGGTCGTGACTGCTGCAGTTTTTGGTACGATTGGGTCGAATTTGATTCGAGTGTTCGGCGTTGAATCTGGGTGCGTATTCGTGCTCACGTGTTGTCATGTGACCAACATCGATGGTCGCGACGACCTAACTTGGCCGAAGTTGATGGGACATATGCATGAGAGTGTTGTGTGCACTGGGAAGTTGGGACTGGGGAAGATGAGTTGAGGCCCGAAGTTTCGGTCGTGATTTGGTAGGTTGACTCGAAGTGGGATGGTAGCTGGTTTGCTTCGGGGTAGGAACGAGTTGTGTAGGTGATCGACTCGAGTGTTTTGGGGCCGTGGGTTTACTGGTTGCTCTGTAAGGGTAAGTTGCTAATTTAAAACATGTTAATGAATATAAGTTGCAAAGTAAACTTGTCGTTTGGATAAAACAAGTTCAAGTTGTATAAAAAAAGAAATAGAATTACAAAGTTAAAAAGCTTGTTGTTAAAAGGTGTTGTTAATCAAAATTTAAAAGTATTAATTGAATTTATTCTAATATTTAAATTTTTTTTAAAATGATTTTTTTAAAGTAATTTAATTTAATTACATTTTGGAGTTCAATTTAAAAGAATATTTTGAATTTAAATATTAAATCAAAGTTTAAGTTTAAATTTTAATTAATGATTTAAAACTAAAATTTCAAATTTTATTTGAAATAAATAAGACTAAATTAGATGTTCAAAGTGTTTTAATTTTGAAATTTGTTTCTAAATTTCTTATTTTCAAAATAAGGTTATTGTTATGATTTGAAATCCAAATAATATTATTTGTTTAAGTTATAAAAATTTGATCTATTCAAATAATTTAATTATAAAGATAAATAGGGTTAATTTATCTTTGTTATTAACTTAAGAATACTTATTTAATATGATTTGTTAATAAGTAAGGTTTAATTAAGACTAATGATTTTCTTAATTAATTAAAGATTTAAAATATAATAATATTAGTTAATTAATTATTTAATTAATTTTAAATAATTAGTTAATTGTTTATTTAATTTTAAATAATCACTTAGTTATGGATCAATTAAGTGTAGTTACTTAACGAAGTAACTAATGGTGAAATTCTAAATGTAATTAATGGAAGTAATTACTTATGGAAGTAATTAATAGAATTTACTCATGGGAGTAATTAATGGAAGTGATTAAATGGTTAATCACTTAACGTTATTAATCTAGGAATTGATTAATATAATTGTTAAGGTTAATTAATTATGGAGTAATTAATTAACTAATTAATTAAGAATTTTTTAATTATGGAAGTAATTATTTGTTAAGTAATCAATTAAGAGGGTAATCAAGATTATTAATGGAATAATTATAAGATAATTACTTATGTAAGTAATTAAGGGTTAATTACTTAATTAATTTTAGTTAATTAATTAATGTGATTAATTAATTAATGGATGTGATTAAATTTAAGATTAATTACTAAGTGTAATTAATTAAAAATGTAATTTATTAATAAAGTAATTAATTAAGGATTATTTATTAATAAAATTGATTAATAATCACTTAATGAAGTAATTAAAGATTAATTAATTAGATTAATTAATCAAGGATTATATAATTAATTAAGAAGTTAATTAATTAAGATAAGTAAATACAATTGTTAATTACTGTTTATGATTAATGTGATGATTAATTTTAAGTTAATTATTTAATTTATTAAAGTAATTATTAATTAATAAGGATCATTAGTTAATTAATGAAATTAATCAAGGTTGATTAATAGAAGTAATTGATTTAAGTGTGATTAATTAATTGTAATTAATTGAGGTTTAATGTAATCAATTACAGTTAATTAATTAATGGAAGTAAATGAAAGATCATTAATTATTGTAATTAATGATAGTAATTAAAGGTTAATTACTGAATATGGATAAGGATAATTACTTGAATGTAATTAAAAGATAATTAATCAAGGGAGATTAATTAAGAAGATCATTAAGAGATGATTAATTTATTTGGAATAAATAAATGAAGAAGGATTAAGGTAAATCCAATTGGTTTAGAGTTAATCAATTCTGTTTTGGATGATTGATTGATATTGGGAGATTAATGTTGGATGATTGATATTGGGTGATTGGTTGATACTGGATGATTTGGATATCTCTGATATGTTATTTGCTGCTTTGTGAGATGAATGTTTGATATGAATTATCTATTATGATAATGTGATTCATCTATCTGTTTATATCATCCTGTATATAAGTTTTAATTGTTTAAACCCTTAAGTACAACTTGGACATTAAAATGGCGTTTGGTTTCGGTGAGACCGGGATCGGGTTTCCATATTTGGGATCCAAAAACCACATCGATTCCAAATTAAACGTCAGGTCGTGAATCCAAGTGGAGCTTTGTGAGGACTCGAGGTGTAAGGACTATTCGTCAGTATAACTCTGTGGGTGATTCCGTAATGAGTTTGACGAAATAGTGCTTATAGGTTCGAGATGGTGATTTAGAGTGCAAGGGCTATGGTCATTGACTCTGAGGTGATTCCAAAATGAATGCAACGAGATAGTGCCTTCGGTTTCGTTCGAACCCGGAACGAACTTGTATGGATTGAATGCTTTCAGAACATTATCAGGTGGACGATGAGCATTCTAAGATAGATGTGTTCTATAAAGGTAATCTCAGCCTCAAGCCTCATCAACCCGAGAATGGCTAAACCAGGGTAGGTGCAGCAAGGCTAGGTGGGTAGCGCCCATTTCACGACAAGATTTTCCCCTGTCTAGAGATCCCTTTTTATTCAGCTGTGTGGGCAGTTGGGTCGCGGCCAACTGCGCGGTCGTCTTGTTCGGGACTATCCAGTAAGGGATGGTTTCGGCCTTGTGTTGCAGAGGAGTCAGGGTGGCTCCTCAGTACGTTGATCTAGGCCACGTACTGTGACGGGCGGTACCTCAGTAGCCCTTCCATTGATGGAAACCCATTCTTCCTACGAGACCCTGCGCTTTTGTTTGTATTACCCACATTTTTGGCTAGTAGCTGGAATTTAATAAATGTAACAATTTCGGCTATTTCTTATTTACTTGAAAACCTTAGACACTAATATAATATCACCGAATTTCCTATCAAATGTTTTGGTTAGCGCAAGGTAAAAACTTTTCCATGTCTATGTGTGGGAAGTCTTACGTGATACCTTTTCTTTTCAAAGGATTTTCTAAAGTTAAGCAATTTTAACCCGTTTACTCACACCAGACCCCTGTCTAACCCGAATGTTTATTTTCTGTTTTATTAAACTCTTGGGTACTCATATTATGTATGAGTAGACAAGAGATTCATGTTAGCTTGACGAATTCTGGAGGAGATATGGAGCAGGAGGCTTCCACGTGTAGATATATTATGGTTCCACTATGTTTGTGTTGTATCTGTATCTTGTGTTCCTGAATTGTATAGTTAGACAGATATTTATAACTGTCTAATATGTGTTGTATAAGTTGTGTACTTTGATGTAATATGATACTATGTAATATTTTATATGATATATTATGTTTCATTCGTTCCGCTGTGAGTTATCTGACATTGTTGTGTTTTTCTTTCTCTTTCTTTTCTTCTTCTACCCCTTTCTTTCTTAATTAGCGATGCGACTTTCTGGTGTTAGGAAGTCGGGTCATCACAAGTAATATAGTTTCCATCGTTGGAGAGTGTTATGCACTCTGGTCTTAATGGATATGTTGATCTCCTTTCTTGAAACACTTAATCGAGAATATTTAAAATAATATGTTATTATATATTGTGATAATTCTTATGGTTAAAACTATTTGTAACTGTTTTCACATATCATATTATTTAAGGATTTTCGAATTCAAATATTTTAAATTAATTACTTAACCTAATTATATCACAACATAACAAAGTATATAATGAAAATTAAACAATTTTATTATGAACATGATTTATAATAGAGTTAGATATATGTAACAAGCTACATAATTATGCTTTGGGCACAACGAACTCTCTCAACCTCCCATTTTCACTTGAGGTCAATTATGGAATCTAAATCCCGTTCCTTCGACCAGTTCTCAAAACTAGTCAAGCTAGTCCCTTGGTGAATGAATATGCTATATTTTCTTAACTATCAACCGTGTTGATAAACATTCCTCCACCGGATAATAAATCGACTTTATCATGTGGAAATTTTCAAAGTATGTTTCTTGGCTATTTGTGCGCCCTAGTTTCTTCCTTGTTTTATGTGACAACCCATAATTTTGAAAATATTTTTAATTAAATTTTTATTTGAAAACTTTGATTTTTAAATCATAAAAAAATGAATTTCTGGAATTTCCCAATGTAAGTTTGGAATTTATTTGTAATTTATTTTCCAAATTCAATCAATTAAACATTATCTGAAAATTTTATATTTTGGTCAACTTTGGTCAAATTTTAAATTGGAGTTTAAATTTTTAAATTTGAACTTTTAGATTTTAATCTTTTTCTTTGAAGCAGAATATAATTCTGATATCCGTTCTGCTTTTCATTCGTCACTTTTTGTTTTGTACTTTTGAAATTGGATAAAATATAGTGTTTTACACGCAATGACTTTCTATATTTTTATTTTCTATTTTTCCTATGTTTATTTCTCAGATTTTTATTTTCTATTTTATTTATACAAAATTTGATTATATTATTTGATTTTTGATTGGTTTTATTTTCAATAATAGCTTTGGAAAATTTAAAAGACTTTGGTTTCTCTTCCTTTATTTGTGCCTTTCCTTTTCCCTAGCCTTCCACATCTTTAGCCGTTCATCTTTTCATAACCCTAACCGCCACTAAGTGTGTAATTCATGTACAAAATAGTTTCTCATCTCTCAATTCATTTGCGTGAAAAAAAATGCAAGTTCTAAATTCCATGGCTTCCTTCTCTTCCTCCTTCTTTTTCCTTTTTCCTTTCTATTTTGTTCAAGCAAGGCTCGACCATGCCTTACTCTAGCCGACCTCTCCTTCTTACCACCACCACCATGATCGACCTTCACCCCTCATCATCACCACCAAGCCTTGCCGTGACCCATTGATGCAAACCCCATCTCATATTGTTGAGACCCAAGCCGATCTTCACATGATCATCCAATTCCACTTTAAATTGCCTCGTCTGTAACACCACCACCATCTCCATCCCCTGGCCGTGAACATCACCTACTCCAGACCCGACCTGATCCCTGCACACGCCCAGGCCGAGCCACACAAGCCATGGTCGAACCCAAAGCCCTTCAAGTGCCTTGACCTCTCACCTTCCATTGACTTGTAACCTGACATTCTTCACATTACCTAACCTAGCCATGAATTCTTGCTCCTTTATCCGAGCCTATAGTTCATAGAAACCATCTTGGCCGAGCCATATGATGATAGTCTAGCCTATTGAGACATGGTCGAGCCCCTTGCTTTGATTATCAAAGGTTATGTCACTTGATTCGTATTTTTTCCATTGTTAAATTTATATTCTCTCGTACTGAATCATTCTTATATAGTTTGTGTATTTGTTTACGTACAAGATTGGACCTTGACTCTTCATCCACTCAAAAATCTAGTCGTGCTTTGTCGTGCTTTTCGGAGTTTGTTGTGTATCTCTAGTTGTCATTTCTAGCTTTAAAAAGGCGAGTTGTTCACTCTGGACATTCCGTAATTATATAATAGTGAAATGATGACAAGTAAATGTGTAAAATTGATATGCTATGTTGATCAGTTCATATATGTCTGTGATATGATTATATGAAGTTATAACTTGTGTATATACCTGTTACATCATCTAAAATGATATTATATGATATACTGTTCATTTCATTTACTGTATCCCACACTGCAAGTTCCCTATCACTATGGGATGAAATGATACATACCCGAACGGACTTTACAATAAGGAAAAATCATTATGGGCTGAAATGATAAGCTCGAGTGAATTTTATTGTATTTATTTTACTTGGGAATGCGGGTTTGGAATGATAGAACCCGGATTTTTTTTTTAAATTACGGACTGAAATGATACATATCCGTATCACTTGACCTTGCTTAGAAAATATTATACAGACCCATGGTTAATATTTTGAAAGTAATATTTTCCAAAAAATTTATTAAGTATTTTGAATTTTTAGAATATATGAAATTTTAACTTAAAAATTTGATTTAATGGTTTAAAATATAAAGAGATATTGGCTTTCAACAAGTTAAAATTTTATAAGTTGATAATTGATTTTAAATTGTAATTTAAAAATCTTTATTTGGTTTAAAATGGTAAGTTAAAGATCTTTATTTGTAGCGGCCCTGACTCGACCTTCGAAAATCGGCACCGAATACGACACTCGTATTCAAATGCCGCAGATCCAAACATCGAATCTGGTTCGCCGGAGCTTATAACACAATCAAGTATAACAAGACAGCGGAAGAAAAAGAAATGAATATCATTGATATATAACATTCGATACAACAATGATACAAAATGAATAAATATCAGAGATACAAGAAACAATGCTACAGAGGAATAACAATATGATATAGCAGCGGAAAACAAATAGCCAAGAGATAACCCCAATCCAATGTTCCAAAGCTATAACTCCCAAACCACACCAATCCAGAAATAGCTTGAACCGCCATCAAATTGTACCAAGCTAAGCAAGTCTCGTCTATGAATCCAAAGACTCTAATATCCAAGATCTCCAGAGAATTCCAAGAGAAAACTGAAAGCTACGGAATAGATATCTATATCTACTCTCTGAAAAACCCAACTCTAGACTGCCCGTGTGGAAAAATTGTGGGCACCCAGAGTTTAGGAAAGGAACAATAAACTCCGGGTCAGTCATGGGACTGGTATGAGCAAACGAAAACAGTTTTATCTTTAAAACAAACAAAAGAAATTAAAATTAGAAATCCGCAATGCTTTTAAGAAAATGAAACTACCATAAGGCCTCCCGCCACACACACAATGCAAACGCAGACTTGGAGGAGATTTCTCCTTATGATAGTCAAATATGCTTGATAAGCGAAAACCATTTGATATTATTATTAGTGCATAGTGGAAAACATTTTGAAAGTATAATATTAATCTTAGCCAGCATAGGTACCATTATACAATGCCGGCTATAGCTACCTCCCGAGGAGGCAGGTTATACAATTGTAATCGTGAAGGGTTCGTATCGTTTCTTTGGATTTCCAACAAATGGTCAGGCTAAGGAACTTCCTGGGCCACATGGGTACGCCTCTGGAGGGACGCCCCGAGAACCTAACCGGGTCTCTGCCAACACAAGGCCGGGTTACCTCTGTAACTAGGTAACTACTACATGAGTATGCCATCCCCCGGTTGTAACCAACCTTTATCTTGGGATTCACCAACAACCACAAAGTAATAAATTTGCAGCTACCACATAGGTTAAGTATCTGGGCTCCATAACATGAGACCACCTCTATCCAGAAGGAAATGAACATATCCTCAGGGGGTGCTACCCCCAAATAACCTTGCCGCATTCTTCCGGTTTTGACCATTCCGGGTTGTGAAGTTCGACGAAGTCTCGTCCATAAAGCTACGCTTTTTACAAAAGCCATGCTTTGATCAACAAATGATCGGCAGCACTTCGTATGCCACATTTCCAATTTGGGAATGTATCACTAGTAACCATCAACTACATAACCTCTAATCTCGTACATCTCATAGAAGGGTGTTAAGCTAAGAGAATGAATCTTCGCCACCAAACAAAAATTTATTTGATAGAAACTGGTTTTACATCTCAAAGTGTAACGTCAGACATACATCCATACAAGTCTTTCCGGGTTCGAACAGAACCGAAGGCACTTCTGAAGATGTCCTTTCCATCCAGGAATCCACAATCCCGATCGGACTTCCCATCACTTAGGGAATCTCTATACCGTAGCTACTCGGTGCAGAGACAATCGATAGGTCATCCTATCGTTCTCGCAAATACCCGATCTTCACCACCGGTCTTCAAATGTTATCCATAACGACGTATCATTATTCGAAATGGGTTATATGACACAAGGTCCTCTCCCGGCTAAACCGAATAATGAGCACAATATTTTAAAAACATATGGATAATGGGATCTCAGTTAAATCATAACTTAATAATTCCAAACTTTCTTTCAAATGGTTTAAATCAATTACCATTTTAAATCTTTAAATAAAAAGATTCATTTCATAAAATTCACCCACTTTCACAAAGATCCATTTACGGATTCCAAAACAATTTCCATTTCAATTGGATTAATTCATTTAAATCTTTAAGTCAAGATTTATCTCATAGCTTCCAAAAACTCGTTTCCAAGATTCTTCCATAATTTGGAAAATCATTTTCAAATCAAACTTGAAATCCCTTTTATATAAATTGGAAGTTCATTACTCATATGAAAGCTTTTATTGTTTTGAAAACAACTGTTTTTATTTCGAAAAATACGATTTTATTTATACAAGTTAACATTTTTCAAATTCCTAAAACAACATTTTAAAATGGTTTAAACCGATATAAGCTTGTATACTTTTTTTTAAATCATAAATACCGAATACATAATTCAATTTCAGATATTGAATTCCAATTTAAATCAGATTATTCAACTTTCAAATCTTTATTAAGTTACTCAGAAAAAAACTTTCATTTTTAAAACACTTGTTTTCAAAAGCCTTTCACTTTAAATCAAATCCATTTCCAAATCCATTTGAATTAAAAATTCAAATTCAAACTATTTTAAAAATCCGTGACTTAACTGATTTCCACGTGCAATCCATATTTGTGTGTGTATAAGATGGTCCAGGGGTTTACCCAATAGTGCACAGCATCAATCATCACAGATATAACAATATGAATAAGCGGTATAACTCATAACGCTCATCTTCATTCACAGATCACAGATAAAATAAATTTGTCAATCATAAAAATTCGTCACTACAATTCGATGTGGGTTTCGGATAACCAACTAGAATCCGACTCCATGTCGCATCGAACTTCAAATGTTGTTTAACGGGTCAAGGGTATTTACACAGAAATATATCACAAGTATCACAGATCAATACACAACAACTCACATCAAAAAGCATCACATATGAGGAATATCAACCCTCAAAACATCCAATAGAATCCAAACATTCATAAGTAAAAGTAGATTAAATTATCTGATTTAAATTAAATCAGGTCAGTTACTTATGAATAAATTTTTAATCTGGGTTAATTAATATTAATTAATTACAAATCAGTTTAATTTATTATTCATTAATCATTTATTAATTAAATTTTAATTTATAATTAATCCTCTGATTAATTATTCTTAATTATTTAAAATAATCAATTCTTAATTAATAATCACTTCTTAATCACTTTCATAATTTAATTGATCTTTAATTAATTATCTCAATCAATAAATTAATTATCATTAATTTCTATTGATTAAGTTTTAATCATTATTAATTAAATCATTTCTCAATTAATTATCGTAATCAATTTATCCTTAATTACATTAATTAATTTACCCTTAGTCAATTATCATTAAATTAATTAAAATTAAACTAAGTGATTATCCTTAATCACTTATATCCTAAATTAATTACACCGAGTAATTATTCTTTTAATTACTTGATTTAATCATAAAATTTTTAATTAAGTAATTATTTTTAAACAATTAATTATCTTTTATAAATAATTATATTAACAAATCATTTCTTTAATTATTACTGAATTAATCTTAATTACAAATTATTAATCACTTGATTATCATTAACGATAAAGATTAACTTACCTTTAAGTTAAAAATTATCACTTATTAAGTTTTATAAAAAAAATAACTTGTTAAAACATAAGTTCAAAACTTAGTTGTTTTTAAAAATCCTTTATCTTAAAACTTTTAAATTTATATTTCCTACTTAATAAATAAATCATCATTTATCAGAAAGAAAAATTCCAGAAATTTCTTTTGCTAATTCATTAAAGCTTTAACACTGGAAATATGAAAATTCCCAGGCAACCCGAGTGTTGCTTCGAGTTCCTTACCAACTTTCCCGAGTATTGCTTCGGTTTTCTCAAAAAAATTCCCGAGCGAAATTTTTTCTTAAAAATTTGCTCGGTATTAAAATCGACCCGATGCAGCCCCCAAACAAACGCGGGCCTGACTTCGAGTAAACTAATCAAATCCCCGTGCTTGGCTTCGATCTTACTATCTTCTTCCCCAACCACGAAAACCCCCCAATACAACGTTGCATGCGTATCCATGCACCGATGATCATCACATCTCCGATCATCACCGAGGTTGCCATCAAGTCGACTACGATCTCCTCATCCCTAACAGCAACCCAGAAATTCAAAATTGCCCACAAATCGAAATCGAGTATAAACTCGCAAACTGGAACTAACCCCTTACCGGAAAAGCTTCCTTTGCCATCCCCATGGTCCACCGGAGGCCCAGCGACCCCGGCCACGTGTTCCCTGACCATCGACGCTTCTCTCCCCCAATTCACATACCAGTCGAACATCCAAAAACATCACGGCGGCTTCATAAATCAAAACGACCCAAAAACAAGTTCGAACCCTAAATCAAGCTCGTTAATCCTCCACGACAATCAAAAAAATTATCAACTATTTTTCTGATCACCACCAAACCCCCAGCCTCCTTCAGGCCAAGTCACGAGGCCTAAATTCGCCGTTGATCTCCAGAAAATGAGCAAAAGGTGAAAACTGTTCAACTACCCCCATATCTCTTTCAGTTACCAACAAAAATTAATGATTTAACTTTTAAAATTTATGAATTTAAATAGTGATTCAGAATATATAAGTGGATTATCAGATTTCGGTACTTGAATTTCAACATATCATTCATTCCTACTGTTCATCTTGCTTTTCAGATTTCAGATGAACAATGTTATACTCATCACTATTTTTAAATTAAAATCTTTCTATTTTAAACAATATTTGTTTAATCCGTAAAATCTATAAGGAATTCTAAGATGAGATCTTGATTTTTAAAAGGTTTGGAAACCTGTTAATTAAGAACAGAAAGCACCTTCATCTAGATATGTTTTTTTTAGAATTTCCTCTGCATATTTTGAATTTCCAAATAAACTAACTTAAATTTTTCCTTAAAAATATTTTTAAATCTTGATTCTTGATGGTACTTACATATTTTATTTAGATCATGATGCCTAGAGTGAATCAAAGACGAAGAAAGAAATTTTTTTTCTTTCTCTTTTTCTAACAGGTTTTAAAACATGTGGGCTTTAGAACAGAGACTTTGATGTCTCTGTTCCCAAATATGCACAGAAATTTGACATATGTATATAATCACATGCAAGCATAAACAAATACTTTTCATAACAACATTCAAATACATATCATAATCATCAAATGTAAAATAGCTTTAAGGTGATAGTTTGCTCACTTGACATGCTTGCAACAGAGAAGCAAACTAGATCCTGAGTGTTTGGGAAGAACAGAGATAATTTTCTGGAAATTGTTTTTGTTTGTGAATTCTAGAAAATGCAATTCTCTTTAAACTACACTGCCCACTTTATCTTTGTTTTTGATCAGCATCCCCTCAGGTAAAGAATACTAGAGTTAATTTTATTTTCAATTGCTTCAGATTTTTTAATTCAAATTTTTTTCTTGTGAGTTTGCTTAATTTTTTACCTGAGTTGTTCTGCTGTTTGTTTGCTTCCAAAACAGAAATTTGCTTTTGTTTTCATCTGGTTTGCATCCTTCATTTTTCAGGTTTGAAGACTTTGGACTTACTGT
Organism: Allium cepa; assembly: GCA_030765085.1. Classification (NCBI taxonomy): domain Eukaryota; kingdom Viridiplantae; phylum Streptophyta; class Magnoliopsida; order Asparagales; family Amaryllidaceae; genus Allium; species Allium cepa. The sequence goes on along the minus strand of CM060939.1, from coordinate 526,899,923 downwards.
TTTGATTCCCAGATCAAAGCTTTGGTTTGAATTGATCTTTTACAAGTTTACTTTTATTTCTTCTTTGATCTGGATTTGATTCAAATCTTGATTGTTTTAATTTTTGATCTGATTTCAGAAATGCTTCTAGGTTTGAGATAAATTTTCGTTGTTTTTCTTATGTATGTTTTATACATTTTAAATTAAAAGAAATTTTATTTTTTGCCACTTGTTAAATTTATTACACTTGTTAATTTATTAAGGGAGAGGGTTTACATTTGTTAACATAAAGAAATTTATGTTTAAGTCCCCAATGAAAATTATTTTGTTAATGTTTGTTTTTAAACCTTCTTTTATTTATTTTCTTTTTACTAACAAATCATATACATGTTTTATTTTCAATCTATTTTATAAAACACATATTTTATTTTAAAGTTTAAAAGACAAAAGCATTTTAAACCTCTTATTTAACCTTGTTTAAACATCATATTATATTTACAATTTAATTCAAACAAATTTAAAAGAAGGCATGTAAACTCTTAATTTAATCCTCATTGATTTTCAAAAGATATGTATATTAAATAATATGAAATTTTAGTTTAAACAACTTTTACTATATTAATTTAAAAATATAACTTTCCAATATAATAATATTTGAATTTCGAATTCACATTTTCAAATTATAATCTATTGATAAAATATTCACTTTTGAATTCCAAATCATTAATCTTTATTTATTTTAAAGATAAAACATTTTTTTTCTTATTAGTGAATCAAGTTATCAATTTGCTGAATTTTCAAATCGATTCCTTTATTTACAGTCTTTATATATATATATATATATTTAAGTAAATACATCTCTTTATTAATCATTAAAAAAAAATCTTTTTAAAGCAAAAGATGGTTTGAAATTAAATTATGTTTATTACTTATAAATATTTATAAGTTAGTAAGTACAATTTTTATTTTCAATATATTTATATTTTTAAACTTAAGATATTAAACTATATTTATTCATTTTTAAAGAAAAGGTGTTTTAAATTCTTTTATCAAATTCATATTATATTTAAAATCATATTCAAAACTTCATTTCCAAATTATAATGCATAGGTTAAATAAAATTAGAAACAAATTCTTATTAGCTTAAAAATAAAAATATTAAATTCAATTAATCTCTAGAACCCAATTTATCATATTCCAAATACAATTCTTATTTTATCCCCAAATATTCAAATTAATTCTAAATCTATTCATAATTTAACCAAAACTTTATATTAATTTACCAAATTAATTCTTAATTTAATCTAGGAATCAAATTAATTATAAATTTAAATTTGTTTAAAAACAGGAATGTTACATTATTTGTGATAGATAACTTAATAATTAAAGTTGATTAATATGGAATTTAAAAATCTAACCTGCTAATTGCAATCAATTTTTAGTTTTGAAATGAATAAGGTTTGTATAATAAATAATGTATTTTGAATTGAGAAAATGAAATACAGCTTTAATTGGACTTTTGTAATAAAATTTATTCATTTGAAATCATAGTTATTTGATGTCTAAATAAATAGATTTATAAAGAAAATTTGATTGTATATTAACTATGATAAAATATTTTATTTATGAAGGGGATATGTTTGGATAATGAATAATTACGTTTTAAGCGGAAATGTATTTTTTTGAAATATGACTTAATTTAAAAATTGGAAATTTGTTTTTTAAATAGAAATTTTAAGTTAAGTAAATAAATGGAAATTTTATTTTATTTATTGAATGAGTATTTTAAAATAAAGTATTAAGTTTTTGGTAAATAAAAGTTAAGAAAATGGTGTACTTTTGACTTAATAGGTGAATGATTGTTTAAATTGGATATTTATTCATAAATTTTATTTTATTACATCATAAGTTAAAGGATATCCAAATGAATATTTTCTAAGCGGGAAATATGATTTTTATAAGTTAAAATCGTCAAAATTGAAGTTTTATTATTTCTAAAATGTTTTAATAAAATCTGGAATTTTATTGGTAGCACTTCATAAATGCTGTGGTTATAAGATAGCATTTGCTAAGTTCTATCAATTCTGAAACTTAACAAGGTTTTGAAATAACTAAACACATATTACAGCACTTTATAAGTGCTGTTATTTATGAATTTGAACTATTTCTGAAAATAACTAAATAACTACTACAACACATTATAAATGCTGTTATTTCTGAACTAAACTGTTTTGAATAACTAAACACCTATTACAACAATTTATAAGTGCTGCTGTTTATGAAATTGAGCTATTTTACAATAACTAAATACCTACCGTAGCAATTTATAAGTGCTGCTGTTTTTTAATTTGACAATATTTTGAAATATCACTATATCTACCGTAACACTTTATAAATGCTATTGTTGCTGAAAATAAAATGTTTGGGAAATTTTATAATTAAATGAATGAACTTGGAAATGTTACAACTTTAGAAGGAATATTAGGTGATATTGATCTTTAAATGGTTTAAATGAATATTGTTTTGGAAGATACTAACATTGATTTTTAAAGGTTTAAATGAAATGTTTTAAAGTGTCATGATTTTCTAAGTATTATGATTTCCAAATGACAACATTTGAAAGTGCTATGATTTCAAGTATTGTCGTTTCAAAGTGTTGTTTCCGATGTGTTATAACTTGGAAGTGCTATGGTTTTGGAGATGAATTTATTTGAAATTGAATTTATTTAAGAATTGTCTCTAAATATAGTTATTTGAAACTCATTGAAATTGATGATTTAAGAATATGACTTTATGACCTGGTTTTGGTTTAAGGTGATTTTGAAAGGGAATATTTCAATTTTCAATAAATTGAAAGAAATATTCAGTGATTGGAAATATGGGTGTAATTCAGTAATAACATTTGACTTGGTTTTGAAATGGAAATAATATATTATTGAATTTGTTTCGAAATGGAAATGATATATGGTTGAATTGGTATGATATTTTGGTTTTGAAAGTATATACTATTTTGAAATAAATGATATAATTTTGAAAGGGATATGCTATTTGGTTTTGAAAGTATAAATGATTTTGAAATAAATATCCAAGGGTTATAATAACGGTTGGTTGTTGAAGAGACAGGGATCAGATATGAGCATACTCTCTGTCGATACCGAAAAAGACTTTACAACCGTGTACGCGGTGGAGACTCCAGAATGAAGTAGAATGGTGGCGACGTTCTATTAAGGTACATACGTGGACCCGACTCCCGTGAGTTGGCATAAGGTGGCTAAAACAGGAGCGATTCCGGGCCAGTGAGGTAGCTCCTTTTATCAGACGCACTCCTTCGATGTCATTCTATTACTTTGTGATTGATTGGGGCCCTTTGATTTTTGGGGGTATGGCTCGAGGTGGGCGGTAGCTGCGCGCTATGCGTCACCACCGGTCCGGATAGTAATTGGTATATCTACTCTGGCATTGCCTAGTTATGCCGTGTTACCTACCCTACGAGCCTTGTATGAGTTTGATTTGTGTCATACCTATGGAGTATCTTCTCATAGCCTCCCGATCAGGAGGTACGCAGGTGTTGTATAGACTATTGGCACAATTTTTGTGTTAAGGTGGAAAATGTAAAGCCTTAACGCTATTTCAAAGTAATTTATTTTACTACTAGACACTATTTTAATAGCGTATATTACTACATAGTAAATAGTTTAACTGATCCTTAAAGGATGGAAAGTCTCAAGCATCCTTTAAGTTACTTGTACATTTAGATTACAGTTCACTTGAGTTGGTTTACATTGTATAAGTATGTATGTCCTGACTTGAGTGTTTTGTGTTTTGCTTTATGCTCAGGTCAAAATGAGTGATACAGCATTCGAGACTCACCTTCAGAGTTGGAGCTTTGCCTAAAGATCCAGCTATCTATTTCATTTCAGTTATTCAGTTGATTCCAGGGATGTATTCAGCTTTGTGCTTGTTTGTCATTTTGAAACTTCTGTTGTATCTTGTGTAACTCTGATGTATTTATATAGTAGCTTCATGAACTACTATCTCTTTACTTCCGTTGCATTATATTACTCTGTGTCTGTGATCTATGATTTATTTTGATCTGTGATTTATTTATTTACTGTATATTCTGAGTTTTGCCAAATTTAAATTAACAATTCAGTATTTTGAGTTATTCAAGTCCGACATGTGAGGATGCGAATAGTTAAAAATATCGGGTCGTTACAGTTGGTATCAGAGCTTTGACTCTAGGAAAACTTAGCAGATATGGTAAATTTATTTACAGAATCACTTTCGTTCAAGCTTGAATCTCTTCCTCTTTGACTCTGCTTCCTTTGAATTTTCGAACATTCCCATGGTTCCGAAATCCATTCTTGTCCCTAATTGTTCTTCCTCTTTTGATTCTGGAGTATCCCATAACTCCGCTTCGAATGAGATTTTTAATGAGTCGGCGGTCTCGCCAACCTCAAATTGACTTGTGAAGGGGGTGAAACCCCTTTACAATTTGAGTAGATTCACCGAATATTTCTATATCCTTGGTTTACGATGCTACTATCTCTTGCTATGCATGAATTATATCTCTTGAGATCGAATGTATATTTGCTTCAGAATACTGCATGGATCTTATTCTTGAAGTCACGGTTGACCCGATTAAGGTTGCCCGCAATTTATATAAGCTTATCCATTTCCTTATTCCATTAGTTAATCATCTTATCTCTTGTTCCAACTTATCCTCAAATAAAAATTTCCTTTGATTTGAGTTAATCAAATTTGAATATCTATCCTTGCTTTGAAAATATATTCCTGTATAGTGTATTTGTAAATCTATATTAAAAATGTTTCATATATTATGTTGTATGAGTTGTTGGTGTTGATTTCGGTTTTCGATCGATTCGTCTAATCAACGCTATCGATAGGATCTCCAAAACAACTGAACAGTGCAAACTGACACAATATAGTTTTCAAACTTAGTAAATAAAATTAATTTTGTATACTTATATTGTATAGGTATATAAGTATAATTTCCTGAATTTTGATAGTTAATTGAATTGGATGTTGAGAAATAATATTCGACTTTGTACTCATAGCTTATAACCAATAACTTTTGTTTCATAATTGAACTATAAAACATGGCTATAAATTAATTTGGGAATTCAAATGAATTTAAAACAAGAAACTAAGAATTTAATTTTCGATGGTTTCAAACTTTCTGTTTAAAGTTTTAAAGGGTGTATTATTTAAAGTATTTGAAGTAGAAACTGTTTCAAAGAATTTTTAATTTGTAAATCAGTACTCTTTTCTTTGTCACTGGAAAATAATTTTGGTGATAACTGCAGCATCATCGACACTCATTTTCGAGTTTCGAAATGAAGAGACCATTTTGTAATTTTGCTACAGTCTTGCTTTGAAGAATTAAATTGATTTGGATTTCTAAAAATTATGACTTGATTTATAATGGATGTGATATATGATTTAAATTTGATAGGATATATATTGAGTACATATATTTATTTATCTCTAAATTGTTTGAAGTTAATTGAAAATTTAATTCTTAAAATTTATCTTACAAGATGATTTCAATTATAAAATGAAGACAAAATTTTTAATAAATATTTAAGCTTGGGTTAATTGCATTAGAAAATTTTATTTGTATAATATTCTGTTGCATTCCAATGTAACTTACCTAAATTATTAGAAGTTGACAATGTAATTGAATAATATACAATATGAAATGATTTTAAAGGAATTAGAGTAGTCATAATAAGTGTAAATTTAGTTAATATATGTTATTAGTTATATTAAGTGAAATAAAGTTAATAATGATTTTGACTAAAGAAGAAATAAATTTATTGAATAAATTATAAGTATAATAAATGATTTTCAAATCCATAATTTTATAAATTGATAATTGGATGATAAGATAATGAAATAAGAAATAGTTAAGATTTATTTAACTAAGGTGAAATCAAGTGTTACTTTAAGTTGAAATTTTTGTGGTTTTAAATTTATTATCTTATCTTGTTTTCCAATCTCTTTTCATTCGGGATGTTCCAATTCTCCTGCATCCTAAAGCGGGAAAGTGAACTATGAATTGATCTTATACCCAAAGTTCGTCTTCCTCCCATAAGAACTTATCTTCACCTGTCAGTTTTGGAAACTTTTCAAAGAATCTCTGGTACTCTCTTGAATCTGAGCACTGTTTACCATCCACAGACCGACGGTCAAACGGAAAGAGTGAACCAGATTCTAGAGGATCTTCTTCGTGCTTGTGTTCATGATTATGGAGGATATTGGGAAGATCATCTCCATCTGGTTGGATTCACCTATAATGACAGTTATCTGGCATAATTTCAATCTTCTTTTCATCGTATCTTAATCCTATCTCATTCTATCCTGTTTTCCTTGTTTTCCCTGTCTCGTTCCTTTTCGGGGATGAAAAGTTTTGAGTGGGGGAGAGTGTAACAACCCATAATTTTGTAAATATTTTTAACTAAATTTTTATTTGAAAACTTTGATTTTCAAATCATAAAAAATTGAATTTCTGGAATTTTTCCAATATAAGTTTGGAATTTATTTTCCAAATACAATAAATTAAATATTTTCTGAAAATTTTATATTTTGGTCAACTCTAGTTAAATTATGAATTTCAATTTAAATTTTTAAATTAGAGTTTTTAAATTTTAATCTTTTTCTTCGAAGTAGAACATAATTCTTATATCCGTTCTGCTTTTCGTTCGTCAAATTCTATTTTGTACTTTTGAAATTGGATAAAATACAGTGTTTTACACGCAATGATTTTTTATATTTTTATTTTCTATTTTTCCTATGTTTATTTCTTTAATTTTTATTTTCTATTTTAATTGTATAAACTTTGATTATATTTATTTGATTTTGGTTGGTTTTATTTTCAATAATAGCTTTGGAAATTTCAAAAGACTTCGGTTCCTCTTCCTTTATTTGTGCCTTTCCTTTTCCCTAGCCTTCCACATCTTTAGGCGTTCATCTTTTCATAACCCTAGCCGCCAATGAGTGTGTAATTCATGTACCAAAATAGTTTCTCATCTCTCAATTCATTTGCGTGAAAAAAAAAAATATGCAAGCTCTAAATTCCATGGCTTCCTTCTCTTCCTCCTTCTTTTTCCTTTTTCCTTTCCATTTTATTCAAGTAAGGCTCGGCCATACCTTACTCTAGCCGACCTCTCTTCCTTACCACCACCACCATGATCGACCTTTACCCCTCCTCATCACCACCAAGCCTTGCCGTGACCCATTGATGCAAACACCATCTCATATTGTTGAAACCCTAGCCGATCTTCACATGACCATCCAATTCCACTTTAAATTGCCTCGACCACAACACCACCACCATCTCCATCCCCTGCCTGTGACCATCACCTACTCCAGACCTGACCAGATATAAATAATAATAAGTCCAAAATATAAATATGGCAAAGCGTCACTTTCTGCTAGTCTATCTGCGCAGCTCCAAGTGCCGTTTACACCCGCTATCTAGTTTACTCATTTAAGAGCGTCCGAAATAATAAGAAGCAAAGCTTAAAATCTTGAGTCAAACAACAGTCTGGTGTGAGCGATAATAATGTCAAAACACTATAATAGTCAGTATAGTATATGGAACAGAGAGTATGGAGAATCATACCTGACACGTCCTTGCATCCACGGAGTTAGCACATAACACAAGATATATGATACTCTATATCATAGTCATCGTAGTGTACCATACATCAAAGAACTAAATGTGTTTAGTTACCTGCATTTAATATCTATATCATATGACATCCCCATGATAATAGACAATCAAGCAAATATAGCATCCATAATCCATCCTCGCATTCACTCAGATCAATCGATGTGTACGAAACTCTATGCACGAAATCCTATCCTATGGAATTTTTTAAAATGTTATATCGCTTTTGAACGACGTTTTCAACCAACTAAGCAAACAAGGATACATGCAACCAACAAATATACTAAAATATATAATAGCCTACATACATCTGCAATAACACAATACAATATATCCAAAACAATCAATGAGGATCAATATCAAAATAGCATAAATCTATCAATATGGTTAAAATAGTGCGTCAATGAGAAAATTGTGATATTTGATTTAAACTTATTTTAAAACACTTTTAAATTCGCATATAAAATAATATACAGATTTAAGTATTTAAAAATCAAATTTTAAAGTTAGAAATTATTTCAAAATGTCATTTTAATATTTTATTAACGATCATAGTATGATGAGAGACAATATTACTTACCTCAATAAAAATCATTCAAAATAACACCAAGCCATAGAGCTCTTCATCATGAGCATAATGAAAGAAACTACATATCCAAAATGGACCTCGTATGCAAAAGATATGAATTATATAAGAAACCGATGTATATTAATTAACTAATTAACTTATTAATTAACATAATTAATTATTTTCATAATTCATTCTCTCATACACTTGCACGTGTGCATTTCCCCTTTTGCTTTCTTTTCTATTTCCTCTACATGGATGTCACATCATCATTCATTATTCTATTCCTCTCTCCTGTACACTTCTGTTCTCCTACACTTATCATTGCCTCTAGCCGTATATTTTCTTTTCCTCACATGTGTCCCTTTCATAGACACACATGAAGATCCAACCTCTCACAACCATCACCTAAGAACGTTGATGATCCTCTCCACCACCCCTGCCTCATCTCCAGCCATATAACCTGCCTCTAATCAAATCCTTTTTTCCTTTTCTTTTTCTTTGACGTAAACTACCTGTCACTAAAACAACATCGTTACCACCGCAAGCCTTACCATTGCCTACATAGCTGCTCCTACTCTGGTTAATTCGACACCGGACATCCTCATCCGCTGCCTATGTTCATGAAATAATTGCCAACCCATTTCTTATTCGAAACTATTAAATAAACAACCACCACCATGTTCATCCCTAACCCTCATCATTCACATTTCCAGACTCTCCTTATTGATACGAACAAACCCTTATCATCAAAACCCATTTTGGATCCCTTCAAAAAAATCAACTCCTTTGCCGGATCTGCAATTTACAACCACCACGTCCTGATCTAGGTCGATCCAAGGCCATCATCGCGTAGCCCTCAAAAAATATAAAGACCTGGATTTTATTTTGTCAGCAACGGTGAATATTTGATGGAGAAAGAGGGGGAGAAAGAAAGTAGGAAGTTGGGTTGCCATAGAGAGAAAGAGATGTGGGAGGAAGGAAATGAGAATGTGCGGCTACAACGAGTAAAGTATTTAAAAGAGATGGGTAGGGTTAGGGCTTGTTTGTACCCCTTTTTATCCAATTTTGAAAATTCAAATGGAAGTTCAATGCTTGTACAGCATGTAGGAACATTCGATTACGACGATTCTTCAAGAACGTGAATCGTTGCATTTTCCCGTTTCGATAGTACAAGTTTCGTTGAAATCCGCGACTATGCCCCAGACTGCTAGTTTTAGACGGTTTTAAGTCGCATGGGCTATCAGGACATCCGACCATGAAATTTTTTGACTACGCGGCTCATACACTTTCTCTTTAACCAAGGATGTTTTTCGCTGATCCAAGTTCTCCGGTGCACAGGTGCGCATATATCGACGTAGTACGTAAAACCATCAAAAATGCCGAAAATTATCAGGGTCAAAATCTCCAATAAAATTACTAAGGGTCAAAAATGTCAATACTCGATAGAATCTAAAGTCATATAAAGTCATACGGTCTAATATGAATTTAAAAATAATATTTTACAATCCTTCGATATGTAAGATACAGATCCTTACATAGCCCAAAGTCACTTATGAAAAGTAAAGTGCACACGAGCTAAAAGAATATGTCGGTACCTACCTATGATGTTTGGTGTGAGTTGCATCATTTCACTTGCCTTGATTTTCATTTGTCGACTTGACCTCTTTTGAGCCTCTTTTCAACCGTCTTCGAGTTAACTTTAGCGATCTTCTTGATAACACTCGAGTTATCCTATTTTCTTTGTTGTCATCTCACCAATCTTTGAGATGATCATACAAACTATGTGAAAAATACTTGATACCGAGTCATTGGGAGTCGTACGAAGTTTTGGAGGAGAATGTGGAAGATGTGATAGGTCAGTGCCCACCTATGGCCACCAACTCGGTAATGAGTTTAGGTGTTCGATGCAACTTGTGTGAAACTTTTTCACTTGCTTCTTTAGTCTTTCTGAGTGAATTTCCAAGTTTGTGGATTGTTTCATTCTTGATTTGTTCTTTTAAGTCCACTTGAATTCTGCTTTGCTAAAAAGCAACTTAATAAAAACCAAACTATTTAATATTTATATTAAAACACTTGTTCAACTTTGATGTTTGTCGAAAGCTATCTTTATATCCATTCTTGGATCGTATCCGAAAAACCTACAAATTCAATATTTCTCCCACTTATATTGAGATACTTCGGTTGTTATATGCAAATAGTCTAGTCTAAATCATTATTTAAAATATTTCATTTCAGTATGTATGTACCCAAAAAAAAGTCATACCAAGGGATAATTTTACAAACAAAAATTTGAATCAACTTAAGCATATTGAACGGTGAATCTATTGCGCTAATTTCAACAATTTAAGTTTATGGTTTTATTCCTATTAGTGTTGCTCATTATGTCTAACTGCATTAGCCTTTCTCTTGAAGACATATTTGTTGTTGGTGGATTGTATCCCTTCAAGTACAACTACCAAAATCATATTTTTAACAGCGTACTTGGAATCCTTTTTAATTTGTGCATCACACCATATGGAAAGTCAATACTCTTATTGGTTTAATTGGAAATTGAGGATTATCTACTCCTGATATCGATAAGAAAGTCATAGTCTCATATCACTATGCGAGAACACTTCTTAGACTCTCTAATGTGTTGTATTCATTTAGGTTAGATTAATATCATTTCATCCCAGTTTCTTCTTTGGATCATATCCAAATCCATTCTACCACTAATAATTTCTAAAAGAAATTCCTTTGCACGAAGTTGGTATAGCTTGAAAAAAAAGTTGTTTCTCAGTCTAATGGAATAGGTATTCATAAATTTTTTATGATGCCCTATATATAAAACTAATTTTGTTTTAGTTTACAAAAGTTATGTTCAAAACATAAATAGGTCATCCAATGACAATCGTTCCCAAACTTCTTTTAGGGTGATTTATACATGATCCTTCAAATAAAATTGTTATGTGTGGTCTTTCAACACACACAACACGCCAACTCCTTAGTCTATGATATGTTGGCGTTTCTTATAAACTTTTATCTAATATGATTTTGCTAGCTATTCTTTAGATGAAATTAGTTTTTAACTTCATATACTACTCTTAAGAATATGACCTTTTATAAAGAAGTTAACTCAACTTCATCCATAATTAATTATACTTCGTTCAACAAAGTCAGATTACTCCTTATCGATACATCATTATATATCAAAGGAAAGAATAACTTTTGATGTTGAATCTTTATTCATATTTAGGCACATTTGAAACTTTTTCTAATATAATTACTCGTTCGATCAAATGGAATCATTTTTATTTTCTATTGCATGTCATTTTATTTATTTTCCTTTCATATTTTATGAACACATCATTAACAAACCACATATGTATTATACACATGTTCATGCTTGTGATAATTTATCGACGAATATAATAAAGTATGTGGAACCATTTTTAAATTAATAGACTTTCGATTACATACATACATACATACATACATATATACATATATATATAGGTATATCAATTTGTAGAGTTCATCAACTTTTATGATGCTCCCGCTGAATGGGTGTTTTCCCTTAATTATCTAACATATCATTTACTAGTACCATATGATTTATAATCATATAATAAAAATTATTTCTCAAAACTATGGCATAGTCTATAATTTCAAAATAATTGCAAATAAATTTAGAAACATATATAGTTTTCAATGCATCACAGATACCGGTACTATAGTTTTATTTTATAATGAATATAAAACAATGTCCATTTTTCAGTCAATACCGAAAAATAATAATTATTTCATTATTAATATTTGGTACATTTTACAACTAAAAAATTCGTAACTTGATGTAATCAATAAGTGTTATGTGACATGCTTCCACTATTTCTACCATTACTATAATAGCATATGAAAAATGAAGCTCCTTTGGCCGCTTATTACAGGCTATTTATTTCATTTACTGTGACTGGTTTACAGTCGATAATTTTGTGATCAAGTACCTCAAATTCAAAGAAATAAATATCATAGAAAACAATTTTCTATGTGAAAATACTTTTGGAATAGAAATCATATTTCTCATTATAATGTTAAAGTATATATAATTAGCTTACAATTATTGGTTTAGAATTTCTTTATGAGGTAGAAGTAACCATTCACTATCTTTATGCCAACCTTGTCTTAGGTTACATCCACTTTTATACATTCGATTTTCTTTCTAAACGGTTGAACCATTCAATGGAAATCCTTACGCGATATCATAGCGAACTCTTTACAAAAGTGCATTTGGTCGGCCTTAACTTTTTAAGGATATCAAATAAATTGCACTTTACGTAAACTGATCAAGCTAACATTTTGGTGATCGAATTCTTAGATCTATCATGTAGCCTTTGGTCCAATGTTACATCAACACATTACGATTATTATTGTGATCAATCACACTTCATACTATAGTTTACTTGCTTATTTCAATGAACTAATTTCATTGAAGTTCCATACAACATGAGTTATGATCATTCACCATATAAATTCATATGTGACCATATATAGATCAAATATCCATATTCTTGCATTGCTTTTAGAGGTTGTAACTCATCGAAGACAATACATAGTTTTGGAAAAGTAAACTCGTATGCAGCCAAGTTGGAATGTATTTAGTGATTGTATAATTAGGCACTTGTTGGGTCAACATGTAAAAGTTTGTTGGTAAGTATATTTTATATTTTTATTAATCAATATTAGTTCAGTTCATATGTATATCTCATTTGATAAACATTTTATCATTTATATTTAATGCACAAATTTAACAATGTAGATCATTATAACTTTATATTGCGTATATTCTTACAATATTAGAGAGGTTAAAAGTTAGAATTTCATTTTTCTAATGAGGTTCCCACTAGTTTGTTATGTCTCTCATAACCCTAAAATGAAACATAGAATTCTTTTGACTTCTTTAATGGGTGTTAGGACTCATGTGTCTTGGGATTCTAACCTTAAGGAAAGCTCAGCAAATCATAGGCCCTCATATCATAGATAATTCCTTATCAGTTGTATCACATACAACTCCTACCCTTGTGGTTCTTGTCCTAATCTCATCTTTACCTTGAGGATAGCTCAACAATAAAGAGAGATTATCACTCATACCTACCGTTTTTCAATGGCTAAAGTATAATGCACACACCTTGTGGAAAGCTCAACAAATAGGTGCGGTTATCTTACCACGTCAATTTTATATATTCATTTTCCTACACATAATATGTGGAAAGATAAACAAATAAGGAGTATGCAAGTAATCTATTAATATATATAAATGGTAGATGACAACATTTATATTAAAGATTTAGAATCTCTAGTGTATTTAAATTGAGTGATGTCTACTTATAGAATAATATATTTCTTATGAAATACCATCGTGATTCAAGTGTCAAACACATCAGAAATCATAATATACGTACAATACATGTGTATTTAATCCTCAGGTCTAATTGAGCTTTTTAGTATTCCACTTTCAGTTTATACATTTATATTATAGAAGTTTTATTATTAGATAACTTTTATACTTCATCTAGCTTATATGATATTTTATGTATAAAATTATATTAGTTAAATCTTATTTAATTAATTTAATTAATTTACTTTTTTAATTAATTACTATATTATCCAATTTTAACGTATTCTATTAAATACATATGCACACTATAACTTTTATAGAAATACACCTATATCTTATTATGTATTTTAATTTATTAATCAACTTTTAATTATTTATTTAATTTAAAAAATTTAACTAAATTTAATTAATTTCAAAAATTCTTTTATACATGCATGTACACTCATATTGTCTTAAATAATTTAAGGCAACAAAATCATATATATTATATATAATATACATGTATATATATTCAATTAATTAACTTATTTAATTAATTCATTTATTTTGTTAATCTTATTAATAAACAATATTTTAAAATTAGTTTTACAATGTTTTCAATAATTTTGAAAAATTATATTATAACTTTTATAGCATGTATTTTTTAAAATTTACCTTTTAAATTTAAGAATTTTATTTTAATTTTCAAAATAATTGAAAATCAATATCATAAAATTTAAGATAATTTTCTTATTTTAAATTTAACTTTTAATTTTTTTTAATTTCAAAATAGATTTTGAAAATTAGGCCAAGGTACATAAGGGATAACCTTTGGGCATACCTCATCATTTTGGACCTAGTTAGTTGGTACATAAGGTAGAGTTCTTGATCATCCAAACCTAACATTAGACACTACTTTTCTAGACAACCTACTGCATAGATAGACTTTAATAGGTTAGCCCTAATAGTGCAAATTTAGACCGCATATGTTATTTGGCTATAATACTAATGTTAGAACTGAGCCAGCCTGCATCAGAGTAATCGGGTAAATTTCAATTATTTGGATCTTTTGAAGGGCCTATGTAGTCTAATTCATTTAGAACTTTTCTAAAATTTCCATTATATAAAATTAATATTTTATTTGTATTTATAAACAAAGGTTTATTTTTTATAATTTTTATTATATATATACACACACATATGTATGTATATCATATATACATGCGTGCATGTACGCATGTAATAGAATAATGTGTACATGGTTTGACATACCCGTATATAGATGTTTGGATTTACATCGCAGCGGACATGTTAGACCTACTTGTGTTCGATCTATTATCTAAATGTGTATGTATGCATAAAAATATTATATATATATATATTTATATAAGTATGTAAATTATAAATGCATATTCACTTTTACGTAAGTTAAAATAATAAGTGCGAACAATTTGTGTAAGACATTTACGAAACTATGTTTAAACTCACACACATGTATATATAAAATCATATCATGAAATTAATTAAATATTTGTTTATAAAATAATTTAAGAGTATATATATGTATATATGTATGCATGTGTGTATAAAATATTTCAAAGCTAAAACAAATAATTTTTTATTTTTATTTATAAATTATACACACACACACAAATGGATGCATAAATATTAATAATAATAAATATTAAATTTAAATAATTACATACTTACACTCTCGACCCAGATTTAAAATAAATTTCTTAGTTTTATTTTCAATTTTAAAATTAAAGTAAACATATATTAATTATTAATTCTATATGGAATTAATTATAAAATAAATAGAAAACTATTATTTTTAACTCCAAAACCATATTATATAATTTTTATAAACTTTACATAAAGTTTAATATTATATACGCACACGCACGTAATCGATTTAAATTTAATAAATAGGTACACATGTGTATTCATATTTATTATAATTAAAAATGTTAAATAAAATATTTTTTTGTCGAAATTATATTTTAATAAGTAGATTTTATAAAATTATAACATGTAATATATATGAATTTAAATCTTTATAATTAATTACTAGTTTACAGTCAATTACAATAATATTTCATTATATAAAAAAATAATATTTTTTGCTGGCCATGAGTATTAAGTATGATAAACATTCACAAAATAATTTTTTTATATAGATTTAATAATACGCAGAACCAACGATTTGTAACAACATTTGGATATACAAGATTCATAACATAATCTAACATCATATCATATGAATAATATGGCATATAAAAGTATTATAATGATGACAAAATAGAGATTTACCTTTCACCGAGACCCTTGTGTACACGTTAAATGTTCAATAGACCCCCTTGAAATGTTGAACTACCTTACCACCAATGATGGAATCGAAGTGTTTTGATGTAATTTTTACTTAGATTTTTGGGGATTAGAGGAGGGGTATATCGGCCGCAAGAGAGATTGGAGAGCAAAAATCTAAATGAAATGATGTAAAGAGGTGGCTTATAAATAGAAAGCCAAGAGAGTGAAAAGTGGATCTCATCCTAATATCTCTTTCTTACTATTTCCATTCTTTTAATCTATCAAACTCCTCTCTTATTGCCATCATATGTGTAACGACCTGGAATTTTAAACGCTTTACATTAAATACCGAAATTATTTAATAGAATTAATTTAATAAGCTTATTTAAACCCTTTTTAAATAAGAAACAATAATAGTAAACTTTTACATTTTAATCAAAGTGATAAAACTTGTTTTAATAGTAATAATTTTTAATTAACGTGTGAAATTATCTTTTGTCCCGCATGTTGAATCATATGTTTTGATTCATAACAAATAGCTCAAACAAATCAGTAAATGAGACTATATGGACAAGCGAAAAAAAGAGAAAGAAATATGCTGTTAAAACTACAAAGGAGACAAGACTACAAAACATAGTACAGTATGTTTATTTGTCGAAGTTTTTGGTCTTAGAATTGTTAAAATCTATTCTCAAGTAGTCCACACAAATCAAAGTTGTTTTAAGCTTCAAATTCTTCAAAATTAATATGAACTGTGCACTGACAGTCAGGTTAGTCAACTGATCATATATGACCAGTCGACCGAACCTTCTCAATTGCATAGAAACACTCTGTTTTGCACCAACTTTGAATTTTCAGTTGACTGGCCGTTTTGGGTCAGTCGACTGGACTTTTTCCAACAGCTATTTTTCTGAACAGACACTTCCATTTGCCAAGAGATACGATCTAAATTGAAGAGTTATTGATGCTTCTTTTGGTCAGAACTCTTCGTGAATGGTTGCAGCTATTTATCCACTATATAAACACATAAGATTCACTTCACAAATCACCGAATTTCATTTTATTTTCTGATCATACTCTCTACTATCTTTGCATTTTAAAAAGCGATCACAATTTACATATATTGCTTGAATCTCTAAATCAATTAACTTATTCTTCGATTCAAAGCAATAATCTTCTTTCTAAATCTTTACACACACATATATACTTGAGGAAAAGATTATAGGAAGGTTGTACTATCAAAGACAAATCAGTGTTAACAAGAACACAAAGTGTCAAAGCAATTTTATTGAAACTGTTGAAGTACTGTTCGATTATTCAATCGGGCAAAGTCCTCTTTTGGTTCTTAGAGGCAGAAAAATCATGATTTGTTGCTTTGGTGTTGTATACCTTTTCCTCCGGGTTAAGTGAGGGGTTGCTGTGAGAAATTCCAAAGGGAAGTCTGGAATTGGACGTAGAACGGGAAGTTCAAACTAGTATAAAAACTCCTGGTGTGCTTATTCTTATTTACTTTACTATTATTATTTGTTTTCGCTTTTAGGTTATAATACATTCCATATTACACGATCCTAAGTGATAACTAGCCACACAGTAGTCACTTTCATTTGGTATCGGTTCAGGACATCCTATAACCGTAACATAGTTATTTGATAACTTTTTGCTAATATGGAAAATAACACCAGCACAAACACTGTCATTAACACTAGTTTATTGAAGGTCAATCTACTGCACAACCTCCACTAGTCAATGGCATGAATTATAATTACTGGTCAACTAGAATGAGAATAAATGTGCAATCTAATGGTTTTGAAACTTGGAACATTACTCAAAATGAATATACCATTTCAACGGATGATTTTTCATCTTGGACTACTGCACAGAAAGCTGATGCTACTTCAAATGCTAAAGCTATGAACAAATTATTTTTTGCATTAGATAGAAATGAGTTTAATAGAGTCAGTATGTGTACAACTACTTATGAGATATGGAGAACTCTAAAACTAACTCATGAAGGAACTAACAAAATTAAACAAAGCAAAATTTCTATGTTGAAAAATCAGTTTCAAAATGAAATCAAACGAAAGTATAAATGACATATACTCTAGATTTCAAGATATATATCACTCACTACTGGTACTAGGAGAAAAATTTTCTGACTTTGATGTAGTATCAAAAATCCTAAATTCTTTAACGGATGAATGGGAAAGAAAGGTCCTACCTATTGAAGAAGCAAATGATCTTTCCACTATGAAACCAGAAGAGTTAATAGGAAATCTAATGTCATGTGAAGTGAATTTGCAGGCAAAGAAAGTTCAAGCACTAAATAAGAAGAATCTAACATTTCAAGCTGAACAAGATAACTCTGACTCATATGAAGAGGATATGGAATTTATTGCTAAAAATTTCAAAAAGTTTTTGAAATTCAAAAAGAATAACAAGTTCAGGAGTTACAAAAATAACTCTAGCAACAACAATAATAGCAATAAACCATCATCTTCTGTCATGGAATGTTATGAATGTCATAAAAAGGGTCATATGAAGAAAGATTGTCCAGAAAAACAGAAAAATAAATTCAAGAAGATTAAGAAGAAAGCTTTTTCAGTAACATGGGATGATTCAGATTCTTCTTCATCAGAAAGCGACAGTGACAGTGACAAAGAGCAAGCAAATGTATGCTTCATGGCTACATATAATGATGTAAGTGAACTAAGTTTTGAATATTTAGTTGAACTTAATTCAGAACTAGTGGATTTTGTAAAACAAACTAAAAAGCAAAATATGGAGTTACAAGGAAAACTAAATAGATCTGAATTAGAAATTAGTATGCTAAGAGATGAAAAGAAGATTTTAGAAGAAGAACTTGAAAAAACTCAAGAATCTAATTTTAATTTAGCATCTCAACTTTCTATGATAACTCAGGAATTAGAAATTCAGAAAAATAAAAATTATGATCTATCAGTTGAAATTAATGGTTTAAAATCTAACACTAAAGTATTAGAGTTAGAAAAATCAAATCTCAAAACTAAGTTAGAAGACATTAATAAAAATATTTCTAATTTAATTAAAGGATGAGAAATTTTTTCTAAAATAATAGAAAATTCTCAGTCTACTTCAAATAAAATGGGATTAGGATATAAGAAAATTGAAAATCCAAAGAAATCTAGAAGGTTTAAAAATAAATTTAAAAACAAAATTAAGAAAGATATTAATAAAAAAAATTCTAAAGATTTTAAAACTATTAAAATATAGTTTCCTAAAACAAATAATAACTTAATTAGGAATAAGCATATCAAAACATTTATGGAAATTGTTCATAAAAATGATAATTAGGGAATTTTGAACCTTCTTGGGTTTGGTTTCTAAGACCTAACTCTTAGGACCCCAAAAAAGAAAAGTGGGTACCATCTTAATATTTAATTTTTGCAGCTACCACTTAAAAAGAGAGGAAAATGGATTTTAGACAGCGGTTGCCCGAAACACATGACTGGTAATAAAGACATGTTAACAAACATAGTCTACTCAAATGGAGGATCGGCCACTTTTGGAGATAATTCAAAAGGTTATGTTATCGGCAAAGTCGATGTGAGCAACAACAGTATCTCTAACTCACCTCTCATTACTGATGTTTTATTAATTAAAATCTTAAAATATAATTTATTAAGCATAAGTCAATTATGTGATAAGGGTTTTAATATATCTTTTTCATAAAATAAATGTATTATTTTTGATAAAAATCAAAATTTTATTTTTGAAGGTATAAGAGATGGAAATTTTTATATTTTAAATATGAATATAAATTATAACAAAAACATGTGTTTAGTAGCTAATGATTCTTAGCTATGGCACAAAAGATTTTGTCATATAAATAATAATACTATTAATAAAATAGCTAAAAATGAACTTATTGAAGGTACCTGATATGAAATTCAAAATTGATAATGTTTGTGATGCATATCAGTTAAGAAAATTAATAAAATCTTCTTTTAAATCCAAGAAAATTATATCTACAACACAACAACTTGAACTACTACATATGGACCTTTTCGGACCTACTCAAGTTCAATCTATTAATCACAATAGATACGTGTTTGTTATTGTAGATGATTTTTCAAGATTTACATGGACTATTTTTGTGAAACATAAAAGTGATACTTTTGAGAATTTTAAAATTTCTGTAAAAAGAATTCAAAATATAAAGAATTTAAAAGTTAAAAATATTAGAAGTGATCATGGAGGTGAATTTGAAAATGAAGATTATGAACATTTTTGTAACAAGAAAGGAATTAATCATAATTTCTCCTTTCATAGAACACCACAACAAAATAGGGTTGTAAAAAGGAAAAACGGAATATTACAAGAATGTGCACATACTTTATTAAATGGAAGCACTTTACCTAAGCATTTCTAGGCAGAGGCTGTTGCAACTGCCTGTTATGTTTTGAATCGTGTTTCTATTCGATCATTAACAAATCATACTCCATATGAACTTTTAAATGGTAGAAAACCTAATATATCATATTTCAAAGTTTTTGGTTCAAAATGGTTTATACTTAGCACTAAAAATCAGCTTGGCAAGTTTGATCCAAAATCCGATGAAGGAATATTCATAGGATATTCGGAAAGAAGCAAATCTTATCGAGTTTTTAATACAAGAATTAAAGTAATCGAAGAAACTCTTCATGTTTAATTCGATGAAAATGTCAAAATTTCTTCTAAAATTACAAACTTGGAAAATAATTCAAATAAAATTCTAACAAATAATTTAGAAGATGATGATTTTATTTTTAAAATAGTAATACTGGTAATACTAGAAAAAATGAAAACATCGTTCAAAATGAAAATATAGTTAGATCTCCTTCAAGAATTCTTAGAGATCACCCTGTTCAAAATATTTTTGGAGAAGTAAATTCAAATGTAAGAACAAGACATAAATTAAATCAAATGGGCCATACAGCTTTTCTCTCTAATAAAGAACCTAAAAATATTAAGGAAGCCTCAATTGATGACTATTGGATTATAGCTATGAAAGAAGAGCCAAATCAATTTGAAAGAAACGATGTTTGGGAATTGGTACCCAGACCAAATGATCAATCACTCAATGGTACAAAATGGGTTTTCAAAAAAATAGTTGATGAACAAGGTAACATTACTAGAAATAAAGCTAGATTAATAGCACAAGGATATAATCAAGAAGAGGGAATAGACTATGAAGATACGTTTGCTCCTATCGCAAGATTAGAAGCTATACTTATTCTATTGGCTTTTGCATGTTTTCATAACTTTAAATTATATCAAATGGATGTTAAAAGTGCTTTTCTAAATGGATATATAAAAGAAAATTTTTATATTAAACAACCTCCTCTTTTTACTCATGAAAAATTTCCAGATCACGTTTATAAACTTAAGAAAGCTTTATATGGTTTAAAACAGGCACCTCATGCTTGGCACGACTGACTTAAAAGCTATCTACTAGGCTCTGGTTTTG
Source organism: Allium cepa (assembly GCA_030765085.1). Classification (NCBI taxonomy): domain Eukaryota; kingdom Viridiplantae; phylum Streptophyta; class Magnoliopsida; order Asparagales; family Amaryllidaceae; genus Allium; species Allium cepa. The sequence goes on along the minus strand of CM060939.1, from coordinate 526,878,529 downwards.
AGATTGGAAAAGTTGATCAAACATTATTTATTAAGAAAACTAAACAAGATATTTTAATTATACAAATATATACTTATGATATTATATTTGGTTCAACAAATGAAAAATTATGTCAGGAATATTCGACTACCATGACAAATGAATTTGAAATGTCACATATGGAAGAACTATTATATTTTCTTGGACTTCAAATCAAGCAATTACAAAATGGCATTTTTATTAATCAAGAAAAGTATTGTAATAATCTAATTAAACGTATGGGCACGGAAAATACTTCTGCCAAACTAACTCCTATGAGTACAACTATACATCTTGACAGAGATGAAAATGGTAAGATGTCGATCAGAAACTATATCGAAACATGGTTGGATCATTACTTTATTTAACTGCTAATCGACCTGACATTATGATGAGTGTTTGTTTATGTGCTCGATTTCAAACAAATCCTAAAGAATCACATATGCGAGCAGTAAAACATATAATTCGTTAACTTAGCAAAACCAATGACTTGGACTATTTTATCCAAAAGAATTTCCTTTTGAATTAGTATCTTATGGTGATGCTGATTTTTGGAAGAAGTTGGACATATAGAAAAAGTACAAGTGGAACTTGTCATTTCATTGGACGATTCTTAGTATCTTGGTTTAGCAAGAAATAATATTGTGTTTCACTATTGACATGTGAAGCAGAATATAAATCTGCAGCTTTAGCACGTGCTCAAGTAATCTAAATGCAACAAACATTACAAGATTTTGATACAAAATTAAATAAATCTATAATATATTCTGATAACACCCGTGCAATAAATTTATCTAAAAATCCTATGAATCGCTCACGAACTAAACATATTGGTATTCGTCATCATTTTCTTCATGATAATATTGAGAAGGATATAATAAATTTAGAATTTGTAAATTTTGAAAATCAGTTAGCTGATATTTCATTAAATCACTAAATGAAAATTGTTTTATAAAACTAAGAAGAGAACTAGGTATAATATCTTTAAAAGAATTGTAAAATTTCTAAAGTAATTTAAAAAAAAAATCTGGCACTCGAACTTAGAACTCATATAGGACAGAACTTCAAATCTGTATAGGTTTCGTGATGTATGTTTGTACTTGAGGTTGTCGACCTACAATAGATGTCGAACTAAGGTTGAGGCTTGGTGGAGTTTGGATGGGAGTTTGGCAAAGTAGTGGATGTCGTCGTGTTCCTCTTGAGGAGCTACATTTTTTAGCGTCGAGAGTTGGTGCTCTGATCAACTCTGGTAAATCGCAACTTCCAGGCAGCTTATTAGGGCACGAAGGTCGCGTTCTAGTAGAGGGGTGCGTGCATATAGTGGTTGGCATTATTGAATCCATCATCACGCTAGAAGATGAAAGGAAGCGGCCGTGGTGGATTTCATTGACTGTAGCTCTTGGGAGGGAGGTATGTGCGCATGGCTTTTTGGGTTTGTGCACATCTCTACATAGGATTTTGAATTTGAGAATAGGGGTAGAGAGGGAGAAGGATTAAGGTGATTAATATTATAACTAAAGTAAATTAATTAAGTTTTAAATATCAGTTCTTATAAAAATTATAACTGTATAGAAAAAGATCGCTATATTTGCACTTTAAGAATTTAGTTTAAATAAAGTATAAAATGGTGGAATACTTTAGATATTTTTCTAAATTTTTTTGGAGGACTTTAAATGGAAAGTTATTAAAGTATTCTGAAAAGAGGTCCAAAATTTAAAAGTTTTATAATTATTCGTGGATTTTAAAGTATAGAATATTTTTTTATGATTCTTAATTAAGTTATAAAATAAGTATTTTTAAGAAATGTTTTAAACTATATGACATGTATTTTAAAATGTATTTAAGTATATATAGTTTTTATAAAATTAGTTAAATGTTTTAATAGTAATTTATAGTTTATATAATATCAAATCCTTAGAATTGAGTTTTATATTTTATTAAATATTTTAGAACAATCTCCATTAAATTATTTTCAGTATTCAAAGGTGTTTATATAAAGCTTGGAAAAGTAAGTTAAGTCTCTAATGAAGAGATAAAGGAAGAATTGGATTACAACACTTAAGTTATAATGAATGATTTTGTAAAGTTAAGTAAAAGTATATTTACTTGTTAACTTTGGAATATAATCGGATCTTTTAAAAATGAATGTTTTTAAGAGATAATTATAGAAGGAATGTTTTAGGTTGTCATGACAATGTTAGAGTAACACTTGTTTTAAATCCTAAAAAATGTAATTAGATCTTTAAAGAGAGTTTAAAGATATTGATTAAGTCTGAAGTGTTTTTAGTTTGTAGTAAATGGTGTTGTAGTAATATTTGTTTTTAAACCCTTGGTTTATATTTAAAGCGGTAAAATATTGTTAAATGAATTTGGAAACTGCTTAGATCTTAATAATATAATTAAAGATAATAACAAGTATGGAAACTTTGGAAAAATATTGAAAAGCATAAGTTTTAAAGTATAAAAGAGAGAAAAGGTTTATAGTAACAATATTTGAGTGACATTTGTTTTTAACCTCTTTGATTGTGTTTTAAGTAAGAAAAACATGTTATTGATTTATGAATATACTTATACCATTAAGATAAGTATTTGAATACTTTTGAAAATATTGAAATGTGTAGAAATAAAAAGGGAAGTTTTATTTAAATAGTGAAGTTTAATTAGTAAGCAAAGTTTCATTAATAAATAAGTTTATTGGGTAAAAAGAAGTTTTACTAATAAAAGAGGTTTTAATTAAGGGGCTGAGTATTTAGACACAAAATAAAACACAAATGGTGACACAAAAAGATCTAGATCATTGGATCCTTTTTTACCTTATATGGAATGTGGAGGATAATCCAATGCAGAAGATCCATTATTTCATCAATTGTGCTAACAAATTGTGTCTAAATATATTTTCCTTTAATTGATAAAGGATTAATTAAATAATAATAGGGTTTGAAGCCGTTTATATGACTTGATCGTACTTGTGTGTCGATGAAGTTTTATATGTTACTTGCTTGTGGATCGTACGTGGGACTTAATTTTCCTTATGTGATCATTTTCATTATTGTTGAAATGGACAAATATAACTCTATAAATATCTAGTAGAAACATGGAAATTATATGGTACATTATCCTCGGTGATGCTATATTGTACATATAAACTCATTTTGCTCTTCTAGGACAAATGATAAGGAAATCTGACCCTGACCATTTATGAGGTGATATCCGCTCTTATGCATTGTATATTTATTTCCAAAATAACGGGGTTAAGTTTATTGAAAGTTGATCAATTGGATTTTGGTGTGCTCGGCAAGCAAGGGAGTGTACTTACATGAGATGACTCGAAACCATAACCACTCCAAAACAATATATGCATTCTATGCATTGGAAGAGGTTCATGATTTGTTTGAGATGATGGAATCTATACGTAGATCCAAGGTTCGTGAACATGATGTGTTTTGTAAAGTTACTGTCTTTATTATGAAATGTTCTATTTGACTTGTTGAAGATTTTTGTCTTCTTGTCGAAAGCTGTAATTTTTTATTGATCTTTAGTAACATGAATTATTGACCGCCAACTGTTGCACTTTGCATAATTGTAGCTGAGTGTGATATGATAGTGATCTTTTGTTATTGTAATTGTCACCATATGAGTATTCAAATCCTCTGAATTTTAAAAATTGGATGTTAGTCTGACATACATGTATGTATGTTAACTGACCCCCGTTAACATTTGCACGTTCACGAATTGTTGCCAGTTTTTTTGTATCGAATTCCGTATTAACCATATAACGACCTGTTATCTTCAACCATTCGCATATTCACGTTGATTCAGGAAAATAATCAAAGCAAATAAATGGTAGCACGTTTCAAATTTGAACGGAAGGAAAGAGAAAATTCACAATTCCGGAAAAATATCTAAGTAACAGCTACATATTTATTCAAGTGCTATTAAAGAAATTTTTAAATTGTGAAGGCAACGTGACTCTACGGTATATTTTTAAAATAAGAATGCTGAACGAAAATCAACAGTTAAATATGGTGCGGTGTAAATGGCAAGAGTCACGCTGATTACTGAATAAAATAAAACGAATAACCATTTATTTATTTTTTTAGATGGTGGAAAAATGAAGAAATAAAAGGTCAGTGAAAGTAGGAATGAATATATTAGAAAAGTAACGATTCTAGTAGCAACTGTCATCTTAGATTAAGTTGAAAAATTTATAATAATTTATTACCGTGGCTATGGTTCAAATTTTTTTGAAAGCGAGGAAACCAAAAGGCCACAATTAAAGGTAAGCTTTAAATTTTTAATAAATACAAAACATACCTAAGTTTATACGTTTATAACTTTCCAGCTGTAGTGTAAATATATAATGAACGGTCATAATGAAAGAAGTGAAAACAGGGAGCGTAGGAAACGAAAGGTTAGAAAAATAAAATTTTCACCCTAAAATATACTTCCTTAATTTTTGATGAAAATTTATCATTTGCCACATTTAACTATACATAATCCAAATATAAGAATTTATTTCAAAATATTATTATTTAAAATTTCTCAGAAATCAAATTAAATACGCTAAATAAAACCATTAAAAATTAACAAATTTTTACAGGTCGTTACACTCTCCCCCACTCAAAACTTTTGGTCCCCGAAAAGGAAGAAGGTAGGAGAATTGAAACAACCAGAAAGATAAATAGATTGAAAGACAAGGATAAACAATTAATTTAAGACCATATAAATTTTACTTGAAATGTTCATTTGAAAACTTCATTTGAAATTAAATTTCTTTAATACTTAAAAAATAATTCAAACCCATTTGTAAAATTTCTTGCTTCCTTTATAAATACCATTTATAAGTTTTAAATAACACCTTTTTAAATATATATGAAAACTATTTGGAAACAGTTATTCACATCCTTGGTTATATTTTCAAGGAAGTTATTTGACAACATTAAATCCATAGTTTATAAATTTACTAATTTATCTTAAGACACTTTCTATATTATAGATAAATTAATACTCATTTCTCAAATATGTTATATTAAATTAATAACTTCTACAATATTAATGACACTAATGATTTACTATTAAACCATGTTTTATATAAATAAACAATATTTTAAGGATTATATTCAAAAAGGAAATGAGGGTAGATTCGAAAAACGGAATATATGTGAATAAATAAAGCTGAGCAGATAAGGTAGGTTCAAAGGGATAGTATCGGGCTCGAATAATTAAATCAAACCATAAAATTTTAATCTCAAATATTAATACAAATTTCTTTGTTGGAAATACCTTTATAATAAAATACTTTTCTATCGAAACGAATTTTCCCTTTCAAAAATACTTTTATAACTCGATGTTTCAACAAGTTTATCCTCGTTCTTGCAGACTCTGGCCATGCGTTGATCAGGCACAAAGCTAGAATTCTTCAAGTACTTAGTAGACCTGTTTCAACACCCAGTGAAAATACTTGAAAAACCTAAAAAAACAGATATGGAAAGTACAATCCAAACAAAACAATCAAATCAAAACCTTTGTCAAACCATGGTTCGCAAATAAACAATGGTTACGCCTGGATCCCCCAGGTAACAATCCGTATCCGTAAGCTTTCTCAGCCCTGCGAGTTACGCCATGATGACTAGTAGGGTGCAGGATACACAATGGTTACACCTGGGTCCCCCAGGAAACAATCCGTACCCCTAGGCAGTCTCAGCCAGGCAGTTTCGCTACTAATGCAACCTACACAGATTGTAGGATACACAATGGTTACGCCTGGATCCCCCTGGAAACAATCTGTACCCTTAGGCCAGACTCAGCCAGGCAGTTGCGCTATGCAGTCGTGAGAGAAAAAAAACCATGGGTTACGCCACGGTGGGAACACTCGAGTATCACATCCGGAAAACCAAAAATCAAAGAGAATAATATCGATAGAATGAATCCAAAATGTGTCCACAAAGCGGATATCAAGCAGAAGGCACTTTCCATATCTTTACTTCGAAAATATATATCATATAGTACCTTCTTAAATCACTTTCAAATATCATACTTATATAAAGTCCATTATATATAGGATTTCATTCTCAAATCGAATACTTTCCAAATCAATAGTATATCAAATCACACTGATATAGACTTCGATTATATAAAATTCTCTTTCCAAATTGAGTACCTTTCAAATCAATAGATTTCAAATCAACTTTATACTTATACAAATCCATTTTATATAAGTTCGACCACTCCCAAATCAAATACTTAATAATATAAGGTTCTCAATTTCAAATTATTTCAATATCAATTCAGTTTCAAAATCATATATGATTTCACCAAATTTTCTTCCAAACTAAATATCTCAATTTCAAAGTTCCTAAAATAATAGGTTTAGAAAAATAATCCCAGTTTCCAAATTAACATAATTCAAGTCAACAAATTCATTTTCAAAATCACCATATAAGTACTAGTTTTAATTCCAATCTAATTTCAAAACCAAATATTTTTCTCAAAATCAATTATACTCAAAATGGTTTCCAAATTTATAATTATCCCTTTAAAACCATTAAACTATTTATTTCTATTTGAAATATCCAATTAACCTTTCTGAAAACCATTATTTAAAACTTAATTTTTTTTTCAAAACATTTCAAAACTAAATTCCATATTAGTATAATTCAAAATAGTCATATTCATTTACTTAACAAAACATTTCAGACTTAAACATACAAAACTAAACTTATATGCTTTATCAAATATTTTATCCTCTTCGAAATTTCTTAGCTTTGAAAATTTAACCTCAATTTGGAAGTGTTCGAACATTCAAAATAGTTAGGGAAATCAAATTTCTAATTCAAGAGTTGAAAATCAACAATAAATCAATAAATCAATTTCAATAGATAGGATTATACCAAATCAAATCCGAAACTCGAGGACTGAATACCGGTCTCACTTTAAATTGTTTCAAATATATACATATATCTTTCGAAAATATCAAATTACTTCGAAATTTGAAATCAAAAACGGTTTTACAAAATCACTCGCATAGCCAAGCTATTAAAGTGGCCTCTTCCCCACTTGAAACTCGAAAATCAATGTCGATGATGCGTGCACTCATCACCGAAATTATTTTCCAGCGACATAAGTGAGTTCTGGACTTCTATTTTCTTGAAAACTTCTTTGAAATTTCTTCAAAATTATTGGAATTCATTTGATCTCATTTGAAACATTTCTTATTCGGAAAATACTTTTAAATCGTATTATTTTTATATATTTTCCAAAATCTTAAAACCAATTTCAAAATACCGGAATTCAATTCTCGAATTTCAAATTTTACCCTTCAGTTATAAATCATTTTTATATAAATCAATTTCATATAAATTTCCAAAATTTCAAATCCTTTCAAAACTTTTATATATAGAATAACATTTCACTTTTATATATAGAATGAAATCATAGTTATCCAAATAATAATTTTGATATATAAAATAATTTCAAACATAACCCAATTTTCAAAGGATGATTCAAGAATGGATTTCAAAGCAACGATAGAGATTTAAATTAGAGGAACTCCAATCAATAGAATCCTGATTCGAAGATAGACTCGATCGAAGATGAGATAATTAAATTACAAAATAGAAGATGGATATACTTTTATAAATCGTGGCGACCTTAATCGGGTCAACCGTGACTTCAGGAATATAATCAATGCAGAATTCCAAAACAAATCGAGATTCCATCGCCAGAGATAGAATTCGCCATATCAAGATATAGTAGCATCGTAAACCGAGGATACAGATATTTTCGGTGAATCAATGCCAATTGTAAAGGAGTTTTGACCCCCTTTACAAAACATTCAGTGGAATTATGGGATACTACAGAATCAAACGAATATAAATAGAAAGAGACAAGGATGAATTTCGGAACCGAGGGACATTCCAAAATTCAAAGGAAATCGAGTCAAAAGGGAAGAGATTAAACTCGAACGAAAGAGATTTTGTAAATAAATTTACCATATATGCTAAGTTTTGCCTAGAGCCATAGCTCTGATACCAACAGTAACGACCTGATATCTTCAACCATTCGCATCCGCACATGTCGGACTTGAATTGCTCAAAATATCATATTGTTAATTGAAATTTGGCAAAACTTAACATCTACAGTAAATAAATCAATCACAGAATCACAGATACAGCATAGTACAATGATCACAGCGGAATAAATGAATAGTAGTTCATGAAGCTACTATATAAACAAAGTTAGAAATAAAATACATCAGAAAATCCCAGATGCAGTGAAGTCTCCAGAACGGGCATATGACTTCTCTGAACCAATCAACTGGATGACTGAAAGGATAGATAGCTGGATCTTCAAGCAAAGCTCCAACTTCGAAGGTGAGTCTCAAATGCTGTATCACTCAATCTGACCCGAGCGTAAAGCAAAACACAAAACACTCGAGTCAGGATTAACATTCTTATATCTATAAATCCAACTCAAGTGAAATATCAAATGAAATATAATTAACTTAGAGGATGTTTGGGATACCTATCCTCTAAGGATCCAAGGAACTATCTACAGGGTAGAAATACACACTATAACACCGTGGTCATTTCAATTTTATTTACATTTCAAAACTAAAATATTATTTTCATTTCAAATATCTCTATTTTCCAAATAAGTATATATATATCCAATAATTTATGAAGTAAAGTATTTTTATTTCCTCAAACTTCACAAATTGCTTCAAAAATCAACTCGACCTTCCCGTTCAAATTTAATTAAATCAAAATTTATCAATTTTTATTCAATTTAGTTTCTGACTAAACTAATTCAAATTTTACCTATTTTAAATACGGATTTGAACCACAAAATAAACCATTTAAATTTCAATATAATTCGAAGTTAATATATTTCGGAGCTTTATATATTCCACAAATCTATTTCAGAAATACAAATTTAATGAATCCCTAAACATATTTCATATTTATAAAATCAATCTTAATTAAATTATCTTAATATTAAATCTATATATAAAATAACCTTTATATATAATACTTTAAATCAATATTCATTAACACCATATATTTCTTTTCAAGACCATAGAAATTATTTTCAAAACATTCATATAGACCACAGCGTCGATGTAAAATTTTCTATTCTATGTACAAGGGATACGGATATTTATCATTTCAATCCGTAAGTTAAATATATACGGGTGGATATCATTTCAACCCGTAATCCCAAATTCAATTCAAATGAAAATCGCTTGGGTTTATCATTTCAACCCATAACGAAATTCTCCTATTGTAAGATCCGTTCGGGTATGTATCATTTCAACCCATAGTGATTTCTATACTAACAGGGAACTTGCAGAGTGATAACAGATATGAAAGTAATAATAACAACATGCATATATCATCAAAAATAAATATAAACAATAGGATATGGTGTCATATCCCATAAGTGAACAGTTACAGATAATAGCATATATAACAATTTAAATAACTACAGCGTCATTTTTCAATTGTCGTTTCAATTTAATCAAATTTAGCAAATAAAAGAATGTTAATCGTAAGTGATTGCTCACCTTTCGAGGCTAGAGAATACAGAAGATGACATGGATACGCACACTGATACGGACACTGAGATTCGAATAATAAATCCAAGCATGAATTTCAAAGCAAAGTAGGATTGGCACGAATTGGACGAACGAGGCTGACAATCAAGAATTTATGAATTGAATCAGAATCAGTCTGATATGTACAGAATTTTTTGCTATTTTAATAAAAATCAAAATTGCATCCCTAAGAAAAATTTAAAGTCGAATCACATATATATATATGTATATAATTTACCTTTTTTTCATACATAAACCAATAGTTTTAACATTTGAAATAAAACATATATGTTAAATAAAAATCCTTATAATTTTTCCAAACCATTTTAATTTTTACACATAGATCAAAATTTCTATTTACAAATCTAAGACTCAAACCACCCCATACGACCTATGTATATAATATCATTAAGATATATATTTTAAAATAAGATTAATATATAAAACTTCAACAAATTACACTGTTCAAATCTCATTTATAAACTACGATATACATATGGTACAAAATCCACTTCACAATACAATTATAAATTTTAAACACTTTACCTATATATAAACTAATATATAACTACCCATACATAACAGCAAAGCCTATACACAGACTTATATAAAATTTTAGTCAACGGAAGTACGAATTACTTATATAACTTATATTATAACTTATTTTATAAAAATATATAATACTGTAACCTGTGCAGACCGAAAGTATAAGTTAGAATGTAAACTTTATACAATATATATAAATAGCAACAAATATAACTTTAATTTTATTATTTTTGCGAAAGCAACTGGTTTACACTAAAACACATATACACCCTTAACTTTTATGCAAACATGCATGCCAACTGAAATGAAAACTTATATATTAGAAAACTAACGCCATACATAAGTGTATGCAAAGTATATAGACATATATATAAGGCCATAAAGATATATCTATAATTTTTATAACTTTATATAAATATATGTCATATACGAACTTAGGAAAATAAACAACTTCAAAAATCCTATACAACTTCCATAATAATAAGATGTAAATTGACCTTCAATAAAAGTTATAAACCTGTTTATTATAAAATATAATAACGGATTTACAAAACTTATAAAATAAATCATACAATATGGTTTGTAAAATATACATATATGGACTCAATGTTAAAACAAAAATGAATATAAATCTACTTGTATGCAGACTCCATTTGCGGATCCAACACAACTCACCCTTATTAATTATGCATACACTTCAAGAAACAAAACAAACTTTTCAAAAAAAATGGAAACCACGTTTGGTATATTTATGTATTCAAATCCAACAACTTTATATAAACCACTATATGTATGCATCTTATATTTTTATGCCACTATCAATATATCATAACTATACTCCATATAAAAAAATATGCGTACCAACTTTGAATGCTAGAATATGCATCAACAGCACATACTTGGGATGTGTATTGATAAAATCATCCATATCATAGCTAAATATAAAACTATATATAATATATATATAAATAACACTTGCAAATATAAACTTAACTTACCTATGCCTGGTTATGCGAACTAGAGGAAACAGGGGAGGGCCGTTGCGTCTTCGATGGATATTGCATAAGAGCAAGAGTGGGTTCGGTGGAGGAGCGGAGTTTGGAAACGGTGAAGGAGAGGCCGAAATTTGTAATGCTAGACAAGTTTATATAGAGGATGAAGAAACAACAGAGAGGGAAAGAAGAGAAATATGGAAAGAAGCAATAAAAAAGGGAAGAAAATACGAACAGAAGTAAATGGAAATGACTAAATAAAAGTAACCAAAGAAATAGCACAATCACTGCTATGATTCAGTGGAGGATTTAAGGCAAAATATTCACGTTGATTCAGGAAAATAATCAAAGCAAATAAATGGTAGCACGTTTCAAATTTGAACTGAAGGAAAGAGAAAAGTCACAATTCCGGAAAAATATCTAAGTAACAGCTACATATTTATTCAAGAGCTATTAAAGCAATTTTTAAATTGTGAAGGAAACTTACTCTGTGGCATATTTTTAAAATAAGAATGCTGAATGAAAATCAACAGTCAAATATGGTGCGGTGTAAATGGCAAGAGTCACGCTGATTACTGAATAAAATAAAACGAATTACCATTTATGTATTATTTTTAGACGGTGGAAAAATGAAGAAATAAAAGGTCAGTGAAAGTAGGAATGAATATATTAGAAAAGTAACGATTCTAGTAGCAACGGTCATCTTAGATTAAGCTGAAAAAATTATAATAATTTATTACCGTGGCTATGGTTCAAATTTTTTTGAAAGCGAGGAAACCAAAACGTCACAATTAAAGGTAAGCTTTAAATTTTTAATAAATACAAAACGTATCTAAGTTTATACATTTATAACTTTCCAGCTGTAGTGTATATATATAATGAACGGTCATAATGAAAGAAGTGGAAACAGGGAGCGTGGGAAAGGAAATGTTAGAAAAATAAAATTTTCACCCTAAAATATACTTTCTTAATTTTTGATGAAAATTTATCATTTGCCACATTTAACTATACGTAATCCAAATATAAGATTTTATTTCAAAATATTATTATTTAAAATTTCTCAAAAATCAAATTAAATACGCTAAATAAAACCATTAAAAATTAACAAATTTTTACGGGTCGTTACAAACCCTCTCCTGAGTCAATATGAAATTTGGTTTGTAACAACGTTCAATGGTTTTTATGGAATGTCCCTTCGTATCGATCCTTTCCTGGATCAAATTTAAGTGTCTGAATGCACGCTACATATCGAGGGCTATCGATATGAACATGATGGTTTCTTTGGGACGCTTCGTATCGACGGATGTGAAGCTTTCATAGTGTTTGAATAGATGGATATGAATCTGACATTTTGCATTGACGGAGATCAATAGTTCAAGTACAATCTCGCTTCAATTTTTGTATCAATATACAGATGGATAGGAATTGTTCGGATATAATTGTGTAATGGATATGAAGCTTTGCCTTCGTATCGAGAAAAGTAATTGGTCTTTTTGGTTCAACAACTAGGATACGAAGTGTCCTTTTTCACTTGGCTACGAACCCATATAAAAGGATTTTGGACTTAACCGAATTTACCACTTTTGTCCATTCTCTTATCAGCTTTCAAATCGATCGAAAACTCGAGAAGAAAGAACTGCCTTCGTCCCCAAATATTATAATTCTCTAACCCACCATAACCACATCTTAATTCAGGTTATTAGTCAATGAATTCGTGTTTAAAAACAAAGAGACAGGAGATTCAACAACATTCCATTCGTATTCACGGTCGAGTTTGGCGAAGAGAAGGCCAGAAATGGTCGGGGAAGGAGGAGATGGTTTCTGCAAAGATTTGGAGAAGACGAAGTCTAGGGATACGAAGTGGGCATCTATATCGATCATGGGCCGTAATTTCACATCGATCTTCATGAGTTTGGATTGATACGAAGTGACTGGCTTCGATCGTTATGAAGTGACCGGCTTCGATCGTTATGAAGTGACCGGCTTCGATCGATACGAAGTAACCGGCTTGGACATACGAAGTGATTAACCTCGACAGATACAAACTTTACGTGCACTCTAACACTTGATTCCGACGATCTTCTGCCTTGCATATCTGGACTAAAACCGTTAAACTGCATATTTGACTATCCTTGGAAGCTCGTCGATGGAACTGTAAGTTAAAGTAATTTAATAAAATTTAACCCAGATCGGTCTCTATAGCCTAGATTGCATTGTTGTAACAGTTAGCGATGACGGTCACTCCAGTTGAATTTTGAAGTCTTGTCGTTTTAATAGTTTTTCAAACTCTATAGAATTTCTTAAGTAATACACAGCATTTCACTGCATAACGCATTCATGCACTTCACACAAGGGAACACACGGGCTTATTATCATCTAACGATGGTTTTTGATAAGCTAATTAGCTATGGAATCCACGAGTTCTCAACAGTAGGAAACTCAAATCCATCTACCCCAGTGATTGAGGTGCCGGCCATCACAGTCGAAGTAATTGATCCAGCTCCGGATGAGTTACCAGGAGCAACTTTTATTATGAATCCACAAGTCTCTATGTCGTCCAATGTCTCTGAAGATATGTTGGGACGAATATGCTTAAGGCACAGTTTTTGTCCTTAGCCGACGTTTTGTTACCCGGGCCAAGTGACAGACCATATGCTCGCCTGGAGAGGTTTACTGCTTTCAATCGACATTCGTACACTGCTGGAACACTTCCCGCATTCAACCAGTACATTCGGGAAGTGTTAGCTTTTTTAGGAATTGCCCTCTCACAACTACACCCCAATGGATACGTGCTACTGAATAGTCTATTCATTGTATTCATGGAGCATCTTTTTCGACCCCCGATTCCGATCGAAATCAGATACCCATTTAATGTTAAGAGTCGGGGAGATAGTCCTTCGTTCACATTCCTGGAGGCAGAGAGGAACTATCAAGTGATGATGGGATCTTGGACAAGGCTCAGTTATTTTAAGACAGAAGATTCTATGTCTGACGCTCTGCAGGATTCGCCAGTCGATGGTTAGCCAGAAGTAAGTGACATAATTTTCTTTGATAATTTACGAATTCGTTGTAATTGATGTTGAATCTCATATCTTCTTTCCTTTTACAGCCGTAATTCCATGACCTGAAGGCGCACATTTTAAAGAAATAGTACGGGTCCTTCAAGAAGTGCCAAGTGAAATGAGGGACATAGACTCGGTGCTAACAGACAAAAACTTGACGACCGTCGGGCTAATCGAGCGAAATCAAAGCATAAGACTTGAAGGAACGCTGAGGGCGGCTTTGGTGAAATGGCCTAAACGTAAAGCGCCCGAGGTCGTAATAGCTGAGGAGGGCGACGAAGAAAGCACATTCGCGAACGATGAACCCATAGTTAGGCCTTTTGGCGGTTTCCAGGGTTCAGAGGGAAGAAGTAACGGCAAGGCAGTGACTTATAAGCATCATAAGCCTCTGAGGTGGAAATCCGTAATTGTGTCTCTGCCGATCTCTGGTACTAGAATTATGGAGACCCCTCCCCCTCAAGTAGAGAATCCCTTCGAAGGGCTTGACGATATCCCAATCACGGATTGAGTGTCACTTCATCATGACACTGGATTGGAGGAGCTTCAAAGTGCTCTAGACTTAAGCGAGTCTCTTCCCACAAGCGTGGCCAACATTTCCGGTTGGTCGGGGGATTGCACATACATATACACTTCACGGCATTATACGATTTCCAATCATAAGTTGCTTACCTCAGGAGATTACTAACTTTGTTCTTCTTTCTTCTTTACAGATACAATGACTAGAAGAAAATCTATGTTGGGAAGTCTCCGCTCCGCGCAACAATCATCTAGCTCCTATTATGAGTCTCGTAGGAGGGAGGCTGAAAGAGACCATGATCGCAGTAACTCTAGTCAGGAATGTTACGAGAGGGAGGGGGATAGAGATTATAGACATCAATCCTGATCGCGTTCTCTTCCTCGAGCCTCCATGCAACCATAGGCCATGGAAAACAACCAGTAGAGCCTTCTAGCCAAAAATCATCTTCTCAAACCTTTAGGCCTGAATCACAACGTCGTAGGCATGAGGCCGAAACACCCATTGTTGCTGAACAAGTTATCATTGAGTCTAATGGGGAAGGGACTATTAGAATTGCCCAATTGAAGAAAGATTTTCCAAATATATGCTTTGACAGCTTCATCACCCCCCCCCCTCACTTAAAGAAAATTCCATCAAAGGTAGAGAACACAATGCGTGAATATATTCTTGATATCTATACCCAGCATAAGGAGTGGGGGAAGCTGTAGAAAAAGCACCAAAGGAGGCATTGGAGCGAGCGAATAGCATTGAGAAATTAAAAGCCGAGCTCGCTAAAAAGGACTGGATTATTCAAGTACTTAACACCGAACCTGAGTCTTCTCGGAAATCCAAACTTGATGCTACCCAGAAGGCCGAGGAGGCGAACCTAGCATTGGGGAGGAGGCACAAACACATTTCGCCTTGGTGGAGGAGATGATCCATCGAAACACCACTGTCACAGTCGAACGAGACGCTGCTCTGAAAGAACTTAACGAGCTCAAAGCCAAATTTTTCGAAATCATCAAGGAGAGGAATGATGCAAATAGTGCAGCCCAGGAGGCATGTGAACAGGCCGTAGTGCTTTGGGGCAAATGGGATGCGGCAACGGCTAAGGTCTAGGAGGTGGAGACTAAGGTTGAGGAGGAAGTCCAAATGGCGGGGTCCATGCTAGAGGCTGATGTTGAAGATCTCCTCATTACTTATAATGCTAACGTCTTGAAGCAAAAGAACTAGCATGGCTAAATAATTATCCGACACATCTATACAGCTCCTGGGGCCTATTAGTAGGAGATTAAAAGACTGCCCCTCGGGGTAAATCGGTTAATGAATTCAAGCTTGAGAACTGAGTGCTGAATGAAGACGAACGGAAAGTTCTCCATGATGCCATGATTTCATATGAAAAGAATAAGCTTGGTGCTTAGCAGTCAGAGGTTGGAGAAGGTTCTGGTGTCGAGCACCGCGACACAAATCTCGAAACTTTTGTGTTGATTCAGCCTAAACCGGCATCTGTGGTTGATTCTCAATCCGTTCCTGCTTACAACCCGGATCAATTCCAGTTATCTCAAGAAGCGAGCAAATTTCTTAGGTCGTTCAACCGCCAATGAGTCGAACTGAGGAAGGTACTCTGAATATTTCGTATGCTTGTTCATGATCGGGAGCTTCACTTGAAATATTTAATAACAGTTTTCCTTTGTCTCTTTCCAATGATCGGAGCCACATCTGTCGCACCTCCTGCAACTCAAGAATCGCATCATGTGCAGGAGGCCATCGTAACTGAAACGGTCGTTATAACAACTAACGCGCCTATTGACGGAATGCAGGGGTGCACACTTTCCTTTGATGAACAAATGATGGAGGAACTTCTCGGTCATCATAGTGACCCCTTTGTGGATCTGCCATTTGTTATGTGTGGAAGCGCACCCGCAACCAGCTCCTCAGGGCCAACTCCAGGCATTTTTGGCGATGCACAAACACTTCATGAGGAAGAAATTATAGCCGAGATTTATGCGAAAATGAAAGCAGCTGCCCGGATGAGCCGCTTTGGAGGTGGAATGGCGGGAACTGGTCCGTCCCCGTTACAAATGATATCTCCTGGTGGCACTGTTGTCGACACCAGCGTACCTATTACGCCTCCAGTTGTGGACCCGACCCCTCCGACTCCGCCTGTCAGAAGTATTCTTCTACACTTGAGTTCGGAGGAGGAAATTGATATCATGCCCCCCCAAAGGATATCAACCGTTGAAAGGCAAAGGCCCAAAGAGGAAACCTAGTGGCAGCTCTAGTGGGTCTACGCCAAAGAAGAAACCAAGAAATAAGAAAGAGTAGACATGCTTCTTCGGCTCATTTTTGGTAGAGTATAGGAATATGCTTTTTTTCTTTCTTTCGTAGGCCGTGTGAAGATGCGGATTCGACCCCTTCTAGTAGGACTTTTAGAATACTTTTGTACTTAGCCTTTTACTTCCAAAGAATAATTGGAATAAAAAAATGTTTGCCTTCTGTTCATCTTGCATTAATTTACTTAAGTGTTTCAGCAATTGAACTTCTGCCCAACACACTTGTGAAGTTTCGATCTTCGGATCGGGTTTGTATTTATTTGTCAAGTCCCGAAGTAATTGATACGAGCCATGACTGGTCATTATGCTGAACTCCGGTGATGCACTGTTTAGTCAATGGTCAACACTTAAATTCTGCCCACAATTTCAGGGAAGAGTTGTAAAGTTCGGTCAGCGATTGCATTTCGCCTTCAACATATCGAACTTAGCATCGCTGGATCGATGCTGAAACAAGGACAGTTCGAGTGATCGAATCACACTCGCTCCTTTGTCGAAGGTTGCATCCACACTTCGAGGATTTTACTAGAATGTTGGCGGTCAATCACGCCCGTTTAAGTTTCAAGGATGTGTCCATGCTCCGGGGACTCAAGTTATTGTATAGGTGGTCAATCACACTCGCTTGATACTTAGCATTTCATCCACACTCTGGAGACTTAAATTACTTTGCAGGTGGTCAGTCATACCCGAGTTGTGTTTATACTTTGACCGCACTCTGGGGACTCAGAGTTGTGTTGCGGATGATCGATTCGTGGCCGGTTTGTGTTTAAAGTCTAGACGGCTCTCTAGGGACCTAAAGTTAGTCGATGCTTATACTCCAGTCCTCACTCTAGGGACTTAGATGTTTTGTGCTCCAGTTCGCACTTTTGGAATTTGGAGTTAGTGTTTATACTCCAATTCTCACTCTAGGAATTTGGAGTTGATGTTTATACTCCAATTCGCACACTAGGAATTTGGAGTTTGTGTTTATACTCCAGTTCGCACTCTGGGAACTCGGAGTTGGTCGACAGACGGTAAGTCACGTCTATTTAGGCGTTCGAATTTCGTTCGCACTCCGGGAACGATGGATTTATCATGATCGTGGATGGTCGATTCACAACCTCCTTAAGTTAACAAGTGAAGTCGTTAGATGGACGAATCCATCCTCCTCGAACTTGGTTTGGATACGAGCGAGGTCGTTAGGTGGATGGATCCACCTTTCTTGAAATCGTATTTGTAAATTTATACTCCAGTTCGCATTCTAGGAACCTAGAGTTAGTTAGAGGATTGTCGTGTTTCAATCCTATTTGAATAAATCCCACTGTATGATGGAACTTAGTGAGTGACATGTCGTATCATAGTCACTCGCTATTTGAATAAATCCCCACTGTATGATGGAACTTAGCTCTTCGTGCAACGTGATAGTTGTATGACGCATTCAATAAATCACAGCTATGGCTCGAAGAGATTGCATTTTATTGCTGAAATAAGAAAATATGGCAAAGTCAGTTGCATTATTACAAATTCAAATTTCGAAAAGCAAAAACAAATTACAAATGAAAAGTAGGCTAAATAAATAAAGCCTGCCACGTGTAGTAGCAACGAAGACCTCGTTGTTCCAGGCTCTTGGCAAAGTAAGACCGTAAACGGTCGATAACTTACACGTTCCATCTCGGAGCTTTCATTCAATCACATACGGCCCTTCCCACGTTGGTTTCATGTGCGAAGGTATCTGTGGATCCTCTTAAGGATAAGATCACCGAGTTCGAAGGTTCGGGGTCGGACCTTGGCATTGTATAATCAGGCGACTCGACTTCAGTATGCGGCTGCCCTTAAGTCATCCTCTTCTCGCTTCTCATCCAATAAATCTAGGGATTCAGCAAGTAATATAGCATTTGTCTTCGGATCATAGTATGTCACGCGATGAGAATGTACTTCCGTCTCGACTGGAATAATGGCTTCTGAACCATAAGAAAGAGAGAATGGAGTGTGGCCGTTCGCGGACTTGTGGGTTGTTCGGTAAGCCCATAAAGCCATAGGAAGTTTGTTGACCCATTTACCCCCAGCCTTTTCCAGTCGTTTCTTCAGAATAGACTTGATAACTTTATTAATAGCTTCAACCTATCCATTCGCATGAGGGCATGTAGCTGTAGGGAATTTCTTTTGAATATGGAATCTTTGATGGAAATCCTTGAACTCAATGCCATTCGAATTGAGTTCCGTTATCGATGATGATAGTATACGGGAGACTAAATCGACATATAATGTTGCGTAACATGAAGTTGATCACTTTCTTTGTCGTGATTGTAGCAAGGGCTTCAGTTTCGGCCCACTTAGTAAAGTAATCAACTGCGATGATGGTGCACTTCGCACCACCTTTGGCCAAAGGTAGAGAACCAATAATATCAATGCCTCGGACTACAAACGCCCATGGACAAACTATTTGGGTTATTTCGGTAGGACGAGCTCTAGGAATCTGAGTGTTTTTTGACATCGATCACATTTTCTAGCGTAGTCCAACGCATCACGATTCACAATCAGCTAATCGCATCCATATTGAAGTACTTTCTTAGCTAAAGCTTGCCCTCCAGTGTGATCGCCACATTCTCCTTCGTGTACATCATGTAACACTCGTTTAATTTCATCGTGAGCGATACACCGGAGTAGAGGAACAGAGTATCCTCTTCTATACATGACTCCATTCTGAATAGTAAAACGTGAGGATTTTAGAAGAACTTGTCTCTTTTCACACCTACGCTCTAGTAGGATCCCATGCTCGAGATAATTCCTAAATGGAGTCATCCATGACTCCTTTTCAGGAACGATTTCAAATACCCAATCTGTCTCCATTTGATCGATGCTTAGGGAAGACAATGTTTCCATAGGAATGTGTCTCATTTGTTGTGCTTCACCTCTGCTGGCTAGTTTTGCTAATGAATCAGCTTTTTGATTGCGCTCTCGGGGTATGCAGTAGATGGCATAATAATCGAACTGATTTAATATTTCTTGAACCCGAGCTAGGTAAGCAGCCAGTCTTCGGTCCTTGGCCTGATACTCCTCCCCGAACTTGACACACGACTAGTTGCGAATCACAATAAATCTCCACGATAATCACTTTTAAATCTTGGGCAAGTCTCAATACGGTTAGTAGGGCAACATACTCAGCTTCATTGTTGGTCGCACGAAAATCAAACTTTAAAACATATCATATAGATCGACCTTCGAGAGTTTCAAGTAAAATGCCTGCACTTGAGCAACGTTCATTCGATGCACCATCAATATGCAGCTTCCAGATATATTTGGGAGATTCACTTATTTCAGGCAAGTCCTCTGGGATGGTAAATTCAGCTATGAAATCTGCTAGGACTTGCCCTTGAATGGCTCGCCTTGGAGTATATGTAATGTCAAACTGACTAAGCTCGATATTCCACTTGAGTAACCTACCAGACGTCTAAGGCCGCGTAAGGACCTGTCGTAATGGCTGGTCGTTGTAAATGGTGATAGGATGAGCCTGGAAATACGGACGAAGCTTCCTTGAGGCAATAACAAGATAATAGGCTAACTTCTCTAGCATCAAATAATTTCTTTCAGCTCTTGTTAGTCGCTTACTGATATAATAGACCGATTTTTGCACTTAGTCTTCCTCCCGAACCAAGACAGCACTGATCGCATTTTCTGATACCATTAAGTAAAGGTACAATTTCTTTTGATCGATAGGCTTTAACAAAATAGGCGGTGTGGAGAGATGTTGAGTTAGTGCTCAGAATGTGCCCTCACATTCTGTGGTCCATTCAAAGTTCTATTTCCCTTTTCGGATCAAATCGAAGAAGGGAATGCATTTATCAGTGGATTTGAAATGAACCTGCTCAGTGTTGCTTCCCGTTGAGGCTCTAGACTTGCTTTATAGTTCTTGAAGTCTCAAGATTTCTGATCACCCAGATCTTTTTGGGATTGGCCTCAATTCCTCGAGCGTTGACGATAAACCCAAGGAATTTTTCAAATGCGACGCAAAAGTGACATTTCAACGGATTGAGCTTCATTCTGCTTTCTCGGAGGATATTAAACATTGACTCCAGGTCTTTAATATGATCAGTGGAGAATCGTGATTTCACTAGCATGTTGTCCACATATACCTCCATGTTTTTTCCAATTGGGTTGGCGAACATCTGATTAACCAATCGTTGGTAAGTTTCACTGGCGTTCTTGAGTCCAAAAGGCATGACTTTGTAGCAGTAGAGCCACAGATCGGTCACAAAGCTGGTATGCTCTTGGTCGGACAAGTGTATGGCTATCCAGCTGTAGCCTGAATACGCGACCATGAAAGATAGGATTTCATGTTCAGCCGTTGAATCTACAAGCTGATCGATTCGAGGAAGCGGAAAACTATCTTTGGGGCAAGCTTTATTCAATTCAGAGTAGTCGACACATGTTCTCCATTTCCCATTTGGCTTTTAGACA
The DNA here is from genome assembly GCA_030765085.1 of Allium cepa. Classification (NCBI taxonomy): domain Eukaryota; kingdom Viridiplantae; phylum Streptophyta; class Magnoliopsida; order Asparagales; family Amaryllidaceae; genus Allium; species Allium cepa. The sequence goes on along the minus strand of CM060939.1, from coordinate 526,857,053 downwards.
AGTATAAGATTGGATACACATTCCAGGTATAATGTATCTCGAATAAATCCATTTGATTTAAGCCTTTCTACCTCTTCCTTAAGGGTGGTAAATCTCTCTGGATCCATACCATGCATTTTTTGTTTGACCGGGACGTACCGTGGGTCAATGTTAAATGTGTGGCTCGCGATGTCGGAGGAGATTTCACACATGTCAGAATGTGTCTAAGCAAACATGTCGAGGTTTTCCTAAAGAAATTCAACCACTCATCTTGCATTTGTCAGCTTAACTGAGATCCAATCTTTATCATTCTAGAATCGTCACTATCGTCAATCGGGACATCGATCGTCAGTTCGACCGGAGAAGCTTGATTATTTTTACTTTCATCCTCACTTTCATTATCTCTCAGATCAAGATCTCTTTGTAATTGGTTGGGATCCCCGAGCCTGGGCCTAGACACCAACTGTCAATTTTCAACAAAGCGGATGCAGATAGAATCCTCCACGCCCTTTCCTTTCTCCTTTCGCTATGCCTCGCGCAACTCAGCAACATAATAGACTCGTCCAGCAGGCTGATCTCCTTGAACGACCCCAACCCCATGATCGATGGGGAAGTTTAGAGTCAGACACCTTGGGGCAATGGCAGCCTTGAACTCTGCTAGGGCCGATCGGCCTAAGAAAACATTATACGCCGAGTCTATGTCCAATACAACAAATTGTAATATCTGGACTCTCCGGCGTTCTCCGATTCCTAACTCCACTGGCAATTCCACCACTCCAGTGGGTATGGTTGCACTCCCATTGAAGCCATGAATACGGGACTGATAAGGCTTCAAATCTTTAGCCTCCATTTTCATCTGGTCATAGGCTCGCTTAAACAATATATTCCCAGAACTTCCACTGTTGACTAATATCCTCTTCACCCAAGTAGGACCTACTTGAGCGGATATGAGAAGTGGATCAATAGGGGCTTCAACCCTGTTAGCATCTCTATCTCGAAACACGATGTCCTAAGTCATCATTTTCTATTGCTTGGCTAGAACCCCATCTTCCAGACTACTAGAACACTCAAAGTACGAATGCCTAATAGAACTGGCATATGACTCCATTTCCTTCCAGCTTCAATCTGCTGGATGAGGACCACCACTAACAACATTTATCACCAACCTCCCGTTGGTACGAGCGGGTTCCTCCAGTTTTGCCTGGTTAGGTACACAATTCTGATTTGAGGGGCCCGTACCTTCAGACTGCTGCGCCGGCACAAACTGTCTAACTTCCTTTCTCTTATCAACTTTTCAATGTGATCCTGCAAGTGACGGCACTCATTCGTGTTATGGCCATAGCTATCGTGGAATCTGCAAAACTTTCCCGTTTGGATTTGTTTCTCTAATGATGGTTTTGGGGCTAGTTTCTTATATTGAATGGTATTAAAATTCTGTAAGTACACATTCTCCAGCGACGTATTCAAAGGAGTATAATTATCAAACATGGAAGCCCTACATCGCGGACCACGATTCTGATCCCGTTTCTTATTTCGATCTCCATTACCTCTCTATTGATTCTGTTTATTTTGAATATTCAATTGCACTTTTCCAGAGCTTTCCCCGGATTGTTTAAAAGCCATATTGCTCTGAATTCCTTCCACACTGGGCCTTGCGTCATCCTTTTTCCTAGACTGTTTAGCGTCCTCCCTTCTCAAGAATTGGGCTGCCTTGCAATAGAAACGGTCCAATGATGTAGGGGGTTGTTTGACTAGTCAGTTGCCGAATTCGGAACCGGGATCGATCCATTTAGTTAGTGCCATCAGAATAGAGTTACCATTGGGATTGCTAATCTCATCACACGCAACATGAAATCTCTCTAGATAACGTCTGAGTGTCTCTCCAGGAGCCTGTGCGACACTGGACAAAGTGTTAACATCCTTCGGCCTCGTTACATGCATCCAGAACTACTCAACAAACTTTGTCACCAACTGATCAAAACATAAGATGGATCGAGGTGGAAGACGGGTAAACCACATGGTAGCTATGCCCTTAAGAGAGATTGAAAGACTTCGGCATTTAACTACATCATCAACTCAGGCAGTATTCATCAACCATTCGTACTTTAGAATATGCTGATTAGGATCCGAGCTCCCTTCATAGATGGGTAGAGTTGGCATCTAGAATCACCGAGGTGGTTCAGCATAGAGTATTCCATCAGTGAAAGGGGTATGACTTTGGGAGATTCCGCAGTCATCATTAGTGAGACCCTGACTTTCACAGATCATTTGACGTATCTTCATCGGTATATCTGGCATTTGGATATTTTAAGCACGCTGGCCCAAGGTGTGGTTGAGTTCCACAATACGAGGCTGGGCCGGACGTTGTCGATGGTCCAGGTCTCGCATCCTTGTTTCTAAGTCTTTAGAGATGTAAAGTTTGGGAGTATGGTGACGTTGTATCAGATCTGTCCGATTTCGGGCATCATCTCCTGGTTCAGTAGCAGTGTTGTTAGTGCGGTTGTCTATAACATGATAAGGGATAGCACCTTCTCAGAAGGAGGGTCCAGTCTGACGCTGGTTGACGGGCCAACTCTTGGTTGCCCAATAGTCTAGTATGCTGATATCCAGTAGCTTGAGTATAACTTCCATCCAGCCGTAGGTGCATGGATCTATGATGATAGTCTGAAGAAGCTGAACTCTTAGATGAATAGGAAGCCTGATCCCTTCTGGATCTCCTACGCCTTTGGAAATTCAACTAATTGGTCAATTATACATTGGCACACAGCTATTGAGTAATTTGCTGATGGCTCTGTTTAAGATCTTGCAGTAGCATTTTAAACTCTTCCCTGGTGACAGGGCCTTGTAGATCCGATGGTTCGGTAGCATTCTAATCAGTCGGAGGAAGTTGCACGGGATTATGTAGATCCCTTCCTTCAAGATCTGCAGCAGTAGAAGTGGTCCTTGTGTTTACCATGATGAATAGTGAAGCTCTTTCCTAGACTTGATGCAAATATGAATATGATGGAAGAACTTTGAACTTGAGATCTAGATCTTCTCCTTATATTTATGCAATTCGATATCGATAGTAGAACCAATGAGCAGGAGAAAAACTGTGTTTTCTGAGTGAAAGCAACAAAGTGTTTGTACTAAAATTGGACATAACACTCTTAGGAAGTATTTGAAGAGATAAAATGAATAAAGTAAATGGAAAAGGTGGATTATCTAACAAACACTTCAAAAGCAGATAAGAAAAACATGCAGAAACATAGAGATTAAGAGGTATTCGGCGTATGGCCTACATTCACTATGAAATTGGTGATTTTATTGATGTTTGTTCGCTGAGTACAACTGGTAACAACGGATTACAACAGTGAATTTCGAGTACAACAGTGATGTTTGAGTACAATTGTGATTTCCATAGAGTCTGGACGTAGAAGAACCAAAGGGTCCCGTTTCTGTAGGTTCTGGGCTACTATTTATAGGCATAGGCTACAAATATCTCGCTCAGATCTCGGGAGACTCCTTCTTGTACATGAGTGGGCCGACACAATCGATCTCATGCGGTTTGCACTCGATCTATGATCGACACGAATGAGCTTCGTATCAATCAGTGTTTTGTCCAATTGAGTCGGGTTCGATCGTGAACGTTGTTGAGGATGTACGCAAGCTCTTGTGAAAATTTGGTGGCATTTGGACTTGTAGATTGTGAGTTATGATCGATGCAAGTTTGAACTTTTCAACTGCTATTTCCTTCATATCGATCCTCTTCGTATTGATGGTTTCGCATTGATGGGAGCACGTGCTTTCTTGTTGAAGTGGCGCTTGTTTTTTGGATTGATCTGAAGTCCATGCCGAATCGATCGAGTATTCCCGATGTTTACACCTCGTTCGTATCGATCTGTCTTGGACTTATTCGCATCGATCGACTACACCTCATGTTGTATCGATTTTACATATTCCATTTGCATCGATATTTTGTGTTCTGCCTCGTATCGATGAGAAGCATTGATGTCGTATCGATCACTTAGGGTTTACTTCACATCCATAGATGGGCGGCTTCTTCGTATCGACCACAGAGTGGTTGCTTCCATATCGATGGGAGATATTCATTTCGTATCGATCAGTGGTTGATCGATACGTAGCATGTCTAAAAGTCAATCGATACGAAATGGATACTTGTGTTACAATCAATGGATGCGAAGTAGGTGGATCTGAATGGACACGAAGCGGATTCCCTTGCTACGTATCGATACAAAATTGTGCACAGTAGGTGGATTCGAACAGGACCGATGCGAAGGAGGCAGATTCCTTGGATGGATGCAAATTGAGGCATGTGAACCAATGTATTCGAACAACAGATAACTGATGGATATGAACAACGAATATTCTGATGGATACAAAACGACGCTCATTGAGGGATACGAAATGTATGGATACGTAGTAAGCATGTTTTCCTTGAATCTTGATCGATCAGTAACTTGAGCATACGAACTCCAATTGACTTGAAATTTGAAACGTTGGCTCTCATAGCTTTGCTTGTCTTCTCACATCTTGCTTGATTCGAACTCGGATGAAATTTATCAACATCCATGGTGAACCTGTGTATAGTCGATCTTCGGGACAGACCGTCTTTGGTTCTTAGTCAACTCCTTGGTGTCACGGCCTTGCCTAAAGGCAGGATAACAATAACTTAGTCAAAATAGAAGATCTTATAATAATAATATATAAGAGTCTTCTAACTTGAGAGTGTTGTTGATCTTAAACATGTGACTGTACTTTAATTATAGGAAACCGCACGGCATATGGATTAGATTACGGCCATAGTTCAGTACCTATTAAAATACTCGAAGTGAAATACTTCTTCATTATAGAAGATCAATGTCAGGGCAATAGGTAAGTCAAATTAAAATCAAATTCCTTGGCCAGGTAAAATTGATTAATCAATAAATATTATCGGTTTGAACCAAGGACTTTAAAATTGACCTATGCAATTAACAAAGATAATAATTAAGTTTTGGACCTCAGACCAAACTACAAATATCTAAGTGATATAGCAAAGAAGAAAAGAATATGTGTACAAACTGTCGTTACTAGGTGATCTTATATTAAATCGGGAATACGATTTATCGTAAATGATCTATAAGCAATAAACGTGACCCTATACATATTTCAGCAAAGTCCATACAGACTTTGATATTAAAACTATTTATATATCGACTGCGGATCGAGTTCACCCAGAGATTCAATTTGACCACTAGAATAGGTTATGTGCATTGTTGTGATATTTTTATCGTAAATATGAATGTCATAACATATTAAATATAAATTAATTTTAAATTAAATTATTAATAAATTTATTTTAAACATTACTAATAAATAAATAGTTAAATTAATATAATCAAATTATACCACAATCCTCTTTTGTTAATCAAATTATTAAATTTGATTTAGTATAAAAATATTTATTTATATGACCACCAAATAAAGATCTTTTGCAAATTAATAAATAAATTTTTTAATTTCACCCTTTTAATCCCACTGTTAGTGCACCCAACACACAAAATTTTACTAGCTCCACCTGATCGAGCAACCCTACCTTGAAGGGGATAGGCACACAAGACCTCATCCACTTCCTCCGACGAAGCAATCCTACCACGATGGGTTTCGGAATCATACAACAATCACCCTACGTAGATAAACAAATTAACATAACATGTTCTCAAGTATTTATGCGTACAAGAATAACCACTCGGATAAAAGATGCCTAACCAATTAGGGGGCATAAACACATGAGCAGGTGAAGGTGCTAGTCGATAATGTCCCTACCAAGGATAAGGAAGAACTACAAAGCTAGGTTTAAAATTCAAAATTCTGACCCTATTCTGTTTTAATGTTTTACAAGTATACACAAATCATTCGTACAAATACTCTGATCTAATTCTCTCATAAAGTTCAATTTTATCTTAGTGTTTATTCTTACCTAGCATTACTAAACTCTAGGCTCTACGGATGCTATCCACAAAAGAATGATAATGTATAGAGAGCATAACAAACTACAAAACAAATGCAACATTTAGCTTTCAAACACAAAAACAAGGAGGCATATTTAAATAAAATAGACATCACAATACGCACAAGAGTTAAACAAAAAGAATTCTTCATTGATTAAAATATGTGGAATAAAATAGGTTGCGCTTGTTATAAAAAAGAGAATAAAGAAGCATCCAGCTAACTAAACTGAGGAATGGGCTCTACAGCATAACAATCATCATGCGTCATCTTTATTTGGGACCTTGGGGTCCATAGCTTATTTCTATTTACCCTTCGGCTAGATACAGTGCCACTTTCTAAATTGGGGAATGCATAAAGAATCGAGGTTGTTGTCGTCATTTTGTGCTTCTTTTAGACTGCAATGATTTTAAAGGCACAACTAAGAGTTGGTTGGATTGGTTGGTGAACACTGTAGGAGGAGGGACCTCTTTAGAGGAGTCTGTGCTCTCTAGGGTGATTAGAGCCTAACCCGACTCCCTCGTCCTCTCCGCCTCCGGGCTCTCGGTGTGCTCTTATAATTAAAGGACCATGAGTGTTCGCACCAAAATTGGTCACAAACCCTAAGTATCGTGAAAGCACCAGTGTATGAACATAAATCAGCAATATTCAAGCACAAATCTCAAATCTCAGCAAATAACAAATAGCAATATGGAAATAATGAACAGTGACACAGGATTTATAGTGGTTCGGCTGTCTCCGGCCTACGTCCACTTCAAAGTTTTATCTTCTATTAATGTTCTTTGCTGATTACAAATGATTGTAGCAGTTACAATGATTGAATTTCGACTATAACGGCAAAGGAAAGAAGTAGAATCGAATCCGGCAGAGTCTGGATGTTGAATAGCCAAAAGATCCTCTTTCTGTAGGCTTCACGGAGCTATTTATAGGCGTAGAAGGCTGAGATCGCGCTCAAACTTCGGGAGACTTCTTCTGGCACGTGAGTGGGCCCACGCGACGGACCCCAAAAAGTTTCGACTCGTTTTGTGATCGATACGAAATAATTTTGTATCGATCAAAATTTGCTCCAATCAAGCTGAAACTTGGCAGGATGGTTCTTTAATATGTATGCAAGCTGCTGTGAAAATTTCATTGCATTTGGATCAATGGTTTGGGAGATATGGTCGATACGAAATTGGTCTGTTCGATGGCTGTTTGGTTCGAACCCATTCATTCGAATCGATCACATTCGACTCGATGGAAACGCGCGTGTGCAGGTTGACGTGGCACGCGCTCTTCGTGTCGATCCGCTTTTCACTCCGGTTTGATCGAGTCACTCTGAGTATTTTGCCACGTTCGCATCCATAACTCACGCATCATCTCTGGCCTATTTGACTCGGTGGATACGAACAAGCAATTATTCATGGATTCGAACAAGGAGTTCTGATGGATACGTAGTGGTCAGCGTCCGATGGATGCGAAGTCATCTGATGGATTCGAGACAAATGGATACGAAGGACTTGCATCCTTGATTGATACGAAGACGATGGATTCGAATGGAAGCTTATCCATAGATACAGACCGTGTCTAGCTGGATGGATACGAAACAGGACGTTGCCGATCGATATGAAGCGCATGTCCTGTTGACAGATACGAACTCGATCGATGCGAGCCGAGGTTCCTCTGTGGGTTCGAACTCGATCGATGCGAAGTTGATGGATTCGACTGGAGACGTGATGATGGATACGGACTCCATCGATACGAGGCTAATGCTGCTTGATGGATACGAAAATGTAACTTTTTTTCATCAACTTGCATCGATCATATCTTGAGCATATGAACTCGGATTGACTTGAAATTTGGAATGCATGCTTCCATGGCTTTTCTTATCTTATCTTATCAATTGCAGCTCGATCTGGACTCGGTTAAAATTCATCGATATCCATGGTTATCCTGCAATGCACAGCTGATATTCATGACTTGTTATTATTGATTTTCAGTTAATTTTTGGATATCTCAGCTTTGCCAAAAGGTGGGATAACACTTTGCCCCCAAAACATGCCTTTTGGTAAAAGGTGTGTTTTGATCAGTCTCAAATCGAATGCAGTGAGTTCATGTTTTATTCAAAGATTATAGCATTTTCAATCAAGTCCATGGCTGTTCGAAGCCAAATCGTTATCAATTTCTTCCAGTGGAAGTTAAGAATGAAATTCTATAGTCTCTGCGGACTATCGATGGTCACTCCGGACCCTTGCCAAGCCCATTCCAGACTTAGCGATCGGATAGAAAGATCCCATTGCACTCCGGCGTTGCTTTCTATCCCTTGCACTCTGGCCCCAGCTAGGGCATATAGCGATGTCTAGGTTGATCTAAACAAATCATAGCCTCTCCGGGCTCTTGCTGGATCCCATCATGTCACTCTCCGATGAAGGGGAGGCAGCGTTAAGTGAGTCGATCCTGTCGCTCTCCGGTGAAGCAACTCACTTCTTGCACTTCGGTTCAGTGTATCTGAACATTAAGCGATGTCATGGCCTAAATCGTGGGCCGATCACAGCCTCTCCGGGCTCTTATCGAATCCCGATCCAATCACTCTCCGGTGAGTGGGAAACGACGTTAAGTGAGTCGATCCTGCCGCTCTCTGGCGAAGCTACTCACTTCTTGCACTCCGGACCCTGCCTCTCCGGGTAGGGTCATAAAGCGATCATTTTCATGTTGGTATTTAACATTTACCCTTTAACTCTCTGGTCAAAGGTTTATTTCAAGAAATTCAAGTTTATTTATTAGATTCGAGTCCTAGATGTTCAATCTCACACATCAGGAGAAAACTAAACATTGCCTCTCCGGGTAGATCGATCTATCTCCATCTCAGAGCATGCCCAGGGATCTCTCCGGTTCCCGTACATGAGTAAGTGGAATAGCCATTTATTTTTAAAATCAAATCTAAGAAAACTAATCGACCAAAGTCTGCATCCCGAACTTGGCCCTTGCCGTCATAATCAATTGATGAAGAGTCGTGATCCCGATCCAGGATCAGTTCTGTTAGGTGGAGGCGGCAGTTGTTCAGGTCTTACGGCCGCAGTCCGTTCTCTGATATACTGTGGCAACCTGCCACTCCTGGCATGTTCTTCCACCTCATCTTTTAGGTGACGGCATTCATCGGTAGTATGCCCATCCAGCTCGTGGAATAGGCAATATTTTCTGGTTCTACGCTCCCGCTCAGTGGGATCTCTCCTGGGTGGTTTTTGATAGGGGAGTTGCCCCCGAGTTTTAGTGTAAATCCGTTCCAGGCTTACCATCAGATCTGTGTATTACCTAAATTTGGGCTCTCGGAATTTCTTCCGTTTATCAGGACCATCACGTCCATCGTCCTGCTTTCTCTTTCCCTTGTCCACTCCGGACTGTTCCCTGGCGGTTCCTTCACCCTGCACCGCATTTATTTCTCGTCTTTTGTCTCGTGATTCTTCCAGCCGAATGAATCTTTCAGCTTCATGATAAAATTCTCGAAGATCTTGTAGTGGATCTCTTGCCAAAGAATCTTTGAATTCGATGCCTTCTCCAACTCCTGCCACCGCCGCCATCAAAATCATCGATGGATCCGGGCGATCTACAGAAGCCACCGTTGCATTGAATAGCAGTAAGAAATCTTTTATGGACTCTCTGGTCCTTTGCTTCCAAAGTTCATCACACTCTTGGGTCGCGTCACGTGGACCCTAAACTGTCTCATGAAGCATTCTACAAGCTCGCCCCATGTTCTGATCGATCCGTTCTCTAGCTGCCTAAACCAAAGCGCAGCCAAATCTAACAAGTATAGAGGGAAGCATGTGGCCATCACTTCCTCGGATGCCCCCAGCACTTCCATGTGCCTGGTGTATCGAGTAATATGCATCGTTGGCTCTGACTTCCCATCATAAGGATCCAGCATAGGCAGTTTGAACTTTGGAGGGTTCCTTGCATTTCTGATATTCGGAGTGAACGGACTCCGACTGACTACTTCTAATCCTCCACTTGACAATCCTCCTCTCATGATTCGTCGCACTAGACCAATCATTCTTTCATCTCCATCCAGGGGTTGCCCCCTTGTCATGTTTCTATTCTGCCCCTAGTCTCAAAGGGAATTCCGGTACATACTCTTCATGTAGCTCAGTAACGTCAGCATTGACTTTATCCTGTTGAGCTTCATCTATAGGTCTTCCAGTGTCTGATCCTGAGGGTCTGCCCCCAAGTCCTTGTTGATTGCTATCAGGTCTTGCACTACGGTCTTGAACCTAAACTTCATTGGCTTCCGCAATCCTGACTCCTTGTCCTGCACTTGCAGCCGCTGTAGTTGGCCCTAGGTTCTGCACGTTCACTGCTCTCATCTATTGAAATAAATTCTGCAGCATCTCCTGTTGGATTTCATGAACAGTGACACAGGATTTATAGTGGTTCGGTTGTCTCCAGCCTACGTCCACTTCAAAGTTTTATCTTCTATTGATGTTCTTTGCCAATTACAAATTATTGTAGCAGTTCAAATGATTGAATTTCGACTATAACAGCAATGGAAAGAAGTAGAATCGAATCCGTCAGAGTCTGGACGTTGAATAGCCAAAAGATCCTCTTTCTGTAGGCTTTAGGGAGCTATTTATAGGCGTAGGAGGTTGAGATCGCGCTCAAACTTCGGGAGACTTCTTCTGGCATGTGAGTGGGCCCATGAAGCCGACCCCACCAAGTTTCGACTCGTTCTGTGATCGATACGAAACAATACTATATCGATCAAAAAATGCTCCAATCGAGCTGAAACTTGGCAGGATGGTTCTTTAGCATGTATGCAAGCTGCTGTGAAAATTTCATTGCATTTGGATCAATGGTTTGGGAGATATGGTCGATACGAAATTGGTCTGCTCGATGGCTGTTTGGTTCGAATCCATTCTTTCGAATCGATTACATTCGACTCGATGGAAACGCGCGTGTACAGGTTGATGTGGCGCGCGCTCTTCGTGTCGATCCACTTTTCACTCCGGTTTGATTGAGTCACTCCGAATATTTCGCCGCGTTCGCATCCATAACTCATGCGTCATCTCTGGCCTGTTTGACTTGATGGATACAAACAAGCAATTATTCATGAATTCGAACAAGGGCTTCTGATGGATACAAAGCGGTCAGTGCCTGATGGATGCGAAGTCATCTGATGGATTCGGGACAAATGGATACGAAGGGCTTGCATCCCTGACCGATACGAGGATGATGGATTCTAATAGAAGCTTATCCATGGATATAGACCTGTCTAGCTGGATGGATACGAAACAGGACGTTGCCGATCGATACGAAGCGCATGTCCTGTTGACGGATACGAACTCGATCGATGCGAGCCGAGGTTCCTCTATGGATTCGACCTCGATCGATGCGAAGTTGATGGATTTGAATGTAGACGTGATGAGGGATACGGACTCCATCGATACGAGGCTAATGCTGCTTGATGGATACGAAAATGTAACTTTTTTCATCAACTTGCATCGATCATATCTTGAGCATATGAACTCAGATTGACTTGAAATTTGAAATGCAGGCTTCCATGGCTTTGGTTATCTTGTGTTATCAATTGCAGCCCGATCTGGACTTGGACAAAATTCATCGATATCCATGGTTATCCTGCAATGCACAGTTGATATTCATGACTTGTTGTTATTGATTTTCAGTTAATTTTTGGATATCTCAGCTTTTCCAAAAGGTGGGATAACACATGAGATATTACATTCAATGACTCAAGCATCCATCCACATCCCCTCTTGACCGGTGGTAGTCCCATGTATATCCTTTTCCACAGTGTCATATAAGCATGCGTCATGGACTGGCCACTCACCCTTAATGGCTTGATTGCCTGCCACCGAACTAGTTCTCATGCTTAAACTAGCTTGGCCTCGAATATATCCATGTCACACTCCAGCAACACTAGGTCGCTCCTAACGATGCAGTCACCGCCACCCATCTCTTCTTATTCTTCAGTCCCTTGGCTTTCTCCCACGGAATTATCTGATCATGCCCTAGTAGCTCAACTTCAACGTAGGTTTGCATTCATCAAAATCAATGTACATTCTACTAATTATCCTCTAGGTTGAAGATGGTATTTATCCAGTAAGAAAAATGAGATTGGCCCTCCTTCGAACCCCCTGAGAGCACTGCGTAATGAAGGCAAGAACTAAGGAAAAATGCAGACTTACATGTAACATTTGAGACGAGAAGGAAAGGCGTAGCTAGAACTTTAAACTTATGCAAATGGAGATAAGGATTAATGATGAAAGGAAGAAAGTAGAAATAATCCTAGTGGCCATCCACTTTTTCTAGCACGAAAAAAATCACCATAAGAGTGACATGGCTCTACAGATAGTGGTACCAACCCTAAGGACAGCCAGTGAGCTTTGAGAGTTTGTACATAGCTAGAATGAAGAGTAGAGAGGGCTTTGGAATACCTAAATTATAGAAAATAATGGATAGAGCAGCTAGTAAGCTATAACCATTAAGGGAAAGTTAAGTCGCTGCCATCTGATATGCATCTAGAAAGTGGACAAAGTAATGTTCAAGGGGGTAGAAGAGCCATATTTCATATGGGGGAGTCCTAGGCTAAGAAGCCAGAAGGAGGTATATTCGCCCTATCCTCCTAAATAGGATACACTAGATTAACCAACATGAAGCCTTGCTTGTCCAGGGCCTAAAATAATTTTTACATGCCCTCCCACACCTTTAAGGTGATGCCTTCAAGCGCCCAATCAATGCCAGTGGGACCTTTTGCCACTACTTTCTTTTCCATAGTAATTTATAAGAGATAAAAGCATAACGCAATTACTGAATTGCCCCACCAAAAAATAAGGGTTCACACAAGACTTGAAGGAATGATCACTTCCTCCAATAAAGATGGGCAATCAAGACTTTGACGTACCACACAGAGGTACCCCCATAAGCACAAGATTGGCTACCATACTTAACATTTCACATAACTTATTATGTAATTTGTCCACATGGCCCATCTACTTAAGGTATAGCTTTCTAATAGCTTAACTAGTCCCAGTCCATAAACCAACCTACTTCTTTATTCCTAAAAGTAGGGGAAATTCGATGATTCAATGTTTTTGCGAGTTCTTTTTAGAGAATAACTATTTTATTTCTATGTCGATAGATCACCGTCGACTAGCCAATGACCAAGTTTCAACAATTACCATCCTAAATCCCAAAGGATTAAAAGAAAAAAATGGAAATAACAAACATATAAAAACTCGATTTTAACCTAAACTTTGACAAAGCCATGAAATGTGGAAAAGGTATAAGTGAAGAAGGAACGCTTACTATCGCTGGAAGTTGAAGTCGGAAGTAAGATCAAAAAATTATATGCAAGAAGCTTTAAAAGTGCAAATGGTGTTTTTGATTACAAAGGCTCCGTAAAGAATGAAAAGAAGCTATCTGTTTCCGTTTATAGATTTAGTCTCTAATATCGACTGATGGATAAAATGAGCGGGATGCAATCTAGGCCATTGAATGCCAATCAAGTTCACTGCTACATCAAATGTCACATCTTTGAAACTATCTCGAGAATGAAATGTCATAGCCATGATACATGGAATTTGCATTAAATATGAATAAGACAAGTCTGGTTCTGCCCATGAAGTGAACTTGGGGGCCAAATGGGATAAAATTTTTTGCAAATGTATAATGGACCCATCGGGTCAATGCCCAACAAAATAGGCCCTCATCGCGTGGGTTGACCTGCATCATCTATGGCTAAATGGCATGTCCACCTTCTACCTCTCAACCTATAAGAGCTTATCATCCAATTTTCCATCAAATCTAGGACCTTATTTATCACACCCTCTAGTTAAAAGCAAATCTTCAAGCGTCGCAAACATCACCCCTAACCCCATCACTTTGAACCATAGGTCCCTCGATGAAAAATCTCATCGTCCATTCCATTTTTATAGTGACTTGGTAAACTTCTAAAAAAATCATATGGCCAACCCTATAAATAGAAACAACTACCCATACTGTTCACCTTACAAAAACAATGTGACATTACCATGTATTTGACAAAAGGGCCACTAGGCAGCAACCACTTTTTATACTTTACTGCCTTCTTGGAAAAAGCATCATTGTGCATCAACCATTCCCTACTTCATGTTATCCTTCTGACATAAGCATAATATATGGCCTACAGCTGGCACGCATCTAAGTCATCTTACCATGCGGAATCCAAGCTAACTGTCATCTAAACCATAAATTTCAATTGGCGATCATGAGGAAACATGACACTTAGTGCATCAATCTAACCTCTTCAAGACATGATCTCTTCAGCTATAAATAGGGGATCCTATGCACTTGTACAATGATCGAATTTTGTACTCAAAAGACATATACTTTTCGAGCTCAAAGTTTTTGTGATACCATTGATATTTCTTCGTAATCGAAGCTTTAAGCAATAAAAGTATTAACCATATGGTTGTAGATTTTTTCTAAAATCGAATTACTGTACATCTTGTGTTATTTACTTTTATCACACAAGTTGTCACTCTCTTAACCATCACTTATTTTACATTTCTACCCATGGTTTTAGCAAGTAACATTTGCTCAAATCCACTTCTAATCATAATTTTGAGATTAGCTAAAAATCTGGTCAACATTAATGTTTTGGAAAAAATAATAGTACATTTAACCTCCAAGTGTTGTACCTTGTATTTGCACTTACGGTGTGTTATATCTCAACAACAACTATTGACGATGTAAGTAATTGCAATACAACTAGAAAAGGTTGCCTTACTATAGTTATTAGCATTTCTAACAATTTTTATTATGTAACACCACTCAATATATTGATATTATGCTTAACATTCACATAACCAATTATAAAATTACATATTCCAAAATTAATATTATCTCCACACTAAACTTTTTGCAATTATTAGCAATACAAATATTTGCACGCATTGACCCAATACCAATTTTAAATGGATTTTATCATCGCAAGGGTCATAACTACCAATCAAATACATCAAAATCTACAATTAATGGTACCCTATAGTTCAAAAAAAAGTTTAAAGCCTCGAGAACAACACTACCTACCCCATCACTTGGTGATCAAGTCACAACACGATAACTTCGCCTCCCGATCCCTTAACTACCCATTAGCCTGGCATGTGCCTCCCCTTGGTCGCCATAGAACCCTCAATGACCAATCTCATTGACCACTCCATTTTTGTCATGGTTCGGGAGACTTTTGAAAAAAGCCTATGGTCACTCCTGCAAGGAGTGGCCCCATACTGTTCCTCTAACAAAAACGGCGTAACACTATCATTCATCTGAATAACGCTTCACTATGCAGCAACCACTCTTTATACTTCACTACCCTCCTAGAAAAAGCGCCATTGTACATCAACCATTCCATGCTCCATGTCCTTCTAACACAAGCACGCCATAGCACAACCTGCCAGTTGGCATGCATCTAAGTCATTTTTTCCATGTAGAATCTAAGCCGACTATCAAATAAATGATAAACCGCGTCGGCGGTCATGAGGAAACTTAGCACTTGGCAACAATCTAAGACCTTCAAGATATGATCTCTTCAACTAATAATAAGGGACCTCATAAACTTCTACTACGATCATATTTTGTACTCCAAAGACATACTTTTCTAGCACATAGTTCTTTTAATAGCCGTTAGTATCTCTCTTGTAACCGAAAGCACTAGAAATAAAAACATCAACCATAGTGGACGTAGATCTTTGCTAAGATCGAACCACTATACAACTTGTGTTATTTACTTTTATCACACTAGTTGTTACTCTCTTAATCATCCCTCGTCTCACATTTCTATCCATGGTTTTAGTAAGTAACCTTTGCTAAAATCCACTTCTAATCATAATTCTATGGTTGGCTAGAAATCTAGTCGGCATTAATGTTTTGGTAAAAATAATAGTACATTTTAGTCCAAGTGTTACGCCTAATATATGCACTGATGGTGTGTTATTTCACAACAAAAACTATTAACCATGTAAATAATAGCAAATGATCACAAAAGGTAGTCTTACTGTAGTTATTCACGTTTCTAACAATTTCTCTTGTATAGCACCATACAATAAATCAATGTTTTATGAATAACACTCGCATTAAAAAATATATAAGTACATATTCCAAAAATAATATTACCCCCACAATAAACTTTTATGGTGCATCACTAGCAATACAAATACTTGCATGCATCGATCAATATCAATTTCGATTGGACTTTATCGTCACTACGAACAATTCCACCAATTGACTATAAACCAAAATTCACATATAGTGATATCCTCTAGTCCAAAAAAAGCTTCAAGCCTTGCAAACAAGAACACCCTGCCCTATCATTTGGACCAGATTACAGCAAGATAACTTAGCCCCCCAACGCCTTTGGTCACCCATTATCATGCCAGTGCCTTCACTAAGTGGACACAGGTCCGTCGATGACCAATCTCACTATCAACTCCATATTTGTCGTAACTTACAAGACTTCTGAAAAAGCCGCCTAGTCACCCTTGAAATAAGAGATAGGGAATCCGTACTATTCCCCGACAAAACAGTGTGATGATATTATTTATACGACAAAACCTTCATTATGCAGCAACCACTCCTTGTACTTCACTGCCTACTTGAGAAAAAACTCCATTATACATCAACCATTCACTAGTCCATGTTGTCTTTAAGAAACAAGCGTGTTATCGACGCTTTGCCAGCTAGCATGCATCTGAGTCATTCTTTTCATGCAGAATCCAACCTTACCATCATCTAAACCACAAATCACGATCAATGATCATGAGGAAACATGGCACTCAAGGCGTCAATCTAATCACTTCAACACTTTATCTCTTTAAATATAAATAAAGGATCTCATGCACTTCTACATGGATTGAATTTTGTACTCCAATGACACATACTTTGCATGCTCATAATTTTTGCAATAGCCACTAATATTTTCCTTGTAACCGAAAGCTCTAACCGATAAAAACATCAACCATGGTGGACGTAGAATTTTGCTAAGATTGAACCACGCTGCATCTTATGTTATTTACTTTTATCACATTAATTATCACTCCCTTAATCATCTTTTATTTTACATTTCTAACCATGGTTTTAGTAAGTAATCTTTGCTAAAATCCACTTCTAATCATAATAGATTGATTAGAAATTGAGCCAACACTAAGTTTTGAGAAAAGTAATCGTATATATTCCTCCTAATGTTATGCCTTGTTTTTTCACTTATGGTCCGTCATTTCACAAAATAAACTATTGACTATGTAATTGATTGTAATATACCAACACCAAAAATTGTCTTACTGTAATTATTCACATTGCTACCAATTTTATAGTGCAATTACTAACAATATGAATATTCACACGCACTGAACTAATACCTATTTCGACTGAAAATAATCACTATGGCCAAACCACCAATCAAATCTATTGAAATCCAAATCTAATAACACTAGCCTCACATACTTTAAGTGTTTTTATGCAAAATTTAATTTAGTTTCTTTGGTTTATGATGATTCTAAGAATCTAATTTATTTGACCTTTATGCAAAAATAAACGATGAATGATTTTTTGAAATAGGGAACTAAGCAAAAATGGCACTAAAATTAACATATACTTTTTACAAAACATAAAACGAAAGTAAATAGTGAAAATAGAAATTGCTTGAACGTAAAATGGGCAAACACTCCCAATCGATTAAAAACAAAATTTCAAATGTAATAAACCAAGAAGAGAGAGCGCCAAAATTTTATAATGTTTCGGAAAACTTTATGGCATACATCCATTTTATATCTTTTATATATTAAGACATAACTATTACAATCAAACTACAATGCAAATTAGACCTAGACTTGATTACCTTAAGTCCTGCAGCAATTTCATGCTAAAATTAATAAAAATATCCCAAAGTTATTTTTTTATGTTGAAGTTTGTTATTTATAGATGAATTTGCACATCAGAATAGCCAGATCCAAATTGACTTAGTCGAAATTCCAAATCCATGGTTACAGCACAAAGAACAGCTCATATCGACAAAATAAATAAAATTTGATCAATTGGTAGTAATTGATAGGTTGATCGGTACTATTCAATATGTTGATTTGGCCTTCTCCTTTTCGTTAAGAAATAGTTAAATCTCCAAGGTTTGGATCTTTAGGACAACATTATCATCATCCACTGATCAATACCAATCGATGTTCCATCCTAAAACTTATTTTTCTCCAAACCTACCCGTAGAACCATAATCGATGCAAAGATGGATCATTCAGTATTGATTGATATTGATGCTTCAATACTTAGTAAAATTTCTTACAACTTCATCAAGGATATCTTCAAAGCTTCTGGATCTATATCTTCATCATTTCATAGTCCAATTCCATTGAAATATCTCTTAGTTCAAATACCGAATAACATTATCCCTTAAAGTATGCCTCTATGAATACAAAACATACTATGGATAAAGACAAGTGACTGAATCCAATCCGCAAAGATGCTTCCATCACCTGAACTTTTATCATGGAATGTTGTATCTCTACTAAGAATATTGGCATTTTTCTAGGTAAATTACAATTTTTGTGTCAGATATAAATGTTGAATTCTCGCATCGCTACTGAGAATTCCTGAAATCTATTCCAATCCTTGTCTATGTAAATCTCCTTTCTTTTAACATTTCTCAATTTTCTTTTCAAATGCCATATTGTCGATCGATACCCATCGACATTTCTTCTTGAGTTTAAAAGTAACATTTAGAAAATTTTCGGTCCTCGCTTTCATT
The DNA here is from genome assembly GCA_030765085.1 of Allium cepa. NCBI lineage: Eukaryota > Viridiplantae > Streptophyta > Magnoliopsida > Asparagales > Amaryllidaceae > Allium > Allium cepa. Next base: position 526,838,305 of record CM060939.1, on the reverse strand, counting down.
TCAACCGTCAAGTTTACTGTTTTTGCTCTCAAGAAACCATTATCATCTTCATGCAAGCTCAAATCCAAGCTTCCATTTCGCTTTTGATTTTAGATCCAACTGGAAAATGTGACACCAATCCACTATAAGATCCAACACTTGACTAATTTTCTCATCTCGAATACAACCATCAATCGTCGTTTAACTTCGAACTAAGGTAACTACTGCCACCTGACATCGAAGTGCTAACGTTGTGCGTCTATGCCGTGCCACATATGTCCATGCCATCAATGCTACAGTGCCTATCATAGTTCCATCCTCATTACTGCCGCCATCGACCAATTATGCTACCCTAACTTACTCTAAGGTGACGAGCTTCTCAAGGGGTTATTAGAAGATAGAGATGGTGATGAAGGAAAGTTCCATAATCTAACTTTTCCATGGATCGAGTGTTGGCCACGATTGAGTCAATTTGAAGAATTTCCTAGATGAATGCTCTTCGACACCCAAAAAATTCAAGAATTGATTTATCCAAGGACATTTATCCTATCAACACTCAAATTTGATCATCATAGATCCTCTGTTATATAAAGATCAATGCTACCATGGTTCCCTTCTGGTTCCATCAACATAGACCCTACGTTAATTGGTAACATTCAACACACAATTCCATCTCGTCCCCGAGCCCATTTTCTAGTATGGGTGGGCTATCTATACAGAGTTCTTTCATTCACCATACTAAGGAAACATTACATACTACATATAATGTTTCACAAAAGTGCCCTTGGTCGATGTATTGAATCTGATTGGTCAACCCAAGTCGAGATCTGTTAGATCATGCACATCAGCTACACACATGGTCTATTCAAAGTAAGTACAAAGTTTAAAATTACCCGACCATGTTCGTTCTCAATCTTTTGGTATAGAATGGATTATTGTAGAAGTTTTGAGCGTATCTCCACCTCTACTATGACCGCTTCCACATATACCTTCGTTCCTCCGCAACAGCTTCTACTTTTGCTCCTACCTATGCCTCTACTTTTGCACCACCGCCCATTTCCACTACTACAAATTTGGAGAACAACCTCGATATGCCTGAGTATGTTCCTCTTGCAACTTCCCCCGAACTTCCTACTCCTACTATAACTTTTAAGGAGGGGAAGATCGGCGGTGCTTCTTTAGAGCTCATGCCACCATATAGCGATGTATCCTTGAACTCACTTATACTTAAAAAACGTCAAACTTCTTCGAGGAGGTCTCTAATATTTACTATTCTCTTTGCCTTATGACATGCTAGCCTACTTTTGCCTCGCTCAATGCAGTCATCATTGCACTATGCCTTGAAGCTTCTATCACTGCGACAACTGTCGCCTCATCCTTCTTCAATATTCCAATCCTATTATCCATATATTTCTTAGGAAATCAAGATATGGAAGCAGGAAGTATCGAACTTCTTGCATGAAGGTACTAGTTGAACTCCTATTCAAGAGCTAAGAAGCTTAAAAAGGGTAGCAAAGTACTAAACGTGTCAAACTAGTAAGCTTGTCGAACCAATAAAATGAAGAAGGGTGGTAAATCTCAAATGGTTATGAGGAAATTTTAAAAGGTTGCCTCTTTCAAAGAAAACGTCCTATATTTAACTGTAACTTAAGAGGCAAGGTATATATTTTCGATCAAGTCAATTGGCCCTGTACACTCTCCTTCCCTGAGGAATCGCAAACGCTTCTTAGAGTACTGCCTCCTTCCCTAGGTATTGTATTTATTCCGCTTGTTACCACTTTTAGCATTATTTCTAGCACCACCACCATCCTACTTGGCAGCCACATTACTTCGAATGATGCCAGTTGATCCAGCCTTACCATCAGCGCTGAATCCTTATTCCAGTTCCGTCTCTTCCAAGTAGAAATTTATTTACTTTTCTATAAAACTCTTTCAAGGTAGGAGGCTTCTTCATCCTTAACCACCTACCAACATCCATCTGTAATGACCACCTTACACCTACGGTGTAGAATAGTAGCCAAAGGAAAGAAAAAGAAATAAGATGAAGAAATAGAAGAGAAAATAATGGAAAAGGAAGAAAAAGGAAGCATCAACAAACCAAATTACTTATTGCACATCTCACATTGCATCAAAGTAAATATAATAATCAATACATGTATAAAACAATAGAGACATTAATAAAAATGTGAAATAATCATCTGAATAAAGATCCACAAAAGTTATACAACACCATAATGGAGTTTATACAACAGGAAAGTAAACTCAACTAGTACATTGTCCTATAATAGCAAAGCAACATCGTCAAGGCTCCACAGTGTCACATGGCGGAAATATAATATTAAATGCATATGTAAGTATAGATAATCACTACCACCTGTAGATCCACCTATAGAACTCCATAATCATTCACCAGCTTTCAATCTACTCATTTAAGAGTACCCGAGATAATAAGAAGCAAAGCATAAAACCTCATGTCAGACAATAGTCTGGTGTGAGTGATATTAAATCTCAAAATACTATAAAACTTGATATATATGGAACAAAGAGTGTATAAACCATATCATACATGTCCATGCAATCACAGAGTCAGCATATAAACATAAGCAATATGACACTCTATAACATTGTAAAAATGGTGTACCATACTCAGAATCTATCAGGGTGCCAAGGGACCTATACTCCTTACTCTATACTAAATAAACTTTAGGCATCTAGGTATCTCCATCCATACCTACTCCACACTAAGTCAAGTCAGGGTATCTAGGTATCCCTACCACAATACCTACCTACTGTGACATCCCTAGAGTGGTAGGTGACTAGTGAACAACCATAACAAACATAGCATCCATCAAACAATACTAATTATCACCCAATGTGCTAGATATATGATAACTCATATGACCCTCTACAAATGTCAAGGACTAGTGGAAATCTCGATTCTGCATCATGTTCCCTCATACTTTCAAATCTACAACCCCGCACAGTTGTCTCTTATAGTACGTACATATTGTCTCTAGACCACCTTGGGGCGATCCAGGGTACACGACCATTGCTACCAGCCCTCGAGTATCACCCACATATAATACCCCTTCTTCGAACACGATATAAAACACTCTAAGTCATCAACGATCCCTAGGCACAAACATATCCATCGAGTCCTAACATTCAACCCAGTGCACTATTCGTAGCCTCGCTCCAATCCGGCCTGCCATCCTTAATCCTGCTCTCCGCCTGAGCTCTCGATCAAAGAACCTTACTGTCATGTCATCCGAAGCCTAAGGTCAAGCATGGTCTATACAATCATGATACTGTCATCCCGGAGCCTACTTCATACATCGTTGAGTCACCATTCACAGTGTTAGACTACTAGGTCGAAGCACCACAGCCATGCCTCACCATCAAAATCACCAGGTTAAAGTACCACATCTCTGCCTCACCATCAATATCACTCGTCGTAGGGTAATAACATCCAATCTCTAAACTAATCGTATGAACAAACCATCACGTCGCGCGCCATGATATCTCATCAACATCTAAGCTACATATCAGCCAAATCGCTAATCGACAACAGTGAAGGACATTGATCACTCTACTATGCTCAATACCATCCACCTTGGTCTGGTACTTAACCAAACGGTTAAGTACAAACCAAACGGAAATGTCCGGCATCCACTCTAAAATCCAAATTTGTCGGCACGTATCCCAAGCAGTCTTCTATAGCCCATCTCATTCCTTAGATTTTTGCATGTGTCGAACTCCAACGCACAAGATGCTACCTAAAATCAAATCATCGCTAATCGGGGTTTTCGACCTAAAATCCAAATAATAAACAAGGCTAATTGTCAAGCATACATCAAAACATCCATACATCCAAAATACCATACATCCGTCCAAAATAACATACAATCAACATAAAAATCCATATCAATTAATGTGAGAAAATAACATCAATAATAGCTCTAATCAATAATTCCCTAACTATGGAACATCGATGGAAAATATGTGATATTCTTTATAAATCATTCTAAAATAATTGTATATTCCTTTATGAAAATATAGCTGCAGTATTATAATAATAATAATAATATCACATTTAAAAACCAAAAATCATTTTTGAACGTCAATATAACACTAAATAATCAACCATGGTAAAGTGAGTCTTATATCACTAACCTTAGCAAAATCTTTCCAAACTAGTGCCAAAATGTAGATCTCGCCATCATGAGCGCAACGTAAGAAACCGCATCCAAAACGGACCTCGTATGCAAAAGATATGGTCTACACAGGAATCGTGATTTACGAGATAATTAATCAATCAATTAAATCCTTAATTACCTAATTATTTGTTAATCCTTCTTATTTTTCTTCTTTTAGCTTATACATGCACAACTGAATGGTCGTGCATATCTGATTCCATCACGCTTTGATTTCTTGGCCAATAGTTGATGAAATCGAGATCCGTCTTCATAAACTGTATCATTGCTCGATCTCTTCGATTTGCACCCAACCAATGCTCGATCGCCTCCCCTTATCAAAATGCAACCCAACAACATTGCCTCGCCCAGGCTAAAGTCCAGAATTACCATGTTTGATCGTCCATGCTCAAATTTTGCGAGGAGATGCGCCTCTGTGAGAGAAACACAATGATCGCCTCTGATCCGCATATTATTGCCCCGAAATCAATTACGGTCGAACCCTAATTCACGGCCATAAGGTCAAACTTGGCCAAACCCTAGGTTGACCACATGAGATCAAAGATCTCATTGATACCATCTCAACGAATCAAACATCATGATTTTTAACGGAACGGATTTGGAGAATTTGATTGTTGAATGGAAGAATAATAGGTCAGCCATGATTTTTATTTTCTGGAGTGAAAAATAAAGCAGAATTAATTTCGGAGGGAGAGTTTTGATTCTAGGGGTTTATATAATATTATTATATTCCATTTATTTAATTTCTCAAATAAATAATTGTATGTTTCAAGTCCATACGATCACACGATGCGTCCAATCGCCACGAAACTCGCCTACATCCATCACCTCATTTTTCCTAATCCAACGGTACAAATCTCATCGCCATCTAAGACTGCATCTCGAATTGCTAATTTCTTTTATTTTGAGACCGTTTCAGCTATATGATCGCCCAATCTCAAGATATAGCGAACCTCATACTTATTTTAACTCGCAACATCAATCTGAACTCAACGGAAGTGGTCTAAAGTCATGATCGATCGTATGCAAAAAATCACATTATCGAGCCTTCATTTAATTAACAATTAAAATTATAAATTAACTATTCTAATATCTAATAGTAAAAATACTGATCGTTAAATTATCCTTTTCTTAAAATGATTTTTTCCTCGAAATCTCAAATCAACGATAACATCTCCTAATCTATTGGCCCTTAAAAATTCTGTCAGATTTTGGAAAATTTTGGTAGAACCTCCTTTGGACGACTAAGTTCGAACAACTCTACTACAACAAAGATATGTATACAACTTGTATCTTTAACTATGCTAGATCATCTATAGCAATCATCAAACAAGAATGATATAATAAACAATAACTATCATGCATGCTTAACAACCATACAACATAAATTATCATCTCAAATGCTAACAATCAAATTAAACATGCATGCATAAGATCTAACATCCAAAAATAACATTCATGCCTATCCTAGCATGCAGAATACTAAAACATCTAGGATAAACATCCGATACAATATCCATAATGAAAGCTGACGATAAAAACAAAATCCCAGCATCTAAAGAGCTCCGGACTAACGGTTCTCATGCTCCCCACAGTCTATTATATCCCATCGCCTTCGCTTTCATTCCACTGAACCCCTACTACTCCATTGTCCTCCTTCCAACCTGATTCATCTCACATCTATCGGTATAAATAGGCCTACGAGGTCTCAAAGTCTATGGTTCAATATCGATATCATCCAATCCATTAAGTGCCAAATATCCAAACTCCTCTTGTAAGTTCTCCCAAAACCCATTATCGAACAATGGGTCCTACCACTTATAATGCTCTTGGCGCACAATGGAATCACACCAACCACCCCTTAAACAACAGAACAAAAATGAATGTCGTACTACAGGACTTAAGGAATACAAATCTATGACCATTTGTCAACCAATTGACTGTGACTCAAATGCTATCTCTATATCCTTAGCCATCAGCAATCCTTTGATGCAGTCTATAAATATATGTTCCCACTACTCGAGAACAAACAATCACTACGGAACAAACAGCCTCGGTTGGGTCCGCAGTGCATCATCTCTCCAGACACTACTCACTCTTTAATTTGGCTATGATCTCCACTAGTCTAGTTGAACACCTTTGACTAGTTCCAATCGACCAAATCAAGATAGGTTTGACAATCAAACTAGCCATCACACTCTGCCAAAGCTCAAAGAGTCCTGGAGTTGTAACCTGTGATAAGCTCGAGCGATGCCCACTTTAGGAATATCGCTCCCAAACTGGTATATCTCCTACTCGAAACACCTACTACTACATTTCTCTTTCAAATGTCTAGGAAATTTCAAATCCATAGGTGACTAAGAACTCCAATTATCACTATAGGCGAAGGTCAAGATCCTTCTCGGAGAAGAGATACTCCAATAATGTGGAATTACTGAACATCTTGAACTCCTGTCTTAACAAACACTGCCTCCATATCCCTAAAGCAAACTCCATCAACTCTAACTCTGAACCAAGAGTTGGATATTACCTCTCGACATCACTACCATACCTAGTTAATTACCACATGCCAGTGCGTACTATCTCTCTTCATTCCGCTCGGAATGAGTACCATCAATGTACTCGTCAACCTCTCGGTCAGGTTCATTAACGCATGTCTACACCTCACATCTCAAACAAAAGTTTGATCCTCTCCCACACAATAAGTCAACAAAACTGCTATCTTGGGTCTATCCAGATTTCGAACTGTGTAACTAAAGGATCTACAGCGACGTCCTACTCCAAAAAAACATGGCCCCAAGCATCTCACTCCCTTCCTTCAGGAGTGATACCACCAAAATCTCATCACTAATTGTGCCTTATGCTCCTCTTCCATCCATGGGTAAACGAAAGTATCATCAACAAACAAAAGCACATCTACTCAAGTGACCACCCTAATCACGATCCATCAGATCCGCAACATATGCCGACAGATTGGTTAGCCCGAACGACATAACCAACCTAAAATCATGGTAGTGAGTGAAACATTATAATCGACAGACTCGCCTAAAATACTCTCAATTTGTGTAACTTGACCTCAAGGTCCAACAAAAGAGCATCGTCATGTTATAGAGCTGATTGAACAAGTCATCAACAAATGGAAGTACGAACATGTTCATCATCTCATTCAGCGCACAATGACCAACAAACAGCTTCAAAGAGCCATCTGTCCTACTGACGAACACAAAAGATGCATCCTACCCAGAATATACACCCATAGATGAATCATCACCTAAATAGGACATTCGCTCATGCCTCTAACCTCCTAAGCTCTTTGGACACTCTATGCCTTAAAGGCATAACTATTGGCCCAACTCCTCTGACCAGATCGATACGGAACTCTATCCTATATGGTGGTAATCTGGTCGTCTCCTCGAGTATGTCTGGATACTCTCCGGCTACAGGAACAGATGACATCCTATCATGTGGAATATCGAGAGAATATATAAAGGTCCTCTACTGGTTGCCAATCACTACCATTCGCCCCTCCATAACCCTGATCGTCTTCAACGGCTTCTCTCAGTCCACCACTATTCAGTATATCCTTCAGCTAGTGCATTCTTAAGCTATAATACCAATCCAACTAAACCCAAACAATCAATGCCTAACAAACAGACAACCATGACTCATGAAGGAACTGGGCCAACCCGCAGCGAAAGAAATGGACGAATTTCAAAAAACTTAGCCATTTTGGATCTTTAATGGGCCTATGAAGTCCAAATACGCTTAGAACTTTTATAATTTTCTTTTAAATAAAATTAATATTTTATTTGATGTTATAAATAAAGTGTTACTTTAATTTGTTGTGCATGTAAATTAGAGTATATCAAATTTACTCTTATATACATATTTATGTGTAATGGTAACTTATTAAATTTATTTAGAGAATGAAACTTTTCATTTCTTATCTCTTAAATTATTCAATTACTGACGGGGTAGAAATTTAATTAAATAAGGAAACTTTTCATTTCTTTTTTCTTAACTTATTCAATTAACGAGAGGACACATTATTTATACGGAGAGAGAAACCTTTCATTTCTCTCTTTAATTAAATCGGTTGATCATATAAATATCATTAATTAGCAACATGTATATGGCATGAATGTAAGTATAAACAAATATATATATATATATATATTATATTTTAAATTTTGTAAGTGCAGCATGATATGTCTTATCAATTCATGGCAAGGTGTAGAATATAAACAAAATTAAATTGATGCTAATTACATAAAGGGGAAATAAATAAAGGGTAACGATGATTGAATTAATTTTCCATTTCATAAACTTAATTAATGCATCATATAAATGACAAATTATAGGCATGATAATACAAGGATATAAACGGACAAAAATAAACGTATGTATATATTATTGCCACATTTAAATTATTCCTCCTTATGGAAAGAAATCTAATCAAAGTTTGATAATATGAAATACATGTAATAAATATTATATATGCAAACATACATATAAAATTAATCATGTGTATATAAGTCAAGATTAAATCAAATTTTTCTACTTAATAAGAATTAGAGATTTATAGCAATCAATTAAAAAGTAGGTTTATTTTCAAAAACATTAATTGTATGTATGTAATATTCAATAAAATATATCTAATTAATACAAATTAGAGACAACAGTAATCAAATTAAAATTTAGATTTACTGCCAAAACATCTTGCTTTTTTTCTAATTTCAAAAAAATACAAACACAAAATACATACATGTAAATTTTCAAAACTAAAATTACATTTTATTTTATATGATCTAAAACATGAATCTTCAATAAAACGCTGTAATATTCGTAAACAAAGTTTAGCTTAAGTTGTTAAAGTAAAATCCAATCAAAGCAATATGAATATACAAAATTTTAGGTCTAAAGGATTATACTTTGAATTGAATGTTTACAATATAGGTCTATTATAAAACATTGTATTCAAACATATATAAATTTTAATTCTAATTTAACAAAATAAGAACCCAGTTGATAAATTGAACATACAAAATTTCAGATCTAAAAAATGGACTTTAAATTGAATGTTTAGAATATAGTTTTAAAACAAAACATTATATTTAAACATATACAAATATTAGTTTTGATTTATTGAATAAAACACTAATTGTTTCATTCAACATACAATTCTCAACTTAAATGAGGCAGTGATATGTATATACAAATTATGATGATTAAATTTCTCTTCCAGCAAACATTACATGAAATATCATTATCTATTAAAAAACGTACCTTATTACCCAAAATCTAGAAGCATATCTTGAAAATGGACTCCCCTTAGGATGATGCTTAATAGTCACGCCTTGAATGATGATATCTCTTCAGATCTTCAAGATCGCTATCCTATCCATGCAAGAGATGGATGAACCACTTTTGTTTTATTTATTTTTGATGTTTTCATATGTAGTTGAAATAATTTTTGAAATTTTTTTTTTTTTTCTGCCATGAAAATTCAGGAGGAGAGATAGAAACGGACTGAATGAGAAAGAATGAATTGTACATACAGAATAAATTAGAGAATATGTTTTATTTGAAAGATTAAAACTTTTTCAATTCTTTAATTAAAACTTCCCTAATTAATTCTGTTGATTGTTACTCTCTCCAATCCTTTCTTTACACGTATGTCATCAAATGACATAAAATTTCCACAAATCATGTCATCAAACGACATGAAATTTCAATAAATCATGTCATCAAATCACATAAAATTTCCATAAATCATTTCACGCAATTATCCTTAAATTACATCGATATCGTATATCAATGCACGCAAATATTACTTTTATAAATGCATTAAAACAATTGCAAAAACTTTCAAACATCAGAGAAATAATAATTAACATTTCTCGAATATCAATTAATTTAATAAATTTACAACATTTTATAAATTAATTAAATCATGTGGTTTTTTAGAGAATTCATAATTACGGTTGTGCCACTCAAAGATGTAAATTCAGTCAGCGATTAATATTGAACTATTCGAATATTAATGTTCACACATCACTTAATAGGTATTGTGATATTATGGTCGAATTTATTGCTTACACATCTTTTGGTATAATCCAATTTTACTTATTATAAGAAGTACTTAATAGTGACAATTATTTACACCAATTCTCTTCGTCAAAACTACATCATTATGGATTTATGAAATTTGGTAATAGTAAAAATTCAAATATCATCCACATTCAACTTTATAGTCCAAACACAAAGTCCTTGGTTCAACAATAACAATTATTATTAACCCAGAGACTTTGACTTTGAGTTGGCTTCAGTTGACTGTGATACCAACCTCATATAACTGAGTAGACGAATCCTCTCTTGAATAGTGTTTCACTTTCAGTGCTTTCACTCGACCCAACTATAGTCGTTCAATAAACGTCGTGCCACGATTTAACTATAACAAAGCGGAGCTTCCATATTTAAGATCAACGGTATTCTCAAGTCGAGAGAGCTATGTAAATTAATCACGTCGATATTCTCTATTTGACCTTAGTTATATTAACCAACAGAAAACTATCTTGTGAGTCATTCAATAGTTATCTAATAACTATAAGTACGTAACTCCTTGGTACCCAAATAGTCATGAGTAATACACTGCCCAACATTTGAAGAGCATTTTGTACTCTAGTCTCAATGAATACATCGATATCCAGTCTCGATGCATCTTGACTAGGAACATTTAAAATGGTATATTTGTTTCATCGTGATAAATTACTCATGTTTACAACACTTTGTAATTATCATCACAAAACATACCATTTGTGGATTTTCTATTAAATATACTTTTAAATAAATTGACTAATTAGTATAACCACATTATATCAAGTTTATAATAGAAAGAAAATACCTTTATTTCGAACAAGATTGGCCCACAAGTTAGATATATGTAACAAATTACATAATTGCCCCTATGGCATACCCCTAACTCTATCAATATCCTACTCGCATTTGGGATCACTTATGGAATCTTATTCCAACTTCTCTAATCGATTTTCTCAAAACCAATGGGGTCGATCTCTTTGTGAACGGGTATGCTATTATGTCTTAATTATCTACTCTACCAAGCAACACTCTCTAATGGTGATAAACTGTTTTATCATATAGAACAATTCGAAGTATGTCTCTCAACTTCAAGTGAGCTCTAAGTTCTGTTACGAATTATATTACGACATTATTATCATATAACTATGTCATGGGATTCTCAACATTTTTAATCAGCTCAGTTATAAATTTGTGCACTTATATTTTTATATACATTGTTTTTATTGCAGTGCTATCCAAGGCGATGTACCTTGCCTTTTTCATTGAATCAAACACGGTCTTTCATTTGGAACCTTTTCGACATAAATATTTGCTATTGACATATTATACTCAATATTACATGTGAAAGTTTGAGTCTGAACATTCTTTCTTAAGGAATTTACTGTTTTTGTAAACAATTCTCTAGTATTTCATAAATACAATGAGAACATTTCAAACAACCATTTAGTGATATTAATTTGGATTTGATATTTGCTTTATGTTTCAAATACATAAACAAATCATGACATCATAGGCAACATAACATGTATGATAATTCCTATTGCCAATGCAAAGGAATCAATCTTACATGTTCTGTATTAAACATTTTAATAAGATATCCTTGCATATCATTTGGGATATTCCCGAAATCTTTTATACTTACTATAAAAGACATCATTTATTAATCCAATGTTGAGTATTGAAACTAAGGCTGATTTTGGCCCGTTAATATTAACAACGTGTTGTTTACTTATATATTAGAAATATCAATGTACCTTTAACATTCTTTCTTATGAACACACGCTTCCTCTTCACTTTGATTAAAAAATCAAACTATTCGATATTTGTATCAAAATACTTGTTAAATTGATGCTTATAAAATGATAATTTTGTATCATTTCTTGGATCATATCCAAAATCCCACAAACTCATATCGCTCCCACCGACTTTGAGATATATTTAGTTACTATATATAAACAACTTACTCTAAATCGTCATTTAGAATTTTATGTTTCAATACTTATGTGACAAAACACTAGGACTTATCAAGCAATAATTTTTTGAGTAAATCTGAATTAACTTGAACATGTAGAATATCGCGTCTATTAGGCTAATCTCAACAACTGAAATTTGCGATATTATTCTTATCAACATTTCTCATTTGATTCCAACTGCATTAGTCTTACTCATAAAGACACAGTCAAGGTCGATGGATCACATCTTTCACTTACGACCACAAAAATCTCTATTTTGATAGCGTACTGGGAATTCTTTCGGATTTGTGCATCATACCATATAGTGTCAACACTCTCAATGGTTTAATTAAACAATCTAGGATCATATATTTTCGACATTAATAGGAAACTCATAGTTTCTCTTCAATGTGCGAGAATACTTATTAGACACTTTAATGCATTGTGTTCATATAGGTTAGTTAATTTCATTTCAACTCATCTAATCCATGTTATCTATGGATCGTTTCTAATTCCATTTTACCACCAGTAATTCCTCAAAGAAATTTCTTCACAATGAAGCAGGTATTCTTGAAACAACAATTGTTTCTCGGTGCAACATAATAGGTCTTCATAATTGTTTTATGAATTTCTTTATTTATAAAACTGATTTGAATTAAATTCGCAAAACTTATGTTCAAAACATAAATACGTCATCCAATGACAGTCTTTCAAAAACTGTTTTGGGAAGATTCATACAAGATCCCTTACAAACAATTATTACGTGTAATCTTTCGATCCACAGAACCTGAAAACTCCTTGGCCTAGGATATATTAGAGTTTCTTATGAACCCTTATCTTGTAAAAAAAATTAAATTGTTATTTAGATGAAATAATATTAACCTTGTGTACTAATGTAACAAACCCCTGCTTGGAGGCACAAAACTAATGACTACGGATACTGCAGTCATCCATAGTTTTTAATCCTCGGCGACCAAACACAGTGATATTAGGTACATTGATACACAGAAACACAAGAGTATGGAAAAACTAAACAGCAAAAGAAATTCCACAGTCCATTTCAAAATATTCCAAATCGATTACATAATTCTAGTTGGCAGACCGCGTTCAGATAACATATAATTATTACAAGATATACCAAGAGTGACATATGAAGATGCCACCTTGATAGATCAGAGTATACAGATAGGTAAGAAAACAATTTTCCCTTACAAACAAGAACACAGCGAAAATAAAAGAACTCTAATAACAATATTGCCTCATGCTCGTCCTCGGAAGCTTTATTCGTCTAAAGGAACACTTTGAAACCTTAGCTCTTAACCTACTCAAAAATCAATTAAGTACCATAGAGTTTAAATAGGAAAAAAAATCGAGTCAGACATAAAGCCTGGTATGAATAATAATTCACCATCTCAAATCATTTAGATATCTAGTGAGACCACAGCGCTTAGCTAAACAGGTTTCCTCTCACTAGTATCCTAAAATATTTATAAAACCATATACTGTGCTCCTGCATCCACAATGGTTAAAACATAGTATTTTTAAACATTATGATGATACAAAAAACAATTAAATCAATTCTGAATTACCCATCCCCATTCATTCTGACAATCTGTCTTAATTATAGCTTTTAAGGTTACTACTAACCTATTAAATATTGAGGATTGTCTGTCCAATCACTTAATTCTCATGGGATCACTCAGAACCTATTGGTAACTCTAATATCTTGTTTCTTATCCTAGTTTTCTTAGGCTAACTAGGAACTTATTGGCTGATTGCCAATATCTTAATTCGGATATAGTTTTCATGGACTAATTACAAACCTACTGGCCCCTGCCAGTATCAAATCACAGTTTTCATGGGCTGACTATGAACTTATTAGCCCCTGTTAATATCATACAGTTTTCATGGGCATACTACAAGCCTATTGGCCCTTGCCAATATCTTTAATTAAATTTTTAACGTTTGTTAAGTTATATTCACTACTGGGTCAAGCTAAGTGGTTATACCGCCCTTTCCCTAAAATACAGTTATGGGTTAATAAAAAAAGTGAATAATATTTCAAAATCTTTATTTATGTCATGGTTATTACTTTAAATCGAGATTGGGTTTATGTTTTGAAGCCAAAAAAATCTCTTTCGAAACTTCTGGATAGCCTTCTTTCGAAAGGAAAGATCTCTTTTCAAAACATTGAATACATACCTTTCGAGGCCCTTAATCAACATTCTCTTTCTAAACCTATTATACCTTACGATGGTACCAAATAATCTTTTAAAAATAGAGAGCTTCGAAACAAATTAAAGTACCACTTTCGAAAGCATTGGATTTATTCTTTAAAAATCATTTGGGTCAAAATGGTTATCTTTTTCGAAACTAACATAAATTAGTTTGGGGAAAAATTGATGGTGTCGGAACCATCTTAGTCGAAAGCAAAAGGCTTTAGAAAATCAAAATTTCAAAGGACAGAGTCGAAACCCCCTTTCGACTTCATCACCTTCGAAACCCTTAACCCCTTCGAAAACAATCAGGAAAAAGGCTTAAGTTGAAACAAAAATAAACCCTTCGACAACATAGGTGACATCAATATGGTCGAAAGAGAGATTAGCAACTTGGTTTCAACTGAGGCAAAACCTTCCCTTTCGGAAGCAATTATTTAAAAGAAACGGGTACTCCTTCGAAAGCAAACACTTTAACATAACATGACAGCCGTCTTCGAAAGCCAGTTATAAAACCTTTTCAAAAGCATAACTTTCGACCGTGTCGAAAGCTTTTGGCAAAATTAGGCAAGGCTTTAACTTTTAAAAGCAAAGCAGGGTTTCGACCCCATTGGAAGCTACCTCTTTCGAAACCATGGCTTCCGCCTTCCTTCCAATCCACTGTATACCATCTAAGTGATATCTTATGTATTGGTTTTGACTTCATGGGTTTTAACTGAGTTGGTTTCGACTGGGATGAGGCGGAATCAAAGGAATCGAAAGCCCCTTACAAATAAGGGCAGAGCACCTTTTTCTGGTTCAAAGGCTGAATTATAGCACTTTTTGTAACTGTTATCTAACGACTTGCCTATTTGTAAACTATTGATTGGTTGTCATCAAAACTTTTCAAATGCTTTGCTTTTAAAACTGGTGCATTAATTCAGATCCAAATTAAAGGAAATATATGCTAAAACCTTTCCATATAACCAAAAAACGACATTTGCTAAAAAGCCCTTCTTTCAAAATAATTTATTTCCCCTAGTAAATCAATTGGGAAAAATCTTCAAAAATCATAGAAAATTGATTTCATCATGTAATCGGACGTACTAAAATTTTAGGCCCAATTTCTTCCTGAAATTCTTGAAATAAATTTTAAACTCAATTATATTATATCTTTCATCAAAAATTCATAATAAAATTTCCATAGCTTGGAAAATTATGAAAATTAAAACCCATCTCCAAAATCATGTTTAACTTAACATAAAAATTTTCCATGGCAATCTAAAGTCATATAATCTTGGTTTACAAAACTCATGTGCTATGAGTCAAAATAAATCATCATAATATAACTCAAGCATATCATCATCCATTTTATCACAAAAATGAATTTATATCGTAAATACGAAACCATATAATCATAGATCAAACATAGAGACAGTACAAGATAACTATTCACCTTAAACTTGATAAGGCATTTGAGATTTGTTGTTGATTAATCCTTCCTAGCTTTTGATTTCTTCTTTGATAATGCCCGACTCCTGCTTAAGGTTTAGAATTTCCGTTTGTGAAAGTGGACATGAAATGTGAAATGTGAATGTACAATCATAAAAGGATATAGCCGTGCAAAACAAATGGCTTTTACTAATATGTCCATGTGTAGTTTAATTAACCAATAAACCTTTTTAAAGCCCATTTACTTTGTTAATAAGCACGGCCCTATTATGTAATTTAATCAAATCTCAATCATCGTCATTCTATTTAATTTATCTAATTAACTCTTCTGTATAATGTTATCAGAAATTAGGGATGCTACAGGCTCCCCCTTAAAGAATTTCATCCTCGAAATTCAGTGAGGACTAAATACTAAACATAGAAATCATCTGCAACAACTCCTAACAATCATACAAGTCTAACTGACTAGCAACTATATATACAAATATAATATAGACATACCCTCAAAGCAAATGAGGATAAGTATCTCTAATCATGTCCTCTGTCTCCTAAGTGTAGTCCGTCTCATTGTTTCTCCATTGAACTTTCACCAACCTGACTGTCTTGTTCCTTAATCTTTTCTCGTCTCTACTACAACTGAACTGGTTGTCTAACAAAAGTCAAGTTAGGATCTACCACTAAGTTATCCAACCCATTTGGAGGAATAGTAGTCACTGGATCTTGCACATACTTGCTAAGATGAGATACATGAAATACATTATGGACACCTGCCAAACTGCTCGGCAACTCTACTCTGTATGCGAGCTTTCCAATCCTCTATAATCTGGAATGGACCTACATATCTTGGGGCTAACTTCCCTGACTTTCCAAATTGTATCGCACCCTTCATAAGTGATACCTTAATGAAAACCCTATTTCCAACTGAGAATTCTATGTCCTTACACCTCTTATCTGCGTAACTCATCTGTCTGGACCAAGCTTCCTTCATCCTACCTCGAATTAACTCAATCTTTTCTGAGCCTTTCTAACCAAATCTGGATTTAAGACAAACTATCTCCAGTCTCTAACCAACGCACTAGTGATTTGCATGGCCTTCCATATAAAGCTTCAAATGGCGTCATTCCTATACAAGCGTGATAACTATTATTATAGGGAAACTCAACCAAATGTAGGTGACCTTCCCAAGATCCCCCAAATTCCAATACACAAGCTCTCAATAAGTCCTCGAGTATTTTATTGACTCTCTCTCTATCTTCCATCTGTCTAAGGTGATACGCAGTACTCATGTTAAGCTTGGTACCCATCACTCCCTGTAGACACTTCCAGAATTCACTAGTGAACAATGCACCTCTTTCATTGACTATACTACTAGGAATTCCATGCAGTTTAACTATGTTCAGGAACAACTTTGCTAAAACATGTGATGTTCCGTTTGACTTAACTGGAATGAGATGAGCACTCTTGGTCAATATGTCCACTATAACTCATATACTTTCGTCGCCTCTATTTGACGCTGCCAACCCACCTATAAAATCCACAGATATCGAATCCCATTTCCAAACTGGAATCTCTAAACGAAGTAATAACCCACTTGGTTTCTGATTTTCAGCTTTCACTTGCTGACAGTTCGCACACTGCCTAACCCACAAGCCAACATCCCTCTTCAGGCCTTCCCAATAGAAGCTCCTTTTCATAATATATACATCTTGGTTCCTCCAGGATGAATCATAAACTTGGATCGATGACATTCTCCAAGAACTACTTTCCTTAAGTCTTTCACATTTGGAATACACAATTGTCCCTTCTTTCTTAGCCACCCTCTCTGGCCAAGGCAAAAATCCTTTAAATCATCGATCTCTATTCCAACCTCAAGTCTTCTGATCCTCTCGGCTAATACTGGATCCTCTTCTTACTTAGAAGCAATTTTATCAATAATACTAGTCAAGCTTCTAAACAAGACAAATTGGTGGTACTTTGGCTAGAACCAGCAGTCGATCTTAACTGCACATCACAACTGACTAAAGCTTCTAAATCTCTCCATTCTTCCAACATAACTAACACCACATTTTGATGTCTCCTGCTAAGGGCATCCGCCACTATATTACCTTTCACTGGTGTATACTCTATACCAAAATCACAAGCAGCCAAAAACTCCAACCACCTCCGGTGTCTCATATTCAACTCCTTTTGAGAGAATAAATACCGTAAAGACTTATGATCGATATATAACTCAAATCTCTCACATAAGAGATAATGTCTCAAAATCTTTAATGCAAAGATCACATGTGCCAACTTCAAATCATGAGTAGGATATCTAACCTCATGCGGTCTAAGCTGCCTAAATGCGTAGGCAATGACTTTACCACTCTACAACAACACCACTCCTAATCCAGTTCCATACGCATCAGTATACATCACCAATCCTTAGTTTCCGTCTCGAACTACTATTACTGGTGCAATAGTCAATAAATGCTTTAACTTAAGGAATGCCTCCTCACATTTTTCGGACCAAACAAATCTCGCATCCTTCCTGGTCAACTTAGTTAAAGGTGCTGCTATCCATGAGAAATCCATAATGAATCTCCGATAGTAACCAGCAAGTCCAAGATAACTCCTGATCTCAGTCACTATCTTTGGTCTCTTCCAATTATTCACAGCTTCGATCTTATCTGGATCGACTGAAAATCCTTTCCCTGAAACCATGTGACCAAGAAACTTTACCTCTTTCTTCTCAAAATGAAATTTGGTAAACTTCGCCCTTAGCTGATTCTGCCTCAGGGTCTCAAGCACCACTCTAAGATGAACTTCATGCTCTCTCTCATCCTTTGAGTATAATAGAATGTCATTTATAAATACTGTACAAGCCTATCCGAGTACTCTTGGAAAACTAGTTTCATCAAATCTACAAAGAAAGCAGGTGCATTCATCAATCCAAATGGCATTACCAACCACTCATATAAACCATATCTAGTCCAAAACGCTGTCAAAGGAATACTGTACTCGCCACTCTTAACTGATGGAAACCTGTCACCAAATCCAATAGGGAAAACACTTTGGATCCACTAAACTGATCAAATAGATCATCTATTCTTGGCAAAGGAAACTTATTCTTAATTTTCATTTCGTTTAACTTAAGATAGTTAATATACATCCTTAACAACCCATTTGGTTTCTTCACGAACACCACGGCTGCTCGCCATGGCGAACTGCTTGGTCTAATAAAATTCCTTCCTTCTAGATCCACTAGCTACACCTTCAATTCATTCATCACAGTTGGTGTCATCCTACTAGATGGTCTACTTACAGATTCAGCCTCTGGCACAAGATCTATTCTAAATTCAACAGCTCTTTTATGGTAGTCCAGTGGCTAGCTCAAAAACATCTATAAATTCTCTTGCTACTCGAACCTGACTTAGCTCATTTCCTACCTCCATAGCATTAAGCATAGCACTAACACTTCGATCAATAATCTCTACTGAGAATATCCCTCGATTTTGACTATCAGGGTGTCTCGGTGATATTTCTCTATCATGGCAAAATATTCTAGCCTCATACCTACTTAACTAGTCCATACCCAAAATGATCCCGAAATCTACGAAATCAACAACATACAAACTGCATGCAAACTTATGACCTAACAAATCAAGTTCTAACTTGTCACACTTTAACCCTAGAGTTGCATACTGTCCTACTGGATTCGCAGCCTTAAGGAAGTAACAAGGTAGGTGAGTTCTAGATATAATCTATCAACCAAATACTAAGATATAAATGAATGTGATGCATCACTATCAAAAGGTACTCTAATTGAAATACTCTAAATCAAAAGCATACCTTCCATCACAGTCTTTCCCTTATCTGCTGTGGTAGGCCTAGCTGGAAACTTTTCCTTTGTCCTCCCTAACTGGCACTGGACACTAATTCTTGTTATGCCTAACTTGATCGCAGTTGAAGCATTTCTCATTCTTCTTATCTGCAGCCTTCCTCCAATTTCCTGACCGGCATTCATTAGCAAAGTGACCCTTCTTGTCACACTTATAGCAAACAACCTCATCTTTTTGACTTCTTCGTAGAATCTCCCTTCTAGGTTCCCTTCTTTTTAAAGAGTTTCCTCTTCTTCCCTTGAGAAACCTAGGTTTCCACTGACTTCTCTTTAGCCAAATCAGCAAGTAACTCCTCATGGTGAATAGCTATCTCCACCACTATATTGCAAGGATCACGAACACGTGTCATGATCATCCTAGCAAGCTCGGCCTTAGTCCCCGTATGAATTTCTGATTCCTTTTGATGTCAGTATCTATAATAGCATATTTATATCTAGGCAGCTCTTCAAACATAGTAGCATACTCCACTACTGACATCTCTCCTTATACTAAATCCATAAATTTCCTCATCAAATCAGACTTAGTAAACTTAGATACAAACTTCTGCTCAAATCTCATCTTAAAATTATTCCAAGTTAACTACTCTTCCGGCACTCCGACGTGAACACTATCCCACCAATGCAGTGCTGACCCCTGCAACTGTCTAGAGGCCAACCTCCTCTTTTGTCCATCATTCAGACCCAAATCAATAAACATACGCTTACAATGCAACAGCTAATTATAAACTTCTATGGCACTCTCCATTCCCAAGAATGGCTTCCCACCCAAACTGGTGTAATCTCTAGTCAGCAAAGCAATATTCCCTGCTGGAGCTATCGGATTAGCTCCTCCTCTGTTTCCAGTAGTTGCTCCAGCTTGCATCAAACAGGCTAAGAACTGTTACAATGCCTCCATATCAACTGGTGGATTTCCAACACCCATATTGGCTTCAACATTTTGGTAGTAGCACTAGCCGGTCTACACGGGCTTCTCTTGGTAGTGGGTCGAGCATTTCCATTAGTTGTGGTGCTTCCTCCACCGAGATTTCCTCTTCCATTTCCTGATTCCATATCTCCTTTCTCATAAATTTGCATACGAGCCTTAGTAAGGTACAAAAGAATGGTTTAAGAGAGTAGGGGATACGTGTGTGTGTGTATATATATAGCAATTAGAAGTACGTTACTATAGCGTTAACCCAAAACCCGATCTTATTATCTAATTCGTTGGACTGTGTTTGGAAAATCTTTAGGTTTATCTTTCATTTAAAGTTTCATAAACCTATGCTCTGATAGCAACTTGTAACGTCCCCCCACTTGAAGGCCTAAAACTAACGGCTACGGATGTTATAGTCATCCATGGTTATTGATCCTCTACGACCAAACACGGTGATATTATTACAAATTGATTATATAATCTAAATTCACAGACCACAATAAGATAACAAATGATTATTACAAAATTTGCCAAGAGTGACATATGAAGATGCCCCTTGGTAGATCAGAGTAAATAGATAGGCAAGAAAACAATTTGCCTTTACGAATAAACACACAGCGGAAATAAAAGAACTCTAATAACAATATTGCCTCCTGCTCGTCCTTGGAAGTTTTATTCGTCTAAAGGAACACCTAGAAACCTTAACTCTCAACCTTTTCAAAATCAATTGAGTGCCCAAGAGTTCAAGGGGAAGACAAAAAAATTCGATTCAGACATAAAGCCTGGTATGAGTAATAACTCACCATCTCAAACCATTTAGATATCTGGTGAGACCACACCGCTTAGCGGAACGAGTTTTCCCCTCACTAGTATCCTAAAATATTTATAAAACCATATACTATACTCCTGTATCCACAATGGTTATAACATGGTATTTCAAAACATTATTATGATATGCAAAACAACTAAATCAATTCTGGATTACACATCCCCATTCATTGTAACTATCAGTCTCAATTATAGTTTCTAAGGTTACTATTAACCTATTGAATGTTAAGGACTATCTGTCGAATTACTTAGTTTTCATGGGATCACTAAGGACCTATTGGTAACTCCAATATCTTATTTCATATCCTAGTTTTCATGGGTTAACTAGGAACCAATTGGCTGACTTCCAATATATTAATCTGGATATAGTTTTTATGGGCTAAATACAGACCTACTGGCCCCTGCCAGTATCAAATCATAGTTTCCATGGTCTAACTATGAACCTATTGACCCCTAATAATATCATATAGTTTTCATAGGCTTACTACAAACCTATTGGCCCCGGCCAATATCTTTAATTAAATTTTTAACATCTGTTAAGTTATATTCACTACTGGGTCAATCTAACTGGTTATACTACCCTTTCCCTAAAATACAGTTATGGGTTAATAACAAAGTGAACAACATTTCAAAATCTTTATTTATGCCATGGTTATTACTTCAAATTGAGATTGGGTTTATGTTTTGAAACTAAAAACATCTCTTTCAGAACCTCTGGATAGCCTCTTTTCGAAAGCAACTCTTTTCAAAACATTGAATACATACCTTTCGAAGCCCTTAATAAATATTCTCCTTCCAAACCTATTATACGATTTGATGGTATCAAATCATCTTTTCAAAATATAGAGCTTCGAAACAAATAAAAGTACCCCTTTCGAAAGCATTGTGTTTACTCTTTAAAAATCATTAGGTCAAAATGGTTATATACGAAAGTATTACTTCCGAAGCCAACATAAATTAATTTGGGGAAAAATTAATGGTGTCGGAACCATCTTAGTCGAAAGCAAAAGGCTTTAGAAAATCAAAACTTCGAAGGACAGATTCGAAACCCCCTTTTGACTTCATCACCTTCGAAACTCTCAACCCTTGAAAGCATTCAGGAAAAAGGCTTAAGTTAAAACAGAAATAACCCCTTCGAAAACCACTATAAAACAAGACGTCTTTAGCGACGACTAAAAGGTGTCGCAAGCCATCGCCACCACAAAATAAAGCGATGGCTCCGTCACCAAAATTGCGATGATTGGCGACGCCTAGGTGGATACGTGGAAAATTAGTTAAAACGGGTATTGCTCCACAAACTGTCACTAGCCATTGCTAATTTGAAACAATTTAGCCATCGCTAGACATTGCTAACTTGGGTAAATAAGTCGTCGCTAACTTGGAATAATTTTCCAGCTCCAATTCTGTCTTTCAATCAATCCAACCACACAACCAAATTCAAATCACTTTCCAACACATGTACATTCAATTTCACAACCAGTGCCACTTCATTCATAATATAATCTCATACATATCATAAATAATCATATATATATTATCCAATCCAAATACTATCCATCAAAAAACCAATACCAATCAAACGGATCCACCGAAATCCATAAACAATATAACCGTACAACCAAATGTTATCCATCAATCACATATATACACAAATGTCCACTAATCCATTAAACACAATAACTAACCAACATGTATCAAATATATACACAAATGTCACTTGACTGGAAAACAAGATGATGAAAATCGGGAGCAAACACAAGCATACCTACTCATCATCGTCGCTCAACCCATCCTCTCCAGGCATTGTCCCATGTTGTGCTAAGTAGGTTGCAATATGCTCGTCCAACTGTTGCGCCAGTATGCTCTTCCTCCCATCGCTTATCTCCTCTAGCTACTTTTTCATTTAAGCAATCTCCTCCTCGGCTTGGGATCACCTATAAGCCCTCTGGAATATTAACGCATGTGAAATAGTTGATATTTAGTTATAATTTATGAACATTATAAACAGTATGAACAAAAATAGTTGATTAATTATGCAACTAATATTTATAATTAATTGTTGTACATTGGTTGCAATTTATTTATTTCGATTATTCTGCTTCCTTATTTAATTTATAATTTGTTTTCTTAAGTTTAAATTCATTTGCATGTGTAAATTTATATATTAGTAAATGAAGAAATGTACCTCCTAATTTTCATAACGGTACCGCCTATTTCACTAAGGCAAATCAATAATGGCAACCCAAATACAGTTTGACTCCTTAAACGTAACCTCTGTACGGCCGGTGGACTGCGTAACTCGAGCCCGCTCTGCTTCGTACCTCTCCTGCATTTACAAACAATTGTTAGACACGATTAATATTCAATTTAAAGTTTATGAAATGTGAAATAAAGGAATATGAAACATTTTCACTGAGGATAAGCACGTTTACCATTACGGATCTCGATTTATTGTCTGTCCACTCGTATGAAACATTACCTTCCTTATATGTTTGTTCAACAGCATGCGTGGCCATGAACACCTCAGCCATAGTAGGCTAACGATTGTATCTCGCCGCTTGAAAATATATAAATATAAAGAAACAATGTTACAAATATGATTAAACAACATTTTAGATTTTTATAAACACAATTTATAAATTTATCAACTCTCTCCTGTGTTCCTGGAAGGATTTAGAGCCGCCACGGTGCAATACAGGATTTTTATTCCTACTCGCACGATTTCGGGAAAATAATTCCTACAAATTTAGATACACGATTAACAAAATTTCTGTAACTAACATACGAAATATTAAAAAAAATTAACAACAATGCAAAAATATATAACTTACTTTCACTTCTGGATTGTCCCAGAGCCGGAGATGCTTGGCCCATACATATGCATCCATCCAATTTGGTTTTTTACCTGCATTTTTAGGCTTAGACAGAGTGTCCCTGTAATTTTTTCTCATCCTTTTATCCCAGTGATTGGTGAAAATGTCCATATCCCTGGATCTACACGCACGGCTGCCTGCATATTGAAATTAGTTTGAATTATCTAAATTATATTAATTTTCGAATGAAATTCAAACTTATACTTACGAGTACATCAGTAAAATAGCATTCTTGATATGTGGGGGGATGTCGTCCTAATGAGGCCAACAACCGGACATCCTACTCAAAAATGCTTCCTTGAAACTTGTAGGATTAAATCCGTAGGCTCCATCTCAAATCCCTTGTACAAATTTTGATGTAGACATTTAACAAATTTAAAAAAAATACTTAAAATAAATTTGATACTTACCTGGTGCTTTTCGGAACTACCTCTGCCAGTGGGCATAAATCCGGTGTAGTGCCAATAACACTCGCATCGGGAAATGGAGAAGGCTCGAATCTTTGACTTCGTCTCCTGGCAGACATATCTACCATAGAGAAATAATATCACAGAATGAAAAGACATAAATTTATGAGTACAAAGCATGTTTCAGTAATCATTACATAAAACTTCCACTAAATCATAATAAATGGGGCAAGATCACATGAATACAAATACAGAAATTTCAAAACAGAATAGTACATAGCTCAGAACATGGTCATCATTAATAATACATAGCTTAGAATAATATGCAGCTAAGAATAATACATTATACAACAAGCGATGCAAATATTAAGAGTTTTCAGTCTTCGTCGTTTTCTGATTCAGAACTCAGTCTCGTACTATATCTCGTTTATTTCAGTACATTCAAATGCATTTAATAAAACATTCGTTCATCATTCAATGGCCCTAAATCAATGTCATCAGTTATTACTATTTCTATATTTGGTTCAAGATCCGCTTGATATGTTGCTTCATCTGAAATATTATTTCCGTCAAACGTAAACCTTGGCTTTATTTTAAAAATAGCCGACGATTCCACTTACCTCTTTTTTAGGATGGATACGGAGCAAAATAAACTTGTAATGCTTGCTTGGATAATATGAAAGGATCATACTTATAGTAATATGAGGTATGCTTTGTTTCAATAAGCTTAAAATCTTTGTGCATGTTGATTCTAGAACAAGGAACATTACAGAACCAATTGCACTTGAATAAAAAAAATTCTGCAGGTTCTACGTAATATATCAACTCTATAACCTATGTTAAGATGCCATAAAAATCTCTTATATGCTCATCTGGACCATCACTACCTTTGACAAATACACCATTACATGTTAATTTTTCAGCCCCGTATGTTGAACGTAAATCCACTGACGAAGAATATTGGATAAGTCTTCACATTTATTTTTGGTCTGATCGCAAGATGTCGTAAACCTTCATCAACGACACAATTTCTTGGATCATAAACGTAGCTTGAAAACCATTTAGCAAATTCTTTAGTGAGATCACCAGATGGATATTGTGATTCGTAGATACTGTAAATATATAATCTTGGTTATAATTAATATGTATGTATAAGTGAATTATATATGAATTTATTATTACCTAAGAAATGGTGCAACTTCAGCACAATTTAGAAGAATATATGTGTGCGCTGCATGGTAATCCCTATTGTCTAACCATATTTCCACACATTTTCCAACAAGTGGACCATGTTGTCTAAAAATAGATAATATTGTTTGAGAAGAATCTTGTTCGACGGCTTCATCATTATGAGGAATGCTTACAAACGATAAGTTTACATCTTCACTGAAGTAATGAGAGAAAAAGAACGAAGCTTCTTCTCCAAGATATGATTTGCAAATCAAACCCTCAGCTCATGCTTTTTGTCTAACTTTTTTCTTCAGATGATTCAAGTACCTATTACAAAATAAATTTAATTCTTATTTAGATATAGAAATCTGAATTTTAAACCGACATAAATATTGTAGATATTCAATATTACCACTCAAATGGATACGTCCATCCATATTGCATGGGACCTCGAAGAAGTGCTTTGAATGGAAGATGAATAGGTAAATGCTCCATTACATTAAAGAAACCTGGCGGAAATATTTTCTCTAATTTGCAGACCAGTGTGGGGATTTCTACTTGAAGTTTATGTATATGATCCACTTTACTATCGTCGAACAAATCCTTTTATAAAACATATTTAATTTTGTTATAACACTGCATACTTTTACGGGCAATAGTTCCTTAAAGGTCACGGATAGTAAATATTCCATCATGATATGACAATCGTGACTTTTCATCCCACTCAATTTTCTGCTTTTAAAGTCAACACATCTACAAAGATTAGAGGAAATTCCATCGAAAAATCTTAGTGCTTCCACCCACTTTAGTATGAGTTTTATTTGCTTGTTATCTAGCTCATAGCATGCTTTCAGTTTTTTATTGTCATTGGGCTTCATATGAAGTTCGGGGCATTTACAATAGTTTGCTTTATCAAGTCTTGAATTCTAATTGTCCTTAGTTTTTCCATTTACATTCAAGATTGTATTAAACACATTATCAAACACGTTTTTTCGTTATGCATCACGTCAATATTATGCCGGAGTAAGAAATTTTTCCAATATGGTAACTTCCAAAATATACTTTGTTTGCACTAATTATGAATGTCCGGTTTTCCTAGAATTTCAATCTGGTCTCCAATTTCAATCTGCACTCGTGTTTCTTCCATGCAATATGGGCAGGCCAGCCGACCGGTCGTACTCTAACCAAAAAGAATGCCATATGCAGGAAAATCACTAATAGTCCATAATAAATAAGCGAACATATGGAAAAAAAATCTAAAAATATCATATGTTTCAACTCCTTCATTCCACGGTTTTTTCAACTCTTTGATCAATGGTTGTAAATAAACGTCGATTCCTTGTATTGGATCATGAAGGTCAAGGACAGAAATAGTGAGAAATACATATGGTGCTTTCATACACATCCATGGAGGTAAATTATATGGAGTAACGATAATTGACCAAGATGAATACTTACTACCAAACTGAGAGAATGGTGAAAATCCATCTGTATGTAAACCGAGTCTGACATTACGGCTTTCTGCAGCAAATGTCGAATAAGTCTTGTCGAAATGTTTCCATGCTTCTCCGTCGAATGAATGTATCAAAGTTCCTCCTTCCGGTGTTCTCACACTGTGTCATCATATATGACATGCCGGAGCAGAAGATGCGTATAACCTTTGAAGTTTGGAAGTGATGGGTAAATAATGCATTCTCTTATACAGAACTTCTTTTCCATTCTTCTATCTTGGTTTGTATCTTTCCTATTACATGTTCTGCATTTTCTAAGGTCAACGTCATCTTTCCAATATAACATGCGACCTTTTACACGTGTATCTATCTTTTCCTACGGCAGACCGAAAAAGGACATCAGTTTTTTCACTTTATAATGACTATCGCACATCAGACTATTGGGTGACATGCGTCATTTTGCAGCTTGTGCAACTGTTGTAAATGCAGCTTCTATAAGGTTGAATTTTGATTTCATAGTAATGTATTCGACGGTTACTGATAGTTCGGTTCCTCTTTTACAACTGTCCCACAACAGCCGCTTAGTTGAATCCAATAAATCATATATTCTTTTAGCTCCCGCGGTTGGTTCTTCTTCGACATTTACATCTTCATCGTTGGCTTGAATGGTAGGAAACATTGATCGTGCTGCATCTTCCACCATATTTTCTATCGGATTCGTCATAATATGATCATCCTCTAACGCTACAGGATTAGGTGTAGGTTCAATAAGTTCTCCATGACGATCCCAGAAATAATAATTCGGCACAAAACCATATTTGTACAAATGTACGTCAACTGTATTTGGTTTCCAATGCTTCAAATGTTGGCACTTACTATACGGGAAACGAATTTCTTCGTTATTTCGATTATTATATTTAGTGAATCTAATAAATTCATCTACGTCGTTATAGAAATATCCTCTATTGAACCTTTCCTACCAGTTCTGACTTCATACATCCAAGTACGATCGAGGAAATGATCGAATATTTTTCCTGATTTGAAAATATATGTTAGTAATTTTGATAGCACTTCAGTTCACTTCTCTTCTACGCATAATTGGAACTCAAATGGTATAATGTTGTTGTATTTTCTAAAATAAAGTAAAGCCATTTAGGAATAAAGGCTTCACATACCACACTTCTGTCTAATTTCGACAGCACTTCACTTCACTTCTCTTCTACGCATAACTTTGCATCCAAAGGGTGTATTTTGGTCGTTGTATTTTCTAAACTAAATTAAAATATTTTGGGACCAAAGACTTTAATTTTTAGCGTCAATTATTTGTTAAGATAATATTTAATGCTTATTTTCAAATCAACATTATATTCATTTCAAACATTTTTAAAAATCGATTTGGGTAAAATATTTATTCTTGTTATATTTATTTCTCAATTTTTTGGAATATCGGTTTTAGTATGATATTTTTCTTGTATTCATTTCTTAATTTCTTTACAAAATCAATTTTAGGAGAATTTTTGTTGTTGTTATATTCATTTCCTAATTTTTTTTACAAATTCGATTTTGACAGAATGCTTGTTGTTGTTATTTTTATTTCTAGATTTCTTTACAATACAATATTTGTTCTTTTTATATTAATTTGTTAACATTTTATAAGATCAATTTTAGAAGAATATTTGTTGTTGATATATTCATTTCTTAATTTTTTACAAAATCGATTTCATTAGAATTATTTGTTGTTGTTATATTCATTGCTTCATTTTTTACAAATCAATTTCACTAGAATATTTGTCGTTGTTATGCTCTTTTCAAAATTTGATAGTTCATCCAACTATTTAAACATTTTATTTAATAAATTTGAAAATTTAAAATTTATTTCAACATTCAGTTAACAATTTAAAATGTTAACTTAACTATTTTGTAAACTGAAATTTTAACTCACTATTTTATACTAACCACTAAAACTTATAATTAATACATACTTATCAAACATTTTACGCTTATCAATAAGCATATATTAATCAATGATTACAAGCTAATTTTTGAGAACATTAATTTTTGTTTACAATTTAAATAATCAAACCACATATTAACTTCCCTAAATCAACTAACATGCCATTATCATCAACTAGTACATAATAATCATCAATTTCAAAACCATAATCAACTAATTTCCTAAATTAGGGTTTTAATTATATACCCAAATCAACTAATAAACTATATTATCCTCGGCTACTAATATATAATCATCAATTCCAAATCCTTAAATCAGCCAATTCCAAATCCCTAAATCATTAACTAATTTAGTTTATACCTAAATTAAACATAGATAATGGATAGGAGGAGACACCGACAAGTTTAGAGAGCTTGAAATTGGCGATGGAAGGCGGCGACAGAGGGAGGCAGCGGAGGCGGCGGCTTGTGGTGATATCGGAGGGAAGCTATATGTTCTAAGGCAGGGGAGAGAGTGATTGTTTCGGTCTTGGGTTCTCCTTGTATCTTTAGATCATGCATCGGCTAGTGACGGCCGCTTTTTTTAGCCGTCACTAGCCGATGCAAAGGGCTGCCGCAATTGGCAGCCGTTCTAGTAGTGAACATAGATGACTTCAATGCAATCGAAAGGGAGATTACCAGCTTGGTTTTGACTAAGGCGAAATCATCCCTTTTGGAAGCAATTATTTAAAAGAAACAGGTACTCCTTCGAAAGTAAACACTTTAACACAACATGATATCCTTCTTCGAAAGCCAATTATAAAACCTTTTCAAAAGCATAAATTTCGACTATTTCAAAAGCTTTTGGTAAAACTAGGCAAGACTTTAACTTTTGAAACAAAGCAGGGTTTCGACCCCATTGGAGGCTACCCCTTTTGAAACTGTGGCTTTCGCCTTCCTTCCAATCCACTCCGTACCATCTAAGTAATATCTTGTGTATTGGTTTTGAATTCACGGGTTTCGACTGTGTTGGTTTCGACTGGGATGAGGTGGAATCAAAGGAGTTGAAAGGACCTTACTAATAGGGGCGGAACACCTTTTTCTGGATTAAAGGCTGAATTATAGCAC
The DNA here is from genome assembly GCA_030765085.1 of Allium cepa. Lineage (NCBI taxonomy): Eukaryota > Viridiplantae > Streptophyta > Magnoliopsida > Asparagales > Amaryllidaceae > Allium > Allium cepa. The sequence goes on along the minus strand of CM060939.1, from coordinate 526,807,832 downwards.
TTTTAATAATTGTTTTCAAACAACTTGCCCATTTGTAAACTACTGATTGGTTGTCATCAAAACTTTTCAAATACTTTGGTTTTAAAACTGTCGCGTTAATTCAGATCCAAATTAAAGGAAATTAATGTTAAAACCTTTCTATATAACCAAAAATCGACATTTGCTAAAAAGCCCTTATTTCAAAATAATTTATTTTCCCTAGTAAATCAATTGGAAAAAATTCCCAAAAACAACAGAAAATCGATTTCTTCATGTAATTAAACATACTGAAATTTAGACCCAATTTCTTCCTAAAATTCCCGAAATAAATTTTAAACCTAATTATATCATATCTTTCATCAAAAATTCATAATAAAATTTCCATAGCTTGGAAAATTCTAAAAATTAAAACTCATCTCCAAAATCATGTTTTACTTAACATAAAAATTTTCCACGGCAATCTGAAATCATATAATCTCGGTTTTATACTAAAGCCATTCTAAATTCATGTGCTTATGAGTTAAAACAAATCATCATAATATAACTCAAGCATATCATTGTCCATTTTATCATAAAAACGAAACTAAATCATAAATCCAAAACCATATGATCATAGATCAAATAGAGATGGTAGAAGATTACTACTCACCTTAAACTTCATAAGGAATTTGAGATTTGTTGTTGATTAATCCTCCCTAGCTTTTGATCCTTAGATTTAGATTAAAATTCCTCTTTTCTTCTTTGGTACTGGCCGGTTTTTGCTTAAGGTTTAAAATTTTCGTTTGTGAAAGTGGAAATGAAATGTGAAACGTGAATGGACAATCACAAAAGGATATAGCCATGTAAAATAAATGGTTATTTACTAATATGCCCATGTGTAGTTTAATTAACCAACAAACCATTTTGAATCCCATTTATTTTGTTAATAAGCATGGCCCTATTATATAATTTAATCAAATCTCAATCTCCTTATCATCATTATTCTTTTTAATTTATCTAATTAAATCTTCTGAATAATATTATCAGAAATTAGGGATGTTACAACTAACCCTAAGTACATTACCTAATAGAAAGAAACTAACTCAACTTCACCCACAATTAATTGTTCATTGTGCAACAAAGTTCGATTACTCCATATCGATGCATCATCATGTATCACATGGAGGAGTAATTTTGAGATTGAATCTTTATTCATTTTAGGTACGTTAGGAATATTTTCCTATATACTCACTCATTCATCAAATCAAATCATTTCTATTGCATGTTATTTTATTTACTTCTGTTTTATATCTTATAAGTTCACCATAGACATGCTACATGTGTATCAAATACACATGTCGATGTCGATGATAACTAATCGAAGAATATAACGAAGTATGTGGAACCGTTTTGGTATTTATAGAATTACAATTGCAAACGTATATATGTATTAATCCGAAGATTTCATCTACTCTTATGATACTCCCATTAAATGGGTACATAGCCCTTTATTATTTGAGATATAATTAACAAATATCATATGATTCAAAATCATATAATATAATTATTTTCTCAAAACTACGACTTAGTTTATAATTCCAGAATAATTGTAAAAAATATTAAATACTACTGCATTTTCCAATGCATCACTTTTGTTATGAAAAAAAATACCACGGTTTTATTTCTTAACAAATATTCATATTGAAATATAGTTATGTCAAATTCTTTTAGTTGATAGCAAAAAATAGTCATTATTTCATAAATAATGTATGATAAGTTTCACGAAAACAATTTTCGTACTATGATGCAATTAATAAGTATGATATGGCATGCTCACAATATTTCCACCATTACTATAATAGTGTACTAAATTCGAAGGTCCATCATTCACTTAATACAATTTGTTTATTTCATATAGTATAGCTATTACAGTGGAGAGTTTGTTAATCAAATAACTTGAGCTCAAAGAAATAAATATCATTGAAAACAATTTTTTATATGAAAATACACTTTGGAATGGAAATCATATTTCTTATTCCAATATTAAGTGTCAATTATTATTACAATTCTCGTTTCCAATGTTTCTCTATAAAGTAGAAGTGACTATTCATTCTCTTCATCCTAACTGTACTTTAAATTACATCTATTCTTATACATTCATTTTTCTTTCACTTGGTCAAACTATTCAAAAGAAAACCATACTACAATATCATAACAAACTCATTACAAAGGCGCATTTGGCTATCCTTAACATTTAAGGACATCAAATATGATACACTTTACATAAATCAATCAAAATGACAATTTAGCAATCAAGTTCTTACATCCATCTTGTATTTTTTGGTCTTATGTTCCATTAACACGATATGATTCATTTTGTAATCAATCAGATTGAATACTCATTCTCGCACTAAGGTTTATTTGGTTTATTGGATGAACTAATTTCATCAAAATACTATACATTACAAACTTTGACCATTCACCATATAATATTTATATGCAATTATATATGGATCAAATATCCATAGTCTTGTATTGCTTCTAGAGTTCAAAACTCATAGAATGCAATACATGATCTTGACCAAATAAATGCATAAGTGACCAAACCACGAATGTATTCAGTATTTGAAAAATCAGGAACTTGCATAGGTATTGAAACGTTAACATGCAATAGGAATTTAATTGTGGCCGCTATATTTCCATGTGTCAACTTTCAATTGAGTTTGTTTGTATATGTTAATTGATAAACATTTTATCAATCACATTAAATGCACAAATTTATCAATGTAGATAATTGTAACATTATTTAGCATATGTTCTTACAATATTAGAAAGGTTAAATGTTACACTTTCATTTTTCTAATAAGGCTCCCACTAGTCTTTTATGTTTCTCCAAACCCTAAGATGAAACATAGAAGTATTTCGACTTCACTAGTGGGTGTTAGACTTGTCTGCCTTGGTATTTTGACCTTGAGTTTGCTCAATAAATCATAGCCCCACAAACGATGGATAACTCCTAATCTGTTGTATCATATACAACTCTTGGCCCATTTTGCCTTGTCTTAATCTCATTTCGATCTTGAATTTGCTAACAAATCGAAAGAGATTATTCACTCGTAGCTACCATATCGTGATGGCCTAAGTATAATATATGTACCTTGAGTTTGCTCAACAAATACATATAGTTATCTTATCTCATCTGTTCAGTATATTAATAATACTACACATAACATCCCTAGCTTGAGTTTGTGCATTAACTAAGGAATATGCAAGTAATTTATTAATATATATATATATGGTAGAGGACAACATTATATTGAAGATTCATAATCTTCAGTATATTGTATTGAGTGTTATCGACTTATTGAACAATGTATTTCTCATAAAATACCCTCGTGATTCAAGTTTCAGACACATCAGAAATAACAATATACGTACATTTACGTATATATTCATTCCTTAAGTCTATTTGGGTTTCTTTAATGTTCCATCTTTAGTTTATACATACATATCATATAAGTTTTATTGTTATATAGCTTTTATATTTCATATTACTTTAATGATAGTCTTATGTATGATATTTTATTAATTAAATCTTATTTGATTAGTTTTAATTAATTAAATCTAAATTAGTATTTTGATACAACTTTCATATTAGACATATCTATTATAACCTTTATAGTGTATACTATAACCTTTATAGTATAACACGTATATCTCATATATGCGTATTTTTATTTAACTAACTAACATTTAATTAAACAATTTTAATTAAATTATGTTAATTTCAAAATCTATTTTATATACATATATGTATACTTATGTTATCTTAAACACTTTAAAATAACATAACATATATCAACATATATAATACATGCATATAAGTATTAATTAATTAACTCATTTAATTTATTTATTTTATTAATCTTATTAATGAATTTTTAAAATTTTAAATTGTTAAATTGTTGAGTTAATATTTAAATAGTTTCAAACTTTTTGAAGTTTTCATTATCTTTTCAAACATTTTGAAAATTTATGTTCTATTATAACCTTTCATAAAAATCATGTTTTATTTTAAATTTAACTTTTAAAATTAAAATTATGTCTTAATTTTCAAAACTATTTTGAAAATTAGCCCAATACCCAATTCAAATTAGGCCTTTTGCTATTAAGGGAAACCTTTGGGCTAACATCACCTTTCAGGGCAGGCAGATAACTAGGTAGGACAGAGTGCTTGATTACCCAATTCCAATCCTAGACATCACCTTTCTAGACACCGTACTAAGTGCACAAGCTTTATTAGTTAGCCATAACAAGACTAATTTAGACCACATAGGCTATTGGGCTCTGATATCATTGAAGGATGGGCTAGCCCACAGCGGAAGTAATTGGTGAATTTCAAAAAAATTAGTCATTTTGGATCTTTAATGGGCCTATGAAGTCTAAATATACTTAGAAATTTTCTAAGTTTCTTTAAAATACAATATTTTATATAATGCTATAAATCAAATTTTACTCTAATTTAATGTGCATGTAAATTAGAGTATATCAAATTTACTCTTATGTACATGTGTGTGTGTAACGGTAACTTATTAAATTTATTTGTAGAAGGAAAATTTTCATTTCCTATCTCTTAAATATTTAATTAATAACAGGGCATAAATTAGTTCAAAGAAGAGAACTTTTTATTTTCTTCCTCTTAACTTATTCAATTAATGAGGGGCACGTTATTTATATGGAGAGAGAAACCATTGATTTCTCTCTCTTTAATTAAATTGATTGATCATATAAATGTAATTAATTAGCAACATGTATCTAGCATGAATGTAAGTATAAACATATATATTATAGTGTAAATTCTGTAAGTGTAGCATGATAGGTCTTTTCAATTGATGGCAAGGTGCAGAATATAAACAAAATTAAATGGATGCTAATCACATAAAGGGGGAAATGAGAAATAAATAAAGGGTAACGATGATGATTGAACCAATTTCCCATTTCATAAACTTAATTAATGCATCATATAAATGACAAATTATAGGCATCATAATATAAGGATATAAACAAACGAAAATAAATGTATGTATATATTATTGCAGCATTTAAATTGTTTTCCCCTTCTGGAAAGAAATCTAATCATACTTTGACAACATGAAATACATGTAATAAATTTTCTATATGCAAACACACATATAAAATTGATCATGTATATATAAGATTAAATCAAATCTTTCTACCTAATAAGAATTAGAGATTTATAGCAATCAATTCAAAAGTAAGTTTATCGTCAAAACATTAATTGTATATATGTAATACTCAATAAAATATGTCTAATTTATACAAATTAGAGACTATAGTAATCAAATTAAAATTTAGATTTATTGCAAAAACATCTTCCTTCTTTTAATTTCCAAAACAATACAAACACAAATAACATACATGTAAACTTTCAAATCAAAATTTTCATTTTGTTTTATATGATTTAAAACATGAATCTTCAATAAAATGCTATAATATTCGTGAACAAATTTTAGCTTAATTTGTTAAAGTAAAATCCAATCAGAATAATATGAATATACAAAATTTTAGTTCTAAAGGATTATATTTCGAACTGAATGTTTACAATATAGATCTATAATAAAACATTGTATTCAAATATATATAAATTTTAATTCTAATTTAATGAAATAAGAACCCAATTGATAAATTGAACATACAAAATTTTTGATCTAAAAATTAGACTTTAAATTGAATGTTAGAACATAGTTCCAAAATAAAAACATTATATTTAAACATATACAAATATTAGTTTTCATTTATTATGTAATACACCATTGATTCATTCAAAAAACTATTCAAGCTATGCAAACAATTCCCAACGTAAATAAGGCAGTGATATGTATATACAAATTATGATGATTAAATTTCTCTTTCAACAAACATTACATCAAATATCATTATCTATTAAATAAAAACATACCTTATTTCCCAAAACCTTGAAGCACATATTGAAAAAGGACTTCCCTTAGGATATTGCCTAAAACGTACCCCTTGAATGATGATATCTCCTAAGATCTTCAACATCCCCATCCTATCCTTGCAAGAGATGGATGAAATACTTTTGTTTTATTTATTTTTTACATTTTCAAAGGGAGTTGAAAGAATTTTGGAATTTCTGTTTTTGTTTTCTGCAATGAAAAGTTAGGAGGAGAGAAAGAAACAGACTGAATAAGAAAGAAAGAATTGTACGTATAGAATGAATTAGAGAATGTTTCATTTAAAAGATTGAAACCTTTTCCATTCTTTAATTAAAACTTTCCTAATTAATTCTGTTAATTGTTTTTCTCTCCAATCCTTTCTTTACACGTTTGTCATCAAATGACATGAAATTTCCACGAATCATGTCGTCAAATGACATGAAATTTCCACAAATCATGTCATCAAATGACATAAAATTTTCATAAATCATTTCATGCAGTTATCTTTAAATTACATCGATATCGGATATCAATGCGCGCAAATATAACTTTTATAAATGCACTAAAATAATTACAAAAACTTTAAATTCAAATAAGTAATAATTAATCTTTCTAAAATATCAATTAATTTAATAAATGTACAACATTTTATAAATTAATTAAACCATGTGGTTTTTCCGAGAAGTCATCATTAAGGTTGTGCAAATCAAAGGTGTAAATTCAGTCGGCGATTAATATCGAACTATTCGAATATTAACGTTCACGCGTCACTTAGCAGGTGGTATGAAATTTTGGCCGAATTTATCGCTTACACATCTTTTGGTAAAATCTGATTTCACTTATTATGAGCAGTACCTAATGGTTTAAAATTATTTACACCAATTCTTTTCGTCAAAACTGTATCACTATGGATTTATGGAATTTGGTAATGGTCAAAATTCTAATATCATCCACATTCAACTTTATAGTCCAAACACAAAGTCCTTGGTTCAATAATAACAATTATTATTAACCGAAATTCTATGGCCGAAGACTTTGACCTTGAGTTGACTTCGGTTGACCATGATGCCATTCTCATATAACTAAGTAGACGAATCCTCTCTTAAATAGTGTTTCACTTCTAATCCTTCCACTCGATCCAACTATAGTCGTTCAATGGACGTCGTTCCATGATTTAACTATAATCAAAGCGAAGCTTCCACATTGAAGATCAATAGTATTCTCAAGTCGAGAGAACTATGTAAATTAGTCATGTCGGTATTCCCTGTTTGATCCTAGTTATATTAACCAACAGAAAGCCATCTAGTGAGTCATTCAATAGTTATCCAATAAATATTCGTACGTTACCCCTTGGTGCCCCCAACAGTCATGAGTAATACACTGCCCAACATTTGGAGAGCAATACGTACTCTAGTCTCATCGGATACATCGATATCCAGTCTCGATGCATCTTGACTAGAAACATTTAAAATGGTGTATTTGTTTCATTATGATAAATTACTCACGGTTACAACACTTTGTAACCACCATCACAAAACATACCACTTATGGATTTTCTATTAAATATACTTTTATTAAATTGATTAATTAATATAACCACATTATATCAAGTATATAACAGAAAGAAAATAAATTTATTTCGAACGAGATTGGTCAACGAGATAGATATGTGTAATAAATTACATAATTGCCCCTAGGGCATACCCTTAGCTCTATCAACTCAAAGGGGAAAGGTCTCAACAAACCACATATAGGCCGGCTGAGCCACTAACTAAGTCTGTCACAATCAAGGATCGGTAATTATCTCGAGTTTCTATCCCAATATCTAACCATCGGATCTAGATATAAAGGAATATAAAACCTCGACGTCAGATAAAACACGTATGGAACCACCATATGCGGAAGGCATATCTCAAAGGGTGGGGCCATTTCCTATTTATTTCATCGATGGAGCAAAAGAAAAAACTAGAACGGCGATCAATACATATGCTTCTCAACCTATCCCTACACAACTAGTATGGGATAACTATTCAATATTGGATACTTCTCGATCATCCTTTTGAAGCCCTCGTCAATGTGACGAATCAATCGACCCCCAAGATGATCTCTCTACCCAAAGATAAACGTTAATCCTTTTTGTGTGGAGTATCAATGGGAGTAGACCGTAATTCGATAGCACATCGAATACGGCTATATATTGCAACACGGACATATCGCCGTACTTCAAATCGGCGAACTCTATAACCATCCAAGACTTCAAAAAAGTCGAGACAAATCTTCTTCGAAGCGAACTATGAACTAGTCCCAAGGAAATCTATCCACGGGAATCAGAGCTGCAGAAACACTCTACTAGTTCATTGTTCGTCCTTGGAGTCATCCAGAGGCTAACTTCTACCTCATGCATCATCTAACTCCAAGTCATCAAAGATCCTTGTGCAAGAAACCAACTAATCTTGCCTCCCAATAGCTGACTCCGTTCTAAGGAACGGCCTGCCTTTTAGACTCTCGTAGTCTATGCACAGCTCGGCAAAGTAGACTATAGTCAATTGCACACCTGCACCATAATTGTTCGGAACAAACTGGGCATCTAGGGAATGATCCGCAGCAACTCTACGAACATATCCTATCAATCAGGGATAGAGGCCTTGATCCTTCCTAATACTTAACTCTAAAGATAGAGTCAATAGTAGTTTTTCTTCCATGTCAGATCATTCCTATTTTATAATAAGGATTATCATTCTCTCACAAAGAAAACTACGTCAATAGTGCTCATGTGTGCACCCAAATCATATACCATATATGCTACTATATAGTTTTGAAAATCAAAATATATAACAAATATGAACTCTCTCATACATACACACTCTCTAAATCCAATTTAAGGCAACAACTCCTACCCTTTCACTACTGGATCGCGATATCAACTAAGGTTAACCAGGTAACCTTTGCTCGGATATCAAATTTAAAGATCGCCCTACACCTATGGTGCAAAACAGTAGTAAAAGGAAAGAAAAAGAAATAAGATGAAGAAATAGAAGAGAAAAGAATGGAAACTGAAGAAAAAGGAAGCATCAACTAACCAAATTACATGTTGCATACCTCACATCAGAGTAAATATAACAATCAATACATGTATAAGATAATAGAGACAGTAATAACAATGTGAAATAATCATCTGAATAACAATCCACAAAGTTACAACACCATAATAGAGTTTATACAACGAGAAAGTAAACTCAACTGGTACACGATCTCATAATAGAAAATCAACACCATTAAGGCTCCATGGTCTCACATAGTGGAAATATAATAATAAATGCACATATAAGTATAGATAATCATCACCTCCTGTCTGTCCACCTATAGAACTCCATAGTCATCCACCTGGTCTCAATCTACTCATTTAAGAGTACACGATATAATAAGAAGCAAAGCATAAAACCTCGGGTCAGACAACAATCTGGTATAAGCGATATCAAATCTCAAAATACTATAAAACTCGATAATATACAGAACAAAAAGTACATAAACCATACCCGACCTGTCCTTGCGACCACAGAATTAGCACATAAACATAAATATGCTACCCTATAACACCGTAAAAAGGGTATATCATACTCAGCATCTATCAAGGTGCCTTGGTATCTCCATCTATAGTCCCTGCCCCATACTAAGTAAACTTCAGGTATCTAGGTATCTCCATCCATACCTACTCCACACTAAGTCAATTCAAGGTATCTAGGTATCCCTACCATAATACGTACCTAATGTGACATCTCTAGGGTGACAGGTGACATGTGACTAGCGAGCAACCATAACAAACATAACGTCCATCAAATAATACTAACTATCACCCAATGTGTCAGTATATGATGACTCATATGACCCTCTACAACTGTCAAGGACTATTGGAAATCCCGGTTCTCTGCTATGTTCCCCTATACTTTCAAGTCCAAAACCCCATACGGTTGTCTCCTACAGTACCTTCGTACCATATAACACTAGACCACCTTGAGACGGTCCAGAGTACAAGACCATTGCTATCAGCCCTCGGGTTTCACCTGCATATAGTACCCCTGCTCTAAACACGATAGAAAATACTCTGAGTCATCAACGATCCCTAGGCACAAACACATCCTTTGAGCCCTACTCATTCGATACAGATTTGAACCCTGCTGGCCATTATAGTTTCTGGGCACGAGTCATATACTCAACCTAGTCCGCTATCCGCGGCCTCACTCCAATCCGAGCTGCCATCCACAATCCTGCATCCATTTAAGCTCTCGATCGAAGAACCCTACTATCATGCCATCTGAAGCCCGAGGTCCAGCATGATCCATACAGTCCTGATACTATCATCCCGGAGCCTACTCCATACATCATCGAGTCATTATCCGCAGTATCAGACTACCAAGTCGAAGCACCACATCCTTGTTGTAACGACCCGTAAATTTAACACTTTGAAAATGGGATATTTAAGTATTTTAAATATTAAATGTTGACCACTTTGAAAATGTCAACATGATTGTGTACTAGGTTGAGTATTAGAACACTTTGAACATGGTTACTTACATGGCCTATGTTTCCTCTTTATAGGCGAGGGATGGAATAGATCGAAAGGAAAGCCCGGATGCTTTGAAAGATCATATTTAAGTTTTTCCAAGATAAAAGAAAAGAAACAAATTATCTGAATGTTATTTAACCACTCAACATCTTTTATTCGATGATTGGCACGACGGAACCGAGATCGGATTTGGGTGATTCCTATCCGAAGAACCGAGATCGGATTTGGGTGATTCCTATCCGGAAACCCCTTCAAACTAATTTGCGAAATAAAACATATTGAATACAAAGATATTCATGATGTAGGATTACTTACCATTAATCCCTGGAGGTGAAATTTACCATAACTAAAGTGGCAGTAGCGCGCTGTTATAAAAATCTTCGATTTGCAAGAATATGATTTGAACTTAAGAATAAAATATTTGATTAAGATTTAATAAATGATTTAGGAATATTTTCCCTAAGTTAAAAGTTACAACTTGAATGAAAGAAATCTTTAATTTTTATTCAATGAATGATTTGGAAAGGTTTTCCCAAGTAAAAGAGAAAATGATTTGGAATTATTCCAGGGTTTATGTAAGGTTTAAATAAATCAGATGATTTAATAAATGAGGCTTAATGATTCCATATACTCATGAAATGAAAATGGAATAAATTGAAGAGAATATATCCAAGAAAGATATTTCGTTTAAATAAAATATGAAGTAATTGATTTATGATTGATAACCACATATGAATTTAACATCTTTTAAAGCAATGATTGGCTTTGAAGGAGCCAGGGTCAAATTTGGGTGATTCCTATCCAAAAATCTCTTCGAACCAATTTACGTGTTCGAAAAATGAAGATGTGTAAAGATGGAGATATTGAGGCGAATAATAATGAAGGACTAGTTGTTGATTAATTGGGGACAAACTCCCGATTCACTATATTATAGCAGTGGTCTCTTTGTTATGAAAAACCTCAAAACCACAAGAGCTTCTCGCCTAGTAATAGCCGAGGGAAATTCCTTCGGTTTCGTTCGGTCCTAGAACGAACTTGTATGGATGCATGTCTGATCTTGCATTCCAAATCACAATGAGTGATCTCTATAAAAGTATATCAGTAGGTGGCGAAGAAGACACCTTCTCTTAGGTTAACACCCTTTCTCAAGATATATGAGCTCACGAAGTTATACGTTTGTATAAATTAGGCTTGTGAATGTGGAATGACAATGTGGCATTCAAAGTGAAAGAAAATGTACTATGTGAAAAGGTAATCATTTCCTCGAGCCTCATCAACGGAAAATGACCGAAGCAAGGTTAGATGCGGCAAGGCTAAGTGGGTCATTCCCAATTAGGATATGATCATCCCCTTTTAGTTATATTTCTTCCCGCTATGACGTTCGTAATGTAAATTAATGTGGTTTGTATGCTAGAGTGCGCTCGGTTAAAGGTTGGTAACTGCCAGGGATGACATATTCAGTACTATCTAGTTATAGAGGTGGCCGATCTTATGTTGGTGGAGGAGCTTTGCGATGGTTCCTCGGGACATCCATCTAGAGGTGTACCCATCAGAAGGTTGTCTCATCACCTGGTCATTTGCATGGAAATTCATTCTCCAATAAGAACCTACATTTTTGTTTGTAGAGCCTAGTATGCTAGAATTTAATAATGGTAACAATTTCGGCTAAGATTAATAAGTTTATTTGCAAATTCTTTCAAACAGATGTCATGAAAAATAATATCAAATGTTTTGATATAAAAGTGGTTTAGCTATCATAAGGTAAAAACCCATCCGTGTTTATGTGTGGGAGTGGTCTTATAAGATACTCTTTCTTTTCGAAGGATTTTATTTAAAGGCCGATATAAGACACTGTCATCTATTATTGAGTTTTTCTCACTCTAGTTTATCAAGCCTGATCCGTGTATTTTCAATACTCCAGTCAAATCCGAGTAGTTTCAAGTTTAGTTGAAGACAGTTGAAGTTTCCAAAGGAAAGCTGGAGATATTCATCTACGTACGGACATATTCTATTATCTGTTGTGGTTTGTTAGTTTTAGTTTGATGTTGTCAGCAAATGTAAGGACAAATGTTTATAACTGTCCAAGCTGAGTTTAGGTTAGACTCTGACATATGTATTTTAAAACTTTTCTGCCGCAAAGATATTGTTCAATATTATAAATTATTCCATTCATGTAAGATTCTGTTCTGTCTATTTTTCTTTTTACCCTTCATGTTCTGTTCACTATTATCACATCGTGCACCATGATATCTCATCAACGTCCTTTTTTAACTCCCCACATGTTGGCCAAATCGCCAATCGACAATAGTGATGGACATTGACCACTCTACTATGTTCAATAGCTTTCCCTATCAAAATACAACCCGACTCGCCCAGGCTAAAGTCACGAATCACCACGGTTGATCAGCCATGCCCAAATTTTGCGAGAATATGTGCCTCAACGAGAAAAACACGATGATCACCGCCGATCCACCTATCGCTACCCAAAATCAAACTAAGTCAAACTCTAATTCATGGCTATAGGGTCGATCTTGACCAAACATCACCAAATCTTAGATCAAGCATATGAGATCGAAGATCTCACCGATACGATCTCAATGAATCAAATGTCATAATTTTTAGTGGAACGGATTTGGAGAATTTGATTTTTCAATGAAAGAATTATGGGTCAGCTATGATTTTTATTTTCTGTAGCGAATAGTAAAGTGTAATTAATTTTGGAGGGAGAGTTTTGATTTCGGGGGTTATATAATATCATTATATTCCTTTTATTTAATTTCTTATATAAATAGTTGTATGTTTCGAGTCTGTACGATAGCACGACGCACCATCTGAGACAGCATCCCGGAATGCTAATTTCTAGTAATTCGAGTCCGTTTCAGCCATCGGACTGTCCAATCTCAAAATATAGCGATCCTTATACTCATTTCAATTTGCAACATCAATCTGAACTCAATGGAAGCGGTTTCGAGTCCTGATACGGTCTATAGAATATAATAGCCTATGATTTTTGTTTGATGATAATAAACATATATATATATATATATTCGTTTAAATGTATTTGTTATTATACTATTTTATTTTTCCACAATATAAAATAAATATTCGTTGAATAGAATAAATATTTCAGAATTTATGTTCAAACAAATATTTTATTCAAACAAATATTTTATTACAAATTCGAATAGTACAAATTAAAGCTCTCACTATAAAAGTTTCAATTACAACACAATTTTCAAATATACAATTTTTTTATACATATTTCACCTCACTACGTAATTCACTCGACACTCATACATTTGATCTCGACTAGCTCCAGCTTGTATCCAGCCATCTCTTATATCTGTTTAATAAATAAAGCAATAAACTGGAAAAAGAAAGAAATTTAAATTGCAAAAAAAATTAAATTTAAAATTTGTTTTTGCCTCAGGTTTTTGGGTTGTTTCTTTTCATATTTTATGACAGGGACCAAATTTATGTGCACGAACAACTTGTAATATTTACAGTATATCACTGTGAATATCACAAGGCCGTTTCCCAATTTCATCTCACAAACTAGTGCAAATGCACACATGTACAAATCTAGTATGAATGGATACGATGCATGTATTACACAATTACACACATATATATGCATATGTATGCATGTATATACGTGAATATGTGCATGATTTTCAAAATCAATGAGAAAATGCAGGTTCAGAAAAAAAACAAGACTTCAACATGAAAGTGAACTAGACTCAAATGCAACATAGACCAGGGTTTCAGAGGCAACAATACATGACAAAGTGGCGAATCAGACCCGGAGCAACAAAATCAAAGTACACATGTGCAACAAATCAAGCAGGCCACCGATGAACCTAAACTACGGTAACAAGTGCACAAGACCAGTGTGTACATGCAAAACAACATACAACACTTCAAACAGTGCGGACTCATGAAGCCTTAACAAAATGTAAACACATGAAGACTTTATTCATATGAACCATGGACAAGTGCACAAGCATGTGATAGGGAAAAACAGTGACAGTGATCAAGTGCAGGAACAAATAACCACAATTGATAACTGAAGCAAATCAAGTGCACAGAAACGTTTGGACTCAAGGCAGATGGATACAGTGACACATATATACATATGCTAGAATTCAAGCACTGAAGTGGACATATCAGCCATAGAAATTATACACTCAACCCGAAAACTAGCACAGCGACAAATATATGCAACAGAGGAGACAAACATGCAACATAGGGTGACACACATGGGGCATAAGCAATTGTGAACAAAGGAGTGCAACAAACAAGCATATGCAACAAAGCAATAACAAAGTCAAGAATTGTTTCATAAAGTCAAGGCAGCAAAGAAACCAGAGTAATGAATGGTCATATGTTTGAACAAGTCAATGAATAAGTTATAGCCAAGAACCAGGTTATCTCAAATTCAAATGAACAAGTCGTAGAAGAAAAAAAGGATCAAATTCAAATGCCAACGTCAAAGCATAAAAGAACGAAGAACATTCGAATTCATGGAGTAACACGCATGAAGTGAACAAGTTTAAAATCATCACCATTGTTCAAAAACAAATCAAATGACTAAGAAAATAAACTGAAAGGTTCAAATCAGAAATATATGAACGAAATATAGGGTTTCGTTCCCTATAAATCAAACCCAAAAGTCATCATCCGTATGCATTCGAGTTCAAGTAAATACCAGAGCAAGCCTTGAAATAAATCACGAGCCAATTTATAACTCGAATCGAAGTCGAGCATAATCAAAAATTGAAAAAGAAAAAATCACGTACCAATTCACAACATTCATTCAAGCTCGACAAAATTAAAGCGATCGCAAGTTATCAAAGCCAAAGAATCGATCAACAAGGAAAATTGAAGTAAATTCATCGCTGCAATTGATCAAGTGTTTCGACGTCTTCAATTTTCACCAAAATCCTAGTTTGTAAAGAGCAGTATAAAGGAACGGCTGGAGAAAGTGCTCAAACAAAAAATAAAAAGGGAGACAATCTTTAATTTCTTTGGGCCGGTTTAATTTTTAAGTATTGGGCTTCAATTATTTAAATAGGATTTTGTTTAGTTTCTAGTTTTATTTTGTAATTTCTCCTTTTAAAATTGTGTAATCTTCTAGTTTTCTAACTAGGTATAAACTACGAGGCGTAGTTTGAGAATTCGCAACTCGATGGCTGAGTTATGGCAGGGTTTAAGCTTAGAGTTAGGTTAATCGAGTTAGTGAATGTCGCGAGTTTACTTGCGTTTGTAAGCGTCTGATTACCAAATTTCTAGTAGAAACCCTGGGGGCAGCACTTAGGCAGGTTATTGACGAAGCTGGATAAAACTGTATGTGATCTTTTCTGCTTTGTTTTCTATTTTTTTTTATTTCCTCATTATTTTTTATTAGTACACCCTATACACCACCCTTCTAGGGTGAAAATGATCCTAAAAGGGGTATCAAAGCAAGGTTAATAGCATAGATGTCTAACCCTAGTTGCAAATCTAGCGAGAGTCAGTCCAATATTATTCCCTATAATTTTGATGGAACGGATTTTTTAAATTGAAAATTAAAAGTGGAATTTTATTTAAAATCTGTTAATTCTAAATGTTGGGATATTACTGAAAATGGGTATGATACAGTAGACAAGAAAAATACTTTGATTAATGCTCTTGCTATGCTTATACTATATTCTCATATTAATTGAGATAATTTTAACCATATCTGTAAGGACACGGATCTTCGACGCCCGAACGTCGACATCAATACGTCCACTGTATCAACTACCGAGCAATCGAATGCCGGAAAACTGAATTCTTAGGGTTTAAAGAAGAAGAAAAAGGTAGAAGAAGAGACAAAAGATAGAACAAGACAGAAAGAAACAACTGAACAATATCAGAATCTCACAATCGCAGCGGAACAACATATAATAGGTAAATGAATAATCTTTAAACAAAGAACTATATCAGTTATTACATTACATCACATTTCATTACATTATCAGAGTTTACAACTACAAACAACAACAAACAGCGGAAAAGAAATACTATATACTAGTGAATACGCCATGCCATCCAGCTTGCCTCCAACAACTCCTGAATTCCAGAATATCCTGATAACCTGACTCTAGACTGCCCATGTGGAAGTTGGTGGGCACCCAGAGTTTAGGAAGGAAAACAATAAACTCCGAGTCAGTCATGTGACTGGTGTGAGAACATTAACAGTTATTTATCTTTAAAAACAAAATAGAGGAATATTTTTAAAGTCAATTCGCAATGCTTTTAAAAATGAAACTACCATAAGGCCTCTCGGCACACACACAATGCAAACGTAGACCTGAGGGAGATTTCTCCATATGATAGTCAAAGATGCTTACTACGTAAAATCAAATCATTTTTGATATTATTATTAGTGCATAGTGTAGAAAACATTTCGAAAGTAGAATATAAATCTTAGCCAGCATAGGTACCATTATATTATGCCTACTATAGCTACCATATTAAATGGCAGGTTCTACAAATAAACCGTACAAGGCTCGTATTGTTTCTTTGGATTTCCAACAAATGGTCAGGCCAAGGAACTTCCCATTTCCACATGAAAACGCCTCTGGAAACACGCCCCGAGAACCTAACCGGATCTCTGCCAACACAAGGCCGGGTTACCTCTACAAAAATAGGTAACTACTGACGCGCGTATGCCATCCCCCGGTTGTAACAACCTTTATCTGAGGATCCTCAACCAACATCAATCACAAAGTCATATAAATCCGCAATATTCACATAAGTTAAGTATCTCGGCTTCATACCATGATACCACTTCTATCCAGAAGGCAATGACATACAATAAGGGGCGCTACTCCCTAGAACCTTGCCGCATCCTTCCTGTTTTGACCATTTCTGGGGTGTGAGGTCCGACGCAGTCTCGTCCACAAAGCTACGCTTTATACAAAAGCTGTGCTTTGATCATCAAATGCTCAACAGCACTTCGTATGCCACATTACCAATTTGGGAATGTATCACTAGTAACCATCAACTACATAACCTCTAAGGGTGTTAAGCTAAGAGAATAAATTCTCCGCCACCAACGGAAATATATTTGATAGAAACCAGCTTTACATCTCAAATTGTAACGTCAGACACACATCCATACAAATCCGTTCCGGGATCGAACAGAACCGAAGGCACTTCCAAAGAAGTCCTTGCAATCCGGATACTCACTAATCATGTCCATACTTCTCATCACATATGGGATCTCTATACCGGGGCCATTCGGTGCAGAGACATTCGTAATCCTTCCGTTTTCAAAAATATTCGGTCTTCAACACCGGTCTTCGAATGCAATTCATAACGACGTATCACATATTCGGAATGGGTTATACGACCCCAAGGTCCTTTCCCGGCTAACCCGAATAGTGAGCGCTTATTCAAAAATAAGTGTGGCATTCAAATTCAAGCAAATCACAACAAATACCCATTCAAAGGTAATTATTAATAGTCGATTATTGAACTATCAATGGATATGCACAACATCACTAGATTCCGAATAATTTTCCAAATTATTTATTTTTCAAAAATATCTTTACAAGATATAAAATTTCAATACTTCAAAAATAAATCAATATTTATTTTTAAACAAATTCCCCTTTCTTTTATAAATTCCATAGTGAATTTATATTTCAAAATATCTACTGATATACGGTTTTCAATAGATTTCAAATATTCATTTTCAATTTATCTTTACAAAGATAAATTTTCAAAAATCTTTCATTTCATATTGGAAAAGCATTTCCATACTTATTAATAATAAGTAGTTGACAAATCTATTTATTTTCAACATTTGGAAATTATTCCATATACTTAAATCACAATTAAGTATATATTTTATTCTTTAAGGAAAGTGTTCTTTTAAACACATTTATTTGAGTCAAAACGAATGTTGCGTAAAACATCGTTACGACAACTCACAATCATTAGTATAGGGATTCGAAGTTAAGATAGATATATATATATCCCAGTACTGTATAAAACATTTCTTTTCGGAAATCATTTACCATAACAACAGTGTTATAGTCCACCATTTACTTCTATTTCTCGAAAACGTCTATTTCAACAATGAATGTTAAAATCTATGGTTTCGAACCTTAACACATTTAAAACATCGTTAATTCGTTTTAATTCTATTTAAAGTATCACATCCAAAACAATTTCTTTAACATATTATTCACTATCCAAAAACGTGAATATACTTCGTTAACCAATTTCATCATTTCTATACATTTTATTTTAAAGGATTATTCACTGTCTAAAACGTGAATATAACTCCATTAATAAGCTATAACAATTTACTTATCAAAATAAGTCGTTTGCGGATTTATAAAAAAATGTTTATAAATTCCATTTCTATTTGTTTTATAACAACTTCCTTTTATAAATCTCCTTTATTAACCTATTTCAATTTATAACTCAATGATATACTAAAAGTCCATATTATAAGTTAACTGCTTATAATTTATTTGTTTACAAAATCGTTCTTTTTAAGACTTCCCAAATTATAAATCTTATAACTTATAAGATTCTTTTATTTACCCAAATCTATTCTTTTAACAACTTTACAAATTTTATAAATCTACTGCTTATAAAATTCCATATATAACTTCACCGTTTATAATTCTATAATTTCATTCACTTATGAAATCCATTTACACTTCATCCTAACATTTATAAAAACTCGTTTTATAATTCCAATATTTTAATTTATAAATATCAATTTTATAAATATTTTATATAAATCAATTTATATTATTATTTTAAAACGTCTTTAAACTCCTTTATAATTTCATCATTTTGATTTATAAAATAATCAAATTTTATAAATCCTATATTTAAACTTTTTTCAATAAATTCAAAAATCCCAATTTAAACTATTTTATAAAATGATTATCCCTATATTTTCAAAAATCAACTTTTAACTATATTTCTCGAAAATCATAATTTTTATAACATTAAAATTATAACGTTTATTTATTTAAAATGAATCAATTTCAAAAATATTTTATAAAACGTATACTTTCAAAAAATCACTTTAAAATCCTTTTAAAATTCCAAAATTGGCCCAATGATGCTACACACCAAATAGTCAATCACGACAACAACGACATCATATATCTGTATATGATAATCAACAAATATCAAAATATCTATAATCAAATAAATATTGTTGAGGAATCCAGTTGGATCCCTCCAACCTGTTTCCCTGCATCCACAAACATTAGCACAATACCAATTCCGTTTTCCAAATGAAACATCGCGGTATATAGGATTTAAAATATTATCCGCTATTATACGGCGCAATAGGGTCTCATCCGCTATATAATGCGGGAAATCAACTCCAAGAACATATATAATACCAATTTTATTGTACTGTGAAATATTCGCGGTATATGTTTTTAATAAATAACCTCCGCTTACTAACGGCGTATAATGTCTATTT
The DNA here is from genome assembly GCA_030765085.1 of Allium cepa. Lineage (NCBI taxonomy): Eukaryota > Viridiplantae > Streptophyta > Magnoliopsida > Asparagales > Amaryllidaceae > Allium > Allium cepa. The sequence continues at coordinate 526,787,845 of CM060939.1, read as the reverse complement.
TAACAATTAATAGATAACAATCATCATTCAAACATACAATCAAGAATTTTAAATCTAACCATTTAAAATTAAAATCGAAACCGATTCGATTGAGTGAGAAGTTCTCACCTTGATTTCAATTTCGTTTTCAGCTTTTATTTCGAATAAAATTAAACGAGCGTTTAATTTTACCTGAAATTCTCACTAACTCCAAACGACTCCAATCTAGTTCCATAGCGTAGTGCTCGTCCATACGAACCCAACGCAACTTGTTTCGTGCATTTTCGACCTCGTATGAAAACGATACAACATTTTAAAGTTTACACAAATTTAAAACATATAAATTTACAAATTCTTTTATATTTTTAAACCTAATAGATCCTACCCGTTAGATCCATCATCACGTAATCAGGGCCGCACCTATCTTCATCTTCCCCACGTTACTGCACGCGACCAAAACCCAAAGCCACATGAAACCCCAGATTAGCCGCGACCACACCATTGCACGAAAACACGATTAGACACCCTCGACGCGCGCGCCTATCCTAGCACCACCCACGGCCAGAACGGCTTCGAACTCGGCCCTCCCCCGGCCTCGTAAATCGTGAATGAACGCGTGAAGTTTATACGAGATTTGCCGTTGAATCTCTGCTCCAATTACGATCATACCCGTTCACATTATAGATCTCGATGCCCTCTACCATTCTCTAGTTGAAAAATTCTTGAATAGATGCGTAGATTTGAAGATAATTGAGGAGAAAGATAGGAGATTTTCGGCCATTGATTACTATGGAGGCGACGGCTGTAGTTTGACCTAGGGTTTTGTTTTTCTTTTGCAAATGAAAACATGTAGGTCCTTTTATAGAAAAATACGCGACAATTCATCCCGGATTTTTCCGAACTCCAAACGAAGCGTGCCGGTTGGCGTTCCTAAGGTTTACCCCATGTTCTGAACACAATGGAACGTATTTCGGAGGCTAATTCGATCATCTGTGCAAGTTACGGCAATAAACGATCAATTTAAATTAAACCGATTTAAACTAATTTCTATGCGTTTTGGCTTGCCCCGGACAAACGATAAATTCGATTGACAAAAAATTTGAAACCTTACAATAATATCACATTACGGATCCGATGAAACTGGTTTCGTCGAAATCCGAGACAGTTTGAAAAATAGCTATTTTAACTCGTCAATTAAATATTAAAATATTCAATTTTCACAAATTAACTCTTAATTCGATTTCAAAAGTTCTAAAATATCATTCTAACTCCAATATGATAAAATAAAATTTTACAAATCATTTTCAATCATATTTAACCCAAATTTCAATTATTTCTGTACTTTCACATATTAAATTATGGATTTAATTATCCAATTAAATCTAATTATTCGAAATAAAATTTATTCGACTTATAAATTTCACTTATTAATTTTAAAATCAATTAAATATACGAATTTTAATTAATAGAAATTTTGGGTCGTTACAAACTTTCCCCCCTAAAAGAATTTCGTCCTCGAAATTAACAAGTAAGAAAAGTTACAAAACCCATTAACTTTCCCAAAATCCATAGTTAAACTTCTTACAATAACTTTACTAAGTTTTCAAATCATACTTAGTTATCTTTTCAAAAACAACTACTATTGTTTAACTTTCAACTCCAAATCAAAATTATAGTTTTCAAAATTTTCCAATTTTTCTCAAAAATATTCTAACGCCTTAAATTTTCGGAAAAATTCACCAGAGTCTCCTTTGCGCGGCTCGATCCGAAGAAAAAAATGACAGTTTATATATCACAAATATACATCTCATCAAGTGATGAGGCATCCCGCAGGGAAAAAAGTGTAAAAGTACGATATTTAATCCGAGATATGTACCTTATATATTATTAGCGAGCATATACGGCTAATATAGCGCGAAAGCGAACTCCAAATGCGAAGCAAACGCGATCCGCACCTACTAAACACTCAACAAACAGATGAGAAACATGTATATAGACAATAGTATCGATATACAACATATAGCAACATAATAACTATATATGCCAACATAGCAAATGCAGTAAAAGCAATATATTCAACCATCAACCAACTAGCATTCAACTAACATTCAACGAACATCCATAACCAATTAATATTCATTCATATTCTCATTATTATCCAATGAAATGGGATTTCAATTTAATCACATTTGATTCATTAACAGTGGATGTTTTTACTAACATTCCTTTTCAATTAGTTTATATTCACTAATTCATATTCAAGTTGGTTCACTCCCAAATCAAATTCAATTGATTTAAGATTCACTTAACTTCCAATTGGATTTCAATTACTTTAGCTTTCAATTTCATTAACTCAATTTCATTAATACTTAATGAATTATATACAATCAAACTATCATATAACAACCAATGTATATTAATTACAACCAAATTCATTTGCTTATATTCATTCAATTTGGTTCATCACTTTTAATTAGCTTTAATGAATTACACTTACATTCATTATTTCATATCAATTGTTTACATTTAATTGATTAACATTCAATCCATTCATTCAGTTCAATTATAAAAGTTGAATTTCATTTATATAACTCAAGTTCATATCCATCACTTAACTTTATTAATTTACTTTGATACCAAAATCAACTTCATTCAACATCACTTAAGTTATATTCCATTTAAACATTATTTGGTTTTACTTAACTTAAATTCCCACTTATAAATCCAATTCAGATTCCCAATTCTGAAGTAATTTTTTTTTTTAACCTTTACCAAAGTCAAATTTCATCACTTATTCAAATTCATTTTTATTTACAACTCATATCCATAAATATATTCATATAGTTTCACTTCTTATATATATATGATTATTTCACAATTGTAAATCACTTTAATTATAATTCAATTCTTATAATTCATTGCTTATGCAATTATTCTTTTATTCAGATTATTCAAACAACTTTTAATTTACTTATATATATATATATGTGTGTGTGTGTGTGTGTGTGTATGTATGTATATATATATTCTTACATTTTCAACAACCAAACAATCAACTTATATACACTTTAATAATTCTTGAAAAATTATTCCTTTATGTATAAAATATAATCAAGGTAAAATCATTTCATTTACCCAATTTAAAACAATATCGTGTCGAATTGTTCTGTACAAGTGTTTAGAGATCCCTATCAACAACGTTGATTGCTCGTATTAACCAGAATCCATATACCACTCAACAAACCAATCATCACAATATAAAACAATTTTATATTCACTAACAAATACGCTCTCATAGCTATTATTACACTCAACTCATTCTAGAGTACTACTAACTCTATCACTAATGAGTAATACCCAACAGAGCCATGGTTGTCGCTTAACCATATGCTCTGATACCATATGTAACACCCGCAAATCCATACTCCTTGAATAGACACTAATCTCTAGTGATTAACTCGACATGAACGGAAATATGAACCATTATGGTAAAAGAAAACGAAAAAGGTAGAAGAAGAGACAAAAGATAGAACAGGACAGAAAGAAACAACAGAACAATATCAGAATCTCACAATCGCAGCGGAACAACATATAATAGATAAATGAATAATCTTTAAACAAAGAACTATATCAGTTATTACATTACATCAAATTTCATTACATTATCAGAGTTTACAACTACAAACAACAACAAACAGCGGAAAAGAAATACTATATACTAGTAAATACGCCATGCCATCCAGCAACTCCTGAATTCCAGAATATCCTGATAACCTGACTCTAGACTGCCTGTGTGGAAATTGGTGGGCACCCAGAGTTTTGGAAGGAAAACAATAAACTCCGAGTCAGTCATGTGACTGGTGTGAGAACTTTAAAACAGTTATTTATCTTTAAAAACAAAATAGAGGATTTTTTAAAGTCAATTCGCAATGCTTTTAAAAATGAAACTACCATAAGGCCTCCCGGCATACAGACAATGAAAACGCAGACCTGTGGGAGATTTCTCCTTATGATAGTCAAAGATGCTTACTACGTAAAATCAAATCATTTTTGATATTATTATTAGTGCATAGTGTAGAAAACATTTCGAAAGTAGAATATAAATCTTAGCCAGCATAGGTACCATTATATTATGCCTACTATAGCTACCATATTAAATGGCAGGTTCTACAACTAAAACCGTACAAGGCTCGTATTGTTTCTTCGGATTTCCAATAAATGGTCAGGCCAAGGAACTTCCAATTGCCACATGGAAACGCCTTTGGAAAGCGCCCTGAGAACCTAACCGGATCTCTGCCAACACAAGGCCGGGTTACCTCTGCAAAAATAGGTAACTACTGACGCGCGTATGCCATCCCCCGGTTGTAACAACCTTTATCTGAGGATCCTCAACCAACATCAATCACAAAGTCATATAAATCCGCAATATTCACATAAGTTAAGTATCTCGGCTTCATACCATGATACCACTTCTATCCAGAAGGCAATGACATACAATAAGGGGCGCTACTCCCTAGAACCTTGCCGCATCCTTCCTGTTTTGACCATTTCTGGGGTGTGAGGTCCGACGCAGTCTCGTCCACAAAGCTACGCTTTATACAAAAGCTGTGCTTTGATCATCAAATGCTCAACAGCACTTCGTATGCCACATTACCAATTTGGGAATGTATCACTAGTAACCATCAACTACATAACCTCTAAGGGTGTTAAGCTAAGAGAATAAATTCTCCGCCACCAACGGAAATATATTTGATAGAAACCAGCTTTACATCTCAAATTGTAACGTCAGACACACATCCATACAAATCCGTTCCGGGATCGAACAGAACCGAAGGCACTTCCAAAGAAGTCCTTGCAATCCGGATACTCACTAATCACGTCCATACTTCCCATCACATATGGGATCTCTATACCGGGGCCATTCGGTGCAGAGACATTCGACGGTAATCCTTCCGTTTTCAAAAATATCCGGTCTTCAACACCGGTCTTCGAATGCAATTCATAACGACGTATCACATATTCGGAATGGGTTATACGACCCCAAGGTCCTTTCCCGGCTAACCCGAATAGTGAGCGCTTATTCAAAAATAAGTGTGGCATTCAAATTCAAGCAAATCACAACAAATACCCATTCAAAGGTAATTATTGATAGTCGGTTATTGAACTATCAATGGATATGCACAACATCACTAGATTCCGAATAATTTTCCAAATTATTTATTTTTCAAAAATATCTTTACAAGATATAAAATTTCAATACTTCAAAAATAAATCAATATTTATTTTTAAACAAATTCCCCTTTCTTTTATAAATTCCATAATGAATTTATATTTCAAAATATCTACTGATATACGGTTTTCAATAGATTTCAAATATTCATTTTCAATTTATCTTTACAAAGATAAATTTTCAAAAATCTTTCATTTCATATTGGAAAAGCATTTCCATACTTATTAATAATAAGTAGTTGACAAATCTATTTATTTTCAACATTTGGAAATTATTCCATATACTTAAATCACAATTAAGTATATATTTTATTCTTTAAGGAAAGTGTTCTTTTAAACACATTTATTTGAGTCAAAACGAATGTTGCGTAAAACATCGTTACGACAACTCACAATCATTAGTATAGGGATTCGAAGTTAAGATAGATATATATATCCCAGTACTGTATAAAACATTTCCTTTCGGAAATCATTTACCATAACAACAGTGTTATAGTCCACCATTTACTTCTATTTCTCGAAAACGTCTATTTCAACAATGAATGTTGAAATCTATGGTTTCGAACCTTAACACATTTAAAACATCGTTAATTCATTTTAATTCTATTTAAAGTATCACATCCAAAACAATTTCTTTAACATATTATTCACTATCCAAAAACGTGAATATACTTCGTTAACCAATTTCATCATTTCTATACATTTTATTTTAAAGGATTATTCACTGTCTAAAACGTGAATATAACTCCATTAATAAGCTATAACAATTTACTTATCAAAATAAGTCGTTTGCGGATTTATAAAACAATGTTTATAAATTCCATTTCTATTTGTTTTATAACAACTTCCTTTTATAAATCTCCTTTATTAACCTATTTCAATTTATAACTCAATGATATACTAAAAGTCCATATTATAAGTTAACTGCTTATAATTTATTTGTTTACAAAATCGTTCTTTTTAAGACTTCCCAAATTATAAATCTTATAACTTATAAGATTCTTTTATTTACCCAAATCTATTCTTTTAACAACTTTACAAATTTTATAAATCTACTGCTTATAAAATTCCATATATAACTTCACCGTTTATAATTCTATAATTTCATTCACTTATGAAATCCATTTACACTTCATCCTAATATTTATAAAAACTCGTTTTATAATTCCAATATTTTAATTTATAAATATCAATTTTATAAATATTTTATATAAATCAATTTATATTATTATTTTAAAACGTCTTTAAACTCCTTTATAATTTCATCAATTTGATTTATAAAATAATCAAATTTTATAAATCCTATATTTAAACTTTTTTCAATAAATTCAAAAATCCCAATTTAAACTATTTTATAAAATGATTATACCTATATTTTCAAAAATCAACTTTTAACTATATTTCTCGAAAATCATAATTTTTATAACATTAAAATTATAACGTTTATTTATTTAAAATGAATCAATTTCAAAAATATTTTATAAAACGTATACTTTCAAAAAATCACTTTAAAATCCTTTTAAAATTCCAAAATTGGCCCAATGATGCTACACACCAAATAGTCAATCACGACAACAACGACATCATATATCTGTATATGATAATCAACAAATATCAAAATATCTATAATCAAATAAATATTGTTGAGGAATCCAGTTGGATCCCTCCAACCTGTTTCCCTGCATCCACAAACATTAGCACAATACCAATTCCGTTTTCCAAATGAAACATCGCGGTATATAGGATTTAAAATATTATCCGCTATTATACGGCGCAATAGGGTCTCATCCGCTATATAATGCGGGAAATCAACTCCAAGTACATATATAATACCAATTTTATTGTACTGTGAAATATTCGCGGTATATGTTTTTAATAAATAACCTCCGCTTACTAACGGCGTATAATGTCTATTTTAACAATTAATAGATAACAATCATCATTCAAACATACAATCAAGAATTTTAAATCTAACCATTTAAAATTAAAATCGAAACCGATTCGATTGAGTGAGAAGTTCTCACCTTGATTTCAATTTCGTTTTCAGCTTTTATTTCGAATAAAATTAAACGAGCGTTTAATTTTACCTGAAATTCTCACTAACTCCAAACGACTCCAATCTAGTTCCATAGCGTAGTGCTCGTCCATACGAACCCAACGCAACTTGTTTCGTGCATTTTCGACCTCGTATGAAAACGATACAACATTTTAAAGTTTACACAAATTTAAAACATATAAATTTACAAATTCTTTTATATTTTTAAACCTAATAGATCCTACCCGTTAGATCCATCATCACGTAATCAGGGCCGCACCTATCTTCATCTTCCCCACGTTACTGCACGCGACCAAAACCCAAAGCCACATGAAACCCCAGATTAGCCGCGACCACACCATTGCACGAAAACACGATCAGACACCCTCGACGCGTGCGCCTATCCTAGCACCACCCACGGCCAGAACGGCTTCGAACTCGGCCCTCCCCCTGCCTCGTAAATCGTGAATGAACGCGTGAAGTTTATACGAGATTTGCCGTTGAATCTCTGCTCCAATTACGATCATACCCGTTCACATTATAGATCTCGATGCCCTCTACCATTCTCTAGTTGAAAAATTCTTGAATAGATGCGTAGATTTGAAGATAATTGAGGAGAAAGATAGGAGATTTTCGGCCATTGATTACTATGGAGGCGGCGGCTGTAGTTTGACCTAGGGTTTTGTTTTTCTTTTGCAAATGAAAACATGTAGGTCCTTTTATAGAAAATACGCGACACTTCATCCCGGATTTTTCCGAACTCCAAACGAAGCGTGCCGGTTGGCGTTCCTAAGGTTTACCCCATGTTCTGAACACAATGGAACGTATTTCGGAGGCTAATTCGATCATCTGTGCAAGTTACGGCAATAAACGATCAATTTAAATTAAACCGATTTAAACAAATTTCTATGCGTTTTGGCTTGCCCCGGACAAACGATAAATTCGATTGACACAAAATTTGAAACCTTACAATAATATCACATTACGGATCCGATGAAACTGGTTTCGTCGAAATCCGAGACAGTTTGAAAAATAGCTATTTTAACTCGTCAATTAAATATTAAAATATTCAATTTTCACAAATTAACTCTTAGTTCGATTTCAAAAGTTCTAAAATATCATTCTAACTCCAATATAATAAAATAAAATTTTACAAATCATTTTCAATCATATTTAGCCCAAATTTCAATTATTTCTGTACTTTCACATATTAAATTATGGATTTAATTATCCAATTAAATCTAATTATTCGAAATAAAATTTATTCGACTTATAAATTTCACTTATTAATTTTAAAATCAATTAAATATACGAATTTTAATTAATAGAAATTTTGGATCGTTACAAACTTTCCCCCTTAAAAGAATTTCGTCCTCGAAATTAACAAGTAAGAAAAGTTACAAAACCCATTAACTTTCCCAAAATCCATAGTTAAACTTCTTACAATAACTTTACTAAGTTTTCAAATCATACTTAGTTATCTTTTCAAAAACAACTACTATTGTTTAACTTTCAACTCCAAATCAAAATTATAGTTTTCAAAATTTTCCAATTTTTCTCAAAAATTTTCTAACGCCTTAAATTTTCGGAAAAATTCACCAGAGTCTCCTTTGCGCGGCTCGATCTGAAGAAAAAATGACAGTTTATATATCACAAATATACATCTCATCAAGTGATGAGGCATCCCGCAGGGAAAAAAGTGTAAAAGTACGATATTTAATCCGAGATATGTACCTTATATATTATTAGCGAGCATATACGGCTAATATAGCGCGAAAGCGAACTCCAAATGCGAAGCAAACGCAATCCGCACCTACTAAACACTCAACAAACAGATGAGAAACATGTATATAGACAATAGTATCGATATACAACATATAGCAACATAATAACTATATATGCCAACATAGCAAATGCAGTAAAAGCAATATATTCAACCATCAACCAACTAGCATTCAACTAACATCCATAACCAATTAATATTCATTCATATTCTTATTATTATCCAATGAAATGGGTTTTCAATTTAATCACATTTGATTCATTAACAGTGGATGTTTTTACTAACATTCCTTTTCAATTAGTTTATATTCACTAATTCATATTCAAGTTGGTTCACTCCCAAATCAAATTCAATTGATTTAAGATTCACTTAACTTCCAATTGGATTTCAATTACTTTAGCTTTCAATTTCATTAACTCAATTTCATTAATACTTAATGAATTATATACAATCAAACTATCATATAACAACCAATGTATATTAATTACAACCAAATTCATTTGCTTATATTCATTCAATTTGGTTCATCACTTTTAATTAGCTTTAATGAATTACACTTACATTCATTATTTCATATCAATTGTTTACATTTAATTGATTAACATTCAATCCATTCATTCAGTTCAATTACAAAAGTTGAATTTCATTTATATAACTCAAGTTCATATCCATCACTTAACTTTATTAATTTACTTTGATACCAAAATCAACTTCATTCAACATCACTTAAGTTATATTCCATTTAAACATTATTTGGTTTTACTTAACTTAAATTCCCACTTATAAATCCAATTCAGATTCCCAATTCTGAAGTAATTTTTTTTTTTTTTAACCTTTACCAAAGTCAAATTTCATCACTTATTCAAATTCATTTTTATTTACAACTCATATCCATAAATATATTCATATAGTTTCACTTCTTATATATATAAGATTATTTCACAATTGTAAATCACTTTAATTATAATTCAATTCTTATAATTCATTGCTTATGCAATTATTCTTTTATTCAGATTATTCAAACAACTTTTAATTTACTTATATATATATATATATATATATATATATATTCTTACATTTTCAACAACCAAACAATCAACTTATATACACTTTAATAATTCTTGAAAAATTATTTCTTTATATATAAAATATAATCAAGGTAAAATCATTTCATTTACCCAATTTAAAACAATATCGTGTCGAATTGTTCTGTACAAGTGTTTAGAGATCCCTATCAACAACGTTGATTACTCGTATTAACCAGAATCCATATACCACTCAACAAACCAATCATCACAATATAAAACAATTTTATATTCACTAACAAATACGCTCTCATAGCTATTATTACACTCAACTCATTCTAGAGTACTACTAACTCTATCACTAATGAGTAATACCCAACAGAGCCATGGTTGTCGCTTAACCATATGCTCTGATACCATATGTAACGACCCGCAAATCCATACTCCTTGAATAGACACTAATCTCTAGTGATTAACTCGACATGAACGGAAATATGAACCATTATGGTAAAAGAAAAAGAAAAAGGTAGAAGAAGAGACAAAAGATAGAACAGGACAGAAAGAAACAACAGAACAATATCAGAATCTCACAATCGCAGCGGAACAACATATAATAGATAAATGAATAATCTTTAAACAAAGAACTATATCAGTTATTACATTACATCAAATTTCATTACATTATCAGAGTTTACAACTACAAACAACAACAAACAGCGGAAAAGAAATACTATATACTAGTAAATACGCCATGCCATCCAGCAACTCCTGAATTCCAGAATATCCTAATAACCTGACTCTAGACTGCCCGTGTGGAAATTGGTGGGCACCCAGAGTTTAGGAAGGAAAACAATAAACTCCGAGTCAGTCATGTGACTGGTGTGAGAACTTTAAAACAGTTATTTATCTTTAAAAACAAAATAGAGGATTTTTTAAAGTCAATTCGCAATGCTTTTAAAAATGAAACTACCATAAGGCCTCCCGGCATACAGACAATGCAAACGCAGACCTGTGGGAGATTTCTCCTTATGATAGTCAAAGATGCTTACTACGTAAAATCAAATCATTTTTGATATTATTATTAGTGCATAGTGTAGAAAACATTTCGAAAGTAGAATATAAATCTTAGCCAGCATAGGTACCATTATATTATGCCTACTATAGCTATCATATTAAATGGCAGGTTCTACAACTAAAACCGTACAAGGCTCGTATTGTTTCTTTGGATTTCCAATAAATGGTCAGGCCAAGGAACTTCCCATTGCCACATGGAAACGCCTTTGGAAAGCGTCCTGAGAACCTAACCGGATCTCTGCCAACACAAGGCCGGGTTACCTCTGCAAAAATAGGTAACTACTGACGCGCGTATGCCATCCCCCGGTTGTAACAACCTTTATCTGAGGATCCTCAACCAACATCAATCACAAAGTCATATAAATCCGCAATATTCACATAAGTTAACTATCTCGGCTTCATACCATGATACCACTTCTATCCAGAAGGCAATGACATACAATAAGGGGCGCTACTCCCTAGAACCTTGCCACATCCTTCCTGTTTTGACCATTTCTGGGGTGTGAGGTCCGACGCAGTCTCGTCCACAAAGCTACGCTTTATACAAAAGCTGTGCTTTGATCATCAAATGCTCAACAGCACTTCGTATGCCACATTACCAATTTGGGAATGTATCACTAGTAACCATCAACTACATAACCTCTAAGGGTGTTAAGCTAAGAGAATAAATTCTCCGCCACCAACGGAAATATATTTGATAGAAACCAGCTTTACATCTCAAATTGTAACGTCAGACACACATCCATACAAATCCGTTCCGGGATCGAACAAAACCGAAGGCACTTCCAAAGAAGTCCTTGCAATCCGGATATTCACTAATCACGTCCATACTTCCCATCACATATGGGATCTCTATACCGAGGCCATTCGGTGCAGAGACATTCGACGGTAATCCTTCCGTTTTCAAAAATATCCGGTCTTCAACCCCAAGGTCCTTTCCCAGCTAACCCGAATAGTGAGCGCTTATTCAAAAATAAGTGTGGCATTCAAATTCAAGCAAATCACAACAAATACCCATTCAAAGGTAATTATTGATAGTCGGTTATTGAACTATCAATGGATATGCACAACATCACTAGATTCCGAATAATTTTCCAAATTATTTATTTTTCAAAAATATCTTTACAAGATATAAAATTTCAATACTTCAAAAATAAATCAATATTTATTTTTAAACAAATTCCCCTTTCTTTTATAAATTCCATAGTGAATTTATATTTCAAAATATCTACTGATATATGGTTTTCAATAGATTTCAAATATTCATTTTCAATTTATCTTTACAAAGATAAATTTTCAAAAATCTTTCATTTCATATTGGAAAAGCATTTCCATACTTATTAATAATAAGTAGTTGACAAATCTATTTATTTTCAACATTTGGAAATTATTCCATATACTTAAATCACAATTAAGTATATATTTTATTCTTTAAGGAAAGTGTTCTTTTAAACACATTTATTTGAGTCAAAACGAATGTTGCGTAAAACATCGTTACGACAACTCACAATCATTAGTATAGGGATTCGAAGTTAAGATAGATATATATATCCCAGTACTGTATAAAACATTTCCTTTCGGAAATCATTTACCATAACAACAGTGTTATAGTCCACCATTTACTTCTATTTCTCGAAAACGTCTATTTCAACAATGAATGTTGAAATCTATGGTTTCGAACCTTAACACATTTAAAACATCGTTAATTCGTTTTAATTCTATTTAAAGTATCACATCCAAAACAATTTCTTTAACATATTATTCACTATCCAAAAACGTGAATATACTTCGTTAACCAATTTCATCATTTCTATACATTTTATTTTAAAGGATTATTCACTGTCTAAAACGTGAATATAACTCCATTAATAAGCTATAACAATTTACTTATCAAAATAAGTCGTTCGCGGATTTATAAAACAATGTTTATAAATTCCATTTCTATTTGTTTTATAACAACTTCCTTTTATAAATCTCCTTTATTAACCTATTTCAATTTATAACTCAATGATATACTAAAAGTCCATATTATAAGTTAACTGCTTATAATTTATTTATTTACAAAATCGTTCTTTTTAAGACTTCCCAAATTATAAATCTTATAACTTATAAGATTCTTTTATTTACCCAAATCTATTCTTTTAACAACTTTACAAATTTTATAAATCTACTGCTTATAAAATTCCATATATAACTTCACCGTTTATAATTCTATAATTTCATTCACTTATGAAATCCATTTACACTTCATCCTAACATTTATAAAAACTTGTTTTATAATTCCAATATTTTAATTTATAAATATCAATTTTATAAATATTTTATATAAATCAATTTATATTATTATTTTAAAACGTCTTTAAACTCCTTTATAATTTCATCATTTTGATTTATAAAATAATCAAATTTTATAAATCCTATATTTAAACTTTTTTCAATAAATTCAAAAATCCCAATTTAAACTATTTTATAAAATGATTATCCCTATATTTTCAAAAATCAACTTTTAACTATATTTCTCGAAAATCATAATTTTTATAACATTAAAATTATAACGTTTATTTATTTAAAATGAATCAATTTCAAAAATATTTTATAAAACGTATACTTTCAAAAAATCACTTTAAAATCCTTTTAAAATTCCAAAATTGGCCCAATGATGCTACACACCAAATAGTCAATCACGACAACAACGACATCATATATCTGTATATGATAATCAACAAATATCAAATATCTATAATCAAATAAATATTGTTGAGGAATCCAGTTGGATCCCTCCAACCTGTTTCCCTGCATCCACAAACATTAGCACAATACCAATTCCGTTTTCCAAATGAAACATCGCGGTATATAGGATTTAAAATATTATCCGCTATTATACGGCGCAATAGGGTCTCGTCCGCTATATAATGCGGGAAATCAACTCCAAGTACATATATAATACCAATTTTATTGTACTGTGAAATATTCGCGGTATATGTTTTTAATAAATAACCTCCGCTTACTAACGGCGTATAATGTCTATTTTAACAATTAATAGATAACAATCATCATTCAAACATACAATCAAGAATTTTAAATCTAACTATTTAAAATTAAAATCGAAACTGATTCGATTGAGTGAGAAGTTCTCACCTTGATTTCAATTTCATTTTCAGCTTTTATTTCGAATAAAATTAAACGAGCGTTTAATTTTACACGAAATTCTCACTAACTCCAAACGACTCCAATCCAGTTCCATAGCGTAGTGCTCGTCCATACGAACCCAAAGCAACTTGTTTCGTGCGTTTTTGACCTCGTATGAAAAAGATACAACATTTTAAAGTTTACACGAATTTAAAACATATAAATTTACAAATTCTTTTATATTTTTAAACCTAATAGATCCTAGCCGTTAGATCCATCATCACGTAATCAGGGCTGCACCTATCTTCATCTTCCCCACGTTACTGCACGCGACCGAAACCCAAAGCCACATGAAACCCTAGATTAGCCGCCACCACACCATTGCACGAAAACACGATCAGACACCCTCGACGCGTGCGCCTATCCTAGCACCACCCACGGCCAGAACGGCTTCGAACTCGGCCCTGCCCCTGCCTCATAAATCGTGAATGAACGCGTGACGTTTACACGAGATTTGTCGTTGAATCTCTGCTCCAATTACGATCATACCCGTTCACATTATAGATCTCGATGCCCTCTACCATTCTCTAGTTGAAAAATTCCTGAATAGGTGCGTAGATTTGAAGATAATTGAGGAGAAAGATAGGAGATTTTCGGCCATTGATTACTATGGAGGCGGCGGCTGTAGTTTGACCTAGGGTTTTGTTTTTCTTTTGCAAATGAAAACATGTAGGTCCTTTTATAGAAAAATACGCGACACTATTCATCCCGGATTTTTCCGAACTCCAAACGAAGCGTGCCGGTTGGCGTTCCTAAGGTTTACCCCACGTTTCGAACACAATGGAACGTGTTTTGGAGGCTAATTCGATCATCTGTGCGAGTTACGGCAATAAACGATCAATTTAAATTAAACCGATTTAAACTAATTTCTATGCGTTTTGGCTTGCCCCGGACAAACGATAAATCCGATTGACACGAAATTTGAAACCTTACAATAATATCACATTAAGGATCCGATGAAACTGGTTTCGTCGAAATCCGAGACAGTTTGAAAAATAGCTATTTTAACTCGTCAATTAAATATTAAAATATTCAATTTTCACAAATTAACTCTTAATTCGATTTTAAAAGTTCTAAAATATCGTTCTAACTCCAATATGATAAAATAAAATTTTACAAATCATTGTCAATCATATTTAATCCAAATTTCAATTATTTCTGTATTTTCTCATATTAAATTATTGATTTAATTATCCAATTAAATCTAATTATTCGAAATAAAATTTATTCGACTTATAAATTTCACTTATCAATATTTAAAATCAATTAAATATACGAATTTTAATTAATAGAAATTCTGGGTCGTTACAATATCCCTGATTGTGAAAGTGCACGGGAATTTTGGAATACTGTTGATGCAATATATAGTGCAAAAGTCAACAACGGTGAGAAATCCTCCACAATAGACTCAGTTAAAGAAACATACATGACAGGATTTGCAAAATACCGCAGTGATGAAGGTTCAATAGCCGATGAGATAAATGATTTTTCTTTCAATGATTTAGTTCTCTTGTGTCGAAAATTAATTGAAAATAATAAAGCTCTTGTGATGTAAAATAATAAGTTTAAAAGGGAACAATCTAAACTACGTCAGGAAAATAATAATTTGAAAAATGATCTTAAAAATATTAAGAAAAGTAAAAATTCTAATTGCAAAAGGTGTTTGGACTATGAAAAATAATTCTACTGTTTTCGTGAAAACTTTCAAAAGTTAGAAAACAAAATTATAATTCGGAAGAAGAACAAAACTGAGTTGATTTGTAAAAATAATATTTTGCAAAAAGAGTTGGATAGTTTTAAGAGGTCAAAAAGTTCTAAATGTGCGATTTTTGAAAAGAATTAAACGAGGTCAACGAAAATTTCAAAACCCTTGAAAAAGAAAACGTGATTTTGAGCAAATCTGAAATTATTCGATTAAATCGTGAGTTTGAAAAGGAGACTGAAAAATCAAGGATTTTGAACAAATCAAGGATTTTGAAAAAATTGAATTTAAAAAACTCCAACTCTTTGAAACTAAGATGCTAGAAATTGAGACTAAAATTAGAGAGCATGAAAATGAAAATATGGGCTTGAAAATGAATGATTTTGAGAGATTGTACCATTATTTGTTATTCGAAGCTAATAAATGAAAATAAAATTTTAAAATCTAAAGTTAATAAACTTGAGTTGATTACTCGAAAAAATTTCACTAGAGAAAAATCATTTAATATGCTCTTAGAAAATCAACTCTCCGTGGATAAAAGGTAAGGATTTGGATTTGTGAAAGTGTAAAAATATGCACACGACTAATAACACTGTTATAGGGAAAAGTGTGACACCCAAATGCGTAAAATGTGAAAATATTGGACATGGCAAGAATAATTGTCGAAATATATTCAAATACAAAACCGTTAAACAAATATGGATTCCAAAAGTACGAATATAAACGGTTTGAAATTTAAACAAATTTAAATTCCCATGGGTACAATTGTAGATGCTAACGGTTTGTTATTAGATAAATTTGGGTATCAATGATTTCACTAAATAATAATAGTGGTCCTACATCCTTAGTTAGACCACTTGCCTTCTCCAAAACTTAGACATATAAGCGGGCAAGGAACAAATTTGATGGAGATAGATTTGGAGTTGTTCTAGGTGATTGAATGACTAAAATTTAAATGTTCCTTAGCCTATAAAGATTACATGGAGATCATCGCATTTCGGATATCAGGACATTGAAGGAAGTGAGTTATGATCTCTTAACTCAATTTTGTTCACATATTGTTAATTATTTTTCATCGACGTTATTGAAGTATTTCTACCATATCTTGAGCTTCTTAACTCTGATTTGTATGTTCTGGAAAATAGATTTAAAATGATACAACTTTTATTTTTTGTGCTTTCCCAGAATCTAAACTTAAATGGGTGAAAAACTGCAAATCATTTGGAGTATTGTTTGAAAACTGTTTCAAAAATTTCTTAACATAGTTGTAGTAATTTGATCATATCTTGAACATCTCAACTTTGATTTTTGAAATTCTTAAAATTCTGGAAAGCTAACCGATAATGCTACAACTTTTCTGTTTTTAGTTTTAATTGATTCACTTTGGAATGTCATGAAAAACTGCAATAAATTCAATATATAACTCAGAAAGCAAATCTGTTTTACACAAACAAGTTGTGGAATTTCAAGTATAATTTTTGATTGATTTGACAAATTGATTTGAAACCAATTTTGGCAAGTAGCATTTTTGAACATCTAAAACTCTTGTGTTATGAACCAAATCAAACTTCAAACTTTTATCAGCCAAATAAAGGTTTCAAATTGAATGAGTCTTCGAAACAAAGATTGTCAACTACTTTGAAACAACAATCATTATTGGCTCTCTTCATGTCTATCAAATCAATTTTCAAAACTGCTTTGACGAAGTTTTGTCTAAATGTGTCTTTTTTCTCAAAATAGATTACTTTACTTGTGTCTGATATAAATGGATATGCTGAAAATTTCAAAATACAATTCAAGGGTTGAGGAGTATACATTTTTCTTATATACCATTATATATCACCATGACTGCCTCAAATACAAGTGGTATCTGATATCATCTCATGTTGAAATCAATTTTGCAATTATTTATTGATTTTCAACTAGAAGTCGTTTTCACAAAACCCCCTTAAAGAAAATTGATTTTCACTTATTTTAATTTTGAAACTTGGGTTTTCATCATGTTAAAAATGCTCTAATATATTTCGGTAAAAGATTTACTCTAGAAAAGATAACCATTGACTAATTTAATCTTTTGGAACTTATCAAAATTATTATAGTTCTTGAAAAGTGATGGATAATGATTAAATTGTATTTCATAACAAGAGGAAGTATAATTTTATAATTTCATGAAAATTAAACAAATTTTATAATACTTTTAGATTAGTACTTATTCCATGATCGTTTCTATCACTTTCACATTTCTGTCAATCCATACATCATAATATAGTGTGTAGAATTTGGTATTCCAAAATAAGGAAATATTTTTTGTAAAATAACTATATCTTAAAGTATTCACTCTCATTTAAAAGTCTTCACGGTTATGCATGGGTTAATTACTTGAATTTTTGTATATGGGCTTCCATTCTCATTTAAATGTCCTCGCGGTTATGCACGGATGAGACACATATAAGAAAGGGATAAATATCAGGTATATTCTAATCTCATTTAAAAGTCATCATGGTTATGCATGGTTACAAAACACTTGACATATTTTTTCAAAAAAAAGGGCAACTACTAACCTCATTTAAAAGTCCCGACGGTTATGCATGGTTAGTAAATGCTTTACATTTTTTTGTATAATATTTGACAAGGGAAAATGCACAAATTATTCCTTTATTGAAATATTAAACTCTTTTCACTATATAAAATTTTCCATAATCCTACCATTTCTCTAAAGTGGAGTTTGTTTCTAATTAATAAAATATTATGTTTTTTGTTCGATTAATTAGAATTTGAAATTAATATTCCCTCTTGATTTGATTTTATATTTTTAATCAAAATCATAGCTATTTCAATTACTATTATTATTTTTTATGATAACAAAAGGGGGAGAGAGGTTATGATTTTGATTTTTGAGCTATATCCTTACTAATATTCGAGAGTGTTTTTATTCAAAGTTATTTTTAATTAATTTTTTAGTTTTAACTACACGCATCTGTGTAGGAGGAGTATTCAAATAGGAGGAGCTAATAGAATTCTTTAAGACTAAATACATTTAATAGAGTCAAAATCTTAATATATGTTTGTTATCATCAAAAAGGGGTGATTGTAGAATACAATAGTCTATGATATTTTGTTTGATGATAATAAACATATATATATTTATATATATATTCATTTAAACGTATTTGTTATTGTACTATTTTTATTTTTCCACATAATAAAATAAATATTTGTTGAATAGAATAAGTAACTCAGAATTTATATTCAAAAATATTTTATTACAAATTCGAATGGTACAAATTTAAGCTCTCACCATACAAGTTTCAATTACAACACAATTTTCAAATATACAAAAAAAATTATAAATATTTCACCTCACTACATAATTCACTCAACACTCATACATTTGATCTTGACTAGCTCCAACGTGTATCCAGTCATTTGTTATACCTGTTAAATAAATAGCACGGTAAACTGGAAAAAGAAACAAATTTAGATTGCAAAAATAAAATTGAATTTAGAATTTGTTTTTGCCTCGGGTATTTGGGTTTTTCTTTTCATATTTTTTGATAGGGACCAAATATATGTGTACAAACAACTTGTAATATTCACAGTGTATCACTGTGAATTTCACAAGGTCGTTTTTCAATTTCATCTCACAAACTAGTGCAAATGCACACATGTACAAATCGAGTATAAATGGATACGCCACATGTATTACACAATTACACATATATATACATGCATATGTATGCATGATATACATGAATATATGCATAATTTTCAAAATCAATGAGCAAATGCAGGTTCAGAAATAAAATAAGACTTCAACATGAAAGCGAACCAGACTCAAATGCAACATAGACCGGGGCATCAGAGGCAACAATACATGACAAAGTGATGAATCAGACCAGGAGAAGAAAAATCAAAGTACATATGTGCAACAAAGTAAGCAGGTCATCAATGAACCCAGATTACAGTAACAAGTGCACAAGACCAGTGTGTATATGCAAAATAACATACAACACTTCAAACAGTGCAGACTCATGAAGCCTCAACAAAATGTATACACATGAAGACTGTATTCATATGAAATCATGGACAAGTGCACAAGCATGTGATAGGGAAAAACAGTGGCAGTGATCAAGTGCAGGCATGAATAACCAGAATGGGTAACTGAAGCAAATCAAGTGCACAGAAATGTTTGGACTCAAGGCAGATGGATACAGTGACACGTATTACATATGCTAGAATTCAAGCACTGAAGTGGACATAGCAGCCATAGAAATCATACACTCAACCCGAAAACTAGCACAGCGACAAATATATGCAACAGAGGAGACAAACATGCAACATAGGGTGACACACATGGGGCATAAGCAGTTGTGAACAAAAGAGATGCAACAAACAAGCATATGCAACAAAGCAATAACGAAGTCAAGAATTGTTTCATAAAGTCAAGGCAGCAAATAAACCAGAGCAGTGAATGGTCATATGTTTGAACAAGTCAATGGATAAGTTATAGCCAAGAACCAGATTATCTCAAATTCAAATGAACAAGTCGTAGAAGAAAAAAAGGATCAAATTCAAATGCCAACGTCAAAGCATAAAAGAACGAAGAACATTCGAATTCATGGAGTAACACGTATGAAATGAATTCATGTGATAGGGCAAAACAGTGACAGTGATCAAGTGCAGGCATGAACAACCAGAATTGGTAGCTGAAGCAATTCAAGTGCATAGAAATGTCTGGACTCAAGGTAGATGGATACAGTGACATGTATATACATATGCCAGAATGCAAGCATTGAAGTGGACAGAGCAGCCATAGAAATCATACACTCAATCCGAAAATTAGCACAATGACAAACATATGCAACAGAAGAGACAAACATGCAACATAGGGTGACACACATAGGGCATAAGCAGTTGTGAACAAAAGAGATGCAACAAACAAGCATATGCAACAGAGCAATGACAAAGTCAAGACTTGTTTCAAAAGTCAAGGCAGTAAAGAAACCAGAGCAGCAAATGGTCATATGTTTGAACAAGTCAATGAATAAGTCATGGCCAGAGAACCAGATTAAGTTCAAATGAACAAGTCATAGAAGAAAAAAAAGGATCAAGTTCAAATGCCAAAGTCAAAGCAGAAAAGAACGGAGAACATTCGAATTCATGGAGTAACACGTATGAAATGAATAAGTCAAAAATCATCACCATCATTCAAACACAAATCAAATGACTAAGCAAATAAACTGAAAGATTCAAACCAAAAATATTTGAACGAAATATAGGGTTTCATTCCCTATAAATTAAACCCAAAAGTCATCATTGGCATGCAATCGAGTTCAAGCAAATACCAGAGCAAGCCTTGAAATAAATCACGAACCAATATATAACTCGAATCGAAGTCGAGCATAATCTAACATTGAAAAAGGAAAAATCACGTACCAATTCACAACATCCATTCAAGCTTGACAAAATTGAAGCGACCGTAAGCTATCAAAGCCAGAAAATCGATTGATAAGGCAAATCAAAGTAAATTCATCGCTGCAATCGATCAAGCGTTCGGCGTCTTCAATTTTCACCAAAACCCAAGTTTGTGAAGAGCAACATAAAGGAACGACTTAAGAAAGTGCTCGAACAAAATATAAAAAGGGAGACAACCTTTAATTTCTTTTCTTTGGGCCGGTTTAATTTTTGAGTATTGGGCTTTAATTATTTAAATGGAGTTTTGTTTAGTTTTTAGTTTTATTTTGTAATTTCTCCTTTTAAAATTGTGTAATCTTCTAGTTGTGTAACTAAGTACAAACTACGGGGTGTAGTTTGAGAATTCGCAACTCAGTGGCTGAGTTGTGGCAGGGTTTTGAGCTTAGAGTTAGGTTAATCGAGTTAGCGGTTGTCGCGAGTTTACTTGTGTTTGTGAGCGTCTGATTAACTAATTTCGAGTAGAAACCTTGGGGAAAGCACGTAGGCTGGTTACTGCCGAAGCTGGGTAAAACTGTATGTGATATTTTCTGCTTTGTTTTCTGTTTTTGTTTTTGTTTTTATTTCCGCGTTAATTTTTGTTAGTACACCATATTCACTCCCCCCCCCCTCTAGCGTGAAAACGATCCTACACGGTCGTATGCGATAAATCACATTTTCGAACCTTCATTTAATTAACGACTAAATATTTTAATTAACTATTTAAATATCTGATCATTAAAAATACGGGTAGTTGCATCGTTATACTATTCATACCACTTAAGAGAGCCCTTGGTACTATGTTATCTCTAGTGTTTTTCAATTCTGTCACCATAGCATTGAACCTCTTTAAGAAACTCTTCAAGATCTCTCCAAACATTTGATGCAAGTTAGCCAAGGACATCGCATCCTTTGGATGCACAAAATGAACTCTAAACTTCTCCAAAAACTTGATCATAATATGATGAACTTAAACCGACAGAACCACATCATGGCCAATACCTCTAAGAAGATGGAGAAACATATACATTTCATAGCATCATCTGCACGAGCACCATCCATACTTCATTGGATGCCGCATTGGGTTAGTCAACCCACTATACTTGGCATCGTCGGCATACCAAACTTCTTCGGATACCTAGCAACTCCGATATCTTTGGTAAATTGGTTTCGAATAGCAACAGATCCTCATCCAACATTCTATTGTTGTTTATACTACGACAAAGTTCTTATCATCTTTGTTATCAACTCATCATTATCCTGCGCACCCCCTCCCAAATAGCGATCGTCGTGAGCATCACTGAGTGTTTAACTATGCAAATGGTCTCAGCAAGCTCGACGATGCCTAGGTCTCTCCACTAGGTCCCTCAATCTTTGGAGAGACCATTTGTTTAGATCTTCGTTAATGCTTTGTCGAACTGCATCCCCTTCTTGTATCTCTAGCCGATTCACTCCAGCAACACCATTTTGAGTACCAATAGTTTGTCCTCTTACCATGTCAACATCCTCTTGATCATCTTCGGAGTAGCCACCTAAATCTGCAAGTTGCTCAAATCCACCGGTACCAATCCTTTCGGATCGATCGATACCGATCGATG
The DNA here is from genome assembly GCA_030765085.1 of Allium cepa. NCBI lineage: Eukaryota > Viridiplantae > Streptophyta > Magnoliopsida > Asparagales > Amaryllidaceae > Allium > Allium cepa. Next base: position 526,764,780 of record CM060939.1, on the reverse strand, counting down.
GTCCAACTGGGCCAGTTGCTCCAATTCTTCCTCTCTGCCTCCTTGACACTTCAACACCCTTTTTCTGCATTTTCTGCTTTCCATCTGTGGCTATGATCCAATGAACTTCCTTTGTTGGAGTCATATGATGAAGAAACCCTTATGTCCTTGTGATGTTTGCAGGATTCACTTTGCTGCAAGGGTTGTGTTAACAGAGCAATTTTCTTTTTCATTTCCTTCACGATGGACATCTAATTTTGCTTCATTTTTTTTTTATCAATGTTAGCCATCATCCTGTCCAACTCCTAGTTCGTAACAACTTCTACTTGCTCCAAAGTTCCTTCAAGGTTTTATTGGTCTACTTCATTAGCTCCATGATCCAAACATTCATGTTCTCCAATGATCACTCCAAATTTACTAATTGCCTTTCTATGTGTTATTTCTTTCAGATCTAGCTGGAGACTTTATGCAAATCCTAGTAGCGATTATAGATCTAATCCTGATCTTTGTTCTTGGTAAAAGCACCAAAAAATGTTTGCACATAAAATGGAAAACCTCCGATCGTATAAAAATGAAAATCAAAGGTAAGAAACTGAGAAAAGAGATAGAAAACCATAGTGGTTCGACAATTTCTATGGCCTACGTCCACTTTATATCTTTAATTAACTGGGATCAAGTTGTTACTACCAAATTACAATGCAAATCAGATCTAGACTTGATTGAGTTCAAGTTTGACCGTAATTTCACGCTAAAATGGTAAAAAATCCCAAGGCTATTTTTTCTATGCTGAAATTTTCTATTTATAAACGAATCTGCACATCATAATCATCAGACCAAGTTTGAATTATTCGAATTTCCAGATCCGAGTTTTTAGCATGAAGAACAAATCGACACAAACAACAAATTTGATCATTGGTATTGATTAATATGTTTACTTGGTTTTCTCCTTTTTCCCTCAGAAATGCTCAAGTCTATAAATATTGGATCTTCAAAAGCAAAAGCGTAGTCACACATCAATCAGTACCAATCGATGTTCCATCACAAAAACTTGCATTTTTTTTAGTTTGCACATAGAACCATAATCGAAGCAAATATGGATCAATCAGGACGGATCGATATTGATGGTTCAATACTTAGTAGAATATCTTGCAACTTCATCCTGGATATCTTCAAAGCTTTTTGGTCTATTCCTTCTTTATTTCATAGTTCAATTCTTTCAAAATGTCACTTGGTTCAGACATAGGATAACAAAAATATAAAGTGCAAAATGTTAACCCAAACAATGTACTAAAAGAAGTGATCATAATTAAAGGATGATAGTACATACATCCACCACCACGCTCCCCTTACCCACTTAAATGAATAATAAAATAAATCAACCAAAATTACTTTAAAAACTCATCATGCTCAGAGATATAAAATTAAATGAAAAATAAAGGAAAATCTTGCATAATCGAACAATATAACATCAAAAAAAAAAATATCTTTACCGCTTATACTTACTAGTTTCCTCTACCGTCACTTTCAACAACAGAAGAACACGTAAACAATGTAATTGAATTTTTTATGAATTATCACCTAACGTAAAATGATTCTTTTTAATGTTTACTAATTAATATGCTTGCAATTCTATTATTGTATAAAAATGAATAATATTTAACTAACGTTGTATATTAGTTTTTGTTGTAGCTAAGCGTATTGCTTTTTTGTCATTTAGAATAATGTTTTCTCATATAATACATTAATAGAAATCCATTAACAGAAGACTAAAATGAGATTGACAATGTAAGTAAAACGAATTTCATATTGTTTTTAAGTTTGTGTTTTATGATTTAAAATATTTTTATTAATATTTAGACTTTATTGCGTTTTATGTGGAAATTCGAACAACTTGTACGGTTTTTGAGATACTGAGCTTTGATTTTAAATGAGAAAAAGTCCTGAAACATTGAGTTTTCAACAAATTTGATTTTAATGTATTAATTTTTTAGAAGGAAACACTTTTGAAAAAGGAAGAAGTGGAGGTGACGATATTTGGTTTTATCAAACGGTAAAAGAAAAAGTTGATAGGCAGGTGTTTGATTGAGTGGAAAAGGAAGTGAATGTGGTTGGATGAGACAAGTGTTCATTGGATGAGAGGATAAACGAGTGAGAAGTGAAGTTTTAAGGTGTGAAAATAGTACCACGTTAATTAAGTATGATGTATAAAAGTAGTAGTAAAGATATAAATGTGCTGATTCATCTTTCTAAAATGTGAAAATAGTCTCCCGTTGACTATGGAGATAGCACGAAGGGACTTTTTAAAATTATTCTCTGTTGTGTTTGTTAATTTTGCCTCATTGCATGTCATCATGGTCAATGTATGCCAGGATGAGTAATGACGTCTAAACCGTTATTCCTTTTCATTTCAAAGTTGCTAGCACCACTCGATGAAAAAGCAATCGTACTGCTGCTCGCGGTACTACTGGACAATCATTCATGTGTGGGACACACCTTTAACTTATTTCAAAATAAAAAATAATGAACCAATCAATAAAAAGGCGACTGAGGCAGCTGCTTGTGCAGCGCGAGTACCCGTACCAGCCCTCCTTTCATTTTTTTGCCTCGAAAGTTCACAACTTATACAATTATGACCCCAAAAGGTTTGCATTGATAGACAACAAATTCCATCCAAGTAATCTTGAAATATCAAGCAAAAGATCCCGAATGGATATTAATTACAGGTAAATAGACACAAGGAAGAAGTTGCAAAAAAAATTAGTCTCAAGGACGACAAGTTTGCTTTTTAGTCTGAAGGACACTATTTTGTGTAAATTGAAAATGATAGGTACAACTATCATTCTGTGAATTACACTAAGAAGTGTCATTGGGTCTGAAAAACAAACTTCTTGTCCATGAAACTAAAAATTTTTCTAACCTTTTCCTTCAGCCTAAAAACCCATATTAATTAATTCATTCTTTAATGCATGCGCGGTCAGACCATTCTTATCATTAGTCTGCAAAGAGGGAATTAGGAAAAATGACAAATTTGATAAAAAAAAAATTGTCTCAAGGACACCAAAATTTATTTTTTGACCGAAGGACAATCTGTGGAAAAAATTAGGCTGAAGGACAATGCTAGTTCTAACTAGCATTATGTTCAGTTTTTATACTACACAAAATGCTAGTTCTAATTAGCATTTAATTCATTTTTTACACTATACAAAATGTTATTTCTAACTAGCATTGTCCTTTAGCCTAATTATTTTCAAAATTTGTCCTTAACTTAAAAATGAAACTTGTTGTCTTTCAGCCTAATTTTTTGTCCTTATGCCTATTTTCCACTTCTGGAAAACATAAATCAAATAAACAATGACTTAAAAAACATATACTTAATGGATATTCGAAAATCTAAAATTCGTTCAAATCTGTATTTGAAAAGCGTCTAAATATTCTATATCCGAAAAAACGGACGTGGATCACGAAGATATCTGTATCCGAAAATTATCCGTTCGCTTTTTTTTTCTCAAAATTATAGTTTTGTGTATTTTAGTACAATGAGAAATATTTATTGATTGTTTTAGTGAGATAGAAGTTCATATTATACGCACTAAACGCATATTAACCACTCAAAATTATTTATTATCATCACATTTGTTTATTTCTAACACTTTGATAATCAATGAGATAGAAAAATATTTATGTTAAACTATCTATGTTTCTTGATTTATCGCTGTATCCGCGGAAGCACATATATCCATATCCGAAAATGATTTCGGATACAAAACTATCTGTATCACTATCCGTATACGAAAGTATCAGCTGACATGCCTAGATGTCATATACCCACCACACATACTTAATTCTTTATTTTACATATTAATGTGCATTAGTGCACACATACATACGTACGTACATGCATGCATGCATATGCATTTCAAGTCTTAATGAACAAACCACGTTGATACTAGATTCATGATTATATACAGTTTTAGATGTCGTTTGCAGTCAAATTTTGGTATGTTCATGTTGGGAATGTGTCCAACGTCACAACAGGTTTAGGCCCTTTTCCAACTTCATTGTGTGAATGGTCGGGGAAGGCACGTTGAAGCCTGATGCGTGTCCAATTGATGTATCAAGAGTCGTTGATTTCTTTTCTCTTTTCGTCATGCCCTTCAAATGCTCCTTTATATGTCCGATTAAACATTCCGTTTGCATCTTCAAACACATATCTCGTTCATTCAACTTCTCCGCTCAAATGGACCATTCAAAAGTCTCATTTTCGTTCCTCGCAAACGCACCCTTAGCTATGCGCATGGAGTGCGTATATGAAATTTCAATTAAGATTCGGCATTAAAATTATAATTTGATAAAACATTAATTATCAAAAGTTAGGATGAGATTCCAAATCCAATCATGAATGATGATATTTATATCCATTTGTCTGATCCAATGCATCACTAGATAGCGACAAACTACTGATAGAGATACGTGCACATCTTAATTCAGCAAATACGTTCAGCACATTCAAACGAAATTAATTCATCAAAAACAAAATTCATGTCTTCTTGCAAAAGCTAACATTTTATGGGATAAATTTCCATTATCCATAAATGATATCACGTGAAACGTGAATTCTATTTTTCTCAACTAAATTCGTAAATTATATAACATACCATATACCAATAATGCGTACGATTAGTCTCCATCAACATCTCAGCTTTCGAGTTCAAAATTATGCACCCAAACCTTTGCTTCTGGTGCCACCATCTCGAAAAAGGCCCTGACCGTCCCCTCCTGCAAAATTCTAGCATTTTTCTCCTCCACAAGCACTCCACCCACAAGCCCAATCCACTCATCGCCACCTCCAACCAAATAACTTATCATGGCTGCCTGCACCGGTCCGACACTCGGATTGTACGCAGCACTTTCCATATAAGCCCCCTTATGCAGCCTATTTTCTGTATCTATCACTGCAAACCCACTTATGCATCCACTATATGGAGCATAGGCCTCCTTCACCGCCTTCATTGCCTCCTCCGTCAAAACTTTCTCCATCTCGCAGCTCCAGGCGCTGTTTTCGAGAGTTAGGTTACGTTTTGATGAGATTTGAGGTTCGAGCAGTAGGGGAGTTTCGGGAGATAGGAGATCCAATGGAGTAAAGGGTCTGGGAAGCAATTCGATAAGAGGGATGTAGCTAGGATTTGGATCGGAGAGGATCTGGATCTGGAGGCGAGAGGCGTTGCGGAGCTCCTGCATGAACTGGCGGCAGTGGCCGCAGGGTGCGGCGGTGACGGCCAGGTGGAGGATCTGCGTCTCGGAGTGGAGGTGGGCGTTGGTCAGCAGAAACTGTTCGGCGTGGATGGAGTGGTGGAGGGGTAGTTTCGGGAATTCGACGTTGACCCCCAGGAATATTCGGCCGGAGATGCCGGCGGCAGCAACGCCGACATGAAAGGATGATATTGGAGGGCGAGCAAGGCGCTGGGCGGTGGCAGCAAGGATGGGGAGGAGGGACGGGATGTCCGGTACATTCCATTCTCGCATAAGGATCTCGGCTTCAGACGGCTCAATCACGAATTTACTCTTCTTCTCCTCCATTTTGTATCTTTCTTTATTTAAATTTAATAATTAAGCAAATGAAAATGGTTTCTGATTAGCGTGGAATTGAGGGGATTGGGAAGAAGGATGGGGATATTTAAAGGTTTTTAAAGATGCGTTTATAATTTAATTAATATATTTATTACCTTTTAGTAGTCAATTGAAGCGTTTGTTACTTTTGGGATCGTTCAACGTTTGCAAGTAGAAGGGGGAATAGAGTATTGGTGGGAGCCTACTTCATGTATATCCAATTGGCTTCAACTCTTCAACTTATATAAACTACATTATGACAACATAAATTATTATTTTCCTTATTACAAAAAAAATTAGTTTTCTCCCCTACATGTGTATCCAATTGGCTTCAACTCTTCAACTTATATAAACTACATTATGACAAAATAAATTATTTTTCTCCTTATTTCAAAAAAAGTTAGTTTTCTCCCCTCAGCACATGCCAGGCAGATTGGCTTCGCCAAACGATTTTTTGATTGGTTTTTATCGGGTTTAAACCATACATTTTCAAAATCTAAACCCAATCCAATTCAGGTTTCACTTCGGTCGGTCCAGATCGAGTCAGTTAGAGTCCAATCGAATGGTGGCGTTTTTATTTTTCCTTCGTCTAAGTTGGTTAAAACCTTGACATTTTTTGACATTTATACCACCAAGTAGGGCTGGATTCGGTTCGGTATCGGAAATTTATATTTAAAATTATAATCATATCGATTTATATGGTAATAGAAAAATCAGTCTATTATCAACCAAAGTAATCAAAAAACCGATAATTCGGTTTGTGTTAGTAATGGTTGCTAGAGGTCAGTCATAAACTTTTGTCATTTGCAATTATGATATATATTTGATTACAATATTTCATGTTAAAAAGGTAAATATTAAAAGTTGTTATTTTTTATTGTATGATTATTCATCAATTTTATTTTTGTATAGTCAAACATACAAATAAACGTTATACAAAAAGTTAAATATTGTATAAAATTATATTATTTTTAAAAAATACATGATAAGAATCACACTAAATCTGGTATCATAATAGTATTTTGCTAGATTTTCTAATTAATCATAATGAATTCATACATACATATATACGTGTGTGTCAAGGAATGTGGTATATATGGTAGTTATCGTATTTAGTACTAAAACAATTACCGTACCATATATTTTTCATGTGGTTCGGCAAACCTACTAACAAATTGGTTACCATTTTTTGGCACCAATTTAGTTGGTAGCAATTGGCAATGGTTAGAAGGTGGTAATATGGTAAAAATGTCCAACCCTAGCACTAAGACCTTGTTGTGAGGTTCGTAATATTGGTTAACATGGATTTTTGATGGCATTGGTTCCTATCATTAACAAGGGGTTTACTTATCGTTTCTAGAGTACATGAAACAAGTTCGAAAGTTTAGTTCTATGGACTTCAGAAATAATTTATAAGATTGTATGATCTATTTTAGAATATATGAAACCGGTTTGAAGTTTAATTCAATCGATTTTATAAACAAATTGTGAAATTACATGAAGTTCATATAAAATATATATCTCCATCTAAATTTAACTATTAAGTACATAATTTTTCAAAATTAAAAAACTGGATTTTAAAATTGTCATATTGAATCAAAAAAATACTATATCTTGGAGGAAAATGCTAAATAAAATTTCGATAAGAGAAAAGTATGCAATTACAAAAATCAAGATAAATAATGTTTAAATTAGAATAAGAGTGTTACTTTAAAAACATGCAAGTGCTAGTTTTTGTAGCGTACATGGAGATGTTCAAAAACAATTAAAATCGGTGTAAAGAATCTTTTAGTCCTAGAGTAAAACTCCACTCTTAATCTTTTTACTATCGGCTTTGATAATGTTTGATCAATTCGTTTTTTTAGACGTTTACAAAACCGGTGTAGTGTAATTTTATATGCTTCTTAAAATCCAACGGACTTTTTATTTTTATTTTTACGTTTAGTTTCCATCTTTTACATTATAATCATATGGATATATTTTTTGTATTTTGTTTCTCTAACACGTATTTTGCACTAGGGTTGCAGAAAGATTGGTGAACTGAAGCAAATACTTCACCCAATCACAATTATTGATTTTATCGGTGAAAGTAAAATTCATACCCTATCTCGTATGGAGTTGGGTCGGATCGGCTATAAAATTATCGAGTGAGTTGGGTTAAACAACGTTGAATTGGTTATAAAGCTCTTGTACTAAAAATCAAAATATGTTCAAAAGTTCAAAATAGCAAAATATTAATTTAAAATTTCAATTTCAATATCACATATTATAATATACATGCGTTCTCTTGGCACACAAAAAGGAGACATACGAAAAGAACGCAATAAAAGGGCATTTGAGAAGAACACGAAAAAAATTGCATTCTTATATTGCAAAAGGGCATTTGAAAGGAGAATCAATTGTTTTGTCATCACTAATTATGTTTGAGAGTATTGATTATTTGTGTTGAAAAGGAGACCAACATATTAATAAACCTAATTTATTTAATAACAAGAGTGGTTAACAAGCATAGTTTTGAAGATTGAACGGTGGTTCTTAGTCAAAAGTTTTGAAGGTTTAGCTGCTTGGGCCGTTAAATTGTTGACAATCCTTTTTTCATTAATATATGCATGGTTAAAAATAAATACAACAATATATGAATCTTTTATCAAAATATGGTTCCAAAACTTTAATCCAAAAACAATTTATAAATTTTTTATATATAGCATAGCAAAGCTTTGAGACTATGGCAGACGAGATAGAAATGATGCTTGAAAAATAGAAGTTGTTGAAAGCTTTTGTACAAAACTATCTAAATTGATTGCAACAAAGCCTAGGAGGTGACTTCCCATGGTGGGATGCGGGCAGCGTCGAAGGGTGTAAATAAGTCGAACCGAACCGGACGAAGGTGTGTTCAGTTTCTGTCCTAAATAAAATCGGGTCGGATGACATTTATATTCGTACAGCTTTTGTTGTCCTAGCTCATGTCCCAAATAAAATCGGACGACACGTACAGACGTTTTTCGAACACAGACTCGAACGGACACGGACGGACATTGCTATTTACATCAAATTTTATGTTGTTTAATAGAATTTCCATCAGCTATATTATTTTTATTAATATGTATTGAAGTATAAGTATTTTATGAATCCTTACTCAATTAACCGACCAAATAGTTATCATATATGTTTTAAGAAACATAGAGGATATGCTGAATTATAAGAAATTGGGACAAATTCGAACAAACGCAGACCGAATGAGATTTTTGCTCGTACAAATTTTGTTGTCCTAGCTCATGTTCTAATTGAAAATCGAACGAACTCGGATGAACGTATTTCGACCACGGAAACGAATGGACATCGGACGCTCGTACAAAATTAACGGCCCTAGTGTTGAATATGCTAGTATACGATTTTTGTTTGATGATAATAAAAATATATATTCATTTAAATATATTTTTTATTGTACTATTTTGTTTTTCACATAATTAAAAAATATTTGCTCAATAAAATAAATAACACATAATTTAACTTCAAACGGATATTTAATTCAAACAATTGTTTTATTATAATTTTGAATAGTACAAATTTGAGCTCTCACTATATATATACAATTTTCAATTACAATACAATTTCGATAACATCTCATTTTTTCACTATACAATTATCATTTACATTTGCACCTCACTACATATCACCCACTCACTCGTACTTATCTTCAACTTTATTCCAGCCTGAATCCAGCATCTGAGTTATTTGAAAAGTAAACACTAACGCAGTAAAATTGAAAGAGAAATATTTGTGTAGTGTAAAATAAAATGTGTATTTTTGAAAATATTATTTGCCTCGGTTATTTGGGTTGTTCGACATCATATTTATTTTTGAATTCGTCTTATACGAACAACCTGTGACATGCACAGTGTATCATTGTACATGCCATAAGGTCGTGCACACCGATATAAATTTGATAAAACTGCAGCGGCTGGTGAGCACAATGTCAACTCCGAGCCAAAGCTAGGTTCAACTCAGGTGCACTACAAAAACATCACAAAATTGTCGAGCGTAAGAATTCAAAAACCAACATAGAATAAGCCTAGACCACAAATTACATTGTGTACACATGAATACAACTCAATGCAAAACAAACACCAATAAAACAGAGGCTCGAAACATGCATATGGTCAGGTAATGTTGAAGGCACTGTGCTACAGAGGTGACTTCAGACTGTAAACAACACATGTACACATGAACCAACAGACCATCATGACCACAACTGAATGCACACGGTAATGCAATATGAAGATGGAGTCAATGGATGTATAGATATGCATCAGTCTAAATGGACCAGCAAATAAACCCACTTGAGTAACATCAAATGTACAACTATACTCAGACTCAAGTATAAAATGTACAAAATCAATGCAACAGTGGTGAATATCACATAAACGAGGCATGTACAAGACAACAACTCATCACACAATTCAACACATACCATAAGTACAAACCAAGGTCAGAGGTTCAGTGCAGACCAAATTCAAGTGTGAAACAACCACATACAAGTCAATACAACAAGCCTTAACAATCAAAATGTACAAATGTAGTGAATGCATCACTTCAAACAAGGCATAGTACAAAGCAACATGTAGCTTCATGAATCCAACATACTCATATGACTTGAAAATAGACAATACAAACTCAAATGTGCACAAACAAGCTACAAAAGGTACCAGGACCAGTGAATCAGATTACAAGACCACCAGTGAAACAAAAATCCCAAATAAATAGAGGCAAAGCAAAATCACAAGCATACATATATACTTGAGTAAACAACCTATATACATATGTAGTGATATATAGGATACAATGGAAGTAGTTCAATATGCAAGCAAAGCTACTACATGGTGCAGCAGCCTCAACAGTGAAGACCAGTGAGACAATCAATCAAGACTCCAAGCATGCAAATACAAGTCGATGAGCAAGGCCAAATGAAGACACGGTGTTAAATCTACCTTCAACATGTACAAAGCTCAAAGACAGATTCAAAAGAACAATACCACATGGTAATACAACAACTAGAGTGCAATATTAAGCAAAACAACACTTCAACTAAGACATAATGAAGATAGCAGCTCGAATGAGAAAGTGCACTAGGGCAGTACACAAAAAGACAGTGAATAATGAGTTGCAGCAGTTCAAATGTCGTAGGAAATTTCAAAAATTCAAGTGCGGACAAGCTACCAACAAACTACAAGATGTTCAGTTACAAAAGAAACCGGTAATATACAAGTCGAACTCCATTTTTTTCATAACGTCAGAAAATTCAAAATAATCAACTCATGAGTCAAACCATTTTAACAATTCGATTGTTGCCGGCAATGAATAAAAAATCAAAAAACAAACAAGCTATGGGTCAAAAAATTTCAAACAGATATATATATATATATAGTAAATCGAACAAGTAGTAGCAATCCAGATTATGCCGATGTCAACAGAGAAAAGAACAGAACAAAATCCAAAGAAATTGCACACCGTGATAATCAAGCAACAAAAATATACGAATTGAAAAAGTCGGAGAAATGTCAAGCATTCAAGCATAATCGAATGGCCGAGCTAAAATTATTAGACGATTTCGAAAATATATTCGAACGAAAATTTAGGGTTTTCAACCCTGTAAAACACATTAACATCATAAGTAGTTAATCAATCGAGTTCGAAGCAAATCAACAAGAGTATCAAAGGAAATCACATACCAGATCTATCGAACTCGCCAAAATTGAAGCAACCGTTTGTAATTCAAAGAAACAACAATCTGCAAAGCAAGGAACGTTAAATCATCACTTGATCAAGAAACTGAATGTGACACCTTCAAAATTACAAAAGCCCTAATTTTCTCAAGAGGACGAAGCAGCCATTCTCAAAGCAACGAAGTACCAGAAATCGGGCCGAAGTAATAAAAGGGAAAAAGGATGATATTTTTATCACAGTGTTTTGTTTGTTTTTGGGCCGGCAAACAATTAACACTTGGTCTTTTATTTGAAACCGTTGTTTTTATTATTATGTTTTAAATTTATGTTTTTCTTTTAATCGTTTCTAATTTTCTAGTCGTGTGACTAAGGGACAAATTACGATGATGTAGTTCGAGAATTCGCAACTCAGTGGCCGAGTTATGACAGGATTTTGAGCGTAGAGTTAGATTAGTCGATGGCCGGTGTCATGAATTTACATGTATAAGCGTCTGACTACTTGATTTCTAGTTGAAACCTTGGGGGCAGCACGTAGGCAGGGTTTTGTCGAAGTTGAGTAAGTCTGCGTAGTTCTATTTCTGCTTTTATTATTCTCCTATTATCTGTGCTGTTATTATTCTGCTATTATCTATGTTGTAATTATATTATATATACTTCCTCATTAAATTTTTATACTTATTAATGTCACCCTATTCAACCCTCTTCTAGGGTGAAATCGATCCTACAAATGGTATTAGAGCTAGGAACAAAAAAGCCAATTTTTGTTTTAAAAATTTGATTTTTCAACAACAAATTTTTGTTTTAAAAAATTGAATTTTTAAATGGCTTCTTTTAATTATGCTTTTGCTGAGGGTCAGTCCATAGTTAGATCACTAATGTTCAATCATAAATATGCTTGCCGGAAAAATAGAATGATTTTTTTTAAAAAAAAACCATTGATGCTTGGAATATTGTTGAGATGGGTTATAGGGCACCAATTATAGTGGTAGATAATAAAAAAATAGATAAACTGATGGATCGATGGATAGATCTAGAAAATAAACTACAGAATGCTAATGCTAAATCTATGAATTCTATTATATGTTCATTGGATCAAATTGAATTTAATCGTGTCTCACGTTGTCTAACTGCGCAGGAAATATGGCACACACTTAAAGTGACTCACGAAGGAACATCTCAAGTCAAAGAATCCCTCATTGCCATGCTTAGTGGCAAATACGAGAACTTCACAATAGCCAAGGATGAAAATGTTAAGGAGATGTATGGATGACTTTCCAATCTCGTACACAAATCAAAAGATCTTGGAAAATCATACACAGGATTGAAAATAGTCCAAAAATCCTTAGAGTCCTTCCACGGAATTTTGAAGCAAAAATAACTACTATTAAAGAATCAAAGGATTTGAAACATATTAAAGTCGAAGAACTTATTGGGAACCTCACCACTTATTAGCTAGAAATGAAATTCAAGGAAGAACGAGAAGGAGGTGATACTCGAAAGAAATCAATGGCTCTTAAAGGAACAACGAAAAGTGATGATGGTGATGATGGAGCAGCTGAGCTGGCGCTACTAATAAAGAGATTCAAAAGTGGAATAGTACATACGAAAATCCAGCTTTAAATAAACAATTGAAATTAGAATAGTCAAAGCACTAGACAACTCAGAAGAGCAGGGGATCATTTGTCATAAGTGCAACAAACCCGGTCATATCATGCCCAATTATCCTCAGAATCGACTCAGCTGAGGAAAGAAACCAAAAAGGAGAATTTTTGCAGCCACTTGGGATGAAACTGATGAAGATAATAAAAGCACTGGCAGTGAGAGTAAAAAATTAGATCTGCGTCTTCGAGGTAATATAACTGATAGCGATGATGACGAGCCAAGCAAGGTATCAAAACTTACTCGCTCAGAATTACTTATATATTTCACGAAGTAAATGGCTGTTTTGAACGACTTAGGGAGAAATACGCTAAAATTGAATCACAAAGAAATACTTTGATAGAATTAAATAAACAGCTTGATCAATTGGTTAAAAAATATCAAACCAAGAGCCCTAAGTGTGATAAGTGTCCATCGTTTAAAGAAGAGATAAAAAATCGAAAATTAAAATAAAATCACTTGAAAATGAAATTCTTATTTTGAAAGAGAGTGAAAATACTAGGAGAGAAAGTTCTATTAAAAAGTGCACACAATTATTAAATGAAAATGAATCTCTCAAAAAACAAGTCCAACAATTGTCTACAACTTTAGAAAAAATTTCCAAAGGAGAAAGATCATTAAATATGCTATTAGGGAAACAAACTCTTAATACAGTTAGACAAGGACTTGGATATAATCAATCTAAACTTGTTAAAAGTGAAATTAATCAATTCAATTCAAAGTGCACAATTTGTAGAAAAATTGGGCACAATCAAAATATTTTTTGGTATAGATCCAAACACGTAAAAACTATTCCAATTTGGGTTCCAATCTGGGTGCCAAAAGAAATAAATATAAATTCTCTTGTATCTACCCAAATGTATTTTTCAAAATCTTTTTGCACTAACAACCATAGACCTATAAAAACAAATAGGTCACAAAAATCTTTTCCTGTGTAGGTGTGGTGACAGGCTAAGGAATAATATCAATGTTACCTAGATTCTGGCTGTTCCAAGGACACGATGGACGACAAATCAAAGTTCCTTAGCCTAGTACAAAGGTGGTAGAATCATAGTGGAAAACAACGAAAAATTATCGTAAAGGTAAAATAGGTAACGATACATCTATTAAATGTGATAATTTGTACCATGATCCGAATTAAATCAGCCAGTTATGTGATAAAGAAATGAAAGTCGATTTTGACTCTGACTTTTTCAAAATTGTTGGCCAACTACCTTTATATGGCGAGAACACTATAAGCATCTCTAGAGTCTCTGAACGAGTTTATATAAATTTGTTTGGACTAATAATGGCGTTTTATTGATTGATGATTACTCAAGATATTCGTGGATATATTTGGTTATTTTGCTGCTGACACTATGTCCACTGTTTGTTTATTTACATGGCTTCAATTCAAATCCAAAAGAATTTAATTTAAAAGACGTAAAAAGGATTTTATGGAATTTGTTGCAACTTCATGATCTGGTCGATGACATCCAATGATAATCTTGGGTCAAAGAAAAATTCGGATGCAGATTACACTGGTAATCTAGTTGATAGAAAAATTACCAGTGGAACATGTTTTATGCTGACACATTCATTAGCTACATCACATTTTCAAAGAAAATATCTGCATATCTTTCATTTCAACTGATTTTCAATTAACAGCCATTTTTTCTTTTATAAAACCCCTTCTAGAAAATAGGTTTTGTTGACCTTGTTTCAGATTAGTCATTATAGAAAATTTGATTTTATAGTTATTTTTGGATTTGATTTTAAATGACTACATTAACTAATCTGACTCCCTACTGATTATCAAAAAGATAAATAGTGATTGAAAAAGCGATGAGTGTTGATATTGATTATATATTATAACCAGAGATAGTATATTTAACTTAAAATTTTAAACAAGATTTATAATAATTTTTGATGGGTAAAAATTCCATGACCATCTCTATTTCTACCATATTTCTATCAATCATCACTCATCAAAATCCAATATAGTATGTCAATATGTGGTGTTTTGAACGGGAAATTATTCGTTTTTCATTTTATTATATTTTTAGCAATAAAAACATCCAAAGTATTCATTCTCATTTAAAGTCTTCACGGTTACGCATGGGTGAATTACTAGGAATTTTTAATTATGTGCTTTCATGCTCATTTAAAAGTCCTCACGGTTATACATGTATGGAACACATATCAAAATTAATTGATTAAAGAGATAAGTTTATTTTAATCCCATTTAAAAGTCCCCACAGTTATGCATGGTTAAAAGATGCTTGAAATTCATTTTTTTATAAAAAAAATTGGGAATGCTACTAATCTCATTTAAAAGTCCTAATGGTTATGCATGGTTAGTAGTTATTCAAAGTTCGGATATAAATATACCACAAATAGACATGGCTGTATGGTTTTACATCATCCCTATCATTCTAAAGTGGAATATGAGCCTACAGAGTAATTATGATTTTTGTTTGATTTTTTTTATTGAAATTTAGTATTTATACTCGATTGGATATTAATGTCTACCACTTTAACTCTATTTTTCTAACTTTATTATTTTTTACTGATAACAAAATGGGGAGAGAAAAGTTAAGATTTTGGCAAATAAAAGTCAAATATTTTATGTAGTATTTTCTTTCTATTTGCATCAAGATTTATTTGCATATTTTTATTTATTTTCATGCATATATGAAGGGGGTGCTTTGTTGTAAAGAGGGAGCATTCAAATAGGGGAGCAAATAGAGCTCATCGATGATCAAATACATTTAATAAATACAAAATCTTAAATATATGTTTGTTATCATCAAAAGGGGTAGATTGTTGAATATGCTAGTATATGATTTTTGTTTGATGATAATAAACATATATATATTCATTTAAATGTATTTTTTATTGTACTATTTGATTTTTCACATAATTAAATAAATATTTACTGAATAAAATAAATAACACAGAATCTAACTTCAAAAGGATTTTTTTATTTTTCTACAATTTTGAATAGTACAAATTTGAGCTCTCACTATATATACAATTTTCAATTACAATACAGTTTTGGTGACATCTCAATTTTTTACTATATAATTATCATTTACATTTGCATCTCACTACATATCACTCATTCACTCGTATTTATCTTCAACTCTATTCCAGCCTGAATCCAACATTTGAGTTATCTGAAAAGTAAACACTGATGCAATAAAATTGAAGAAGAAATATTTATGCAGTGTAAAATAAAATGTGTATTTTTGAAAACATTATTTGCCTCGGTTATTTGGGTTGTTTGTCGTCATATTAATTTTTGAATTCATCTTACACGAACGATCTATGACATGCACAGTGTATCATTGTGCATGCCACAAGGCCGTGCATACCGATATACACATGATAAAACTACAGGGACAGGTGAGCATAAGGTCAAAGCCGAGCCAACGCTAGGTTCAACTCAAGTGCACTACAAAAATGTCACTAAATTGTCGAGCACAAGAATTCAAAAACCAACATAAAACAAGCCTCGACCACAAATTCAATTGTGTACACATGAATACAACTCAATGCAAAACAACCACTAGTAAACAGAGGCTCGAAGCATGCATATGGTTAGGCAATGTTGAAGACACAATGCTGCAGAGGTGACTTTAGTCTATAAACAATACATGTACACATGAACCAACAGACCATCACGACCACAACTGAATGCATATGGCAATGCAGTATGAAGATGGAGCCAGTGGATATAGACATATGCATCAGTTCAAATGGACCAGCAAATAGACCCACTCGAATAACATCAAATGTAAAACTGTATTCAGACTCAAGTACAAAATGTACAAATTCAGTGGAACGGTAGTGAACATCACATAAACGAGGCATGTATAAGACAACAACTCACCACACAATGCAACACAGACCATAAGTACAAACCAAGGTCAGAGGCATTTTGCTGAAGTGCG